>OY728166.1:434763272-436013272 GCA_963277665.1 Viscum album
AAACTTCTTATTGTATGCCATGGATAGTGGCATAATATGATATTTCTCACATGCTAGTGAAACATCAGAGCATAATCCCTTATCGAGTGAACTATAAAAACTATAATTCCTTCCCCAACAAGGATAATTAGTATGCATCCCCTAATGGAGCTCCAAATTAAACATACTAAGGGCTAACAGTGTATATAAACCCCACATCCATATGTAGTGTGACTGATTAATTATTATCCCTTTGTCCCACAATAATAATATCTCACGTGGTCTTAGGGAGTATCAATATTCATATCTTTCTCATTTTGAATATCCCCTATCCATGAAAATCTTAGATTGTAAGGCCTGATGAGTAGCATGATATAATACTCCCCCATATGAAGAAAACAAAAATGGGACCACTCTTAAGTGTTTGATTGAACTTTTAGTACATTAATTACTTCCATAACTAGGATACATTTGACTCCTTTATAAGGACTAATCTCAAATAGGCTTCCAAGTCAGTGTGGTTTATACTATGTATCTTTAATTTAAACCATTGGGACCCAATAATTCCCTTGGAATGATCATCCAACATCATCCTTCATTGGTCTAACAATTCAGACAAACTACGAAAACTCTATTTCTATCCATATGTATGATATATAAGATGTCCCCTTGGGGATCAAGATTGAATATTTGGCGACTCATATCGCTCATATATTCCATTTCTCAATGAAAATAAACTGCATGGGTTTAACCCACTACATATTTATTAATTCCTTCAATAATTGGGATACGTACGGCGCCTCATAATGGATTAATCCCACAGTCAGTGTATTAAATACCTCTGTACATGACTAAAAATTATGAATCTTCTGGTTATATGAATTCACCACATAAGCAGTTACCCCTTATTGGGAAACAGATACAGAACTACAAATAACTATAGATTTATTCACTAATAAGACCCTTTTCATAGACACAAAAAGATACATAACCCATAAAACACTTTGTGAGGGTAACTAGTCTGATATCAGGATTATGAAGAGATTTAGGAACATGTCTTGAATCTATAATAGAGTCCCATAGTGTGATAAAATTCCCCCAGGAAATATTTTTATGAACCCAATCTACCCACATCTTGACCAAGGAGAGTCCCCTTGTTTTATTCTGTTCAATAACCCAATTAAAAATTGACCTCTGGAAATCAAACCTGTAAACGGTCACGAATAAGGGAACCATTAGATGTTTTCAATAATAATTATGATTTTCACCTGATTCTATTAGTTCTGTAAAAACTGAATCCCTCACAACCAATCATCGGGTCAAACTGAACTATCCCCTACAAGGGTTCCTCGATCATCCCTTCTCTATTTAAATCGTGATATATTGAATTAATGTTCAATATATTGTTCTGTATATAGATAAATGTAATATGTGTTGATAATTTGGCATTATCCAGGAAATTCTTTATTCCAAGGGTGGAGGAGCATGATGAGCATAAAAAATTTTCAAAAACAATTCAACAAGTCTTCCCTATGATGATATGGATAATGATGATTGATGTACATTTATCCTATACTCAATAATATTTTAGGCCTTGTTTTATTTGAATTCATTCACTAGGAGAATATCTTTTATTCTTTATATAAACATCGAGTCACCACCTGAATTGATTTTACAACTTATGGGAAAATATTAATGATTGTGTATCACATGTTGATGTTTTTGAAAATGTTATTATTGAAAATAATATAAACCTCCCCTTCATGGAATTTGATGCATGTTTGGTAATGGATTTTATTTCCCTATATAAATCCAATATTAATTGTCTTGATAAGGAAATCACTCTACATATCGCGAATTGACCCCTAATTCTGTAAAATTTCCAGGAAGAGGATGAACAATCTTTATTAATAACATCTCAAGAATGTATATTATCACCCTATTAGAAATAATATCTATCTAAAATGATTGAGTCTATGAAATGTATCATTTTTGGATCCATGCCCATTGTGAGGGAATACACTGATGTATTTCAATAATAATGGACTGGTCTTCCTCCTCGCTGGGAGGTTGAAATCTCAATGGAGGTTATACAGGGGGAATTACCACTATCCATGACTCCATATAGAATCACTATGGTGGAACATGAGAGTCTGAATAAAAATCTATAGGAGAATCTAGATAACGGGTTCATACATCCATGTGATTCAACTTGTCGTGAACCAGTCCTCTTTCTCTATAAGAAGGATCTGACAATGCGCCTTTTCATTGGATATCATGAGATCAATAGTATCATGATATGGAACAATTAACTTCTAATATAGATTGACGACTTATTGGATAATCTACATAGATCAAAATACATCTCCAAAGAGGATATGTGGGTGGGATATCACCAAGTTAGGGTAAAGAAGGTGGATATCCCAAAGGGTAATTCTTTCACAATGTATGAGCACTATAAGTTCATAGTAATTCCATTCAATCTCACTAATTATCTTAAGGTCATCATGGAAATAATTAATAGATTATTTAGAGATTAATTTAACAAATTTATATTAGTATTTATCAATGATATTATAATATAATCCAAAAGTATGTGCGATCATGTGGAGTATCTGAGCAATGTGAAAAAGATCTTAAAAATGGAGATACATTATTTCATGTCCATCAAAGGTGATTTATTGTTTAATGGATTATAATTCACGGGAATATCATTTAAATAAATGGGATATCTATAAACCCTTCAAAATTAAATTATAGCAAAGGATTACTGATGCCAAAATATACAAAAAATATTCTTTTTCACATTGTATTAACTAGGTACTACCATCAATATTTTTGAAATTTATCCTGATTGTCAAACCCTCTAACCAAGATAACATGAAATGTTTCCATATTTTATTGGAATGATGAATTTTAATAGATATTTAAAGATATGAAAAAGAGAATATCACTGCACTTCTACTCACTCTTCCCCTACATTGATAAATGTTTTGTCTATTCAGCGATGCCTGAAAGAAGGGTTTGGGATGTGTATTAATACAGAATGAAAAAATTAATAGCATATGCTTCAAGAAAGATAAATGTTCATGAACAGAACTACCCAAAACATGATTTTAGAGTTACTTTTACTGAAATTATCTTTGAATTTTTTTGTAGTATCTATTTTGGAAAAATAAAGAAATATATATGGATCAAAATAGACTCATATATATTCAAATAGAAGTAGATGTATATTCTCTAGTGAATACGGTTAGATATGATCAAGGACTATGAATTATCAATTTAATACTATCGTGGTAATAGGAATAATGTTAAAGACACTCTAAAAAAAGATCCATAAATTCAATCTTTGATTTTAATTGATAATGATATGATCTTATAAATATTAAAAATAATAAAAGGCAACATAAATAAATTAAAATCAACAATATATTCAAAAATGAGTCCTCAACCATCCCACCATGAGAAGATAAATGATGCTCATAGAGATTATGAGGAAATTTATAATAAAGTGGGTACTATAAGAAAAGATAGATCCTCAAATTTCAATGTTAATAAATAATGAGGTGTAAGATTTGGGTCATAGCTATGTAAACCATCAAATCATTAGTTGAAGAATTTGTTATTTGATGATTCATATAGTTCAAATTTCACCATCCATCTAGCAATCATAAAGATATATAGAGTTATCTGAGAGAACAATTGGTGTAACAATATGAAGTGGGATATCATAGAGTATACATAAAAAGGTATTATATGTTTATAAGTGAACATATAATGGAAACAATCATAGGGGATGATGAACCTGTTACCCTTACCTATGTGGAAATGGGAAAACATCACTAAGGGCTTTGTCACTATTCATCTGAAGACATCACGAGAAAGTAATGTTATTTGGGATACTATGGATCATATTAAAAATAATGAAAACTTAATTATGAATATATACAACTCCTTAAAATGGTCAACTAGTAAGGATAAACATTAGAGAAGTGTGTACTTTTCATGGAAGACCACTATCACTTGTATCTGATCGAGATCTATGATTTACCTCAATATTAAGGAAAAAATTGCAACATAACCTAAAACCATGATTTAACTCAATAAGATAAAACCATCCATAAAATTGGGGAAAAGTTGAGATCCTACTCAATTGATATAAAGGATGATGGGATCAATATATTTCTCTAGTTGAGTTCTCATAAAACAACAGTTTCTACTCAAGCATCCAAATGAACCCCTATGAATCCAATTTTTGGCAGATGATTAGAATGAAAATGTGTTTAGATGATGATGGGGAATATAAAATTTAATTTCCTAAAATGGTCCATGAAATTATGTAAATTTTCAAGAACATTCAACTTCCCATAAAGGCTACTCAGAGTCGAAAAAAGAGATATCTGATAACTATCAATAGGACAAATTGTTTGATGCTGGAAACATTATATTCCTTTCCATATCTCTATGGATGAATGTCATGATATTTTAGAATAAATGAATTTTTAGACCAAGATACATCATTCCCATTTAGATCCTTGATCGCATTAGACTAGTGTCTTATTGAATAGCACTCCCACCAAACCTATCTCAAGTATACGGTGTATTCCATTTAAACACATTAAGGAAGTACATACTTGAACTCTCCAATATACTCAACATAGAGGTTGTACCAATGAAGAATGGCATTTACTATGAGGATAATCCAATAAATATCATAGATCATATTGAAAATGTATTATAAAATACAAAAATGAACCTCATCCAAGTGTTGTGTGAAAAAAGTTAGAAGAAGAAACATGGGAACTAGAGGAAGTCATGAAATATAATTACCCTCATTAGATTTAGTGTTAGAAAATAGACTTCATAGGTTGAAATTTTTAAATGGGGGAAGATTTTAACAACCCAAACTTTTATAAATAAACTTAAAATTATGATTTAAATTAAATTTAATATTATGTATTATAGTTATAGAAAAAAATACACTTCGTTTTTTTATTATTTCTTATCAGATTTAAAATGAGATCAATAATCACTACCATTGATAATATAGATGTTAAACAATAATCACATGATTAATATTAATATATGGTTTTTTCAAATCCAACTAACGGAGAAAAAGGATGTGATGGTGAAAACTATAGGATCGTACCTGATAAATCCCATTTATCAGATCTTGCATGGGAGATAAGGTAATTGGGAATTACCATTAACCACTCCCAAAATGAGATTCAAATAATTAAAAATGAGAAAAACTGATTACGATATAAGTTCAAGCTCATCGAGATCACAACCAAAATCATGTATGCCGAATTACCCGACGAAAGTCTCACCATTGTACACCATACCCTTAGGGCGTTTACTGGTTTATTAAATAGATATATATCAAGAACATAATAATATGAATATTTACACATTAATTTCTATTGAATAATGTTGATATTTTATTTTTATAGTTTATTTATTAATGATTTTGATTATTATACGATAAAAGAAAATTTTTATTTTTAATTATTAGTCAATTTAAATTATGGTTTTTTTATTTTAATGAATTAATGTATTTTTAAAGTACATAATATTATAATAAATTTTTTCTAATAAATAATGTTTATGAAATATAAATTATCAAAATGATGTTATTATTTTAAATTTAATTCTCATAATGGTTTAAAAATAGTAATTGTTAAAACCCCCATTATTTCTCAATAAATATTGTATCCTAATTTAAAAGATAAAAAAATATTCAGGAAATATTGTTCATAAAATTAATATTATTTATTGTGTAAAATATTCAAAATTATACAATGTTTAATTATTCATATTTTTCTATGCTATTGAATTTTTAGGGTGAAAATAAAATATCGTATAAATATGAAACGTGTATTGTGAAATCATAGTGACCCAACATTGATGTAGTGAATTGTATAAGGGGTATTCATGACCAAATATATTTTCTCCATATAAAATAAAGCGGTTTTAAATTTATTTTATAAATTTTATAAATCCAAAAAACAAAATAATATATTTTATGATTTCAAAATCATTTCATTAATAGTATGATTCACTTATAAATTAGAAAGGGTTTTATTTTATTAATTTCATTCCGAATCATACAAATTAATTAAAACCACTCTCATATTTTATAAACTATTCTAAAAACCCTGGTATGTTTTGTGGTTTTGGTTATTCTGTTATATAGTGTCTAAAACCTATGTTTGAGAAGTGATAAATATATCCCAACTCATTTATTATATAAACCAAACCAATTTCATTGTTAACATCACTCGAAATCCTTGGTTAGAATCCTTAATCTACCCTCCCCTATATAGTGTGCTCCCAAGGTTCCCCCATTCTCTCACTAAGTACCTCCCAATATTTTTCTGTCACACTCTCATGTAATGGATTTTCCTACTTCTCTTAATTCATGTTTCTTCATTATATTATTCCTTCTATTTCCCATTAGAATTAATTAGATATGTTCTTCCATATCTCTATTTTTTATATTTTTTTCAAGTTATGAGAGTCCCACCTCTCTCTCATCAACCCATATTATGAATTTTTAACTAATGACATCATTATGGTGAAATTTCACCACTATTTTCCATTAAAAACAATTATTTAGTAAATACTTGTACCCACTAACTATCAAGGGTGTTAACATATATGAAATTAAAATTATTGATTGGTAAATTGAATGTATTTATTCAACACTTCATGATATTTGAATAATATGTGGTGATAAATGATTCCACACTTTATGATCTATGTGGCACACTTAAGCATGAGAATGAAGATAATGTGATGGGTGTGCATAAAATTATATAACACTCCCAACTATTTTGTAATTTTTATTATCATGAGACATCATGATTGGGAATGGAGAAAATTTAATTACAATATGGTATATTTTCCATCATGATCTCATTGTAATTATCCTCGATAAGTTCTTATGATGCAGTGAATTAAGATGTTTCCACATTTCCCATGTTTCTTCTATTTTATCACACTAAATATTTCCTAGTTGATCATGTTTAGAATTGCACTCCTTTATTTCCCCATTGAGATGTCTATTGTCTAACATGTATCACTTTATTCATGTTATTTCATTTTTATTACATTAATGGGATTTATATCTTTCCCTATTCTTATGTTTGTACTCTGTCTATCCCATGTAGTTAAAAGTACGATAATTTTAAGGATGTTATTGTTAAATATGATGTATTTCATGTTTTAAGTTGTTATGTAATATAACTAATTCCCAAAGACACTGAAAAAATATATATTCATGTTTTTTAGTGTAATAATATATTATAATTCATGTACTAATATTTAGTAAAAATAAAGGTGTTATAATTGGTATTCATGTTAGTGTTTATGTTATGTAATCTATAGATATATTCCCCTTTCAAAATATTAGATACATGAAATTGTTTCTTTATCTATATCATATTATTTAGGTTTTAATTATTTTATTATAGCTTTTATTATACATATTACAATAATGAGATTCTAAGCTCACCCTTTATTTTATACCTTTCATATAATGTGATGAACTAAAATTTGATTTATTTTTAAGGATGAAAGAATGTTATTCATGATATGTTATTATCTTCCATTGTAATTTGGACATAGTGTATGTATCACATTTTCCATGATTTGTAAAATGACCAATAAATATTTATGTGATAAATTGTATATTCTAAATATATTTTAATGTAAATACTAATTATGGGTTATATGAGTTAGTTTGTTTATGTCAAAGAAGTAATACTAGAATAATGAGATCGTGAAGTAAAACTATGACTGATGGATTATGAAAAATTCAACATTGAACCACAATTGGGAATCCATGATCCAGTATGAAATTGTTTTCAAATCTCATGTTGATAGCTGTGGTGGATAATCGATGACGAACCATAATTGTGGATCATGGAGACTTAAATCCCTCACATTTCAAGGACATGATATGCCAACTTCTACCAAAATCTATATGGATTCTCGAAGAAGTCACATTGCATGCTAAATAGATATAGAAGCTCACATATAAGAACCAAAATGTATATACAGGGTGACTCCTTGCATGAATTATCATAATATAATGAAAGAAGAATATAGTTCTCTAATTCCATGGTTATATCTAAATCAATGCCTACTATGGATCATTATGGGAAAAATAGAGTGATGTTAAATTGATATTTTAGAGGGAGAAAATTAAGATGTCCAAGATGCATTTCATGAGGAAAATGAATCATAAGATGCCTTATATAAAGGTTATGATCTCTGAAATTTTTTATTTATGACTAAAAATTTAAAAAATAATTAGTGACAACATTTTCATGCTAAATATATTTTAATATACAACATGAAAAGAAACTACTTGAGGATATATAGGATCATGTACCAGTAGCATCTAAGAATGTGGAGGAAAAATTCTTATTACGACCCATTGTACCAGATTTTAATGGGAATTTATATGTTAAACTATATCCATGGAGTCCTAAATAAGGTGTGTGAAGTGATATTAATTTCATGAAATAAGATTTTGTGTTCCAACCAAATGAAACACTATCCACCATATTATTATATAAAACCACTGAAATTACTTTTCTAGGGGTATCCACAACTCTTGGCCCACAAGGAAAGTAAATAAATAAATATCCTTATTTTCATTACCTTTTATTTTTATTTTTTTTCATTAACTACCCCTTTAATATTTATACATTTTGTTTTTGTAATTTTTATTATAATTTGTTAGTGGGTGTACTTTTGGAGACTAAAACAAATCTCACTATGTGAATAAACAATGTCTTCTTTCTCTTTCACAATTGCATTATCACATCTAGTATTTTCTGGTCATTATTAATAATTAAATGTAGGTGTTTGATAATTATGAGAGAGGGAATGTCAACTTATATGTATTTTAAGAAGTGTTAGAAATTTAATGTTTGTTTATTTTTATTGTTTGATTATTTTTGGTAACCTTATGAATCAATGAATACTTTGAGAAAATTCAAGAACATATTGATTTTTTTGAATAATATTACTTAATTAATTGTATAATTTAGAAATTAATTTCAATTTGGTTTTTATTTTCTTTTTTTAATATATTTTTTATTTATTTTTAGTAGATATTGAAACTAATGTTCATTATTTCTATCCACAAAGAACACAATATCCCAAACTAAGATGTTTTACAACATGTTTTTCAACTTCCATCCATTTCTATAATAATTTAGAGTATTGAAAAAAGTTTGGAAATCTATAAATTTATATTTTTATCTTATTAAATGTTGTTTTATCTCATAAACTGTGTCAAATATGATTAATTCATTATTTTGAATGAACATTTTTATATTGAACACTACATTTAATCCTACCATTACATCTTAAAATTTAATTAACACCTAAGTATCCATTAAAAACCATGTTAGGAAGCCATGTAAAAATAAATTTATCAGTATCTAACATGATCTAAAAGTATTTTGAGGAATATAATTGACATCAAAGTGAGGTATTTGAAATTATTTTATTCTATTTTGGAAAAAAATCCATTAATGATGTTTCAGAGCTGCATGAAAATATATTCTACTACTATTTTAGGAAGAGATTTGTGATGGGAATATGTGAGGATTATAAAAAATGTAATTAAAATATGGTGTTGTAGTTCACCATTACATGATCATCAACATCTTCCCATATTTTCCAAAGTAGTTCAATTTAGTAAAATATATTAAATATTTTAATACAAGATAAGAAAATTTCCCAAAGGGGGAAAGAGGGTAGAAATATATCCTTGATGTTGAAAAATAAAAGGATTGTACTACCAAAAAAATAATGAATAATTTTTAGGTCAGTGGGTTCATAAGGGTACTGTGAAATGATATATTCTTGAGTTCAAAATGTGTGAAGCATTTTACATTATTTTATATCAAAGCCTCTTCCTTACATATTAGTGTTTTTATGAATCTAAAACCTACCCCCCATCTTCCTCTAAATAACCAAAATAAATTCCCCCTGATTAACATATTTTTTCTGAATCTATAAAGTATATATTATATGATACAATCAAGACTTTGGAAATCGTGTATTCTTTTGATAAAGAGAAATTATTTAATTCAGAATACCTATGTAAATAGAGATAAAAATCTAGGGAGTTAAGTATAAAAAATACATGATAAGTAACATGTGATTCATAAGAATTTTATGATTCGTTGTGGGAAGATTGGTTTTCATTAAATTTAGGAGTAATAATTTTTTATATGGTTGTTTGTATTTAAAATTGATATCATTAAAATATTGATAAATTATAATTAAATATGTCAAAGATGATTTTCTATAGTGAAATTTTTTAAATTTAGAGTAATTGTTAGATCCTATATGTTCATTAATTTTACTTCTAATTTTTAATTATTTAGACACCAAAATTTCATCCATTTTTGTTAATTTTGTATAACTCATATATAGTTATATTTTAGTTCATTTTAAAAAATGGTATAAAACATTATTTATACTTGTTTATTTTATATTTCAATTTACTATGATAAAATTTATATATTTTTTGGTGCTTTGATGTTATTACAAGATGTCCTTAGGGTATTTGGAAGTGGATGGGTTGAATAATAGAGGTTCTATGCTAAATATTAGAATTATTGAATTTTTGGAAGATGGGGTTTGTTATTTAATTTTCAAAAATAGTGTAGTTTCTTTGCATGTTTTATTATCTCCCTTCATTTTTATTACAATATATTCATTATTTTATCTCTATATATGAATGATAAAACTCCATTTGATTTCAATATTCTAGTCCACTAAGCATATTTTCATACAAATTTGAATTTATAAAATATTTTGCTTGAAAATTTAAGACAATCTGATGATTTTTCAATAGTATACTACAAAAAATACACTAAACATAATCCATGATCCACAAACTGACAATATAATCCACTAGATACAACAAAACAATCATAACTATGGTAGTAAAGTTGTTGAGAAATTAGGGTGGTTGAAAAAATGGGTTGACAGTAGGTAAATATGTGAGAACCACCGAGGGGATGAAGCATGGTTGACCACTAAAATGTGTCGAAACCAATGGATTTCACTAAAACTCATTGTCCACATTGAGAATGAAAAATCCTACATCTACTTATTAAATCTTATTTTTGATACATATGTAGAACGATAAATTTTACTCTCTTAAAAAATATCCATGTTTATACATTTCAAAATAAAACTGGATCATTTTTTTCTACATCATTTTAATTTTTCCTCACACTACATTTCTAGGACCACCAATACACCAAAGACTACCATGAATGTTGTGAATTAAATTCAAATCTATGTCACCTGTCACACCTGGGCATCTGTTGTAATTTTTATTTTTATTTTATAATTTTTATTTTTCATTAATTTTTCTATGTTGAGGTGCAGGACAGACCTAATGATAGTTTTTTCATTTTGCTGATAAACGAGCATTTTGGAATCGTAATGTTCACACACGCGCACAACACGAATGAAACCATGTGTAATCTCCTGATCAACATGTGGCCTACCCAACGCAAGGGTAATTAATTAATCTCTGAGTTGAATAATGATTTAAGAAAAATATGAAATAATAAAAATTATTAAATAATTAAATAGTTGTTTAATAAAAAAACTAAAAAAAAATATTGGGATTATTTATCTTTTTTTGTTATTGTAGTTAATATCTTAATTAGTTAGATAGTATTATATTATTATAATGGTTATAACATTATAATAATGCAATTTTTAACGTTATTACTATTATTAATAATTTGTTTAATATTTTAATTTGTTTATAATTATAATTATGTTATCATTATGGATTTTTTAACATTTACCTACACTAAAATTACTAATATTTTAAGTTAATTTAGATTTTTTTTAGGTTTTAATCTATCTTTATTTTTATTTCCATTTTGTTTATTTTTATTTTCTATTCTATTTTTGTATTCCCCTTTATCTTGTTCTCACTTCCATCAGTGGTGCTACACTTCTTCCCCCCCCCCCCCCCCTTTGGTCTGTCGTGTTGCACAGGTACCCTCCAACCCCTAGCACTCCACCTCCCTTTGGCCTCCGTTCCAGCGCTAGTTTTCCTCCAGTACGACTTGCCTAGCGCCGGTCGCGACTCCTCCTCCTCCACTATCTCCTGTGAGTCACCCCGGATCCCTACTGCATTCTAGTGATTCCGCTATTTGGTTCCCTCCCTTAGTATGGTGATAACCCTCCACACCCCTTCAGGCCACCTTGCACCCAACCCACGCCGCTCTACTGCCTCATACCACCTGAACCCACTCTGCTTCTCCCTCCTGATCAGATTTTCCGGTACGTCACACCTTCGGCATCTTCATTCAAGCTCTTTCTATCTCTGTGCACCCTCGTTGTAGGTGTGTTTCCCTACAACCAATTGTTTATTTCTTTTTAGAGGTTCTAGGATTCTGTTTTTTGCTACATTTGATCTAATTTCTGGATTTTAGGGCTTAGTTGTATTGTTTGGGGTTTGATTGAAGTGTGGCAGACATTGCACACCAAATTTATGACGTTGGTCTACACCAAGATATTTGGTTCCATGTATAACTATCCTCTATGGATTAATTTTCATTTTATATTAATTTACCATGTACTTACATTAATTACTTGGGTGATAACATGGGTTTTAAAAAGAATTTAACATAGTTTGATTTATTTTGTATCTTGTTAGTACAGTGAGTAGTTCATTTATGTGAAAACCCTTCATTGAGTAATTTTATTGTGTTATGTAAGTTGTGCAATTAGTATAGTAAATTTAGGAAGATATGCGAATTTGATTATGAAGTGGTGATAATGTGCATTTTGTAATAAAAGGTTTTCTTTGTGTTAGATTTATGTGTGAAAAATCATGTGACTTCTCATGGAATTGTTTTATAGAATTTCTTAATGGTTTATGAAATGACATGGAAGTTGTGAATTGGTTTTGAAAACCATCTTGAGGTGCACATAATTCCAAAATGGAAATTTTTTCATTTATTTACTTGTAGAATCTTTATGCCATATGATTCTGACTTTTCTATGTAAAAACCATGCCGAGATATTTACTATTTTATAAATTGTGTTGCTACATTAATAAAATTATTAAGGGCTATAGTGGTGTTTTGGGTGTGTTTTTGATGTAATCCCATGTGTTTATTCATGGGTTAGTTTTTATAAATTGTAAAATGTTTAATTAAATGGTATTGGTGGTGAAAATGATGTTTTGATAAGATTATACTGTTTGTTTGGTTATGAAAGAGGGATTGGGTCGGTCTATTGTATAAATTGGTGTTTTGATCTTTAAAATATATTTATGAAAATTTTAATTTTTTATTAAATAATTATTAATGGTGAAAAATTCTTTTGGTTAAATTGTGTAAATTTTTCCAGTGCGTAAAGACATGCGACATGTGTGGAAATTGTTTAATAAATTCTTTTAGTGGTTTTTTTGACCATGTAAGTGATTTCTTTGACTGTGTAGTCATTAATTGGTTGTGTAAGTTATGAATATTTGGTTTTGGGTTATTTTTAGTGTGTGTATTATTTTTTAACGGGTTTGTGTGTGTGCGAGTGTAGTGTTATGTAGAGATAACACCTCATTTGTTTTTTTGTGTTTGATATATGACATGAACTCTAAGATACTTGACCACAAATGGTAAGCCTAGGTACTAGGTGGGTGGATTAGGACTAGTGTACTAGTGATACAGAAGTGGCATCGCCCGGGTTCCACATAGCTGGATTGATGACTACCACACTAACTAAACTTTCAGATGATGTTGGGAGACCACTTGGTTATGGATGTGTTACCGTACTAGTGGATCATGCAAGAGAACATATATTGTTGTGTTTCTATATTATTGTTCACTAAGACACAATGTTCTAGGGTCCCACTTCTCACTAGTATCTTTATAGTCTCTCCCATGTTTTGTGCTCCCCTCTTTATTTGTACTCACCATCAACACACGCTGTGATGTTGGGGTTACAATTAAAGTGTGTGTGTGTGATTGCTTTAATTTAAGTTGTATTTCATTAAAGTAGTTTTCCTTAATACTATTTTCATTAAAATTGTTTAAGAATTTATTTATTTTTATTCTATTAAATTGAAAATGTATTTGTCATTTTTATAATTATTCGTGGAACCTTTTATCAGTGGAATTTTATTGGGATTTTGGCTCACACAATACAAACACCTTTGGGTGTATGTAGATCCTATTTCTTTTGTAATCCATGTAGAGGCATCGGGCTTAGAGATGATAGTTTGAGTTGTATTGGTTTCCTCATGCAGGCAATTAATAGTGGCTTGGGGAATGTGACTCCTCATGTCACATGCAGGATTGAGTTAGAGTATAGGTTTTCATATGTTGTAGTCTCTTTTGAGTTTTTAGTTCAAGTTGTAAACATTAAATCTGAAAACTGTGTAAGGGTTTGTTTGGTTGTCTGATTTTAGTTTCAATTTATTCAGATTTTTATTTGGTTTATATATATTTATTCTAGTAAATCGGTTCCATGTTTTATTTTTGAAACTCGGGCACTTGTGCCAGCTCGTGGGGATCGGGAATGCACTTCGGGTCATGTCACGGACCGGGTTGGGCGCTAGGTCGGATGGCGACCCGTCTTGGTTTGAGATAAAATGGTAACAAAGGCACACCATTTTGTTCTGGTTATTTGGGTTGTTAGTTAGATCAGGGATAAGACTATTGGTACCTGAGGTGTAGGTGCAGGACGAGTGTCACAAACTCTTACTTGTTCCGATCCTCGAGTAACCAGGGGTAGTCTGGGATTTATGTTTTTCACTTTTGTCTGTGTGGATGGTAATGAAAGTATGGGAAAACCGACACTGTGCATGGTCTCACATGGAGTAACGACCCATGTGATGCCCGAGTGTACTATTTGAAACTTCTAGTGGTTGTTTCTTTCCTACGGCATGGTCTGCTAAACCAAGTATTCAGGTTATGCAAAACCACTAGTTCTCCATCCAGGTGCTTTAGTGTTGGTAATGTCATGGTTTATTTTTTGGTAGGTTTGAAGGGGTTTTTAAAAGGAAATTAGACTTTGGGGTTGCTCTTATTTATTTTGGAGTGTGTTTGGCATGATTTCTGGGATGTGTTTCTCTTGGACCTTGTTTTTGGAATTTGGAGTTTGATTTTTCAAAATTGACTTTCTAAAAGAACGTATTGGCTTATAGGAAATCAAAGTGAGTTATTTAAGAAATGTAATGAATTTTAAAAAAAATTCTTGAATTTTTGAAATAGTTTTGGAAAAAGGAATTTTCTGAATATTAGGGATGTTTTGATTTGAAAGTGAAAGAGCCATGTTTAGCCCAATGGTATTCCTATGGGTGCTCGTGTGTGCATATGGACGTGTTTAATGTACAATTGTAGGATCTTATGGATGGGTGCCTGAGTGGCACAAAAATGCACATTTTCGAGGCATCATGGAATATCAGTGGTGAGTTATTGATTTCTAAGGTTTCTTCTTACTTCCTAAAAAGTGGGTTTTTTATATAAAATGGGTTTTTTTGTTTAAATGGTTTCGTAATAGGAAAATGAATTTGAGTTAAAAGTGAAAAAGTCTTTTTCAAAAGAGATTTTGGGATTTGTTTTGCTTTGTTTGGTTTTTAAAGAGAGTTTTTTTAATTAAGAATGAATTGATGTTTTAAATTAGAATTATTGGATTTGTGTCTGGAATGTGGATGTTTGTTTTGTGACATGTTTGTATTTTTGGAAGGCTGTTTTGTGTTTTTTGTTTGGGATATACCCCTAGAAACGTTCCATGGGTTTCCAATAGGTCTCTCAGTTCTTGGCTCAACCCAAACTCCTAGTGGAGTGGTGGAGCTGGGTTCTTCTCGGTTGTTTCAACTGTTTTTGGATGTCGAGGTCAGTTGAATATCATTGAGTGCTTTTGGAATGTTGTAGGTGTTTTTGGTTTTTGAGGAACTCTAAAAGTTGTGTGGGTGTAAGTTGTCTCAAGTATGTCTTGTGGAGTGGGACTATACCAGTAAACATGGATTGTTCCATTTTCATCACGCGTGGGGATCTTGTGAGCGATCCTCAATAATAGCCTCATTTAGCAGTTGTACCCATGGAAGTGAAGGTTTGGGAAAGTGGTGGATTTCGTAGGTCCTCGACCAGTCAACAGGAAGAGAAGGATGTTTATTGACCTTTTTTATGAGGTAGTTTAATGTTCCCCAGAGGTTGTGTGGAACAATCAGTTCAAAGCTTGTAAAAGTTGTTAGTCTGGTTCCTATTGTGGTATGTGTGGGTTACTCATCTAATGATGAGTGTGAACCAAATGGGCTTGTTCTTGGAGTGTTCCTTGCGTTATTTGTGTCATGAATTTGACACACCGCTCAATATCCTATCTCTAGTGTGGTATGTAAAACACTCTAAGTCATTCATTGAAATTGTTAGTTGGTATGTCGACGGAGTGGCTGGTAGGGACATGAGGAGATGTAGGTGGGTTTCTTTTCTAGCAAAGGAAGTTCCAATCAGAGGTGGTCAGCTTATGAATGTGAGGCGGTAGATGTTTCAATCATCAGGGCCCCAACCATATGTCCCGAGATGAAGCTTGCGCCCAGTCAAAATTCCTTAGACGTGGGATGGGCTTTGTCCGACATATGTTTGATGTGACGGTATGAGGACAACATAAATTTCCCTATTGTGGTACCGTCTTTGAAGGCTTCATTCTTGTTGTGAGGGGCATGGAGAACCTGTCTCTTTTTTGTGGTATTAATTTATGGGAGTTTCTCTAGGGCCTTAAAGAGGTTCGGAGAATCCGTATTATTGTAATGAAAATGAGAGTGCAAGGTGATCCTTCATGTGGTAGGTTTTGGATCAAAATTGTACTCATTTTAGAGATACTCATGCCCTTTGGAATTGATGCGTGCCTGTTAGGTTCACCTTATAATTAGGGGTTTTCTGATGTCAAAACCCCTCCAATGTGGTGAAGTATTGGCCAGTGTCGGAATTATCCAAGATGGCCAACTCGTGTTGGTGGGTTTGTGATTAAGAGTATAGTCTGTATCTCTCAAAGTAAGCTGGGAGTGCCTATACGGGTTCTCTGATGTTTAGAAAATTCTAAAATGGTGGGGAGACCCATTGAGGGTCTCTCCGGAATTTCCTCTTGCATTGGATTGTTTTAACTTAGGGAGCTTGGAGGGTCAAGTCAGTGTTATAGGTTTGTCTATGTTTGTGAGTCGTCTTGGTTTGGAGAACCAACGTTTGACAAGAATCCTAATATTGTGGAGAGACCACAACATAATGAACATGTGGAAAAAATTTGTCTTCAATGTGGGCTTGGTGGGGAAACCCATTACATCCTCTCCACACGACCTCGACCATGCTAATTGGTTAGCTCAGATAGTGGGTTGTTTGAAAATTGTTCTTGGAGATCTCGAGTGGCCCTGGTAATCCCTAAGTTAGGGGTCGAGGTGTTCCATGTTGTAGTTTTATTTTGAGTTGAATTCCTTGATGTTGGTTATTTTTCTTGGGGATTCAGGTTTTTGGGATTTTTGGTGTTTTAGTTTATAAGTGTTTTTCATATTGGGTCTTCAGGTGATTGATGTTTTGTTTTAAGTGACTTCATGAACTCACTTGGAACCCTTGGATGACCTAGTCTTTTTGGACTTTCTGGGGGTAGAAAGTGTCATGGTGGGGAGAATTTTCCCACCCAGACATATGTAGTAATTTTTAATTTTATTTTATAGTTTTTATTTTTCATTAAATTTTCTTTTTGGAGGTGCGGGCGGGACCCAATGAGAGTTTTTTTGTTTGGATGATAAACGAGCGTTTTGGCATCTTAATGTTTGAGCACGTGCATGACACGAATGAAGCCATGTGGCTTCGGCTGATCAATGTGTGACATTTGCAACATGTGGGTAATTAATTAATTAATGAGTTAAATAATGATTTAATCACAAAAATGAAATAATAAAAATGATTAAATAATTCAAGAGTTCTTTAATAATAACAATAATAATAATATTGGGGTTATATATCTTATTTTATTATTTTAGTTAAAATTTTAATTAGTTAGGTAATATTAAATTATTATAATGCCTATATAATTATTAGCATGTAATTTTTAATGTTATTAATATTATTATTATTTTCTTTAAGATTTTAATTTGGTTATAATTATTTTTATGTTATCATTATGGAATTTTTAACACCTCGTACACTAATTTAACAATTATTTAATGTTAGTTTAGAGTATTTTTAGGTTTCAATCTATCTTTATTATTATTTACATATTTTTTATTTTTCTTTTCTATTATATTTTTTCCCCTCTCTCTCACTCTCCCTTCTATCCGTTGCGCTGCACTTCTTCCCCCCACCTTCGATTCGTCGCGCTGCACAGGTACCCTCAAAACCCAAGCTCTCCTTCAGCCTTTGGCCTCCCTTCCAGCACCTGTTTTCCTCCAGTTCGACTCACCTCACACCGGTGTCGGTAACTCCTCCTCCTCCTTCCTCTCCTGTGAGTCACACTAGATCCCTTATGCCCTCCGGTGATTCTATTGTACGACGCACTCCCTAAGTCCAGTGACTACCCTCCGCACCCCTTGAGGCCACCTCGTACCCAACCCATGCCGCTCGGCTACCTCAACCACCTGGACCCTCTCTGCTTCTCCCTCCCGATCAGATTTTCCACCGTGGCACACCTCTGAGATCTTCATTCAAACTCTATCTATATCCTTGCACCGTCTCCGTTGGTGTTTTTTCCTTTGACTAGTTTTTTATTGCTTTTTGGAGGTGATAGGGTTAAGTTTTATGCTACATTTGATCTGATTTCTTGATTTTAGGGCATAATTTTATTGTTTGGGGTGCAATTGAAGTTTGGCAGACATTGCGCACCAAATTTACGATGTTGGTCTACATTGAGTTAGGTGATTCCACGTATAACTATTTTTTGATGGATTTATTTGCTTATTTGATTAATTTATCATGGCCTTCCACTAATTACATGGTTGTGAATATGGTTCTTAAAAATAATTTAACATGAATTTATTTATATTGAAGCATGTTAGTATAGTGCGTAGTGAGTTTTTGTGAAAACCCTCATTAATTCATTTGATTGTGTTATATAAGTTGTTCAATAAGTTTTTATAATTTAGGAAGAGCTGCTAATTGGATTATAAAGTGGTGATGATGTGAATTTGGTAATAAAAGGAGTTATTTGTGTGGGTTTTGTGTGTGAAAAATCATGTAACTTCGCATGGAATTGTTTTATAGAATTTATTAATGGTTTATGAAATGACATATAAGTTGTGAATTGGTTTTGAAAACTGTCTTAGGGTGGACATCATTCCAGAATGGACATTTTTTAATTTATTTACTAGTAGCATGTTTATCCCATATGAGTTTGAATTTTCTGTGAATAAAACCATGCTGAGATATGGACTGTTTTATAAACTCTGTTTCTACTTTAATAAAAGGTTTAAGGGCTATAGTGCTGTTTTGGGTGTGTTTTTGATGTAATCCCATGTGGTGCTTCATGGTTTAGTATTTATAAATTGTAAAATGTTTAATTAAATGATATTGGTGGTGAAAATAATGTTTTGATAAGAATATACTACGTGTTTGGTTATGAAAATGGGTTTGGGTCGGGCTATTGTAGAAAGTGGTGTTTTGATCTTTAAAATTTATTTATGAAAATTTGAATTGTTTTACTAAATAATTATTAAGGGTGAAAATTTGTTTTTATTAAATTTTGTAAATGTTTATTCTGCGTAAAGTCATGCGATATGTGTATAAATAGTTTAATAATTTTTTTATGGGCTGTTTAACCATGTAAGTTCTTTCTTTGATTGTAGAGTCGTCAATTGGTTGTGTAAGTGATGCAGATTTGGTTTTGGGATATTTTTAGTTTTCATATTATTTTTAAATGGTTTTTTGTGTGTGCAACTGTTGTGTTGGGTAGATATAACACCTCATTTTTATTGTTTGTCTTTGACATATGACATGAAATCTAATCTACTTGAGCACTAATGGGAAGCCTAGGTACTAGGTGGGTGGACTAGGACTAATGTGCTAGTGATATAGATGTGGCATAGGCCTGGTCTCACTTAGCTGTATTGAAGACTACAACACTAACTAAACCTTTGGATGATGTCGGGAGACCACTAGGTTATGGATGTGTAACCCTACTAGTGGATCGTGCGCGAGATCGTATATTGTTGTGTTTCTATACCATTGTTCACCGAGATATGATGTTCTAGGGTCCCACTTCTCACTAGTATCATTAATGCCTCTCCCATGTTTTGTGATCCTATTTTTCATTGTATTCACCATCGGCACATGGTGTGACATTTGGGTTACCATGAAAGTGTGTGAGTGTGTGTGTGTGTGTTTTAATTTAAGATGATTTTCATTAAATTAGTTTCCCTTAAAACTGTTTTCATTAAAATTGTTTAAGAATTTATTTAGTCTTTGTCTGTTAAATTGAAAATGTATTTTTCTTTTAATAATTATTTTTTGGAACATTTTATTGGTGGCATCCTACTGGGTTTTTGGCTCACACCCTAAAAACAACTTTGGGTGTATGTAGATCAAGTTTCTTTTGTATTCCAGGTCAAGGCTTCGGGATTTGAGATGATGGTTCGAGTTGTATTGGTTTCCTCATGCAGGTTGGTGGTGGTGACTTGGGGAATGTGACTCCTCATGTCACACGGAGGATTGAGTTGGAGTATTGGTTTTTTTGTAGTCTCTTTTGGGTTTTTAGGTCATGTTGTAAACATTAAATCTGAACTTGGTGTAAGGGTCTATTTTTTTATCTTATTTTGGTTTAAATTTATTCATCTTGTTGTTTGTTTTATATATATTTATTCAGTTAAATCATTCCCAAGTTTTATTTTTGATACTCGGGAACTTGTGCCAGCCTGTGGGGATTGGGAACACCCTTTTCACCTTTCCGCATACTGGGTCGGGCATCATTTTGATGGAGACCCGATTCAGTTTTTGACATCACCACATGTCATACCTCATTTAATTTTAATTACTACTATATTAATTAGTTTTTCATATGTAATAATTTTTAGAAGTTTCATGTTTGACTATATTATTTTGTAATTTTTTTTATTTAAATGGTTTTCAAAACACCTTTTAGGGTGAAACATGTAATGAAACCCATGTGGGGTTTCTCCTAGTTCAATTAGAACATATACAATATGTTTTTTTACATATTATGAATAGTTTGTGAGATTCCCAATTGTAAGAAAATTGATGATTCATTATCATGGGTGTGACATTCATAGTTGGTTAATACATAGATGTAACCCTGAGTAATAACTATAAAAATGTGTAGTGGGTTTACAAGGGTAAATATATGGTTTACACACTTTTTACCAAACCATGTGAACTGTATAATTACTCAAAATTAGAATATAACTTGTTTTCCAGGCACAATATTAACAGTAGTTCCCCTCCATTTTCTATACACCTTCTTGTTTGAGGCTATGTCACATGGTTTTTTCTATCCCTCACTCTCATTTAATGAATCAATATTTACACAACCCTATTTCTTATGGGTTTATGAATTTAAATCCTTCCACCTGTATTGTCCTTCTCCCCCCTCTTTCTCTCTTTTCCAATCATTTTCACTTCCTCTAAGATGTCATAGGGGATTATATAGATGAAATATTGTTCGGAGTGGTTTTAAATTAGTTGTTTCTATTTATAAGGCTTTATTAGGGCTCATTTAATCTTGTTTGACCATCATCTGTTGAAGTTGAATAATTCCATCATGACTTCTGTAGAACCGAGGTATGTGTTTTTTCTTGATTCTTTATTTTTTAATTTAATTTATTTTTTGACTATAAGAAAATATTCTATATATCATGTTATGTGTGTATATTATTGTCGAAATGGATTTCTTAATGGTTTCAATTGGTTCTTATCTTGGCATAATAAATTTTCTAGGATTTTTAATTATAACAAGAAATAAAATGTCTTTAGAAAAAGATGAAATACTTTTAAAAAATATAATTTTATGTTTGACAATCTACAAGAACACTTCGTTAAGGAAATATAACTAAGAGATATGTTTTTACATTTAGAGGTCTTAGGGTAAACAATGAGTTGATCCAATACTTTTTTTATATATGGATTGAGTAAAAATGTTTTTAAATATTTTTGGGATTGAATTTCAGTGGGTAGTTTTTTCAAAATATTCATTTGAAATAGAGTATAATATGACTCTAAGTTATTCTACATATCGAGTCCTAATTAATGATGTCCATTTGATATATTCCAATGAATTATATATGGAATGTGTGTGTGAGTTCCTCTTAAGGGAATTATTGAAGTATGACTCATTGGGGGAATTTTTTATTGATGTGATATAATTGTAGTTTTAGGGTAATAGTTATATTTATAATATACATTGTATATTTTTTATATGTGATCTTGGATGATGGAGTTTCTATAGTATTTTTATTTGTATGGGAAAAAATAATGTGTTTACTTATGTTAAATTGATACATAAAATTTCTCACCCCATATTTTTTTCTTCATGGAGATCCTAAGAATTGTAATGTGGGATGTGTGAAATATCAATCTAGTCCTGTTGAGATGGAATGAATATTATTTGGTATATGAGGAAATATGGGATTATAAATGGTGAGGCTAGTTTAGATCATTCAGTTGGTTATAGCCTTTGGAATGTATCTACTATCCTAGAGATGGTTCCAAAATAAGTACATCTTGGGGATAACAGGGATGTATATAAATTTAACATGATTAAATGATCATTATCTAAAGGAAAAATATATTGTTTTATGTTCCCTAGTTCAATTACCATATAGGGAAATACTCATTCTTTCACTAGAGGCATGATTCCTTAGAACGTTCCTTTCAACTATCCCTGCACATATCATTATTTAAATGTCTCAAAAAAATATTTTGAACAATTTATATATAATGTGAATTATAATAATAGATTAAAATTTTGTATTTTTCTTAAAAAGGGGATAAAACAATGAATTGTTTTATGTGAATATTTTTTTTATAATGAAATTGTTTTTATTAAAATGAGTTAAAGGTGATGATTGATTTTTTATACTCTTGAGGGAATATGAATTTGTGTATTGCATTTCAAGATAAAATAAAATTAAATTTCATTTGTAAATTTTTTTACAAACTCTTCTATGGAACCCTTCCAAGATTAGATTCACTAATACACATCATATATTATTCGGTGTTTGTTGTTATCTTATGATTTCACATCATATTTTTAGAGTTCTCATGTATGTTTCATGCTTTTTCGGATGTTCATTGTGGATTTCATTGGATGTGGAGATTTATTGAGGGAAACATAGTGATTTAAATAATAATATTTGGTTGATTTGTAATTATTTTATTTTTAGATGTATATATGTCATCTATGATGGCCCAAATCATTTTTGTGATTTTATCATGATGTTTATATATATTTTTTATGATCTTGCGAATATATCTTTCTTATTATTTAGTTCTTTCATGGATTATTATTTCTTATACTTACTCTTATATAAGTTTACTTTTTTGATTAAATTTTTTTGTTGATTGTTATATCATTCACTGTTGTTTCCTTTAATATGGTGTCTCATATTTCTAACCTAGGTTGATTGGGAATACACCTCTAGTATGTCTCAGTTGTACTAAAATACGTTTTATAAGGGTGGGCTAGGTTGGATTATCTAATGACACTAACCATGATAACCTATATACCATGTAATCCCCTTAGAAACATGGACTGATTATTGATATCGTATTTTAAAATATTAAAGGATTTAGGATTCGATGAACCATCATGAACCACTTCATGGAAGTTTTGATCCTCTAATAAAACTATTTTGAAGCTCGTTTTGACCACCATGAGGGATAATAGATAGTGATCCACAATCATATATCACTAGAAACTTAATGGATTCATCTATTATTGATGAAGGAAGCTTGATTCCACCTACATCTTCATGGAACCACGATGATGACATGATGGTGAGTGAAGAGTTGGTAATTTTTGTATATGATACCCAACAAATATGGATGTTATAAAACCGTGGATTCATGATGTTATTATTAAGAACTAATAAGATCTACTACATAAAAAATATATTATGGATTTATACGGGGAAGATCAAGAAAATCCATGTTGATGTTTATGCTATACAGAGAAGAGTTTTGTTCATGGGTTGAGGTAGAAGACCCCATATATAGAAGAGATTATCAATGGTATCAACACAGAAGTCCACATGGATGCATTCCAAAAGACACAAAAACTGAAAAAGGTTACATGGTTCTGTATACTTGATAATATAAATGTTTAAATTAATGTTCAAGGATTTCCATGAGTGATTATTTCATGTAGAGATTTAAAATATGATCTAGAAGGATAACTAGAGGTTTTTATATGTATTTATCAACTTAGATCACACAAGTCTTGGAAGGGTATTTTAGGAATAAATTTAAAGCGAAAATTAGGAGGAATTCCTAATAAATAAAGGGGATAGTGCAACAGGGGATAAGTATTCACATGTTTGTTGATGGGACAGAGGAATCACAGTTTAGTTTTAAGATTTTTTGTTTATTTTTTGTATTTGTATTTTATTTTTATTTAACACTTTTCTTCAGTTTGATAAATTGATCTCTTTATCCCCTTCATATATTTATTTATTTCTATCCCATCAACTTTCTCTTATTTCATTATTTCATCATTGTGATCTATTTTATTATTTTTAATGAGTAACTAACCCCTGAAATGGATTAGAGTATGGATCCAATATTAAAACCCTTATCTTTGGGAATTTTTCATTGATAATTCTTATCTAATTTTGGATGATTAGAGGATAACCATTATGATATAAAAACCTTCTATAGAGTTATCAACTGACTAACTTTTATTCTACCGTATTTTCCCTCCATTATCGTCGTGGTGGGGAATGTTTAGTGTAATTAGAGATCATTAGGTGAACCAAATATTCACAACCATAGAAGAATTGTATGAACACACATGTGATTGAGTGTGTTCATAAATTATATACAATATTAGTAATTAGATAATAAAGTATCACCTTAGTTTTTCATATGATAGTATTTCCTTTCAAAAAATTTAACAAAATCTATACTCTCATCATTATATCTACATTTTCCCATTCTATTTTTCCTTCTATAATCTCATCCACCATATTTTCACTACATTAATAATATATAAATAGATAATACAACAAGTTAATTTAGAATAGTTATTGATTAATAGATATAACTCCATAAGTGAGAATAACACAGTTATCCACTTTTCTTCATTAAGGGAAACAATTATCAACCAATGATTGGTGTGAAAATAATTTTATTGAGTAGTTCTAATTATTAATCCATAAAGGATTTCAAGAGAGTAAAACCTAGAATAAAATATTGAATCAACACCAGTGTTATGCTTCCAAGAGATTGTTTTTTATTTTTTTATTATTATGATACCCATATGTTTATAACCTAGATTTTCCTTCACCAAAGTAGTGTACAATATAGAAGAAGGGGGTGTTACCCTTAAATTGATATTTTATATTTCAAAAATAATAATTTCTTTTTCACCTTATTGATTATTGGAAAAAACCCAAAACATACACCCACTGAATGTTTGTATAGTGGATTCTAGTATACCAAAACATCATCGTGTGATTGATTCTTGGAATTAAACATATAGTTTTACCATGTCCTATTCATTATTTATATTTCTTAATATCTATTGAATTGTTTAGGGAAAAAACATCATGATATTGATATATTTAATACTTCTTATATAACATGGAAAAAATATCCATATGTCATAGGGGAAAGAAAAAAATATAAGATGGTTTGATATGTGGGTACCTTGATTCACCTGCACTAAGAGTTATTATAGTAAGTTAGATCCAAAAATCTCTATAATCCTAAAATACATATATATCATGCTCATTTCAGATTTTATGGTAAAATATTTATTAGTATCATTGTTTTTATATAGAAAAAAATATTAATTTTTCGAAAATATTGAAATTTATTATTTTATGCCCCTCAAAAATAGAAAATGATAAAAAAGAATATTTCCCATAATAATGTTTCTACAATAAAAATATTTATATTTAAAATTTCCATTAATATCTTGATTTTCCAACCATTTTAATGGGGGTATCTCTTTTATCATTAAATCGAACTCATCAGTCAAAATATAATTATCACTAAACCAATAGGAAATAGTTCGATCACTACTATGACATAATATCAAGATTTATTTACAAAAAAGTGAGTGAAAATTTCCTCCCCATAAGTTGATATAATAATATTTTATCCCATTGTTTATCCCATTTGTTCCATTTTCTTCTAATAATATGTAAATACGTGTTTAGTGAGTTGATATGAATTGATTATGCATGGATAATTATTTAGGATTAATTTAACATAAATTTATATATTTTTTGAAAAATTATCATTTAATATTATAATGATTATTGAAATTATATTTATTACCTAAGTCATCTATAAATAGAATGTATAAAAGTGAATAGTGTTTAGAGTAATTTAATGCATTTATTTATTGGTTGATGAATAGTTTTGAAGATGTCCTTGAAAATATTCATTATTACACAAGGAGTTTTAATTTTGAAATCCATGAAAATATATTTATAGTTTTCATAATTAATTTGATTAATGATTCTTAGTTGAATTGCATTTATATTAAGGTTAATCATTACATTCTACATGCAACAAAAATGTAACTAATTGCAAATGTAAAGTTAAAAAGGAGTGAACAGTACACTGCATAAGGGAAAAATCACCTATGTAAATGTAATATCATATGTGATTTATAGTTACCATGACCAAAATATGGGTACTAGGTAGATTCAAAGGATAATTGGTTTAATTATTAATGTTTATATATAATTTCAATTTCTTGAATAATTGTAAATTGATATTTATACTTTGTATATAATGGGAGTGTGACACATAATGAAACTTATATAAGGGTACCCAAAACCTATTAATGTGATCCATAGACCAATGTTTGTGTACTAGTGAGTTATGTATGGTTAATTATAACTTTTAAACACCTCACATGAGGGTATATAAATGGCTACATAAGGGAAATGTGGTGTTTTTAAATGTAACTGAGATACTCATGTAAGGGAAATAGAAGTAACACAAAGGCAATATGATTCTAGTTTAAGGGAAACATTGATCATTATTTGTATTCATAATAGAAATTCTACCACCAGGGATCAGTCTCTACCACTGATTATCATGTTCTACTATGAGTTATTATTCCTTCCAATAGTGGTCCTTTATTACCACAAGTTATCAAGTTCTACTACTAGGAATTTAATGATATCATGATAATTGTAGTGATAACCATATAAGATAATGTTTTATCATGAGATGAAACACATTGAAAAAATTATAGAATTTGAGAATCATGTGTGAATTTTTCTGAAAAACTTACTTATATAAAGAAACTATAAATACTCTATGTATGATATTTATACATTAAATATTCATTAATATTAGTTATTAATTATTGGTGGTTTCTTAGGAAGTATTTAGGCCACATATAACTTTATACCACATGGAATTATGATGCCTAGGAATTTTGGGGATTCAAATGAAGATTTAAATTAGAATTTAGTAGTGATAAATTATGTGATAAATTAGCAATAATTTGATCAATTTAAATGATATGATATTGATATGAAATATTATATGATTTATATAATAATGTTATAGGAATATTATCTAATATATGTTTTTAAATAACAATTATGATGATGTTATTAGTATAAAAATTTGGTGTTGGTATTGAAAATTTTTAGTTGAGAATATAAAACATTTGTGATTCCTTTGATTGTTCAATATGAAATTCATATATATTTGTATCGAAGTAACGATTCAAATACATAAAAATATTTAATAAGTCGATCACAATTAATTCAAAACTTTATGAATATATCTTACACAATTTATTATCTAAATGGTGTTTCAAGGAATATTTTTCCATATATATATTGAAGACCTTAAAGAATTTAACATTCCCAAACCTGAACATATATAATCATAGAGGAAGACTGTCACATAGAATTTCCATGATATTTGTAGATGAAGATAATCCCTTAAAATGTAATGAAGTCTTATTTTATCTATTATAAGTAGTGAATATATCCTCCAGTTGGTTATGTAAATGTAAGTGTCATAGTGGGACTCTATGATGATCAAACTATGATATTTTTTATTATAGTCACTTAGTTAATAGTGATGAATCTTTATTAGGAGTTTCAAAAATGTGGAAATGAATTTTATTTTTATTTCAAACCCTATAAATATATTTTTATTTCTCACCCAATAATTATAACTTCTAATGAGGTGTGATTAAGAGATAATCATTAGTGGATCGATAAACTTAACTGGTCCATGATTTTGAATTTAAAAAGAGAAATAATTAATAAATATAAAGAACTGATTCACACCCCCCCACGAACACACAAAGTGGTCCATCCAACCTTGGGAAAATTTATGGAGTCATAATTTTCTATTTTAATTTATTATAAAACAAAATTTTTTGATAAAATATATGTTTAGTCTTTCCATTATTTAATTGTTTTTTTAATTTATTGAAGGATACGACAAATTTTTGAAAATAAATAAAATAATGAATTATGCCTACTGGAGACACTTTTTGAAAAGATGTGAAACATCATAGAACAGAACCATAACATTTATGATTGAAGTCAAAACATGTTTGACTAAAAATATGCTAAAATATAGTGATTTTATGATCTAAATGATGGTCCATGCTGAAGGAGAAGTGATTGGCGAATTACATAACTCAAAAATGATGAACCTTTGTGAAACTATGTGAACCCTAATAGAGAACAACATTGCACATTTTAAATTTTATTCATGATGTGAAACCTAGAGAATAATTTAGTGAATTTAAAAAACCCAAGAAAAGGTTTTATACATGCACCTTACATGTCGTGAATACAATTCATGACTTCAAATTCCCTGATAGATGAAAAATCGGCATTCATTGATACAAATATTTTAGGAAAGGCCTTTAAAATTCCCATTCCACAAAGATCCATTTATAATGCTATTTTTTATGGATTGATCACCTATAATCCCTATAAATACAAGGTCTAGTTAAATGAGAAGAGAACAGTTCCTAAGGATCTACTGTTGCACTATGTTGTATGGATACTACTGCATAGGTTTTCTATTTTAAAGAAATTATTTTCCAATATTACTCATTCATATTTAAATTCAAGTGTTCGGTTTTCTTCCAATAATTTTTTTCATCTATATATCTTATTTTCAATCATTTGATATTCCTTCTTTTAACAATGATATCCTTTCACTGAGAAAATAAAATTAACTAACTGATGTCTTGTCCATGGGGGAAGTTTCACTATGTTCTTAATTATTTCACCTTAATATGAAATTTTTTGAGTTTAATTTGTTGTGGATGGAATTGAATTGCATAGGTGCAGGAGTAGTTGACCTCATATATTTTCTATCAGGGGTAGGGATATTTTATTTTCAAAAAAGGTTTCCTGGTAATTCTAAAAACACCACCCATGGTAGAGAATATAAATACATATATTAAAGCTAATTTATTGTTAATTTAAATTCAATAATGACGGAACCCACATAACCATACACAATGATAAATACCATTCATTTTGAACTGCATTAAATAAAAGTATTAATTTATTTTTCATTTTTTGTATATCATTAATCTCTAAAAAATCCAAAAAAAAATTCAATAAATATTAAAAAATTAGATATTATTGAATATAATTATGAATTGAACTGACTATAATTCTTCTCTTGTGAGATGACTCTGGTATGATTTTTTTGCATTAAGAAAATGAAATACCTTTTATACTTACCAATGACAAGAATGCAACACTGCAATAGGTATATTAGAAAATGATACCTCTAATGATCTATGATATATTTTATGAAGAGTATATTTAAAAAATGAGTGAGATAAAAAAGATAAATAAAAAGTAAAAAAACTTGAGGATGCGAATTTGAAGATTCAAGGAAAAACTCATAATAATGTGAATAAAATACAATAAATTATGGTAAATTATTATCTTATAGTATATAGAGAGAAACATCCAACATATGGTAATTATAATGGTCTATTTTTCAATTTTTTAGTTGTGATCATTATATTGATACTTGTTCAATAATTAATGATGATGAATCAATAATTGATCATCATTATCAGTTCGGAGAATATGTGAATGAAGTTTCTAAAAAAGTGGTAAACTTCATCATTGTAACATTCAAGGATATTCAGAGAAGCATCTGCATTACTGGATCTCATGTTGGTAGACCAATTCAGAAGGGATCATCCATCGGTCAATGTGTTTGACCAGTTTTTGTACTCCTTTTGGAAATTGAAGGATCACATTATAGTTGGCCTTTTATATGCGAGACATTTACAACTTCTATTCTCTAATGAAGATGACCTCATGTATGCTTGGTCCTTTTCTCCATGTTCTATGAAAGGGTTTAGGTTCTCTCTCTTTCGATGGAACTTCTATTTTCACCTGAGATGCGATCCTCCGACCTCAACACTCTGGATATCCTTACATGGTCTTCCATTTCCGTTTCAAAACCAAAAGATCCTACAGTTGATAGGAAATATGGTTGGACTCTACCTTTACTCTGATTCCCTCACTAAGGTCATCTGTCACCCAATTGAGCCAAGGATTTTTGTCGATGTTGATTTATCGAAAGGCCCTTTGGAGTCCATTTTCATTGAAATTGAGGGAGTGTTTTGCTGTCTTTATAAGGTACATTATGACTACTGGATTTCCTTTTGCTCGGGTTGTTCCCACATAGGACATGATGTTTCTAGGTTCCGAAGAAGCCTCTCTAGTTGACCCTGGTCTGGTCCTCCCAATATTATGGAGGATGACACCATTGAAGTATGAAATTTACTTATTAGAACCCTCATAGAGAAGTAGGAGGTTCTTTTGGAGCCATGTTGTGTCTGGGAGTCTCAGGGGATCAATGATCCTCCGGCTTCCATACAGAGTATAGGAAGGAGGATGACTGAAAATCAAAAGGTGGCTGATGTGTTTGAACAGCTAAAACAGAACCTGGGTTTACCATTGATGGAGCCGAGAGCTAATGAGGAACAAGAGGCCCGTACTGGTTCTCAGCAGACAGTCGATACTAGGTCTACAGTGGAGATGAAGAAATTCACTCAAAGTGAGGGTAAATAATCATAAATAGAGGCTGGAAATCATGAGGAGGCTAAAATTCCTGGGAATTCAAAGGACATGCCTCTGTTGTATACTGTGATGCCCCTTAATAAAGGGAGGCCTGAGGAGGGGAGGGTGGCCAAGCCTCCTAGGACACAGGCGGTGCCCCGGGTTGCTGATGCATTTCCTAGTATATGGATTCTAGAGGAGGGGAGTGTGTTGGGTCCCTTGGACCCAAACAGTCTCCAACCCACATCATATCTAAAGCATGTAGCTGCAGGGTAAAACAGATGGTTCCCTAGTGATCTGAGCAAGAGGTTTGGGTTGAATCCTCCAATTGAAGGCTCGTGGGTTGAGCTAAGGAACCACTTTGATAGTATGGTGGATCAAGATCAAGTAATGTCTCATGATAAGGATTATTTAGGTGATGATATGTATAACCAAATCTTAGCTAACAACATGAATCGTTTCCAAGGGAAACGTCCTCACATCCCTAGAAGGAAGAAGGGGCTCAAAGGAAAGGTCGGATCCGGGAAATGCATTGTGGTACAGGGGAAAAACCAAAGGGATGTAAATACTATTGTTACCTAACAAAACCAATGGAAACCAGGTTTTCCATGAAAGGTAGATACAAGGAAATAAAAGTCCTTTAAGATAGAGATAATGGTGATCCAAGAAGAGAACCAAAGGTAGTTGAAGAAGAAGTATGTGAGTGTCTGAAGATCATATTTCACTCCAAGAAAGAAATGATTTAGAAATACATGATTCCTACCGCATCTATTGAGGAAATTATGAGAATTTATGAAATAATATTGCAAGTTGAGGCCACTGAGGAGCAGGAAGCATGGATCAACAAGCATGATCGAATAATTGCATGGGCTTTTAGTCAAGGAAAAATATATCTGGAAGAATTCATTCAGAGAATGTACAGGATGACCTCTCATCTCGAAGAACATATCCAGAAGGATCCAAACACATAGGTTATCACTTTTCACTAGGAATTATATATAGTGGATTATTCAAATAACCTTAGTCTGGTGTTTAATAACATTGTGAGCTCCTTCAGCACGTAGTGGTTTTTGGTTTTGCAAACAACAGTTTCCCACTTGTCCTTGAAGTGGATTTTTAATAAAAATTTATATCTGGAAAAATGTTTTATCATTTACTAGTAAAGGTTTCATATCAATCCTAGGAAGATTATGGTTCGTGAAAAACATATATAAACCCACCTTATAAAGGGTGTATTAAATAATATATACATAGATATATTGACAAATAATTTTTAAAATATTGGTGCTTTGAGTAAAAAATTTATTAATTTGTAATATATGAAATCTGGATAGTCCACACCAAAAAAGAAAAGGATGATAATCATATGATATTATTGGTGTTTTTGGATGTTTTTCAATAATGAATTATAATGTTGGAATAAAATGAACATTTATAAAAATATCATATTTCCTTTATTTAGGTGGAGCACAGACAAATCTTTGGGATGTGAAAAAAATAAAAATAAAATGTTTACCAATAAGATAAGTGAGTGACGCTATCATAAATCAAAGGTTAAAAGAAATATATCATGAAAATCAATTCCCATAGGGAATAGAACGATATGTGGGATTAAGTACAATAAAAAATTATATAAATAATTAATAAAAATATGGATGACTTTCTTCAGAGGTATTTGTTGGTTCAATGAATATTATGATAAGAAGTCATACTCTTTATAGGGAGTAAGAGTGGGGAGTAACATTTCATTCACTAGAAAAGTGGGGAGTAATTTTTCATTCAGTAGAAATTGTTTTCCCTAAATTTTATTAGATTACATATTCATTTATAAATCTATTTTATAGTTCTCCATTTGAGAAATTAGTATTTGATATCATAATATCACATTCATGGTAGTTTCTAGAAATCATAGGCAACCTTTACTATATAAACCTTTTTTCAACACTGGGATAGACCATTTAGACTCACAATAGACAAACTAAATTATCATTACTATGAAAATCATGTGGTATTATCATTTTGTTGCAAAATGGGGAAGATACTGATAGTCCCATGAAAAAAATTAGTTATTTGAAAACCCACCACATAACTTTTTTAATTAATTTATAATAAAGGTGGAAAATATTTTGGAAACATATTATATTTTATAAAGAAAATATATTATGAAAAAAAATTGTAAAGGGGGGTATTATTGAGGCTAAGTGTTTCATTTTTTTCAGTGATTAGTCAATATGTGTTTTCTGTGATGATATGATGTTCCGATTCTTGGAGGCTTATTTTTGATTCATTTAATGTAATTTAAATCCTTTATTGTTAAATTATTCTTTAATATTCTGAGGATTTTTATTCAATTCATTAATTCATAAGACATTTTAAAATGTAGTTTAATAATGTGGAATATTTTTTATAGCTAGTGAATCCATCCCTTACCTGGTTAAAGAATATTTTTTAATGATTCCATGAAAAAAAATTAATTAAGAATGATTTTTAATTGTGATGAACTTAAAAATATATTTAAACTTTTCCTATACTATTTTTTCATGAAGGTTGAGTTAAATTGGTTTGCTACGTAAGGATATACATTACATTATACTTGATGTGTGATGTTATATTATTCAAAATGTAAATATAAATGGTGTGGATTCTATATTTAGTAATGGTATAATAACATACATAATGCTAATCTCATGTTGTTCACCAATGTACCATGACCTACATAACGGTACTAGGAAGATGCATAATGGTTATCAGTATATGCATAATGGTCACAAAAATTGTAGTTACCTAAGTAAGGGTACATTGAGAATTACACTATACACATAAAGGTATTTTGTTGAGTGATGTTACCTGCATAAGGGTACATTGAGATTTACACTACTTGTGTAATGGTATGGTGTTGCATAAAGGTACTTGTGTATGTGTATCCAACACCTGTATAAGTGTACCAAAGACATGGGAAGGGATAGTTATTATTTCTGTAAGGGTAAGAATATAGGGATGCCCATAGGTACTATGTAATGAATAATGTTAATTGAGAGGCTCATGAAAGGGTAACATAAGCCACACAAGGGTAATCTGATAGACACATAAAGGATCCCACAGGGTTTCATTTTCCACATATGGTTAATTAAACTTCTTATGATCATTTTATAACAAAATTTATCATGTTTTAACACCATTTATCAGTGGTAGCTATATGGATTGGTTTCTACCAACTTTTATCAAGTGATAAAACTCGGAAACAAGTGATACCTTGAGAAGGGATGTGCTATCATGGTAACAAGAAGTGATAACATGAGATATGATGTAATGAAAAATAGAGAATCTGATTTATATTCTTGATATTTTTATCCAATCATACTGATATGAGGACATAAGGAAGACTCTATGGATGTTATTTATGCATGAGATATTCATTCATAAAAGTTATTAAAATTAGAGAGGGATTTGATGAATGATTGTGATCACATATATCAGTATATCGCATGCATAATGAATACCAAGTATTCTAGGGATAAAACATAATATTTAATAGGGATTTAGATGATTTTAAATATGTGAAAAATTGATAATAACAAGAAATATTTATATTTGATGATACTTCTACAGATGATTTTGGTATTTCCATAATTATACCATATAAATAATATATGATACATTTTAAATAATAATATTCATGCTGAAACATTGAGTATAAAAATGTGGATCATGTTTATAATAAGTATGTATTGGGAATGAAAAACTTTTTATCTTCCCTTGACAATCTAAGAGAGTATGAACTATATATTTGTTGAATAATGGTGTCAGAGAGATGAACTTATAAAAGAAAGTGAAATAATATTATTGATCCTTCCAAGTAGATAATTTGGATAATTCAACATCTAAAATCATTTTTGAGGAAAATATAACTGCTACATGAAGTTGATGAGTCATTTGAAGAACTGTACCCAACAAAAATGATCATATATTATTATGGAGGAATATAATCATCTAGAATGTTGATGAATATTATTCTTTTGGATCAACTGTAATGAGGTCATGAATTATTCTATTTGGATAAATAATTACTACAGAAATATTCTAGTTGTTGTTGGATGTTGATGAACATAGTGGGACATTTCATTGATTATACTGGGATAGTGTATGGTTTTAGCCACATGTTTAATTTTAGTGATTCTTATATGTAAGGTTTAACAAGTGTATCAAGGAGAAGTATTTTCATAAAAATAATTGTAAATATTTTTGTGATTCTCTCTCTATTATTATAACATCACACATTGTTAGGTAGAGAGATTAACAAGAGTGTATTTAAATATTTATCATGTTCATGATGATAAATTTTAAAGGTTAAATAATTCAAAAAAATATATACAACTGATTCACCCATTTCTCAGTGGTCCATATAGCCAGGTGTATTAAACAAATGTTAGGATCTTATACCCCATGTTGCCACCATAACTTGGAATAATCTATCTAAATGGAAATTTCCTATTAAAAATGAATCATCCTAATTATTTTTCCATATAACATTCCTATAGTTTTTTTGTTGGTATTTATTTTTAATTTGAGATTTCCATTGGGACTAGTTAAGTACCTACTGAATCCCTACCATTTTCTCAAGGCCATAAATAAACATGATTCTCACTACAATGGTATACTAATATGATTGTTCCCCCTCAAAAAAAATATTTCAGGGGAACATTATAAAACTCACATATTACTTTTAAAAAAATTCTAAAACACTCTTTAAGGATTGTCTCACTCAGACCACAAAACCAGGACCTATGTGAAAGAGTCACATCTACTATAGAGAAATCTATTTAAAATTATGTATTACTAATTATTTCTATTCTGGGGTATACATACTATTCAATAATAAATATGTTGTCATAATAATGTTCCATATATTATGGTTGTTATTGTTGTTCACTAGTCACCCCTTAACAATATAATCAACATTCATTTATTATTTATATATTCATTAACTCTCTACTATATTGAATTATACCTCTAATGGTTCATGTTTATTGAAATATGGAAATAATATAATCCTTAAATGGATATTTCATATTAATATTATATTTTTTATTCATGTATACATATATATATATATATGGGAGATAATAAATATATAATGTTCTAGAAATATTTTTACAATTGATGTTATCTAGACTATTCCATGAAAATTATGCATCCCTCTCAATATTCCAGTAGAAAATTTCAATAATAATTCCATTAACCTAGGATAACACACATGTATATGAATGTATATACGTTTAGATATATAAAATATATATAATCTTACCATTGGTATTCAATAAAAAAAAATCAATAGTATTATTAATTTTGGTAATATGTTCTCTTCTTCATTTCGCTTTACATTCCATGTACCGCATGATCATTGAAAATATTCTATAATTAAATATTAATAATTTAATGACATATGATAATATCATATGATCCTATTTTCCATTATTTATACATTTATATAAACAAAAATGTTTTCAATCATCCTATATTAAATAAATTTTCACCTTTATACCTTACAAATCAAATTTTCACCTTCACACATCAAAAAAGATACTTGACATAAATAGATTGGATAAATTTTGTTTTTCTACTCCATTTTTCAACATTAGCCCATGAAACCTACTTTTCTAATTCATGGAAAAACATAACCTAGAAATCAATTCAATAAAAATATATAATACACTCTTCAATGTAGTGTATTCTGTTTTCCATTTAATTAATTGCATATTTTACTCAACAATACTAAAAATTTTCACAACACATATTGTATCATATTGAATAAATTATTTAACATAGAAACCATTATTTTAAATTTACATATATGATCAGTCATGTTTAAACCAACAAGTGTTCCATTAATAATATATTTACCTAAAACAACTCAATACAAATTAATATATACCTTGTAAAACATTAATTAATTTGCGTTATACTAAAAGGATATAAATTATGTGGTGTATATAATTTTATTTTCTAATCAATTTAAATACCATTTTTAGTCCATGAAAATATTACAATTAAATCAATTTAAAAAATTAAACCTGAGAACATTCTTGAAAAATTAATAATTAAACAGTCAACATGTTGTTTTGATAATTATTTGTAATTTATTAATAAATATTCTTTAAAATATGTCATTAAATTAATTTTACACATCATAAAACATTAAATAATATATTAAAATTAATTCTTAGATATATATAAATATATATTCCCTTTCTCAGCATCCATATATTCATCAAAATTGAGATATATCAAGTAAATCTCTATTTTTTATTTTACCATTATTTAATTAACATAGTACATATGTAAAGTAATATAAAAGACATTATTATATTGGTTCATAATACATCCCTAGAACATTCATTCGAAAATAAACAAGTTATTAATCCAGTAGAATATTTTATATATAATGATTTTTAAATTATTTATACCAAATATTCATCATAAAAATATTTTAAATATATCACATAAGTATTCAAAATAATTCATTTAACAAACCCCATAGACAAAACAAATACTTGTATACTCACAATGTTAAATGACCAATTATTTAGTTTCAAAATCCCATAACATTGTTATTTTAGTAGCATAAAAATATTCTTAAAATATAATAAATTATGTTAATAATAAAGTATTACTATACAGATATAATAATCCAAAATCCTTTCATAAAAAAATATCGTATTAATATATGAAAAATGATTACATGTTTGAAAAATAAAACCATTTGTAAAAATAAATTAAGAATAAATAATATAACCAAAAAACATGCATGAAATCCTATTTTCCCCAATAATAAAATAATACTTTATATGAAAAAAATTAATTTAATTTAAATATGTGTATCCAATTAGTGACATTAATGATTATTAATACATGATCTAAAAATATTATATTGGTACATAATATTTAAAATAGTAATCCTTAATTTTTCTATTTTGGAATTAACTATTCCATTTTTTTGTTATACTGAAACAAAGATCATGTAAAATTATATTTTCATTATAAAATTAACTCATAGTGTTAGATAATTCAATACCATTTTCACATTGTTTCTTCACATTTTTTCAAAATTTCATTTGAATCATCATAAAAGGGTTATTAATTAGTTTTAACCAAAAACTTTTACCTTTGAGTGGAAACCCCAACATATCTATTATGATCATTAAGTAAAATAAAAAATATTTCTCACTATATGAAAATGGAGTATGCTTTGGAATATGATATACATAATGAAGAAAAATCAATCTCTTTCTTTAATATTTATATTATATGAGATAAGATTATTTTTATAAATGATAAAAATATCAATAAATTGTATTCAATAAATATAAAATTAAAAAAAATAATAGAAAAATAGAAATCCTGATCCCATATTTGAATTGTAAAATAATTCCAGGTGATAAGAAAACATATCATCTACACAAATTTCATCAAGGTTTTCATATTATAAAATATTTAACAATAAAACTTACCATTATAATGACAAGACCCTATTTTCTTCATCATGATATAATCCTATAAAATTATATTTTATTTGTAAATAAATATTATATTTCATGTAAATTTTATTTTTGTACTAAATAAGGTTAATGAAAAAGTTTAAATAAGAATATCACATTCTATTAAACATAATAAAACAATAATGTTTCTAAATTACTTTTTTTAATACACTATGAAAATAAACATGGATATTAGGTGTGTTGTAGAGAATCTTCAGAAATATTGAGTTAATAATCAGTTGACTAGAATCCAAACTAATAGGTATCATATTTAAAGTATAATAATCATGTTCTTAAAGGGTAAATGAAAAATAATGGTTTTGTTATATAAAAAATAAAATTTATTTCACTTAATAATGTTTGAGGCTATTGAAAATGGGACATTTATATTTTAATCATGGAAGATTAAGTAACATACCCATTTATTTTGTAGTGACCCATTAATTCCATATAAAAACCTATTATTTTGTGATGGTGTCTTCTATGGGAGAATACTTTGAAAAGATAAATTACAAAATAAAAAATTCCAAATGAGATATATGCATCCCATTAAAAATAATTCATACTCATTTTCTATGTTATTTCTATTGATATAATGATAATTCTCATGTTGATGAATAATATTCTAATAGCTCTAGTTAAAGGTGTCTGTCTTCATTGAGATTTCACAATGACATATCAACATTTTCATTAAAAAATAATTAATGGGATTGCCATCGGGGTATACAATATCCTAGTGAATTTATAATTGAATAATAAATTTATATGTTATTTTAGTGAAAGTGAGAGAAAATTTGTTATATATTATTGAATATATATTATTGAAAAAATAATTTTCCATGATGGTTATAACTTTTAATTAATTTTCATCCTCTTTTTTCATTCATTATTTATTTAAATTATTTATGTATAACCACCATATTGGTAAGAACAAAATGATTCAATGTATCTAAATTATTTATAATTTATAATTTTTTTGAAGATAATACCATTACTAATATAAAATGGTTTTTAGGATATTTAATTTTTTCTTGATTTTAGGTCATTGGTTAATTTATATCAGTGAATTCATCATGTAAAACATCTAGTAATTATTTTAATACCATATTTATTTGAATCATTTAATAAAAAACTAATCTTAAAAAATTAGTAATTTTGATGTGATCATGGAATTTCTAGATCCAATAGGGATAGAAAGTTTTTTATTTAGTATGTGGATTAATGAATACATTAAAAAAAATAATCTAATGTGATCAATAAAATATTTATTAATATAAATGATACAGTTTCTATCCTCTCTTGGTATATTAATTTAAAAATCACTAAATTGTTTCCATAAAATGATAAAAAATTCTATTCATGTGAAGGGATGTTTACCATTTTAATCTATTAGAAATATAATATTTCATCAAACATAAAATGTGTTTAAATTTCATGTAAAAGTTGTTCTATATATATCCTTCCATGTTTATATAACATGTATTAATTTAATGTAATTTTTGAAACACCACGTAATGGTTTCACTAGGATGGTGGAGGGTATAAGTTACATTCAATAAATGTACATGATTATTTTCAGATAAAATTATATTATCTCAATTAATAGATACATAAAACTTATATATACAATTAATATGTGATAATAAATAAAATAAAGTAACCATTTTATAACATGTACTAATAATATTCCAAAAAAATCTAAAATATATTAAATATATTTATAAATAGTATCTTCCTTATAAATAACATTATAGAAAAGTTACAAACAATATTATTTACCTACTTTGGGTGTTTCATAAATTTTAAAATGCCTCTAGTTTTTATAGGGTAAAATTTGAGATATAGTTCTGATCTTTTAAGGAATTTGATTGAGAAAATGAAAACAATCAATTTAATAATGAAAAAAATAGAAAAAATGATATTAAAATATTTCATATTATGGTTTTTATGAAGAAGCTACATAAACATTTGTAAAGGTACTTTTAAAGTTATTATATTTTTACAGTATTTATAATTTTGTTTGTTAAAAATATTTTTTGGGTTCTCATTTTTGAATGTTTTTCTTTTGTTTTCATCACTAAAAAATATAATTTTCATAAGGTATAGTTGAAATTTTTTTGAGGAAAAAATTAAATGACAAATAATAAAGATAAATAATAGAGGTAGAAATAAATGTAAATTAATATGATGTTATAATTTGATAATGTAATTAAATGTTTAAAGGTAAATAAATTTTGAAATTTATTATCAAATGGAAAATATTTTAGCTTCTATTTATAAATTTTAAATGTTATTATTATTATTTTAATTTTGTAATTTTATGTCATATTTATTAATTTTTAGGTTCTAAAATTGATATATATATTTGAAAGACAAATTTTAAGGTTTATAATAATAATTATTTTTTAGGGGTTTATAGTGTATTACTTATACATTTACATTATCATTTGTATTAAAAATTTATGAAAAACCACATTCCATTAAATATCATTATTTATAAACAAAAATATAAAAAATATAGATTTTATTTTATTTTTAGCATAGATATTAAAAAAACTATGAACAATACATAATTAAGATATTAAAAAAATTACTGTATATTGAGTTTATATTTATGAAATTAATAAATTTACCAATGAAATATTTTTATTAGGGATTTTCCCACAAAATCCATTTTTATTTTTTTTATAACATTTTAAACCAATTTTAAAATAATAAAAGTCAAATAATCTTTTTTATTTTCTTTAAAAATTTGGTCATTATAATATATTATTCAAGAGTAATTTAGAAAAAAAATAAGTATAAAATTTGGAAGAGTAGGGATTATTTGAAATTCAACCCAATATTCAATTTAAGCATATAAAACCAAGTAAAACTGGTCCTGAATACCTAGATTTAAAACTACAACATCAATTTTATTTGATATTATAGAATGATAATAAAATGTGATGTAAAAATTGATACAAATTAAAAATATTAATGAAGTTTATAAATGTTTTATAATATTTATATTAATGATATAATTTAGTAATTTAATATAAACCCTATATAAATAACAAAATTTTAGTTCAAATGAAATAAAACAAACTTGAGGAAGAAAACTTTCAATTGAAGTCCATCAATGGAAATGATATAAAGAAGGAAACTCTTTTATTCGTTAATATTAAAACCATTTCACTTAATATTTTAATAAAATTATATTAGTTGATAGGTGTGATTAAGATATTTCAAAACATTATGATTTTGTTGGATGAAATTTTTATTTTACATTATTTTATTAACATTTTAGGAGTTTATTTGTTTAGTGAAATATATTAAGCATTGATTTTTTCAATCCATTTAATCATTACATTTTAATATTATAATTTTATATTATATATTAATTGGGGTTGGTGTGAAATAATTTAAAAATACAATCAACATGGAAAAAATTATATTTTGGGAGAAAACAACTTGCAGGAGGGATAGATTGATACAGACATAGAGGTAGCTTCCTAGAAAAGTATGGTTACCTGGATAATAAAATATAAGTGGGGATTATTTTAAAAATTCAACTCATATAATAATGAAACAAATTCATCAATATTTTTCACAAAGAATAACCAAAAAAATCAAAAAGTTGAAAAACAAAGGGTAGTTATATAATCAAGAATTTGGGTGAATTTTCAAACATGAGGATGTAATGGGGAATGTAAATATTTTTTTTGATAAATAATAACAACATCATTATTATTATATGAAAGTAGTCCTTTTAATCCAATGATGAAAAATATGTAATAAATGGAACATGGTAATGGAACATTGGCATATAATAAAAATATCACGCACACAATTTAGGAAACTAAAACAACCTAAGATGGGATGGGGGAATTATGGTGTCATATATTTCTTTTAAATATATGTATTTTATTCATGATTTGGTAGGAACTTGTAAAAACGTTCTGATGGAAACATGTAGTAATTAGACATCCCTATGCAGAGACATAACATAGTAGATTTTCATGGATCATCCCTAAGGGATAGTTTAAGGATGATATATAGATAGTGTGTTAATAATAACTAAATCCACTACGATTCACTAGTTATTATGGAGTTCAAAAGGTCGGTAATAATGAATCAATTCCATGAAAAATTCCCTTACAAGAATATTAGGGGTAGAAGACATCTTATCTCGGAGAACTTCTATTGAATCTCCCTAGCTCTCTGCATTGGGTGATGTCTTAATCAGTTGAAAAACATGAATGTCACCTCGATAGATTTCTTATTTAATTCTTTGTTCCCCATTTTCATGAGACTCGACTTGTACCTTAGTCCTGTGTACATGCACTTGGAAGTACTATTCACCTAAACTTGATGTTTTACACTACTACTAACAAATATCATAGCTTCCACAAACCCCATTTATGTTTCAATGATATACCATATTATGAAAACCCACACAATTTCATGATGATAACAACATTCATGATATTACCATCCTTCACAAAACTCTATGTCTTTGTAAAACATCCAATCTTCACAAAACTCCCTTTCACGTAGCTCCTTAGAATCAGCTAGGTCATAACAAGTATTTGATTGATGATTATTCTCATGAAGAGTTCTATATTTGTAAAAATCCTAAAGTTATCAAATTAAAATTGATTTACCCTTTTCTCAAATTCTCCACATACTACCAATGATGGGTGGAAACCTATTAATAGACCTATCCCTGCATGAAGATCCCATACCCAATGTCCATTCCATGAACCTATTCATCTATTCTCATGATGCTATGTTATTTTCGAACCATAATGGAACTTATTTTTTTCATTAAACATTCTCCTAGTCGCTTATATTTCCATCTTCTCATCACAACTCAGGTTTTTTCATGAAGCCTATTTTGGGAATAATCAAAAATTCAAGACAACAGATTCCTTCGAAATATCATCATATTTTAAAAACTCCAATATTCTTGAAATAAATTCCTTCACCACATATATGGTGTGTTAGTCCCGAAAAACCACATTTCGTAATGCCTAATACTTCTTCCTGATTTTGATCTCTAAAAACATGGAAATCCATAAGAAATTATGTCATATTCAACACATAATCCATCAACACCGTAAGATCCCATTACATAAAAACAACATGATAAAACCTAGAGTGTATTTAAAAAATAATAAAAAAACTTTTCATGATGTGAAAATCCTTTATTACAAAAATCTCCCACTTTGTGATTGTTTGAAATCTCTAGATAAATTCAATAAAGCACCAGCCTTGATCAAAAACCTGATATGCCTAAAAAAGATCATCCATCATAGTAAGTCTATGCGGGAAATTATTTGTAAAGAAAAATTAGTGGAAAATGATAATTTCATGCCTCAACAATCCATCTAACAATCATCTAAACCTATTAGTCGTTGAATTCCACTTATCTCTATTTTATAAATAAACCAAAAGAAATTTTATTTGGAATTTTACTGGGAAAAATTTCCCCTTGAATTGTATATTCCCACATACCTATATCACATCCACAAACATATTAAAATAATTAACATAAATGGAAATAAGTTCAATACAATATGATCCTCATTCAATGGGATGTGTCTGAACATTATGGTTAAACAAATGTTTCTCAAACATTAATGTTACCAACTACTTAGTTGGGATTTCATCCACTTGGACATTAGCTCCAACATTATCTATATTAATAACACCTTGATTAAGAAATTTATTGATGAATTTTTATCTTATCTCAATGTGTTTGGTATGAGAGTGATTAACTAGATTCTTTATATGATCGGTCACCCTCTATTTTTCATAGTGTATGCCCATCAGTTTTTTCACCTCCTCAAAAAAATATTATTAAGTTGTTCCTTTATCCATTATAGCTGAGGTCATTCCTTTATCAAATATATATATACCCTACTTCATCAATAATAATAGAATTTCATTTATGTTTCTCACATAACCATCCCACACATTTAGAGCCTATAAATATTGATCCACCATTTGTGGACATTCAATTCACTACAGCCCTATCCCAATCAGTGTCTAAAAATGTAGATAAATCATTATCCCTTCCATATATAAAATATAAGAAAAATATTTTTGGGTATCTTGAATATACCTCAATATTATTTTGAGGACTAAAAAATGTTCTTCCATCATATTTCAATGGAAGTTAGCCACTAATCTTGTTGAAATAATGATATATGTATATATTGCAGTCAATTATAATAAGCTTCCAATTATACTCCTTTATTTAGGGCTTCCATAAACATCCCATCCTCGTGGTTTTCATTTATTCTTAAAAACATTTAAAGTCAAAATTAGTTTGTATTCATGCATTCTAAAATTATCTAGACTCTTGGTTGCATATTTTTTCTGATAAATGATGGTTTAATACATAATTTGAATCACCTGAAGACCTAAAATGTATGTGAGTTCAACAATCATGGATATTTCAATATCTGATTTTTTTTAGATATAAAATTCTTCCACGGATCCCTACTAACATAAAAAAATAATAATATCATCCACATATACAAGCCCCATAAATTGATCTTTATAAAAATTATTCATTTTGTGATTATGGTTAACACATATTCTTTTAAATTGTATCTTCATTAGAAAAGAATAATATCATGAATACCATGATCATGGTGCCTACATTAGACTATAGATTTATTCTATTAATTTATCAAGCAATGGTTCATAATTTCTATTATTAAATCTCACTATTTTTCAATGTATATTTCCTCTTCTAGAAAAGGATTTTGGAATGATGTTATGAATCCATATGAAAAACATTTTACCCTCTTTGAATTTCCATTGAACTATTGATCATTAATCAATACAGTCGATCTAATGGATAAAAATTTTCTTTAACATCAACACCATCAATCTATACATATCCTTTAGAAACCAATCACGCATTATTTCTGATAAAATTTCCATGATCGTTTATTTTTTGAATATCCACATTGTTCTAATCACATTGTAAAGTTTTTCTATCTTGAAAATATCCCATATATTGGTCATGTTAATATGATCTATATCTTCACCCAAGGAATTAATAAATTATTCATCATTCAATATTTCTTTAAACGAGGTTGGATAGATAATTAATATAAAGATATTATGTGATTTATTGCTCATTCTCTTTGTCTGTGTTGGTGTGGTACAATAACCAATGATGTTAGAATGATCGAAATAAGAACTTTTTTTATGCTATAAGGTTCTAATAGTATTTCTTCAGTAATGATATTCACTTTAGATTCTACTTATGAATCATCACCAACTTGGGAGAATGAATGTTTTCAAGAATTTCACTACTTCAATATTAGAATTTATCAATTGAACACATTCTTCTTCATTTTGAATCATATAAACATATGACCCCCTAATGGTTTTTTTGAAATTTTCCTCAACGAACATGAAATAATTAATTTCCAAAATGTTTCTTAGAAGATTATTGTAACATTTTTAGGCTTTAATATTCATTGAATATCCATGTAATAATCCCTCATCTACAGTATCACCATACCTTCCTGGACTTCCATATTTGTTGTGGATGAAACATTTACATCAAAAAATGTAAAAACAATAAGATATAGTTTCATTCCATTCCATATCTAATATTTTATCATACTCTCTCCTATAGAGATCCATGTTTTATAATGATTTTACACTGCTACTTGAAAATACTATTTATAGTAAAGAAAAGAAACACAACTCTCAGTCGGCATAGTTCTAGAAATATTATTCACCTATAGATATATGTGTTCAATGAGCCTATTATGTTTAATTTTTCTCACTAAATAATCCTCATAAATTAGCCCATTTTTTCAATGTAATTATAAAAATAAATATATTTGAATTTTGTTTGGCTGTAATACTATAAAATCTTGATTGTGTGGTTAATTTAATTATCATCATTTTGACAACAATTATTCATGAATTCACAAAATTTTAATTTTCTCTATAAAAACATCACACAATAAATTATACTATAGTAATCAATGAATAGAATGAATTACCTATTTTAAAATGAGGTGGATACATTTGATGGGCCACACATGTATGTGTGGATGAGATCAAAAAGATTAAATTCCCCCTTGTTCTTAACCCTATATGAACTCTGAACCATCTTTACATACGTTAATGAATCAAATTTATTCATTCAATCAGGCTTCAGATTGGGAATACCAATATAAATTTTAGTATGGATACATATTTCATGCACTTTTGATTAATGTGATGCAGTATCTAGTGCCATAAGTTTTTTTCCTCTAAAATCGATAAGAAATATGTTTTCTCATTATTTTAACCTAGTTTAAAATCCATTTGTTCAAAATTAGTTCATGATATAATAACATTTCTTTCCATTGGTTTTTCACGCCTTTTAATTAAACATCACTAATAGACCTGATTCATAGAGTTGACTCACACTCAAGAGATTGTGACTGAAATTGTCCATGTAAAGATTCTTTTTTCATTATATCATTATTTTGTAGTTATGTATTTCCACTACCTCTGATTTTTAAAAAACCTTAATTTCCAAATCATACTATTCCATGAACCCTTTTCATATCATTTTTTCAAAAAATTCTACAGGTCATGTCATGTGGGATGAGAATCTTCAGTCAAGAATACAATTTCCACTAATCATTGTATCATTAAGAGATATTCTTCAAAGGATGAATTTCTTAATCTCTTATTTTCCATACATGAGATACCTGATTCTGTAGAGGAATAGGCTGTAATTTCCAATCTATGATCAATATACATGGGTTCAACATACTCTTATTCCTCCTATTCTTGGGGAGAATCCATATTTTTGAAGAATAATTCATCTTTTTGATGATATTTAATTGCATCAGAGTTATGTTGTTTTTAAAACCATTAATTTTCTTATAATAAATAAATTTATGGACATAGTTAGTAAAATTAATATAATATTCATAGAACTGTTTTCTTTTATATGATGAAGGATATCGAAAAATTCTAATTTGTTGATTTCTATGCATTACAAAATTCAAATATATTCTTTCCTATTCACAGTATGACATGGTATGTCCCAAAAATCCAAAAAATATTGACATCTTATAATGGTAAATATCATCTCACCCCCATCACTCCTCTTTCCCACATATTTTGTAATGGTATTTGACTATTGATCCATAATGGATAATTGAGGGTTATTTTCAGCTATCTTTTTTGTTTTGCTCGATGCTATCTCTATTAAGACATCAAGTGACTTTGTGACATGTCCATATTTATCCTTAAAATTACATTGGCACATCGTTGTTCTATCCATTGTCGTTTATTTACCATAGAAAATTCAAATTTCCCCCATAAATATGAATCTCTTATCATTCAAGTCCTTCTCTTCTCCATAAGAACCACAATTAATTATTTCCAATAGATTTTCTTATGAAAATATTCCAAAATATAATTTCTTCTTCATTTATTTTTATTTTGATTTAGTTTTCAGGTAACTCATTAATGTAACAACTTCTTCTTCATGTACCACAACTATCATGTAATTTTATTATTGTATCGTTGTAATGTTATTGATGACTTTTTTCTTCTATACAATATTAATTTTAAACTACACAACCACTTATATGAATTCCACAGTTATTAAATTATCTTATGTCTCTCTCTCTATTTGAAAATTCATAATTCAATCAGATCAATATATTATGTTGACTCTTTCAACAATCGTTTTATCATTCTATTTTATTGTTTTGAATTTCAATCACATCAATAGAACTATATAGAACCACCCAGAGATGAAAATCACAAATGAAATTATTAACATCAATTTTTTTCTACCTTTTCAGTTATATCCAACATGGACACATAGAGATTAGGTTTAAACTCTAGTTATAGATTTTAAAAAAAGTCAGTATAATATTGTTCCCCTCTATAGAAGAATCCATATCTCTGTAATTTATTTCCTGATTTATAGTCTCCCTTTTTAGGAACCATTTTTGAGGCTTATACATGATTTATCATTCACTTTCATTATAATATAATGTTCTCGAGAATATATCATCAATGTGTCTAATACTACCATATTCATAAAAAAGACAGCAGAAGATTTCCTTTGAATATCCCTTTTATATCTTGACGTGTTTGGAAGAAAATGAAATATGTTCATCATTCACATAGATTCCATCATCACCACCCAATAATATTTTAAAGGTTTTCATCGACATTGAATTCAATTTCCATTGATAATTGAATTTTTTCATCATTTTATTTGGATCACATTTCAAAATACAGCGACTTCTTATAAAACCATCAATAAAAATCTAAGATAGTTCGCATTCCTCAATGGATGAATATTTTGGATTATACACTGATGGGCGCCTTCACAGGTTTTTCATTACAATATTAATATCATTAATTATTTAACCAAGTCCTCCAATAGATAAAAAATCCTTAGTATTGTGATTAAAAGAAATATGTTCATTTTCACCTAGATCCATTTTCAGATAATTGAACACATTGTGTAATAATTGATGATTTTAATTATTCTCATTATCTTTAACTTCATATATATATTTCAGTTTCTCCCACGTGGAATTGGACTTAGTTTAACACATAACATTCAAATAAATTTGATCTGATATAGTAGTGGTGAGAGTATATTGAGATTTGGAAAATGCATCAAGAATCTTCTTATCTATTTCAGTTATATAGATATTTATAGTACCATTGACATTAATTACTTGAGTTATAAAAAAATGAACATCAATTTAAAGAAAACATAGCTGGTATCTCATTCGATACTTCCAAATAGGTATTTATCATTCATAAAATAGAGAAACAATACTAACAATCATTGAAATATCCACGAACCCAATAGAGGGTAGAATTAAAACTTGTATCTTGTTCATATAAAAACACTCGGAGGGCCCAAGAACAGAATGATAGGGGAGGGGTTAATTAGGGTTTCAAATTTTTTGATTAAAGAGATGGATCATGTTTCCTTGTTGTTAGGATCTGTTAAAACTAGTTTTATTGAAATGTGCAGTTATTAAAAATCCATATGTAGAGACACAAAAAATCTGTTTTACTTGGTTCACCACTATGGGCTAGTCCAAGGATATTTCACTGATAGTGTGTAAGTAATAACTAAAAAAAAAACAATATCAATTAAATTTTTTGTATATAATGTCATATAATATAACTATGTTCCAGGTACACAGCATTTACATGAATTTTTGGTGTATCAAAGTGCCTTGCTAAGAAAAATTCTATCAAGTCCCCCATCCTCGATGATATGGGTGAATTATTATTCAGTTTAATGACTTGAATTTCAAATCATTAGATTGTGGATCTATTTATTTTTCCCCAATTAGCATGGGAATATTCTTGAACCATATTCTAGAGTTGATTCACATGAGATCCCTATTCACCTAAACTAGATGTTCAATGCTATTGTTTAGAATGCTCCTAGCCTTATTGAACCCCACTTTATGTTTCAATGATATAATACAATTTGTGAACCCATGCAAATTTTCATACCTAAAAACATCAAAAATATCACATTATTCATGGAACCCAATTTCATTCTAAAACTCTCAATCATTATGAATAAAACATTTCATAAATTTTTATAGAATCCGTTTAATATTAACAAGACTTTTCATAAATCTTATGATGATAAATATTTTGTGATTTGTGATATTCATAGCCTTTCCAAATTCAAAAATATTATCAATTTTCTCAAATTTTATCTACATCTCAAATGAGGGGAGGCCACATATCTGTAAACTTGTCATTCATGAATATCCTAAGCTCCCAATAGCCATTAAATAAACCGCTTAATCCATTTTAATGAATTTCCATTATTTTTGACGATCCAATGAAATTATTCCATTCATGAATCTCATAATAGTAACATCTATTACCATCTACACCATAAGTTCACATTCATTGATAAATCCATGATCAACCCTATTGTGGATTGAAAAAAACACTATAATTTTATATATGGAAATCATTGGTTTCACGACACATAGATCCTACCAAATTTTATTATATTCATGTTTTCTTTATTATTTATAAATATCATAAAAATTAAAAAGATATATAATTATAAAATATATTTCATGCATGCCTAAACAATTTCACACGTGAATACAAGGAGTGACATTTCACCTTATTTAGTTCCCTATTTTACAGTTCCCTATGAATGGTTAAACATGAAAATGAGAAGGGGTTAAATAAGTGTTTACTCTTATTTATATGATATTATTTTTAAACTACTATTTGTTACATGTTAGTGTATTAATTTCGCACTACATAGATATCACACACACCGATATATAAAAGTAAATCAATAATATTAAGTACACATGATTTTTATCTGATTATTTCTAAAGTTTGGTGAGTGTGACCTTTTCATGATTGGTTAAATCCTATTTTCATATATTTAATTAAAATGATATTGTGAATACATCAATGGAATTATATTATCCTTAACCCATTGTATTTATCATAGTAGAAATTATAAGAATATAATTTTTTTAATGATTATATGAGAAGAGGAATCTTTGTGACTCATTTTGATAGTTGCGGCATATATTGTCTTGTAGAAATGCACTAATATTTCCCAACATTTTGGATTTCCATATTTCGGAATAATCCATCACTATAATCATGATGTTGGATCATTGATTGAATATGATGATGGGATGTTAGTTCTTCCTTACATGTATTCTTCCTCTGAGCTTGATTCCTTGTACAGATCTCCTTCATAGATTTGAACCATGATCATGAAACTCATTCCAAATTCCATATTTAGGTGGATTAGAGTTAATTACACAACATCTGTCTGAACAGATAATCCACCTTCGGTTAGAGTATATAACAACATTGGGAATTTTCGGGCATATCTGGACATTGGTCATGTTGGGAATATATAATGTATTTTGATTTTTAGTTTATTGTAATATCTCGTTTGAGAAATATAAGGAACATATCCCAATAAATTCAATGTAGGCCACATTTTTGTTGATTCTAGGGGTGTTATCTATATAAAATTTTTTATCCTATGTATCTTAATTTTATTTAATGGGGTAAATATTTTTGGCGGGTGAATTGTTTAACAGTGATTAGGGATAGGAATATCATATTTTTATTGTCTTATGGGGATAGAGATATTTCATCTTTTAGAACCTTGTGGATAGATATATGTCACATGTTTAATGTATTGTGGTGAAAATATTCTGGTTTGTTTCCCTGGGTAATATGATCAAATTTTGGATTATGATGGTGATGAGAAAGTGTTCCCCAAAGGGGGAGATAAACACACATTAAGATATGGAGGTGTGGAGAAAAGGTTTTCCCCCTAAGAGGGACGATTTGATCTCAAGATATGGTAGTGGTATTTGAGTTTTGAATTGAAACCCATTTCGGTACCTCAAATGGGTAATGTTATAATGATTGGTCCTCCTAAGGTTTCCAACATTCCATTTAGAGAGACATAGATCAGAACCCCGGTAGTTCGATTCCATAATTAATGGTTGTGTGATAATAAAAGGATGTATAGTTTAGCATCATGTAGGAATGATGATCAAGAAACAAAAGGATCATCCACATGACATTGTGTGTGGCTTAAGCGTATGGGATTCCTAAAAGAGTAGGATCAACCCATGTTGGGGAAGAAGGTGGGTAACTACGAGGATCGTACATGTGGAATCTGGTGTTTGTCACATTAGGTACGCCTATATTTTAACTTCTTATTATAAGTAAATTGTTGTGTAGATTAACGTCTTTCCACTATGACATTGGGTATGTAGCTTTATGGAATGAAACTCTTAAGTGTTTATGGTCTACATCTTGGGAGATCATTTGAATGTAGGAGTGGAATATCTAGTAAAAGGAATTCCTACCATTATATTTAAATTATTTCTCATGTTTATTCCACAATTGAAGATTAAGTTTATACTAATCATGCACCTCAGGGTTCGGAATGGTGTAATCACTAGTGGAGTCGAGTTAGAATAAGGTGTTCCAATAATAGTATGTCTATTATTAGGATAAAAAGACATTATGGTTCATATTTATAGTGTAATAATGACGAGTAATGGTTTAGAACATGATTGAATAAATTTTTTGGGATGGTAGTGTTAATGACATCATCCAGATGGAAATTTTTGGTGTAGATGAACTGATTCAAATAGGTATAGGGAAAATTGGCACAAAACATGAATTAAATTGTGTCCAGTTTATGAAGGAATTGGATCACTGAATGAATTATTATTATTAGAAACACGATAGTTGTGTTCACAAGTTAGTTTTTTCTAAATGTTAGTTCTATTTTAAAACCCATATATAAATATTGAAGGCATATGGATGCATAACTATTTATGTTCTTTATTTCATAAGGTTGTAAAAATGCATCTTAAATTTGACCAAAATAACTCTCCTTAAGGGATGTATCATGAGGAACACATATTCATTTTCCAATATACATCGTGTTCCATTGGAGTTGATTCATATAAGTTCCCTAGATTTTGGAATCTATGGCATGTAGAGTTTTGTGATGTCACATAAGAATAGGATGCATTAGGGAGAGAGGACACTTCTACATCTAGATATCCCAAAATATGGGGGTGATTCGTTATTTAGAGACAAAATGGGGGTAAATATTAATTCAAACCCTAGTAGGTCACATATATTGGTTTCACGCTTCACATTCCATTGTCGTTTAAATGAGACCGTCCAATTTTATGGTTTGACGTCAGTATTCCTGTGAAATGTTATTTTGTATTCCAACATTGATATTTCATGAAAATGTTTTATAGTTAGTGAATAGAAAATTTTCAATGCATCTAGTCCCCAAGATAACCAATGGATGTTTTACCTTTATATTGTATTTCATGTGAAAATGTTTGCACACATTATATGTAAGTTTTTCACCAAAAATGATAGTTTATCCCCCTAGGTTCATTGGTTATTGAATGTTTCATTGGTCAAGACTACACCTTTTTTAAATGTAAAACTATCATTTATGTGATAAAGAAGTTTTTTTGATTCCAAAAAAATATCCTATCAGAATTAAAAATGACGGGAGTCTAAAAGTTTATGTTCTAAGAGAATTATTGAAGTGTGGAGTAAATTTCCATTTTTTTCAAAACTCTCTTATCATGTCATAGAACCCATTTTCTAGACCACGCAAACGGAGGTTCTTAAGGATATAAATAGGGTAATGAGGTCCTTTATTGGTCACTAAACCTCCATGTGTGATAATCCAACTCTCATGCATGGAACTCCACGTGATTTAAAAACTATTGAGCATTCAGTCATGGCCTTCCTGCAAACCCATTTTACATTATTGGTATTGAAAACATCACCCTTCATTTTATAAGAAATATTCATATAATTTTATATTATTATATGTTTTTAAAAAAATAATCCCTTGCATGAATACTTTTTTTTCATTATACAATATTTTTTTACTATAAATACTCACTATAAATATCTGATCATACATATCAATCTATTAAATATGCATCTGTTACAACTAAAAGGGTGGATATGGATGGGAATTCTAATATACCCCATTAATTGAGGATGATTTCTGAGAAAATATAGTTATTTTTATATTTCATTTATGTCAAGAGGGAAATATTTTTAAGAAATATACTACTGTTATACATCATTGGAATCCTAGATGATGTGGAAATCCATACCATGGAAGTCAACGCACCATGATTTTTGTTCACCCATCATGAAGAAATTAATCGTTGGAATATGAAATCCAATGGTCATTGAACCAGGGAATAAGAGGAGTTTGTTTTCTATTACTTGAGTTGAAGTACTATTATAGTAACAAGGGAACAACCCATGGATGGGGAGTTCCCTTCCTTCTATGAAAGCATCATCCAAACCAGTAAAAAAAAACAAAAACATGGTCTGGTATAATGAATGGGGGCTATGAGCTAGGAAACATCACTAAAAACTGGGTTTGTTCATACTAGTGTAGTTCCAATTTTTAAGAGTTTGGGTTTTAGTTGTGCCACATTTGACTAAATGAAGTTGTGTGGACATACATGATCAAATATACTAACAACATGAGCTACTGTAAAACCTTCATATTTGATTGTCCTCAAACACCTACACTTTACACCTTTATTATGGGATAGTGTGAAATAGCCTACATGAAAAAAAAACTGTATTAGTTTAATCCTAATTAATGAGTTACAATATGATGGATTCCTTGAAGTTGACAATTTTTGGGGGCATATAGACTAGACCCTCATCACAATTCTAATTCATCTAGATTACCTGACCATGTATTGAACAAATATCCTACTTTTTATCGATACATTTAATTCTAGGATTGGGTGGGAATATTCTTTAATTCTTCAACTATGAAAATCCCAGGTCGACCAAAGAAGTTTCTGAAGACATGTAAATGGATAAGTCAATGATCCTAATACTAAATTATAGAGTATGTTCACTACCAATAATGTGTCTATAACATAAATGATTTACAACCAACAATTATATATATAGAGTTTTTGGACACCAGCCTAGTTTTCTGGATACTAATGGTTAAGGATTCCCACATGGGATTATGGACTGAGACACTAGTGATGGTAGAGATATTAGCATCTAGATTCTGGGTGAATCTAGTGTCCCCTTATTTTCCCTACCCTATAGAAAATAGTTTAATGTCTCAAGAGGGATCATTCCCAGACGCATATACACTCTTTTCCAATTTATTCATAGGTGGATGATAGAAAGCTTCTAGTTGTATAAATTTACAAAACCCATAACTTCCCCTAAATACTATAAATGGAATCCACTCCTCAATAATATCAAGGTTAGAATAGTAACTATGTATTTAACAGGTGTCCTTGTAATCATGGGAAATATCGGTAAAATAAAATTTCATCAGTTACCGACCCATGTTAGAGATATGTTTGATAATTTAGAAGCACACAGGATATGTATGATTACATTTAGTCCTTATGAGGTGAAATATTGGATTCCAAGATAGATAGAAACACTTATTGTGATTCATAGACTCTTTCATGGTTCATCTAATAGTTCAGATAAATTCTATACCAAGAATATTAAGTCTACATGGGGATCTGTAGGGGAATTAATTCATGAACCATTCACTAACTAGGGGGGATGTTTTTGGTATAGGGAATATGGTATTTTATCATGATTCCTCGACCAATATTAATGTAAGATACTCACATAATACACTACTAATTATAATGAATCATATATAGGTTCGATCATATGTCCCTTCTTGAGTAGGTTTGTTTCATTAGTTGAGTTATAGGATCAGAAGTGGAGTAGATGGTATTCTCTTATAATTTACTTCCATGAATTGAGGGATCAAACCTGAAATGTAGTGGGTAATATAAGGTTTCAACTACACCCCCACCCCTAGTGTTCTGGGGCTCCACTAGAATTAGCCACGAGAGCAGCCATAAAGTTATCAGGTTGTGAGGAGTAGTGTTGGGTAGGATCATGGGAACAAACTATGTTAAATTCTATATTCGACAATTGATGATACCTATCCCATGCTCTTGAAAGTGCGTGGAATATTGAAACATTCTCTTATGTAAGAGAATATATGATGGATTACCACTAATAACGTATTGATCCTATATATGTTGGGCTAGCTAGGATCATGGAATGTGTGGGATTCCATGATAAAGTTTCCTAGCCTATGGAGATGGATTCATTTGTGTGCTTGAATGAGGACACAAGGCCTTCCACCTCATATATAAAAGAAAGTTTTGGTACGGAGCATGAAGAGACAATGTATTTTTAGGTTCCAACCAATAATGCATCTTCCACTCATACTGATATATATGTTTATAATGATAAAGATTCCTAGGGATCCACCGCTTACCATGGAAATCCTAGGAGATAAAAATGGTCAATCTTAGTGATGACAACTAGACTGAGATCTCATTTTGCGAGGTAAGTCTAAGTTTCGCAACTTTTATAAACTAACATTATTTTAATGTTTCTAAAATAAAATTTTTTATTATACAATTTGTAGTTGGGGGAGTCAAGGGGATTCAAATGAGTGGGTAAGGATTTCCTCCGTAAAGTCTTATAATCCCACCGTAGAGTCTTCCCCATGGGTTTCGGTGGGAATGATGCCTTTAGAGTGAATCAAAGGAGAGATTTAAAATTCACTATCATAATCAGTTATCTATTAGAGACGATTACCCAACATTTCAATAGAGGCACATATCCCTAGTGAGTAATATCACACATAGTGACTTGTTATTGGAATCCTCACATGTCATTGTAAAATTAAAACCCAATTCTAAATAATAATTAATTTTATCATGGGGATTTTTATTCCATTTCTTTAACCTGATTGTTGTTTTTTGGTAACTCCCAGCTAGGTAGTTTCATGTTTCCTTATAACAGTTGTTGAGGAGACAACAACTCCTTAGGGGTCCCCAGTTGTAAAATATTCCTTCGAGGACCTGTTAATAGATATCTTCTAAATGAACACTACTTTTATGTTTTTTATCTTACTCAATGCATGTTTCCATTTTTTTATCATAGTTAAAACTAACCATCAATGCTTGGATTTAAAAAAATGTTCATGAGCCTATGATCTAAAAAAATAAATTTGATAGGGGGAGTTGGGGTGCTTATCCAAATAGTTGATCCATACCATGGGGAGTCATCTTCGATTCCATGTGGTAACCACTTGTATATACAGATTAGGATTTCAGGGAGGTGGATCCAAGGATTGGAAAGATTGATCCACCAATTATAAGTCAGTTTTAGATAACTCCTCATTCGACATAGATATCATTACATCTGAGTGGATCCTACAGGAATGCAATTTTTCTTTTTTCCTTGTGGATTTTCCAGACAATAATCCAGTGCCACCTATGGAATTGAAAGATTATAGTTTTGACATTGTCCAATAGAATCACATTTTATTATGTAGGGCATGGATAAAAAGGAAGTAAGTCACCTCCCAAACTATGTATCCACAACTTGTGAGTCATATAAGATCTCTCCATCACTAGAAATTTAACTAAGGCATCAGTGGGGTGGAATCACATCTAATTCATGCATTATATTGTGATAATATCTTTGAGTGGATACACATAGAAAATAAAGAGTTTAATGTCTCTAAGAACAAGTAAAATACGAGGGTAAAAAAGAATCTTTTGGAATCTAAATAAGAACGTATGAGTCTTGAAGACTATGTTCTTGATCACATATCTATCATCAATACTAAAATGGAAATCATCATCTAAGGAAGGTACATGCTAGTGGAATCTAAGTCTATGATAGTACGGGAAGCATCACTAATGGATAAGTGACTATCTATGAAGGAAGAAGTGGAAATTAGGGATAAAATGTCATAAAAATAGGAAAAATAAGATAATTATCATTTATATAAGTGTGAAAGAAAATTCATCAACACTGGGGGCTTAAATGGATGACTAACCACCATGTGTGCCCTATCCATGAATGATTTGGTTGAAGAGTGGGAATCTCTTCATAGATGAATTTCATATTAAAATATCCTAGGTGCATGAATTAGGTAACATCATGGGTATTGACTTGTATATGGAAAGGGGAGTGAGGAAGATCATGAATCGAGATGCTCAGAATCTAGAACACAAAGGGGGTTTTGTGACAATAGAGGATGAATTATGACCATATTGAAATCACATATTATAGTGTGATTTTTTCAAGGATGAGGAACATGCATTTGGGTTTGCAGTTGAACCTGTTATAAACAAAGTACATGTCAAAAAATTCTTGTAATTCATTCAGATCATCTTCCCTGAGCGGAAGGTGATCCAATGTGTCCAAACACTATTACAATCAGGGAGGGCATAAAAATGTGAATGATTATTCAGATCCATATCAAGTAAGATGTAATACATTGGGATGAATAGAGATACCATATGAATGGGGATCAAGACATTAAAAAATATACCATTGTGTTTCTTTGAGCATCATGGTGGGAAATGGTCTAAATGAGGCCCATAATTATCTTCAAAGGTGAGCAACTTTCTGATGATGAGAAATTTTTAGAGAACTTGAATTGTGTGGGAGATGATAGATACTAGAGGTGGGGAATTTGAAATTCAGGAGAGGGCCTAATATGATTCAAAGGCTCATGTCATTAAATGATGAAAAATGGTGTATAGTTTAATGTGTTGAAGCCAGGAAACTGAACATGCAATTAAATTTCATACAGTGATGACAATGTTCAATAAAGATTATCTTCATGTGACTATGATGCATTAAATGACACGAATACATCCAACCAGATCATGGTGATTGTAAATATGTAAATGACAAATACTGGGAAATAGCTCTAAGTGGAGCTCATGATGTAATGATTACTGTGATTTAGGTCCAATAGTTTCTAGAACTGATGGGGTTCAACGATCACTTCCCGATTCATGTCAGAAATCATTATGGGTCCCACCGGCATCGTACATCTTTATCTAAACCCAAATTTTTTTTTCCAAAGTCAGATGTGTTTCCTAGTGGGTGTGGGTTTGAATTTTTCTCATGTTTCCCCTATAGTTGTTCAACATGACAACAATATTAACCTCTTTTTGAGGGTTGATTATGGTCATGCATGTAAGATCATGGTAGTTACTTTATGACCATAATATTTAAAACCAGAGTCGAAAATAGTTTATATTCATAATTCTAGGGCCAAGAGCTACAAATAGTTTAAGTATATAATTCTAGGAAGAGGATTTGAAAATAGTATTAGGTAATAATGCTTGGACTAGGAGTCGCAAATTGTTTAATGAAATAATCTTTAGAGAAATTGGGGATAGTCCATATATTTGGTTGGTATGAGGGGGAAGGGGGTTGATCCCCATTGGGAATAGAGGGGGGATTAGTTTTCTTTTGGAACTATAGGTATGGAAATATACATGAAAATTAGTGTCTATATGTGGAAAAGTTTGCATAGTTTATCTAAAAATTTCGTGGACCATGATTCCTGAAACATTATGGTCATAAAACTCAAACTAAGGGGGATTATATCTGAGGTGTGGGAATGGAATGAATGAGTGGGGACCCAATGAAAATATAGGATCATGGGGGGAACACCACATTTCACACTTCTCATCCAACATGCACACAATTTAAAGTTATGATGATTGGATCTAAGATCATATTTTAAGGTTGCAGTGTTCAAAATGATGATTATGAGACCTTGTTTAATGGATGCCTATATGTCTCAACCATTTTTATGAAAATAACTTTGTATCATTTAATCCCATGTTAGACATTCTCAGTGTGATAAAAAAATAGTGGATTAAAATTTCCATTGTGATAGGGGAAAAAATAAGGTAAAAATTAAGTAAACCTAGGGAAAATCTAATGGACCTGACCTAGATAGACAACATATGTGATTTTATGGGAGGATGATACCTTTGGTGCAGATGTTACCACATGAGAAAATAATGTAAAAAGGGAGGTAAACTGTGAATTCCAAGATCTGGATAAAATAAGGATGTTGACCGATGGGTAGGGAACAATATTTAAAACATTTGTAACATATATTTCAGATGAAAACAGAATACAGATAGGGATAAAATGAGGTACTTATAATTGACCATATTAAAAACATGAGAACCAACATCAATCCCCATAAATCCTACGAGGCATGTGCGCAGGATGATCAGTGATCCAATGTGTCTAGAAACCATTATCCTTAAGGTGGATATTATTTAGATTGGAATAAATTATGGGGATCCAAATTGATAGGAACCTGACATGTGGATATTGTGGTGGGAGACATCATAGGGTAAATAAATATGGGGACCAATCCCCCTTGTGATCAAACATGCTGGATAATTATAATGGTTTGTATGGATTATCCATGATGTTGAGGGGGTGAGTCCCTTAATATGTTAGTGGTGGGTCTTGGACCCAAGACACGAGATCTTGGAGTCACTATGTATCCCATGGGAATGAGAATCAATCTATACCAATTTCCAAACCATGGATTTGTAGTATAATAATCCCAAATGGGTGGTTTCCTACTTGGTGAGGATGATGTATCATCTCATATTTATCATATGAGGCATCATATGTTCATCACAGATGTAATGAATATAGTTTAACATCATTTCCTAAATAAGTTAGTTTTGGTTATATCATATTTTTCGTGTGAGCAGTGTATGATTTATATGTTGCGTAAGGATTCAGTTTAACTTCAATTATGGAGGATGCTATTTTTACTCTTCCCATATTTTTCCAACGAGGTATTATTTATTTATCAGATTATGTAAGGATATAGTTTATCATCATGGGGAGAGGAATCTATTTTTAATCATCCCAAATTTTTTATATGTGGCATCCTAAGTTTTCTATATAGGGTAAGGATACGTTTTAACGTAATGTGATGATGACATTGGATTTTTCCATCCCATATTAATAATATAAGGCATCCTATCTTTTTACACTAGGTAATGATACAATTTAATGTTTTAAGAACATTGATTTTGGTTATTATAAAATTTTCAAGTGTGGAATACAATGTTTGTTACATAGGGTATGATTTCAATTTAACCTCATGTGCTAATGATGTTTGGAATTTTAGTTTAAACACCAACATCAAAAACTATGAATTCTACTATTTTATGGTCATAAAACTTAGAAGATAGAGGATATGTTTCTTGAATAGTCAAGTGTGGCACCAAATAGTGATAACCCATCAAGGAGAGATATCTCAGGAGTCCTATACCCATTAAAACAAGAAATAAATTATGTACACATGTCAAATTCATGAGGCAGAGTGAGGAATGAACCCACAATGAGTTAACGACAGGGGTTAGACCATGTATCTGGGATTCGGGAATATCTTTGTGTCCCATGGGATTGGGAATTAAGCCACACATAGTTTTGAGAAATAGAGTTGTGGGAGACCAATACTGGGAGGTCAGCATCTTCTCAAGTGAGGATACAATGAAATAAAGAATAGAGTATTTGTTTACTGAAACATTAAGGGTAAATGAAACTATTTGAATGAGTGGATACATAGTCCAAGTTCACATTATTTATTGTCATAATACTTGGTTGTGAGGGGGGTTTAGGAACATTGAGAATTTTAAGGCGGTATAAATGACATAAAATCTGATTTGAAGAGTGTTCCCAAGAGGCCCTTCTCCATAAAAAGTAATCCAAAACCCAGTTGCATAGATTTTAATGTCATGAGGTTTGGACCAAGTGGAGTCCCCAAAATAGGCTGGTGTTAAGGATGGTCATGTGAATTTGGATACAAGAATCCCTAAATATTCAATTAATAATGTTAAAGAAGCCACACATAGTTCTGGTACTCATTATGGTATAAGACCAATGCTGGAATGGTGGATTTGTTTCAACTGAGTAAAGTTAACCATATAATATTTTTCATATGAGGCATCATATGTTCATCTCATAGGTTAAGGTAATAGTTTATCATTCTGTGATGATGAAGTTTTTTTATTATCTTCTCATAATAACTATATGAGTTATCTTATTTTTATCACACACAATAAGACTACCATTTAAAATTGGGTTTTAAGGATGTAAGGCTTCGAATTTTAGATTCATACAATTGAAACTGTGGATGATGCTAGTATATGGGGCTCTTTATTGGTAAATAAGGTTTAAAACAGTTTAATAACATAATTATTGTAAAATTTCAGGATAGGTACAAGTTTAATTTCATATATATTAAGTCATGGTTTGGAATAGTTTAAGGTTGTAATGCTTTTACCCAGGTATTTGCAGTATATGTTCATGAAACATTGGCCAAGTTGTTTATGAATAATACTAGTTGGGGAACCAGTAATTGTTAATTAGTGTGATATGATTCCCACCCATAGTGTTTAATTATTATTCACCATTTTAATTAACCTTATAAATAATTTATGTTCCTACCCATTTGGGTTCCATATTTATAGGATTTTTTATGGGTAACATCAGTGTTCTAATATCCTGTACCATATAACAATAATGGAATGATCATATGTTAAAATTCATATATAATGCTAGACCTACCCTTTTTTGTTCCCATATATGTTTTAAAATTCATTAATCATGGTTTCATTTAGGTTTTCCAGTTCATCCAGAGAAACTTTATCAATTCATTCTATCATCTTCTAATTATAAAAAGTTGTTTGGGGTGACAAAATAGAATGTAAATGGGTAAAACAACATTTTTTGACACTCTAGAGACTATGGGGTCACTTGGGTGGAAATTTGATCCATTTTATAATAGTCATAATGGAGAATTGGGAGATTATAGGGAAATTTAAATTAATTTTACAACACATTCTTTTGAAGGTTTCTTGATAGGGGTTTTAACACCTCGATCATCTCATTTCCTCGAACATAATTGTAGGAGAATTGATTATATTGAGTTTTTCATAATGTGTACTATTTATTCTATTATATATCCCATAATTAGTGTCTTTTTCCATGATAATGTTGTGAGGAACTCTTAACTGATGAATGATGAGGGAGTTCTTGAAATCAATCATATTTGTTTTAGACACCATTCAAAAGAACTTGTTATTACTAATTCGAGAATAAATTGGTTGTGGTATGAATTATCCTTTACTGTTGAGTATTTTTTGGTGGGTAGGAAACCAAAAAATTATGTCCCCAAACCCCAATAGTACGTGAATACAAGGTCATGTGGATAATCTCAAACTATTGATGAAAATAGTTTGTATAGATTAATAATGGATGACACCTTTTGGTGAACTCAATGTATTCATGAACCATGATGGTTCAAAATTATTCCAAGATATAAATTTTGATGGAGATATTTAATCCTACTTGAGGGGATCCACATAACCAAATATGTATCTATCTCATAACATAAGTTATATTGTCCCAATGGAAATGGTGGAGAATAATTCCAGCGAACCCATGCCTATTGAGGGTTTGGTCAAGAATAGGGCCACTATAAAAGGTGAATTAGTTTTCACACTGAAATATTCTCTCACACTTGGCTAGGACTATAAGGGTAATTGCATGTCGATGATACACAATGAAGGGAGTCATCTAATCAAGATATTCATTGACTTTAATGAAATTTTAAGTCACTAACTTAGACATATGAGTGTTAAGATTATATACCAATTGGTTTCCATCATTTGGAGTGGTAGGGATATGATCCTATTATGTTCCACATGAATGACCAAGTTATCCTAGTCAGGAAATATAATGAAAAAACTAGTCTCTTAAAATAATCAGATCAATCATTATTCAATCGAGTAATATGGGTTACCATTGGCTGGGAAGGAAATAAGATCATTAACAAATAGGTATCTTCCAACAAGTGTATTAGAGAATTTTATTATTTTGTAGTCACTATTTATATAATTGTTGACCATCGCAGATTCTCTATTTACATGTAAATAAGGGACATAAATCTCATGGGCCAACCCAAGATATGTAATATGACTCTAATATTCTGCTACATTATTAGTTAATTATTCTGATAATAGGAATGTGAATGATATAAATTCCTATATAATGGTGATGAAGATGAACCCATGCCTACCATTATTACTATATGGTTGTTGAGCCTTCTACCAGTCATAAATTCGGAGGCACCATCAAAATTAATCCTTTAACATGGTGCATCCCAATCTATTTGGATAATGACTTCATTTGTTAAATAAAAATATATGGGTAGTTCTTCAAGGGTTGGTTCTACTGCTAAGAAATCATCCAACGTGTATCCCTAGAAAGAATTTTGATCGAAACATCTGATATCAAACAATGGAAGGATTTCCATCCAATTTTCCAATCATCATGTTAGCATGAGAATATTGAGGATGTACTTTAATTGTTCAAATAATGACATAAACTGTATCTCATAATGATGTAGGAAATGTCTCAACATTTTCATTTTGAATACTAGGATGATGAAACCCTTCTCAATGGAGGAGCATCTAGTCACTGTGTTAAGGAACATGTAGATGAGAAAATATCAGTTGGTTAACCTTACCTTTGTATTCGTATGATCTAGATGTGTTTACATGGTCTATTATGTGGAATTCACATAGAGTACCATAGGGTTTCCCAATATGGGTCAAATCCGAACCTATTTTCAGTGTATAAATAGCTTAAAATATGATGAAACCACTTAAGAATACTAGACTATGATTATGTACCTAAATATTTCAAAATCCCAAGGTGAAGGTTTGAAGAAATTCAAAGGAAAGCCAAAACCTCCAAAGGGCTGTGCGGTAGAGCTGCGCGGCAGACATGCGCAACATACCTCAGCGCCAGAATAATGTCCGTACCCCAACACAATAAACCTGTTCAGAGAAGCTACATGATGGACCTGCAAGAACAAACATTCCATCGACCATTCCCATCCATGCCTGTAAATATAACCCTTGGGCTCCCCATTTAAGAACATAAAAAGTTAAAAAACTCTCTAAATCTCCCACTGTGTATCTCTTTCACCTGGATCCCTAAAATTGTCTCAAGTTTCTCTCTAAAACATGATAGAAGAGACAAATAAATGGGATAAGAATGTTTTGAAAGTATTTTACAATTTTTTCATAGGTTTGGCTCCCCTATGTGAACATATTCTTCAGTCATTATACAGATCTGCGTGGCACACCTACGCGCCACACTTGTGCATTACACCTGCATGTTACAGTTATGTGGTCCAGCAACGCGGGGTACCTCCGCAACAAACATGAACAAGGTACCTACGAGGAACACTTGTACAATGTACCTATGTGGTAGAGATTGGTATAAATCCTACATACCAACTCATCTACCCACTTTAAATCCATTCATGGAAATAAATATCCTTACTTGGTTCCCTTATCTGAAAGAGACTATGTTGAAGCCTCCACTCAAACCTCCTTACTTATAAAACCGTTGGGAAAGAAACATCATCGTGTCTCCTATTTGGATTTTTATATCTAGAGTCTGAGGTTTCCCAAATTTGTTTCACAATGGGGTTAGGATTCATGGAATGTATGTGGGTTTGTATATCCATAGTCACATGGACCTTTCTCCCATGAATAGTATTGGGAAGTACCCAGTTTCGAGGAGTGTTTTGGTCCTGGCCTCTCCCTTCTCAAAGAGATGACCCAGAACATCATGTCCTTAGTAGGGAAGGTATAGTTCACACTTGCTTTTCCACTCGAGCATAAGAGAAGTCTCCCTCCCCTTCCAGGATCAAATTTAGTAAAACTATCCTAGAATAAGCCCCTAACTTTTCATGTAAGAGGTAGTATCATTGCTCTTCCTCTATTCTTCAGTACCACAAACCAGATGGGAGATGGGAAAAGGGACCTTCATTACCCTTTCCCTCTCTTGTTGAGATCTTTAACCATGTGTAGCCATCTGGTTATAAGCCCCTAACCTTTATCAATTATTCCACTGATTGGATCCTTGTCCAATGTAAAGTGAACAGAGGGAGGGATCGTCATCTCTCCCTCTTTTTGTGTTGAATAGACCTTGCCCCCCGTGGCCTTTATAGGTGCCCCCTAATCCACCAGTAGATGAGGAAATGTGTGAGTACCTTTGTTTAATCTTTCATATCCTCTTATTCCTCACACTGAGCATGACTCGCATGGGCTAGAGATTTGTCATGATCACAAGATTTGCACAATTGAAGGAACTACTAGATCTATGATTCCTATTCAATCTAGGATATGTAGGAATCCCTTTGAGGTCACGATCTCATTGGATATCCTCTTCAAGATTCCAACCCTAATTCCCTTAATCTAGGAATCCTCCTTAGAAATAAGCCCAAATTAAACCCTTAAGTCATCAAGGAATCCTTTTCCGGAAGTAAGACCAACATCATTTCTCTCAAAAGACTATACTCTCATATGAGACCCACAAAAATACATGGGATTTGATTTCCATCCACATAGGATACGTAGGAAGCCTCCATAGGGTTCAAATCCAACATTTAAAACCAACCCTATTCTCCTTGGGCCATATTCTCAACATGGTCTAATCTTACTTGGAAACACATATCCTTTCCAGGTTCATTGGGATGTTTTGGTATAAGTCCCATACCAAAAACTGACTAAGCACCTTCCTCATAGATTTCTATACCACATGACATTACACTATACAGCTAGGTCCTTAACAAATGACCTTAAAAGGTATGATGTTCCCCATTTAGCTTCACCGAACTACGATGGTTCTGATTCCTTTAACAAGGATACATAGGTAGACCATTTTATGGGTACGGTCACAATATCAAAGAAAACCCCCATCTCCCTAGATGATAATAAATTCCAGAGTGCCCTGTTGATTGTCTTAATAACCAGCATCATTATAATGATGACTAAAAGAATCATGAAATAGTATGTTAGAGTATACCATTGTTGGAGAACCTCGAATACATACGGATATATCCATTAATGAAGAACCCAGAATGCATACTGATGATTATAAATATGAAACGTGTTAATAAATGATTGTAAATTATTGGGGAAACTTATTTCATGCTTGGAAAATTAATAAGGACTCATGAAAATATCATAAATTTACAAAGAGAGTTATAGAGTAGCCAATAATTCCCCCAAAAGGGTATGATGAGTCTGACCTACCATCCTATCAACCAATGTACGTTCCTAAGTATCATAATTTTCAAACATAATAAACACCTACCTTTGGAAAGCATCCCCCTTTGGATAAAGAATTGTTGGATGTTTCCATTTCCATTTATAAATCTAATGGAAACCACCTATAATCAATGATTCCTAAAACTAGAACACACATTTCATGGACCTACGAAACAAAAATGGTGAACCCAATGTGAATCCTTAACCTAGTTAATAATGTTAACCACTTATTATGACCCTATCAATTTATAATGGAAGGATAGAAAAAGGAATCAATCACACATGTATCCATCTAAAAGATGTCAATTTAATGGAGTTTATTGTAGTTTCAAGTTTTCTAGAACACCCTTCATTCCAAAAAAAGATTTCTTCAAGATGACAACTGTGAACTTCCCAACTACTACTCAAGCTATATCCTCATCCATGGGAAGGATTTTATCACCCACCCGACATCATTAATGCTGGGTCTCAAACATGCTGGTAAAGGAGTATCACCAACATGGTCCAATCCCGACTTCGGAGACTTCCCGACAGGCCCTCCAGGTCAATAACAATCCTCGATCATCTGGCCAGCGACGATTGATGATCATGAAGCAGGCGGTGCTAACCACCGTTTTCAATCGTTTTGGGTCCTTATCCCTGGAACACAACAACCAGAACCTCCCGTATTATAGGGATGTGGACCAAGAGGTCTCTTATGGCCTCAATTTAAGAATATAGGGTTCCTTCCTGAGGACTCCGATCAATAATCGCCGCTAGTAGAATTGTGTGGTAGTGAACACCTAATATGATGAGGGTGTTGCCTATTGACGTTTGACCCATGACTCTCATACCTGGGCACCCAAGACGAACCGCCGTGAATAATGGATGGTCAACATAGAGTAGGTTCTTATCTCTTCCCCCTCTGGAGAAGTCCATCAACCTAACTTTAGGGAAAAAATGAGCGGGCACATACACCCATCCGTCCTAAATTTTATATCTAGAAGACTCTTCTTGAATAAACCCACCAATCCCACTAGATAAACCCAGTGAATTACTATGAACATGCACATACACCTGGTTACAAATTATCTTATAGCCAGCAGGCTCGTCTGACTACATTTAAAGAAGCCTTCCAATCTAATGTGGTAGAATATGGTAAACAAGAACACACACCTGCTTACAAGCACCAATTCTGAAAGCACTCTCACCTGCTAGTATTGAAGGAAGTCCATCAATCATACATGACAGAAAATATCCAGTAGGCACATACACCTTCTAGTGTTAATCAGGCTCGCCAACAGTCTCGTTTGGCAGCACTCACAGAAGTATGTCAGAAAGCTTCGAAGACAAATCTAGGGCAGACCCAACTCTCTTCCACGATGAATGAGTATTTCCAATACCCATTGATAAGAAAAGGAGGACATGATAATTCACATACACCTACTCCAGATATATAATGGACATTTATTCTTGTTCTGGCCACTGATGTCACCAAACACATCTTAACCATTACGAAAGGGAAGACACAAATTCCTGCCCATATTCTGGAAGCATGCCAGGATTGTATTAAAACTCCTTCAGCAGTACCAGGGAAACAAACACATAAATTTGCACCCACATATGGTATGATACATCATCATGTCATCCCGAAGCAGATACAAACATCTGTTTTAGTCCAGGAGGGTCATGGGGAATACCTCCATATCATATGGACAACAAGAATGGAAATACACACCCTTCTCTATTGGAGGTAGTCGGTCTATTGCAATAAACAATGTAAGGGAGGCACATACACCTTCCCATGATAGTCACTTATCCCAGAATGTTTCCAAAACTAAGTATAGGAGATAATACATGAAGAATACTTGCTAAAAACGGTTGTAAAATCAAGAGTCAAACTACAATTTGGATCCTTTTAATGCTGGAGTTCTTGAAGCTCTCATAAATTAATCTATTGCAGCTCAAGATCCTACCATCTCATTACCACATTATAGGAGTGGTAGCAGTAATTTTGTAGTTACCCATTAGACACTTCATCATGAATTCTTTCTTCATGAATCTTCGGTCCATCTAGAGGTCCTATCTATGGATTAGATCCACAATAACCCTCGGTGTGGCCAGAAGACTGAAGAGAAAGATGATTTATCTTTTTCTGTTATCCACAATGGTGAACATACCCATGATGGAATTTGCTGCGAAAGTCCTCTCCGCAGTATTATTTCTCATTGTCAATAAAATTTTATAATTGATAATGTAGAGATGAGAAATCCCTCCAATATCGAGGAACTTTCAAACATAAGGCTATTCATGTCTGATGACTGGTCATTGAAAGTTGAAACACTTTCTCAACAAGAATACATATTAGGGGAATGGTCATTCTCCGATCCTCCCTTGGGTCATTTTTCTTCTAAAATAGTGTATCCACTTCGGTAAGAACAAGTGGATAAATCTTTAGTAAAATATGATGGAGATATGGTAAACATGAGAAAATAATGGGATAAAGGAGAAATACCAGTCATGTTCTAGATATCAAAAAATTCTCAATATAAAATTAAAGAATTGATGAAAGACTATTTTATTCATAATATCTGCATCAACTTATGAATGACTCTTCATCATTTGAAAACCAATGTATTAGAATATGTTGAATATAAAAATCAAGTAACAGTAATAAAAGGGTTGGAATGCCAAATTGACTTGGCATCTCTCTCAGTTAGCCAACATCCAAAGATTGAAAAACAGCAAAGAACCCATCAACGTGTGTGACTCAATTCCTTAAAGAGGCTACACTACTTAATTTCAGACACCCCATCTGGTGTTTGTATTAGGGGATGGGGTGAACATGGATAATTGAATTTCATTTCACTCTAGAATCAACAAATTCCACCAAATGTGGTCTCATGAAATGTTATTTCCCATGGTTAGCTACAATCAACAGATTTTGTACGCAATCAAATGTACGCTCAAGAACAGGCCTCAGCCAGCTCTCATCAGGGTCAAGCCCAAAGAAAAGAAGTTTTCGAGTTACATTAACATGAAGCATATGAGAATCTTGAGCAGGCATCACACTTAATGGATGTTAGATGTCATTGAATGAAAGTGCCTGAAATAGCATATCAATATTCTAAAACAGGTTATTTGAGTGGTTGTCGGATGATACATCAAGGTAATTTGCAAACCAAAATTTGAAAAATTAGAAGAGCAGTTGCAAAAATTTCAGCCATATGAGTTCAAGAATCACCCCATCATGCAAGGTTGGGGGCTTAGTTAATTCATCCTTCGAATTCATTAAACAAAGTTCAAAGATTTGAAAGAGAAGAATAAAGGAACATCCCCAGCCTGTAGGGTTGGGGGATTTTTTACATATGCAATCCCCTCCTCAACAAAAGTCAATTTTCTCCTGATTACAGAATAGGCCACAAAGAGAGGGAACAACTGAACTATCTGAGGATTCCCTTCAGGTTACTATCTGTCAAACAACTCCTGATAATCCATAATATTGGAGAATAGAGTCTCATGGAAGATACAGAGGGAGAAAATCCAACAAAGATACTGACATAATTCCATCAAATCATTATTTGCTAGTAAATTTCATTAACACCATTGCAGAAGATCCTCCTAAAAATGAGTCTAGTTAAGGGGAATCCTAAGATTATGTTCTTGTTCATAATACAATACAAACTTAAGAAAATTAAGAAGGTGTATGTACCTGAAATCAGAGTCTTACCTAGAATCTATGTATGCATTCAAATAACCATCTTCCTCCCCTCTAAAAGGCATCTAATAAGGGGAATGGTAAAATTCATATTTCATATCACTTTTCCACTGCATAAGGTCAATTTGTTTCACATAAAGGGAGATTTGCACAGCAATAAGAGGAAATGAAGGAGTTTAAAAGACTTAATACATAGTTACATTGAAGTAGCATTTCTGCTAGACGTACTCCCTAGGCAGTTCCTCAACTTGAAAATACATTAGGAGCACCTCATAAAAGAAGAATTGAAATAAATACTAATGCAGAAAATTAATTACCTGCATTGGGTACTCAACCAAGGAAGGATAAAATGCATCCTGATAAGCTTGTTCTCATGGGTTATCCAAGGAAAATACGAGCACCACCACCATTGGTTTTTCTGGTCGTTGCACCATCCCAAGCTCAAGTTGATGTAACTGCATAGGTTCTAACTCATTAGGATATTCCACAAATTCTTATTTACACAATTGAGGCATTAACAACTTGATTATAGGCTATGGAGGAACAATGTGGACTAGTTCAGTCGGAAAAGAAGGCTTACCTTGATTGGGTGGATGAGATTCCTCCCCCACCAAATTTTTTGAATACTATATTTACAATATATAATGGTTCAGAAGATCCAGAACAACACTTGACACACTTTGTTTCTCATTGTGACCCTATGATTGGGACTCCTCAACAACAAGAAGCTGTAAACCTTAGGTGTTTTGAGCAGTCACTATAGGGACCAGGTTTTTTTTGGTATAGAAGTTTACAATCTTGATCAATTACTAGAAGGGAAGATCTCCAATATAAATTCCTTCATCAATTTAGCACAACGCTACTGAGATGATAGTTTTTTATCATACCAATTGTAAATATAGGGAGAATTAAATAGTTTCAAATTTCATTGCATGATGGAAAGGAATACCATATTCCTTAAGTTTGGAACTCCCTCAAGAAGATATGCAGCCAATTTGTGTGCCAAATCTGCATAATGATTTACGCCCTCCACTAATCTCTATAAAATACATAGGATGATTTCAATACCATACTTCAATTTCTCAATAGATTGAAGACTATATATTAGAGATTAAAGAAAAAACTCGTGTAATTCCATCAGCTCTAGGAATGAGAATAGGAAAAGTCGAGGCTGATATTGTTACACTCAAGCAAGAACCTTTACCCACATTCAGTTCAAAACCCTTACCTTATAGAAGGGTTCCACCTCAAGAGAATCTGCAGCAATGACCACCACGTCAAGATGATCAAAGATATCAAAGGGGGAAACAGTTTTAGGAATTAAATATCAATGTTTATTTCTTTCGGAATGAATAAGTTACTGGTTACTTCATCTCAGCTCTGTAGAAAAATTAGGTTCAGTTTCCAAGGCCAAAGAAACCTAACAAAGAAGTATATGAAGATCTTCCGAATTCTTGTCCCTTTCACAGGATCTTGGGGAATCCCATTCAGGAGTGTTTTGATTTCAAGGACCTCCTACAAAAAATGGTAGACTATGTATATGTTAAATTGAAAAACTTTTCATCCCAAGTAGCATGTGTTACGACATTTGATATAGAGAAAGAATGAAAATGGTAGGTAGTCAAATGTTAAAATGTGTAGAAATATGACGATTAGATGATCAGAAAAATGATCATCCGAACTCATTCCATTTTATGAACACATTTGAAACAACCAATTGTGTCTTCTTCCACTCCTACCACAGCAAAACCACCTTCATCAAAAGGTCAATCCTCAAAGAAGCGAGGAGATCAGAAGGGAAAAGAGTTGTCCGAAGAAGACACGATCGTGTTAAGGACAAAGTTTTCCATGACCCTGAAAGATTTCATGCCATCCACTTCTAAAGCATAGGCACCACCCTGGCAAATGGTACAACCAGAACTAACCTGTCAGGTAGAGTCTTCATCAGATGAAGAATTGATCTTTGGTTATGATAACATTATTCACTTGACATATCCTTTTTACAATGGTGATTATGATTATAATGAACTATAGTTCTTTATACCTTATTGGGGAACTAGAGTAAGAAGACAAGGTCGAGGATATAGGGGAATGCATTGTAATTCTAGAAACTAACATTTTAATTATACCCCTACTCAAGCTGTATTCACAGTGGAAACTCATGGGAGAGATCTTGAGCTGGCTTAACAAGAACAAGTAGTTTCTTCCATGAAAGACAGGTTATATTTTGACATGATTATTTTGGAGGAATGATTAGAAGTCACACCATCTTTTTCTAATCAAGTAGATATACCTAGTCAGTCTAATCTACCAAATCGTGGAGTATTTTCAACTTCTTCTCCGATCCATGGTACATCTATATTAGAATCATCAACTTTGAGGTCACCTGAAAAACCACATATCCATGCTAGGGAACACAGTCCTTTAGACCATAATTATGATGTCTTGAAACAATTTTCCCATGTACCAGCAAATTTATCAATTTTGGATGCCTTGAGTCTGTCAAAAGATCTTCTAGAAACATTTATTGAGGCTTAGACAAGTCCTCAATAGTTTGAAACCGAAGTTTTTGCTAATGAGGTTTACCTTGTAGAGAATAATCTTTCACAATTTCATGCAGTCATATCTATTACATATGGAGATGAATATGATGTTTTACATGGACATATTAGACCCTTATATTTATCTAACAGTGTCAATGACATAAACATATGATGATCCTTCATTGATAATAGCTCCGGAGTCAACTGCATTCTCGTACGTACACTTCCTAGATTGTGCCTTATCTAATATGAATTATCTCCTTGAAATTTAATGTTTCAATCTTATGATAATAATGAGAAAGAAACTTTGGGCGAGATTACACTCAGAACTCAGTTGGGAGATATTGTGTCTAATTTATATTTTATGGTTGTTTTTCAGGACACAACCTTTAACATTCTGCTTAAAAGTATTTGGCTACATCAGCATGCAGCCATACCTTCGTCATACCACAAATGTCTTAAATACTGCTTCAATAGTCAAATAGAGACATTTTATGGTGAAAAGGATCCATTCAAAATGTGTGAATCTCAATACATTGAGGCATATTTTTATCACACAAAAGTAACGAAGTCCATGGGAAAGGAAATAACCAGAGTAAATGCTCCAAATGGTTTGGAAAAGATTACAGCAAACCCATTCATACATTTTAGTACAGATTACATGTTACATGTTAATCAAATTTAAAAGGTAAAACCAAATCCAAGAACTCGTCTAGTTACTTTCATAATGTCAATTGTGGAAATCGAGCATGACATCATGGGAGAAACTTTTGATCCACCAAGCAATGATGGAAGCTTAAATGGAGATGTCTTCATTTCATCCACTAAACTACAACAAGCCTCTACTTCTCCAATAAGAGTAGAAGAATTTGTATCTATGTTAGAGGAAGACAAATATGTTGATTACCAATTCATCATCTCATCTTTATTACCACCGATATAACCTTTATCATCACTAGGGTCAGATATGATGGCCTCTTCTACATGATATTCATGTACTGACTCCTATCATGACTCTGGATGTTTTTCTTCATCATCTACAATTCATATATAAATGGAAGAGGTAACACATAATGAAGAAGAAGAGGAATATCCCATGGATGCTCCCCCATCATTTCAGGAATCTTTCTCTACCACTGTGGATGTGATCAGAGAAATAAATCAGGATACAATGGAAGATACACGCCCCAATCTATTTAGTGCGGCCACGACATTTAAAGAGAAAGAGGTTTATAATTTATTTCTAATGAAACATAGACATATATTATCATGTAATTACACATAAATTCCAAGTCTTAATCCCAATGTAGCTGGTCATCATTTGGGTTTTCCAGAAGAAAATCGAGGATTCAAGCAGGAGGCAAGAAGAACACACACAACTCAAGCTTCTTAAATTAATTCTACAATTGATAAGATTATAATGGATAATTTTGTCACATAATTTCTATATCCTAAATTTCTGGACAATATTTTCCCAGTGAAAAAGAAGAATGGGCAAATCAGGGTTTGCATTGATTTCAGATATCTTAATCGGTATTGTCCTAAAGGTGATTTTCCAGTTCCGATTATAGAGATTTTAATTGACATAACAGCTGTATATGAAGATCTTTACATCATGGGTGGATACTATGGGTATAATAAAATCCAAATTTCATTAGAGGATAAAGAATCTACGGCCTTCAGAGCCCCGCAATCTATGTTTTAGGATCGGGTAATGCCCCTTGGATTAAAAAAATTCACATGCAACATATCAACATGCCATGCACCATATCTTCAAACCCTTCTTAAGGAAATTCTTTGAATGTTTTGTGGATGATTTTGTGGTAAAATATAGAAAACATTCCAATCACTTGGATAATCTAGAGATCATATTCAATAAACTTTGGCATCATAATTTGAAGATGAAAAACTTGAGATCTGCTTTTGGGCTAACCTTAGGAAATATCCTCGGCTTCATTGTGCACCACCATGGTATTGGTGTTGATACTAAGAAAAAAATAAATCCTTGGCATTTAACCTCCTCAAAACATGAAATAATTAAGTGGAATTCAATGAAATATAGCCTATATTCGGAACTTGATCATCACTTTGGTGGGAAAGTGTTTTACCTTCACCAAATTAATGAAGGGAGTCACCTATCAATGGACTGAAGACTACCAATAATCATTTGATACCCTCATGAAATACCTCTTATGTACACCAGTATTAATGCCACATATTGAAGGAAGACCACTTATTCGCTATGTGACAGCTTTAGAATGATCACTGAGCGCCTTCATTGCCCAAAATAATGATTATGGGAATGAAAACAACCTTTATAATCTCAGTTTCACAATGCTTGAAGCAGAAAATTCAGTATTAAAGTATTGAAAAGTGCTTTCTGGAATTAATATTTGTAGTACATAAGTTGAGGCACTACATGCAACATCATGAGGTCTAATTTTTGTCCCTCAATAACCCGCTCAAATTTATCTTTAGTCATTCTATGCTTTCAGGACATCTGACATGGGTGGAAGTCATTCTGCAACAGTTTGATATCCAGGTTGTGCATGAGAAGACAATAAAAGTCCAATCTATCGCTACCTTCCTTGCTAAACATCTGTCTACAGAAGATATATCATCGAATACTGAACTTCCTGAGGAAGAGGTATTATCTATTCAGGATAATTCCCAAAAATGGGAGATATACATTGATGGTGCCTCCAAAAGTCCCACAGGGAAGAGAATGAAGAACCTTAAACTCAACAAAATTGTGTTTGGAATTATACTTATCTCCCCCAAAAAGGCAGTATTGCCTTATTCCTTCTTATTTTCGCAAGGTGGTATCAAGAATGAAGCAGAATATCATGCTCTCATTGATTTCTTAGAATATTCCCTTGAGGTGCAAGTGAATCACATAAAAGTGAAAGGTGATATTGAATTATTAATCAAGATAATTAATGGGTAATATTCAATTTGAATAAAAGATTTAATCCATTTTCATGATTACGTTAGATGGTTAATGGATTACTTTCCCTCAGAGAAGACATTGACTTATGTCCCGCAATCACAAAACACCCAGGCTGATGCACTGGATAATGAAGCTACATCCCAAGAATATCCATATCGGGATGATACAATCATTAGCATAGGCCATCATCGTGTGGTCTCACCTTTTGTTTAACCTAGAATGGAGAAAATTAACAAGATTAGCCCTATTTTTGAGCCACATTGTCATGTCATGGGATAAATAACACCCATCATAGAATATGTTCAAAATGGGGTACCTCCCTCAGATATGGTGGAAAAAGAACAGATTCGATGAAGAGATTCTAATTTTACACTTTAAGATTGTCCAGATCACCATAAGGTCCTTTAAAAACAACGATTCGAAGGAATCCTCCTCAGATGTACTGATGGAGAAGAGACTGTAGCTGTCATGAATGAAGTTCATTCAAGAGCTTGTGGTGCCCATCAGTCTGGGCACATACTCTCTGATAAGATATGATGGAATGGATAATTTTGGCCATCATGGATGTAGGATTGTACACATTTCACTAAGAAATGTCAACCCTTCCAAGTGCATGACAACTTCATTCATCAACCCTAGAGTTTCTACAAATAGCTAAATACTCCTTTCCATTTTCCACATGAGGAATGGTTGTAGTAGGACCTTATCATCCAGATATAACTAATGAGTTCAATTATATTCTTACTACAACTGACTTCATCAATAACTGGGTTGAGGCAATACCTCTCAAAGAAGTTGGAGACAAATTCATAGTTAGTTTTGTCAAAACTAACATCATCACCAGATTTGGTGTCCCTCATATTATTTTGAAAGACAATGGCACTAATTTGTTTTTTTGTTGAGGTAAAAAATTTATATCCAGGTCACAATATTAAGTCCAACCATTCATCATGCTATCATGAAGATGCCAATGGATAGATAGAGGATTTCAATAAAACCGTATCAAATATATTCCAAAAGATAGTGTATAAAGATAATAAACCATGGCCTGATAAAATTTTGAATGCTTTATGGGATTACCAAAATACTACACATACTTCCACCCAGGAAACTCTCTATTCATAGGTATACGAAACAGAAGTAGTTTTTCCTACTGAAATAAAATTTCCTTTACTCAGAGTTTCAATCTATGATTAGTTGTCAACATATGAGAGGTCTCAGAAACTATTTACTAAGCTGGTATGATTAGATGAGAAATGATTCCATAATTTGCAGCATTTAGAAGTCTATCAGAACATAATAACATGAGATTTTAAAAACAAAGTTCACATCCATTCATTTATTCAAGGATAATTGGTATTGGTCCTCAGGACTCCAATGACACTAGGAATGAAACCTCCAAAACTTGAGCCAAAGTGTTAAGTACCGTATTACATACATATGGTCTATTCAAATGGATCTTATGCCTTAATCTCAGTGGATGTAGATCTCATTAAAACTTAACCAATGCGAGATTCATGAAGAAATAATTTATGTAATTCCAAATACAACATCCTCGCTACATTACATTAAATTGAACCATGCTGCCGTCCTAGCTGCACGATGAGAAACTGCATAGTGTCTCTTATCCTCATGGAAAGACTGAAAACTACACATCCCCCAATTTCATTACTGCAATACTTAAAACTACACAATATAAAGTCATAGTATCAAGATGTTAAATTGTGTAACAACCATAAGCGTCCATGCAACATGATGTTAAAATGCATAGCATCTCTATCCTCATCGCATGTCTTTAAACTACATGACACCAATTCTCCTCATTATATGGCATTAAACTGTATGTTTAATGTCTTCTCTACTTGATGTTAGGAGCTTCCTTAAGAAAGCATCATTGATATCATTGCTACTCCTTAGGGGAACATGATTCCTTTCCTTCCCTATGTTTGAGTCAGATCTGCATAGAGACAATGTTTTGATGAACTAAGTATGGATTAATTCTCATTTATAGGAGATACAAATAGATGCCTAAATCTCCAATCTTGGGCCCAGACACAATCACAATATTTTAATTTCCCTGTTTATTCTCCTTTATATGAACTAGATCAATACAGAGTTCTCTTTTAAGATACATGATTTGATTTTCATACTATCTTGTGTCTTAAATTTAATCATTCTTCTTGAATATGTTAATGCCCCCATCTCCAATGTCAAATTTGATTGGTGTGGGAAATGATTGTTTAAAGAACTATGTATGTCTTGATTATCATTTATACGAGTTATTTATAGACGTCTAGATCTTTTATATTGGTCCCAACCGTGATAAAAAACTCCATTATTCCTTATATAATAATCAACCCTTCATAGGGAATGTATAAAGAACTACATATAGCTTGATTCTTTCCCTCCGCAAGACACATCATGACGCATGGGTTTTATCCCTTATTCTATTTACAATATGTATTTCTTTTCACATCTATTAATCTTTTTCCTTACTGCATGACGTTAAACTCCATAGAAATCTATCCCACCTATTCGTCATTTGTGTCAACTTTGTATTATAAAATAATCCCTTACCGCTCATTTTTTCTCACACCAAGCATAGCTCACGTGGTCTTAAGAATTTTGTAAAGTCTTATTTATATAAAAAATGTGTCTCAATCTCTTATAGGGTCATTAATGTTTTCACTACCTGACTTAAAAATGCACGATAAAATGTCTTCACTACATTACTAAAACTTGCACAACACAATGTCCTCAATGCATGACTTAAAAAAGTACAGTACAATGTCCTTACTGTAGGACTTAAACCTGCACATCCCAATATCAATTCATTGGAAACAAATAAAGTCTCCATTTTACATATGAGTTAGATCTATGTAAAGGACGTCAAACTCATGGCCAATATCGATTCAAATATTTCTCATGTGCATTGACCATAACCCCATCCATATTTCTCCCTCTTAATCTTGATTATTTCTAGATATACCTAATCTTTTGTATGGTTTCTGGTGATAGAGTTTCCAATAAATGAGAACTATTTTTCATGACTATGCAGCATGTACCCTTAGGTGGCATTTCTTAAGTTTCCTACATAACGGGCCTGTTAGTCAAAATATGCAATTATTTGTCTATGAATCATATACCCAAATTGGCCCTCCATAATATAGCACCCATAATGGGTTTGTCAAATGATTATAATTTCATTCTTGGTTATAGTGTCTTTGTTCCCTTCAAACATTGATGACAATATTCAAGAATTGGTATTTCAATTGTCATTCAGATACATTTGTCCCATTGTATTTCTTTCAATCTGAAACTCTTCAAGACTATAAAATACACATTTACCTCTCTGTGTGTTCAAAGTAGTATGAAATAACCTTGTAATCACTTTTCCACATGTCATATACTGTTTTCTTTTCAAGTCCTAGTTGTATGATCTAAAACTACAGACACCACAAGTGTTACGTTTGGGTCAATCCTTCGTAACAGTATCATTCATTCGATTCTTTGGATATCTTGGTTGTAAATACTCTCTCTATATTCAGGTACCCTTCTCCACAAACCATTCTCTGTGCATCGAAAAATCTGAATCTCTATAAACTTTCTTCAGTTTTTAGTAATAGAATTTCAAACTTCTGAGAGCTCTTTTACCTGAATATGCAGCTGGTGCCCTTAGGTTTCCTTTCATAAGTTGCCTACATAATAGACCTTTCAGTCAAAAGATGACACTATTTGGATATTCATCATATTCCCTAGTGGTCACTACATAATATAAGCCCCATAATAGGTTTTTCAAATAATTGTAACTTTGTTCTTGGAAGAGACTTCCTCTAATGCCTTTAACCCTTTATCCATATCATTATTCAGATTTAAAAATTCCTAAATCACAGTTTATAACTTCCCTTCCATTCATGAATATGGTAGTATGTTTCCAAAAAAATTATCAAGAAATTGGAAGAGTTTTATTCCTTTGGTGAAATCTAAAAGACCTTAAATTAAATCCACATGATGTCCTCACTGCATGACTTAAAACTACATAGTACAATGTCCTCACTACACGACTTAAAACTACATAGTTTTATAAAAAATACTCCCCTTTTTGATAAATTTTAACTACTCTTGATTCAAATTTTTTTTATTGAAGTTGTTTTCCAATTCATGACATACATAGTAATATAATAGAACTTTTATTCTTAAAACCCATTACCTTGGAAAAATCCACTCATTGTGGTCTTGAGTCACCAAATCATATTTTTCATAGTCTATCAATAGAAAAATGATAAATTCTTAAGAACTCTTTGGCCGGACTATGCAGCACGTGCCCTTAGGTGTCCTTCCATAAGTTTACTACATAATGGGCCTATCAGTGAAAAGATTCCACTATTTGGCTATGTAGTATATTCCCCAGTTGGCCCTGTATATTATAACCCACATAACAGGTTTATAAAATAATGGTAACTTCATTATTGGAAGAGGCTTCCCCATTTGTTGTTACCAGTTTTAAATTTGGTAACCATAAAAATAATGGCTCAAAAATCCCCTTGGAAATTTTTAAAGAATATTAAATCAATTATTAGTCACTAAGTCTTGTTTGGGATTTAATTTCACCTTTATTGTCAAAGTTATTTTGACCTTAAACACCAACCCTTTATAGTACAACAAACATGACTCTAAAACTGCCAATAAAAAAATACATGGTATTCACTAGATTGGAAACCTGCAAGGGAACTATGAGTAGAAGTAGAGTCCCAGCTCGCTAAACCTACATTTTTTATGATATTGGTAATATTAATAATTAAAAAGGTCAAAAGATACGAGGTTTGTGTGGGTATTTATATAACCTTATCAAAAATGAAACTATTTTCATTAGGCCCGTTAGATTAATAAGAAAATTTATGAGCACCCCATTTTTGACATTGTAATCATGATTGTCTAACATGAAGGTTTGTTGTTTTTTTAAAAAAATCATCATCATCATTACCTTTAATATTGGAATCATGGAAAATAGGAATAAAGACACATACGATTGGAGACATGAAATCCCTTTCATTTTTATGGAATCAGAGGGAAAACCACAGAATGAAGCCTCTCTATCATGCGTCAAAAATAAACTCTCAACATGATTCTTTATTTGTTGAAAAGCATCATAATCCCTATCAGCTGCCTATTGAATTTGAGATAGCTGAGCAACTCCATGCTCCTCTGCCTGACGAAGTGTATCCTTAGTAGTTGAAATAGAGGTTATCCCCTCTAATTGGGTTTCTCCCAATGTATGTTTCAATTGTTCAAGTTTTTTATGAACAAAATTTAATTTTTGTCGAAGATATAATGACTCCTTCGTGGATTCTTCGATTTGTTGGCTGATTTCAATTGATTTCTTGTTATGATCTTAATCTGCCTTAACTACTACATCTTGGATGCTCTCAAAATTTAGGATACATTTAGCCTTTTCAAATTCTTTATAAAGATTATGATCCATCTCCCATCGACGAATGGTCTCTTTCATTACATCATAGACTGGTCTATAATTAAATCCAACAAATCCCAATAGGGAAAATAATGTTGGGAGTATGGAGAAATTAGACGGCAGTTCATCTAATGGCTTCTCAGCAATTATTCTCCAGATAAGTCACTATGTCTTTTACATTCCATGCCAAGAGCATATTGCATCTCTAATTATCGATCTGAGTCACTACGATGAGGTAAAATATACTCTGGAAATAGATCACTTAATGAGTGTCCTTGTTCTTCTTCTCCAGAAATATTAAAATCATCACCTTCTATTGATGTTTGAGCTAACATGGAAGCTTTACCTTCTGATCTGGGAGCTGATAACACTAAATGGTAACTTAAGGTCATTGTTAGTTTCAGAAAAAATTGAAGAAATATAGTATGATACAGACAATTAAAGAAATTTTCCCAATAATTATTCGACAATTTGATTGGATTTATCCCTGGTATTCTCAGCTTCAACATGTTGAGTAGATGTTTCCTGAGAAGGGGAATTATCTAGAGTCTACCCAATTGGCATAATTAAAGGCTCTAGAACATCTCTTGACAAGGAATACTCAGTGGGTATTTCTATAACTTCATCAAAAGAAGGATATAGTGGAATTCCCCTTTCCTGAGGAGACTTGGAAACATTTTCTGCAGGTAAAGCTTCATAAGGTGAACATTGATGTGAAGAATCAAGTAAATAAGAACAATTGTGTACAAAAAATGAAATAATAAAGACTTACTTACTTTCAATTTCTCATGAAAATCACCAATCTCCTTGATGGAACCTGGATTATCAATATTTGGATTAAGGGATTCCATCATTTCAGTTGATGCTTCCTGGAATGTTATAGAATCCACACCATTTAAGGTATGCAACAAGCATTGGATGATTCCCAAATTGGATCTGCTGACATTATGTTCCATTATCTCTTTAATCAGTACAACGTAATCAGATCTTTCCATGTTTGGGACAATATTAGTATTTATGTTAGTTTGTCATGTTTTTTCATTCCTTTCTTTTAGAGAAATAAGATTATCAACATTAGTTATTTTAGGACCCATTGGAAAAGGAAACTAATCTGAAAAATGTTTAATAGAAGAATATTAGAAAATATTTTAATATTCAAGATAAATGTATTTTACTATGATTTTTATCTCTTTCAATGGAGTTAGGAATGGGTATAGATGAATCTTTTGATGATTTATTGGCTATGATATAAGATTCGTCAACATGAACTTGGGTTTATCCTCGAGTTTCCTTCTCTTGTCTTGAAGAAACAATTCTTTGTCCCTTGACAGAAGAGAGAGACATCGATCCTACAAGAGGATAAACATGATTACAAGAGTGTATTAAGAAAATTAAATTCCCTAAGGATAGTATAAATACTTACTCCTTCAGAAAACACAGAGGATCAATCTCAATGCTCTCTTTCATTTATTTTATAATGCTTTGGGAGAAATTGAAACACTTCTCTTGGTAGGAGAAACATGAGGTAATTGTAGAGGATTATCCTTCTCCGTTACCCCAGTTATAATTCTTTCTCCTAGAGAATGTTCTAGAGACCTGGTAAGATCATTCATTACATCAATGGGGGAACCTGTAGATCCAAACCTTGGTGACTCGAGAACTTATCGGGAAATTCCTTCCCTACATTCAAGCTGCACAAATGAAATTTTTTCATCAAGATTAATGATGATGAATGTTAAAGTAGAGTTGAGATAAAAGAAAAGGAAAATATATTCTCAGTATTAAAATAAATATCCTATTCCTCCTCAGGGTCAATAATTACCCCTTTGTGTTTTCCTAACTCCATCATGTGGGATACTCATTTAGAGGCTGTGATTTGTTCATCAGTTGCATATATATAATCCTACATCTACATAATATACTATTGTACTTCAGCTAGGTTATTATCTGGATTTCAATCAGAAGGTGCGTTATTGTCACCAACATTTGGTATTCGAATTCCTTGCTGGAGGAATTCCCATGTGTCCCTAAGATCACTGGTCACACTCTCCCAATGATGAATGGATAAAGGTCGAACATCATTCAATCTTGGTATGGGTTCTTGTGGAGGATATTCAACACCTTCTCACTGTTAAGCCTCTCCGGACATCCTTTAATCTTCATAGAGTTCAACAAATGGAATAGGAACCCTTATTTTAAGGTGGCGACTGGATAACCATAGTGTTAGAGGTATTTATTCTCTAGCTCTGGTCTTCCTAGTATACCTCCTACGAAGATGTTTTGAGGGCTTTGAATCCTCTGAAACTTTTGTATCCTCTTTATCTTTGGACTTCCCACCATGATTACCATGTGCGAAAGTAATTGTAGCATCCACTCGATATATTCCTTCTGTCAAATCCCCTTGAGGATATGAAGATGCCCATGAATTGGAATATCCAGCTTCCAATCTGATTAATGCATCTAGAAGAGGTAATGTAATAGACAATTTGGATATCTCTAAGGCTGTTAGAATTCGTAATTATCTCACTACCATTGGGTGTTTCTCATTTCTAACATGTGTGGGTGGAAAAATTTTGGATTGTTGAAGACATATGAACTGATGAGAAAACCTATAAGGGATATAAGCCTCACAGATAATCTCACCATCAATCCTGGTCGATAATACACCATCCCTGAAATCCATCATATAAGACCTCATCCTATAGTTATTTTCTAAACCATCATCAACAAATGTTCTAGTTGGTGGGTTACCAAAAGGAAAGAGACATAATTCTCTAGAGACATTCAGTGCCTTTAGCACTACATCAGGTCTCAAATTTTGAGGTTGAATACCAGAAATGTTCTGATGAAATGGAGTGAATTGGCCAATGTGGACTCTAACTGAATTCAACACTGAGTATAACAAAAATTATGCTGCAATCCAGCACCACAAAATTTGAAACATCTCTACAATTATAAATGGATCCTTCCCATTGTATAAATGTAGTATAAGATGGTACATTATTATTAATATAGGAGTTTCTAATCCAATATACTTTCTTTCTAAAATTTTATTCACAATGAAAGAAAGTCACTGATCTTACACCACCTTCGGACTCATGAACTAGAAGAAAGTAAATGCTACACCACATGGAAATAATGAAGTTAAGCATATATTTTCATCAATATCAGATTTGACTTTGTATCCCCAATGCTTATAGTAATATTTCTCTAATTTTGGACAATATTTTATTGAGCTACCCCGGTTGTCTATAGAAGGACAAACAAAAGGAAATCCACAAGTGGGACCATTCTCTATTATTGGTTCTGAAAAATCTTATATCTACACACTGTCATGAATATATTTCTTGTCATTGGGTAATTTATTTTCTATTTTTAATATTTCATGAGCCAATGGTGGTGTTCTGGTAGCGTCACCCCATGTTCTAGCTGGAGAAATAAACTCATCATACATTACCCCGAGAAAGGGATCCCTAGATATTGGGTAAACATCCCACAAACTAATTCCAACTTCATCATGCGTCAATTGGAATGAATTTGTTTGAGGACTCTATCGAAATAGAAATTCGGGAATAAAATCATTTTAATAAACATATGTTTTCCCCATCCAGATAGCTTCATAAATATGAACGTTTGATATACCTATCCTGAATTCTTCACAAGTCTGACACACCTAGAATTCCTACATCCACTTAGGTTTAACACCTCCTCTAGAACGAAGATCCCAGTCATCTTTCAAACCTTTAGATTGATCTATTTGATAAGCCCGAAAAGTGGAACCATAGAAATGTGGCCTTGGCTCCACAACATGATCCTTCATATTGGGAGTACCACCACTATGACAAGGATACAACTAATAGGGATCATTCCTTCTTTTAGTAAAACACCCCTTGCAGTATTATTCTTGCAGTTATAATTGGAGTATTAAAGAAACCAATTCATTGAAAGTTACTTCTTGATAGATAGAATTTGGGAATCTTGTAAAAGCCCATGATCGTACATGGGTATGTAATGACATTGTGGGTATTCATGTTAGTACATAATTAATTCTTTCCACAATTCAAGGAGAGTTATGTCAACAACATCATAATAGTTTGGTCAAATGACTTTCATCATCTAATTTTGATGAGCTTTAGATTCTTCAGTAGTGGTTTTTGATGCTAGACACTTCCTTCAAAAGAATCACCCCTTATTAGGTTGGAATTTTGGCCAAAAAAATTTAAAATTTCAACTCAATAGAGACATAAAAATTGTGAAAAGGAAGTTTTTTTTGTAGCTCCTTTGACAAGGTCCATCACGTAGGTCCTTCGAGAAGGGTCCTAGCGCAACTCTTTCAATGAAGTCCTTTGGCGTAGCTCCATAGCATACGTAATTTTACCTTGAAGAAATTTCAATGGAATTATGCGAGAGAACAACACATTGGGGTGGGGAAAATGAGCTACACAATGGGAGTCGTAAATTCTAAAATGAAAAAGTGAAGAAAATCCGAAAGGATCAGACCTATTTATAGAAAACCGTGAACCTTCATGAAATTCTTGCACGAGAAAACTATGAGGCGTACCTACATAAAGTAGCTCCATACTAATCCTTTGTTATCCAGTAAGTATCCCATAGTCTCTTCCCTGTTATTTTAACTTAGCACTTGACCCTATTTATAATCATATCCAATTCTGATGGGGGGGGGGGGGGGTTTCCCCACTTAAGATTAAAAGAAAATTAAGATGGCCCTGGATATTTTAAAATCTCATGGTAGGATTGAAGAAATTAAATGGAAATCCAAAACATCCAAAGGGATGTGCGACAGCGCTACACGGAAGACCTGTGTGGGATAACTTTATGCCAGAAACATTTTTGTACCCCTACGCAATACACCGGTGCGAAGATGATGCACGATGGTCCTGTGCAAATAAAAATCCTCTGACCAGGCCCATCCATGCCAATAAACAGAATCCTTTTTCTCCCCATTTTTGGATTGAAAAAGATAAAATACTCTCTAAATATCCCATTGTTTATCTCTTTCTCCTAGATCCCTCAAATTATCTTAGGTAGCTCTCTAAAACAAGGGAGAAGAGATAATTAAATGGGATAAGAATTTTTTGAAAGACTTTTACAATTTTATACATAGGTTTGGCTCCCCTATGTGAATATATTCTTCAGTCATCATACATATCTGTGCGCCACACCTGTGTGACACACCTGCATGTTACACCTACGCGTTATAGCTACGCAATGCAGCAATGTGAGGTACCTCCACGACACACTTGTGTGAGGTACCTATGTGGAACACATACATGAGGTACCTATGTGGAAGAGTTTGGTATAAATCCTATATACCATGTCAAGTACCCTCTATAAATCCATTCACTATAGGGTATCTCCTTTTTTGGTACCCTTATCTGAAAGGGACTAAGGTTGAAACCTCCACAAAAACCTAATGTCTTATCAATCCTTTGGGAAAGTCACATCAGTGTGTATCTTATTTGGGGTTGTATATACACATTCATAGGTTTCACACATTTATTTTACAATGGGGTTAGGATTCATTGAATGTATGTGGGTTTGTATATCCATAGTAACATGGACCTTTCTCCAAGGAACAATGTTGGGAAGTTCCCGGTTTGAAGGAGGGCCTGGCTCTAGGCCTCTCCCTTCTCAAAGAGATGACCCAGAACCTCAAGTCTCTGGAATAGAATGTACGATTCAAACATGACATTCCAAGAAATCATAAGATAATTCTTCCTCCCCTACAAGGATCAATTTTAGGGAAACCATCCTATAATAATCACCTAGCTTTTCTTGCAGGAGGCAGCATCATTTCTACTCCTCTCTTCTTCGATGCCAAAGACAAGAGGGGATATGGGAATAGGGACCTTTGTTACCCCTTCCCTCTCTCATGAGATTTTTCACCATGGGTATCCATCTAGGTATAACCCCTAACCTTCATCCATTCTTCCCATCATTTTATCCTTGTCCAATGTAAAGTGAACAGAGCGAGAGCTCATAGCCTCACCCTCTTCTTGGGTCAACTCGACCTTATCCACCCTGGTCACCATAGGTGTGCCCTCATCCACCAGTGGAAGTGGAACAGTGTGAGTGCCTTTGTTTAATCATCTACATTCTCTTCTTTCTCACACCGAGCATGAAACTCATGGGCTTAGATATTTTTCATGATCTCAACATTTTCACAATTGATGGAACTACGAGAAATCTGATTCCTATTCAAACTAGGATATGTAGGAAGACCTTTTTGGGCCATAGATCACTAGATATCTTCATCGGGATTCAAACCCTAATCCCCTTAATCTGGGAATCCTCCTTTGAAATAATCCACAAATTAAACCCTTAAATCATCAGGGAATCCTTTTCAGGAAGTAATCCCAAACTCATTTCTCTCAATGTTTTATACTCTCTTTTGAGACTCATCGAACATCATGGTCTTTGATTTCAATATACATGGGATACATAGGAAGCCTCCATCAGGTTGAAACCCAACATTTCAAATCAACCCTATTATACTGGGGCCATATTCCCAACAGGGGTCTAATCTTACTTGGAAACCCATATCCTTTCCAATTTCATTGGGTTGTTTCGGTATAAGTCCCACACCAAACATTGACTAAGAACATGTGTCTTAGATGTACATTCCACATCACATTAAACTGTATGGATAGGTCCTTATAACATGACCTTAAAAGGTATGATGTGTCCCATTTAGTGGCACCGAACTACAAGGGTTATAATTCTTTTTACAATGATATGTAGGTAACCCATTTTATGGGTATGATCCCAATATAAAAAAAACCTTCATCTCCCTAGATGACAATAAATTCCAGAGTGCACCACTATGTTGGTTAAATACCATAATCATTATAATGATGATTAAAAGAATAATGAAATAGTATATTAAAGGATACCATTGATGGAGACCCTAGAATACATACAAATATCTCCATTAATTATGAACATTGAATGCATACTAATGATTATAAATTTTACACATGTTAATAAATGATTGTAAATTACAAGGGAAACTTATGTCATGCTTGGTAAATTATTAAGGATTCATGAAAATATCTTAAATTTATAAAGAGAGTCCCTGAGTGGACAATAATTCCCCCAAAAATGGTGTGATGAGTCCGACCTCCCATCCTCTCGACCAATGTATGTTCCTATGTATCCTAAAGATCCAACATAATGAACATCTGCCTTTGGAAACTAGGTCCCCTTTGGATAAAGAACTGTTAGAAGTTTTCGGTTCAATGAATAAATCCAATAGATACTGCATGGAATAAGTTATTCTTAAAACTAGAACACACATTTCAAGGACCTAAAAAATAATATTCTAAAAGGATGTTTGAAAATACTCATCCCAATGGAATGTGGTGCCTTTCGTCATGATCCTTTAATAGATATTACACATTCCTACAATATTTTTTCTAAATCAGTGAATATAGGCTATGTGGAATTGGAGGCCTCATAAATATTAGAAGATACATTGAGGAGGAAACTGGATGATAGTCTTGATTCTCAATTGATCAATCTAGATGACCCTATATTTGATAAAAAATTGAATAAACTTTTTCAATGTAACATCATATGCACACTTTAAATGGTTCATTTTAATGTGGTTAGAAAATAGTAATGTAAAAACGTTATCAATGACATTGATATGGTATCAGCGATATATAGAAATAAAAACCTTGTCATCCATTTAAAACTCCACCAATGTCCCAAGGATCAGTTTGGGGATATGGTTCATAGTTTGCGGGTGTGGATCCAACATTCTTCCACATGAAAGGAATTACCTAGTATAAAAGTGTTCCTTGGGGTACCCTAAAGGTATTTTACTCATCATCCTTAGGGTACATTTAGATATAATTATAACCGAAGTATATTTCTATAATGTAGATATCTTTTAACCATTTGTTTCATTAATTAAAACCTCTTTCCCAGAAAGGGGAAATTCATCCTTCAAAAAATTGTAGTTGAGATTCTTGAATCCAACATAGAATATGATATTCTCAATCTTCTTCCCAAATGGGACAATTTTGACTAGAAATATTTGGTAATGAAACTATCTAATGATGTTATCCTTATTAATCATTTATTATTCATCCTCTTCCATGGAACCATTAGAGGGGTGCATCTTTATGGGAGGTTGTTTGAGCAGACAGTGACCTACTAGAAGGCCGGGATGATGGAAAATAATTGTGGATAGAGTCCTAGAATCTCTCTATAGTTCCATGATAACACATCACTATTCCTATTTAGGAATGTCACATGAACACGTTGTTCCTATAATGAAATTTTTTCTTTGATGAATGTCACCTTCAGATCTCATTTGGTTTTAAGGATAACCTATGTCAACTGATCCATGGTGGTAGAAATCCATCATGAAATATAGAAGGGGAATCATCCAAGTCATCTATCACCAATTTCATCCATTAATTCTAATGAATATAATGGATCCAAGTTGATGATATCACAGACTCTAGATTAACAATGTTATCTTCACTAAATCACCAAATAGATTCATTTTGGGCCTACTGATCATTTGGTTGGACCTATAATCGAATAATTTGATCTTGTGATAAGGATATATAAGGGGATCAATGTAATTATTTCACATTATTGGAGTAGAAGAGTTTTAATTCATGATAACCATTTTATTTCTATCACTTTCCACTGTCCTGATATAAATAGTATGGAAGGAACACATTGTTGTTTCCTCAATTTCCCTCTTTCTAAAAGCGGGCACATAAATCACTGTAATCAGTGATGTTGGATCCTGGATCAAAATGGGATTATGTAATATTAGTTATTCCTTCCATGCATTCCTTTGTGGACCTCAACTCCTTGTATTAGTCTCCCCTGTGGATTTAATTCATGTTTTTGAAACTCATTATTCATGAAATCATGTTTTTTATGCTATTTAAGTATGATGTCTCTATATTTAACTAGGTATACACCTTTAGTTTGAAAAGATAATAGTGCTGGTCAGGTATGGGAATATATAGATGTTGGGAATTTTAGGAATCTATGATTTCATTACCTTTTGGGTTTAGAGGGATATCTCATATGATGCATCTCAAGATTGTATCCCAAGGAATCCCATATCAGCAACGGGGTAGTTTATGCGAAACGAATAATTCATATGAGTTTTGTTTACTCTAGAAATCCCATGATTATTTTATGGTTTAAATATTTCTAGTGGGTCATATATTAAAGAACATGTAGGTAATGTTAGGTCACCTTTTTATTATCTTGTGGGGATAGATTGGTCACATGTTTTAAAATATTGTGGAGACTCATAGGTGATGAGTTTAACGTATGGTAGAGACTGGCTTCCAATGTGTTCTGATGTGGGGAATATGATTTTTTTTTTGAAAATTATTCTGATGAGATCGTGTTCCCCCATGGGGGATTTTATCATAATTTGAGATTTGGTGGTAGTGAGATAATGTGTTCCATTAGGGGGTGGAGATGACCACACATTGATATATGAAGGTGTGGTTGGGGTGTTTGGATTGAACATCATGAAGGTATTCTAGAGGTTTTTGGATTTTAGGAATGACCATCCTAGAGTTTTCTTACATACACTATTCAAATACATGGATAAAATACCATTTTTTTCAAAAATTTATGTTCGTCTAACTGGATAAATCCATGAAATTTAATATAATGTGGTAATAGGGAATGTTTATTGGAAATATAATTAATGAGGGTAAGTGTTGGTATTAAAAAATATGTGTTTACTAATAAAGGATGATCATTCCACTGTGGGAAAGAAGGTGGTATCCCATGACGATCATACATAGTGCATCCATTGTTAATCAATTAGGGTAAGGATATAGTTTAACACCATGTACCGAGGAAATTGTTATTTGGTTTAATGTCATATGACTAAGATGTTAGGAAGTACAGTTATATTAAATTATACTTGGATTTAGTTGGGGTCCAAACCTAGGGATGCCACATCAATATAGAAGGGAAAGATCTATCATATGGTCTCCCTACCAAAAATTGTGGAAGGTTTCCCACGATGATGCCACCTTTTGGTATTACATGTCTATTACACATGACCCTCTGGGTTGGGAAAGGCATATAAACTTCTTTGGGGGAGATTAAATCAAGGGTCCTAATGTTAGGGTGCCTATGATTTTGAGATTAAGATATTAGGTTGCCTATTATTATTTTTAGAAGTCAAAGTAATGGTGAATATAATTGGGGAAATGTTAATGGAAACAAGGGTTGATGATACAAGTTCCTTGAGATTTTAAAGTATGGATAAACTGGCTAGAATGGATAAAAGGAACCAATAAAATCAACTTGAGCACAACTGTGTCCAGTGGAAGGATGCATTGGGACAAGAAATAAAGGTTAATTACACACATCTCTATAGTTATGTGTCAATATTTATCTTTAAGAACCAAAGTTTCTATCATAAAAACAATTCATAAATTTAGGATACATGTGTTCGTGTAACATCCGATGTTACTCACAACATAAGGTTTCTAGAAGGTTACTTATCTTTCCCAAACTTAGATCTCCTTATGGGATGTTTAATAAGGAACCTTCCATTATGGGACATGATATGTTGGGGACCATGGGAGGACAGTCATAAAATTTCCATACCTTTTTCAATCCATGAGGTGTGGAGTTATGCTATTTAATATAAGAAGAGGTCACGAGAGAGAGAGAGAGAGATTACGCTATAACATCCATAGACCCCCCCCCCCCCCACAATTGAGGTGATTATCTATTTGTTGCTAAAATGGGAGGGAATATGAATTCAAACCCAACTAGGTCTCGAAAAGTGTCACACACTCCCCATGACTTTTTCTCTTGAATACCATTATACAAGGTGACCATTTTTCATTTCCTTTCTAACAGAAAGTGCTTTTTCGGGCCAATATTTGGATTTCGAGCAAATTCACAATATTTTGAACAGTAAAATTTTCCATTATTTCATGGATTATGTAGAACCTATGGAATTTTGATCGTTATCGTCTTCATTCATGGAAAAAATGGTTGCGCGTGACATGAATGTTTTAGGAAAGGCATCATTGATGCATGAACTTGGCTATGTGGATATGGAATGGTCTATTGGTCTAGAATTGAACATTGTTTTAGTTAAAAATAATCACTCAAGGAATTAGACATGATTTTGAAACAAAAAAAATATTTAATAAAATAAATGTTTTGGTTTTTGATAAAAATTAATATGTTATAGATCTTATTCATTTTTTATAAATTTATAGACATCAATTTTAGATTTTGATCATAAAATAATTAATATTACCTTGTTTCATAATTAAATAATATGAATCGACAAGTCCTATTGAAAATTAAAACATAAAACTATAATAAAATTATATCTCTAATATTTTAATATATCTCATATTTTACATTTATTATAAATTTTTAAAATTACAGAAATAATAATTGTCATCTCAACCAAAAATGATGGAAACAATTTGTTCAAATATAGGTTCATGATCAATATATTCATATATAGATCATATATTAGTAAAACCAAAAATATCAACATAGTATGAAGCATAATGTATTTATATAAAATAATAAATTAATATTTTTAAAATAGATAACCCTTTGTTATTCCTAATGATCACAATGCTTGACATGAAATTAAAGGAATTGATCTAACAGTAACCGTTAAAAAAAATAAGATGATGGATTATATGAAAATGATGAGATCCAACAAATAATAATCAATAATGAGAAATAATTTTTATGATATAATTATCCTACTATAGGTAACATGAATAGGCTTAAAAATTTGACATTGGATACATACATTAATAATTGTTCGAGAAATATGATTCGAGATTATGATATCCTGGAAAGGTCAAGTAATCTAATTTATAATATATATAACGGTGTATTACATAACTAAAAAATAGCACCTTAAATGGGTACCTCAATGTAATTATAATTATAAAATTTTAATCTCCAAAATATAGACTTGGAATCAAAAATCTTCTTTCATGGGGATTGAGATTCACTTAATTAGAATAAACATAGAATGAAACAATCCTTACAAACCCATTTAAAACTTTATATAGGTACCTTATTATCATGGCTTTAGAATGAGAATACTAGTTCATTAAAAAAATTCTCCACTCTATTTATTTTATTACTAGTAATGTGAAACATATAGGGGTATGAAAAACATAGGACATGGTGTAGTATAGGTCAATCCACATTATTTTTATTAATATTTTTTTTTACTTTTATCATGGATTTGGAAAATATTTTTTCATGTTATATATAATTTCTTGTTAATGAATAATATTACGAAAGACTTACATTTTATTCCAATAACTGTTAATATTTTACCATGATGCACTTAGATCCTCTAGAATCTCACAGATAATGGTATTAACAAAATTATGTTATGTCTTATATATCAAGAGACAAGTGAGGTAGTGGTATTGTTCTATATGTGCAAGGATATGTCATCTTATAATTTAAAACATTTTTTATTCAATTTAATACACTTCTTATAGAGTATTTTAATTTGTTTATGGGATCCCAAAGTAAAGGGATTAAGGCACCACATTTTCAATGGTGGTGCAGGATTAATCATTGATAATTAAATTCCTAAAAGAAATTATATCTTCTTATTGGTATATTTTTTAAATTATTGGATGGTGAAATTAAATTATTCATTAACACACATTAATAGTTAACACTCAGTGGCACTACATCAGATCACAGATTCTCTAGCACTGACCTTAACAGTTCTTGAAAAATAGAACTGAAAAATGGGGTAGTATTATCTGTCTTGACAAAAAGAGCTGATAATTTTACTATTTATGTACAGTAACTAAATAGATGATACTATGGTAACCTTTTTAATCACTATTTTGAATCCCTAATAAGAGTCTCACATGTATCAGAACTTTTTTTAGCATCGATAAAAGTTACACCTTCATTCATGATTTTTTCTAGTGCTGAAAATGGTCATAGTGAGTAATTTAATTTATATTTAAATATATATATCTTTAAATAATATTTAAATTAAAATAATTATATATATGTAAATATAATATATATAAATATTGACGATATAAAATTTAATAAAAATTAATGGTATTTTAAAAAATTTATATATAATGAATTATCAAAATTATATTAGCTAAAATGTTTAATGTTTTACTTATATACATTAATTACAAATTGTGAATTTAATTAGAATAAATATTATATATTAGTATTTTCATAAATAATTGAATAATATATAAATGACTATATTTATATTAATATTAAACAATTTAAAATCTATGTACATGTATTACTGTACGTATGTATGTGTATCTGTGTATGTGTGTGTGTGTGTGTGTTTAGATATGTATGTGTACATATGTGTGTTTTTGATTTGTACATATATATGTAAATCTTAAAAAATTTCATGATAATTATTTATAATTTATTAGATTTCACTTAATATATTTTTTTATATTCATTAAAAATGTTTAAAATATATTAATAATTTTGAAATGTTTATTGATACATATTTTAAATCAATATAGATTTAATATATTATTTTTTAAATTTATATCATAAATATTTATTCTCTTTTTTAAAAACTTGTATCATTTAAAATATATTTGAAATTAATATAATTTATCTATTTAAATTATTTATAATTATTTTTTATTTAAATTGATAATTATACAACTATAAATATATATCAATAATTCCAAAATTTTAATTAATATATTTAAATAATTATTATTTTCATTATATTTATAATTATATATATTTATTAATATAAAAATATATATAATTACATTAATATATATAGTTATATATATATAATTTTATATATATATATTGTAATTACATGTAAAAACCTTCCAAATAAATTTCATTATACCAAAATTATAAATAGATATTTTTTTAATAATAATCAAATAAAAAAATTTAATTAATAATATTTTATATTTATATATATATATTAATATATATATATATAATTATATAAATATATAAAATTATGAATATATATTTATAAATATATACAAATTTCTATAATTATATTTATTTATAATTATAATTATATATATAATTATACAATTATAATAAATCTATTTAAATAGTAAACTTATTTATAATAATTTTTTAATTATATATAATTATATATTAGATGCTTGGGGGTACAATTACATTCAAACACACACAAAAAACACAAATTCCATAACAGTAGGCCATACCCCCCCAGGGGATATCCCACCCATCAAGCCTTGTCTATTTAGTACATGGCATGTAGGCCTTGAGGTAATGAAGCCCATAACATGGCTCAAAAGCCCTGCGCAACATCATGCCTGCATTATCTTTCCTACGTCCCCCAACCCGCATCATCCCAGCCTCACTGCCCGCAAATGACATGTCTACGTCACCGCCAGCCTCTGTCATCTATGTGGCACCACCACATCATACATCCCCCATGGGGGCCTTCCCAGATTTAATCGTGGGCATTTTGGATGTGAAGCTGGAGCCTTTACCACTCGGGTACAATCTCATTTTCTAATTATAGATATATTTATACTTTTATTCAAATAATTATAGATATATATTTTTATAATTATAATTGTATACGTATATATGTTTAAATAAATTTTATATTATAATAAATATATGTAAATAATAAATATATTTTTTATATGTGTGTGTATATATATATATATATATTATATTAAAATGATTATAATTATATAAAAAACTTGTTTTGGAACCTGATTATTCTATGGGATGTCTTTTTAGATGTTGGTTACCGAATTAAATTAGAAAAAAAGACTGATATGGCTCAATATGGTCATTCAACTCATGTCTTGGTTTAGTTTGATCATAGTTATCTTCTTATAGAAACAATATATCTAGTTTTTTGGGGTTTGAAATTTGATCTTACAGTTGAATATGAATATGTACCGATTTTTTTGTTTCAATTTATTATCTATTGGACATGTAAGAGATAATTGTCATAGGGGATTGATATGTTCTAATTTTAAGAGATATAAACTTATTTTGATCATGTATGTTATTATTAGACATTGATAATGGGAAGAATACAAAATTTGAAAAGAAAATTTTTTCTTGAATGGGATGAATGGACATGGCTCAACTCATTTACAAGGAGATGATGATGGATTGGAAGTGGGGTGTGGAAGGAGGGATGTAGCATCCCCTCTCACCAATAGACTAGTGGATGATATTAAAGGTAAAATTTCTATTTCCTTTTGTATGGTGGATTCTAGAACATGTCGTACCCCAAGAACATCTATGCTAGATTCTAAAAATATGTGTTTTAAAGGATTTTTTATAGAGTTCCATGACACAGTTCCCCAATATGATGTGAGTGGAATTAAGGCATCTGGTATGTTGGATAGGGATTTGGCTTCTTGTTGTGGAGGATCTCATGATTATTATCACATGTGATAATCTTTTTGTGATGATGGGGTTTAATTTTATGATGGTTTAGGGGATTAATATCTCATATATGCTGATAGAAAAAGGAAATATACCACATAGGTTAAATATCATAAGGTTTATAAGGGGAATATTGGTTTTTCACCCTTAAACCTAGTAATGTTAGATGATGGAAATGTTAGGGGGATGAAAACCCCTATACCTGTCGTTGGTCCAAAAAAATCAGTGCGGCTAATGAAACTTCTTGAACCTTGGATTTGACCATTTCTAAATCTATGGGAAAAGTAGAGGATGTTTCTAATCATCCTATGGATATTCAGTAGACATAAGATGTAGGTGAAATGGTATTTGATATAGACAATGTATATGTTATGGGCTCTAGTAAAAAATTATTTTGTCTTTTTAAAATACTAAATAAATATAATAATAAGGAGGTCTTTCAAGAGTAATTTGGTAACAATTAATGTTTTTTCCTTGTTGAAGGGAAATTATAAGGCACTAATGCTTCCATGGAAAGGATAAATACATATTTGAATGATTAATCAGAGGGGTTAGTTCATATGGAGGGAAGGAGTACTAGAATCATGAGGATCACACCCCACAAGATGAAATAATTCACCCTCATGATGAATATGATAAGACGTGGAAAAATACCAACACATAGATGAGGGGTTTTCATCTGAGAGATATGGGTGGTGGTTGATCTCAATCCAAAAGATGAACTTTTTACTCTTGGTTCATGGAAACTTTTGTTTGTTCCACCTCACAGTAGTGGTTTGACACTACTCTAAGCATGCCAACTCCTTATACACTATATGATTATATTAAATAAATTTTAGGATATGGGTATAACCCTTGGTTCATTCCGTTTTGGTAATTTATAAATTTAAATAATTATAAACAATTAATTATATATTTTAATAATTATAAAATTATCATAAATATATTTATTATATATGATAATTATATATAATTAAAAATAATTATATAATAATACATATATTAATATAAATATATATTATTCCATAAATATAAATAACTATATAAATATACCTAAACATATAAATATACATGATAATATAAAAAAATTAGTTATAATTCTGAATATATACATATATATATATTTATATATATGTAATTGAATTTTAAAATACATATTTATAATTAATTTGATATATTTTTAATTATATTAATTATTAATTATGTATAATTTTATTTTTTTATTTTTAATAATAAATATTTTATTATATTGATATTTATAAATACACATGTAAAATTCTATAAATATATTTATTACTATGAAAAGATTTATTTAAAATTATTTATATTTATATAAATTTATAAATATATTCATTTATATTTCATTATTATATTAATTATATTATTTAATTAAGTTATTTTCTTTGAGAGCACTTATATATAATTTCTTTATTTGTGTTATACAAGAGATAATATATCAATATTTTATCATCACTTTTAGTTTTATTACTAATAAAAGACCTATTTTTAAGACGTTTTTTAGAAGCGCTGATAAAAACCTTTCACATCTATTTAAATTTACTCGTAACTGATCGATTCAGTTGCACCTTTCAATATATCATGAACGTAAAACCCTTCCAACACTCTCCCTCTCTTGATGTTTCTATCTCTCTTCACCACTCTCCCTCCCTACAACTATGTTGTGTTGTCGCCGCTCACCCTCCATGATGGTGCTTCCACTATGTATTGTCTTCACCACTCTCCCTTACTACTGCTGCCTCCACTTCTTCCCCTCCCTTTTCTGCATGTGCTTCCACTCTCCATCACTACCACATGCTCTCTATCACTCTCACCCACTTTCTCTCATACGAATTTACATTTGTATTTAATGGTTTAACATGTTTAGTTTTTATTCCGGTGAATTTAATTTTTCCAAATCATTTCAATGTCGCATCACCTCCCTTTCTATTTTGGAGTGAGTGTGAATGTTTAGGGTCCTGATACTTTTCATACATTCCATTTCACCACCAACTGTTATCGATCATCTATACTTTCTCACTCCATCCACAACATTGCAATGTGCATATACTACAACCAATGTAATTAATATATATTTTTATTTATTTTTAATGCTCCTTCATTAAATAAATACTAAAAATATTATTTATAAATCCTTTTTAAAATATTAAAAATTAAATGACAAAAATATTAGTATTTATGAGATAATAATTTGTTAATAATACAAAATTTCTCTCTATACATTATTTTGGATAAATGTGTATAATTTATAATATAATTATATTAACATCTTAATAATTTGAAATATATTATTAAGCATAAAATCATATTCAATATCCTCACATATCAAAATTATTACTCTATAAATGTTTTAATAAGATATCTGTCATGACCCGTCCCCCGAGGCCCATTCTATGACTACCCCATGCCTGCCTTCCATAGTCCTGGGGTTGGTGACTAGCTCCAAAGGCATAAATCCCTAAACTGGGAAGGAATTGCCTTTATAACTTGAAAACGAACACAACAGAGTACTAGCTGGAATCAAAACACTATGTAAAACTGTATACAAAATGATTGCTGGAAAGTAAAAGGGGGGCCGAAAATACAAGCCCAGCTGTTAAGTACATGGAAAATTAAAGTACAAGTACTAGAAAAAGGGAAAACAGCTCATGGATCATCCACTGGGAAATCCTACCTAAAGGGTAGGTACAGATAGCGTCCACAGCCCTCCACGTCCGTCTGTCTACTCCGTGTACCGTCACCATGTGTGGTCCACCTTCGTGTACCGTCCAGTCTAGGTACACTTAGCCTCGGTCAGCGATGTCCATCATCTACATCCAACACAATGAGGTGTGTACGTAGCCTGTGTAGGGGTGAGTATAATGATACAAAATAGGGAACCCAAGACCCTCAGGGTATCACAAAAAAACAAGGGTAAACCACAAAGTATGAAATCAACAAATAACCCCACTTGGGTATATGCCCATACATATTCCTATGTTATCATGTAATCCATCTAAATCATGAGGAAACAAAAAAGTTACTGAATCATATCAAACCAGGATTTTATTCTAGGGTTAGTATCAAGTAACATCCTCAGTCACACTGTCGAAACCTCAGCTATTGGAGGACTCCTCCACTCTTGATTATATTGGGCCTTCCGCGTCACCACGGCGCTTCCCACTAACCTTGGACTGCTGAGGTACTCCTCCTGTGGAGTATCGTGGGTCTACTGTGTCACCAAGGTGCTCCCCACAATGGGTCTACCACGTCACCAAGGTGCTCCCCCTCATAAGCTCCTGAGGTACCCCTCCTGTCGAGTACTGTGGGTCTACCGCGACACCAAGGCTCTCCCCACTATGGGTCTGACACGACACCAAGGCACTCCCCTCTACACTAGTTGAATTAGTATGTGTTGAATCGATCAGTAGACGTCAGGTCTCATCCAGCTACTAGGTCTCCACACTATGCTCGCTCGTCTTCGGGAGGATCCGCTCCATGAGCTACAGGTAGATACTCCAACTGTCACGAATTCGCACGTAGAAGTATCTCAATGGTCCGCCAAGTCATAGAGGTCTCAACGCAATAGAAGGCATGTCAATCGGACGCTCGGTCTGTGGGTTATTAGCCTTTTAGTCTCAGGGGCCCAATTGGATTCGTGCATGATCCAACCTGTCCGTATCTCAATGATACCTCAAACACCAGTGGGGTATACTCAAAGGGACCATCACGTTCCAAGAATACCAGTGCTATGGATGGTTTATAAAACGGTCGTCCAGTGCCGAAGATATGGACAAAAGAAAGTAAAGGGGGTCGATAGTGGACCCAGTTCTAGTCCGGCCCGGTCAGACCGACCTGGTCCGACCTTGTTTGAGGCGACCTGGTCTTGGTCGACCCGGTCAGACTTGTTGGGTATGGCCTGACCCATTGGGTGGGCCAACCTGTTAGGATCGGCCCGGTCCACTGGGCCCATCCCAGCAGGTCGCATGAGCGGTTCGGCCCGAGCTTGGGGTCTGTTCGGCCTGGACCACGTGGGGAACGATTCGGCGCCTCAGACCGAATGGCCGATACTGGTTTGGCCAACACCACGAGGGGTGTGGCTCGGGCGGCATGGGACGCATGGGGTGCGCTGGCCAGTGGGGTTCTGTGGAGCTAACAAGAGGCGGCAGGGCAGGCCGGCAGGGCGCATCCAGGCCGGCAGGAGGCCGGACAGGGCGCCAGCGGGCCGGCAGGCGGCTCGGCAGGGCACCAGGTGGGCCAGTAGGTGGCCGGGTGGGGTGGGCGGCCGGGAAAGGCGCAACCAGGCCGGTAGGAAGCCGGGCACGGCGCAGGGGCGACCTGCTAGTGGCCGAGTAGGGTGTCAGGCATGCCAACGGGCGGCCGGCCAGGCCAGTAAGCGGCTGGGAGGCGTCCGGGCGGGCCGGCGGGGCACGGGCCGGCTCGAGGATGTGATAGGAACTACGAGCAGTGTTTCCGGCAGGGACACGGTCGGGGGCCGGATCGGCCAGCGGCAGTGCGCAATGCCGTGGGGGCAGCGCAGATCACGGAGGCCACGGGTAGCGCGGACTTTGTCTTCACCGCCTTCATCGCCTAGTTTTTTTATTGCCTCGTTGCTTCATCTCCATGCTGAAGAACATCATAAACAAGAATGACGAAGGGGTTGAGCTATGTTGGTTTGGCCCATACCCTCCGTGTTTATGGGTGGTAACATTTGGCTCCTCATGAAGTAAGAAAGATGAACTCAATTGTTTCACAACCTCCATAATGATTCCTTTCCAACCGAAGAAGAGAATAATGAAGGTAATATTACTTAAAAATAAACCCTACCTTTGTTCATCATTCGTCGACAGAGTCGCAGTGTAATGTCCCGACCCAGCTCACCATCAAACCAGTGGCTGGACCGGTCGCCACATGGCCTCAAGCACGTCTCCCCGTACGCCAGAGGCTGCCGACTAGCAGCGAGGGTCTCATGAGGTGATAGTGGGGAGACTATACCTTCTTATCAGAGTTTAAAAATGGTAACATAGAGTCAATAACATTCAATATAAGAAGAATTAATAGATAAAAAATGAACAAATAGAAGTGGAAGACAAATAGTGATCATTTTTATAAAAGGTTTCCAAATCCAGTTTACATGATACATGGATGATGAATGATACAATGTGAAAATAGGAAACAATACAGCATGCTTACAATACAATGAAAAATAATAAAGAAAAGACAGTAAGGCCCGACGTGCGATCTCCTGAGCATCCCAAGCTCCCTCTTGGTCCTTTGCTTCTAACTCCTCAAGTACAAATATCACAACACACAACCTAGGTCCTGCAAGCAAGAAGGTCTACTCGGGTACCCTAGTGCAATGGAGGCCCGAGTAGGGTGTGAGATATAAATCTCAGCAGGCCGGCACCACCGGCGTCTAACCCATCCACGACAGTGTAATATTAATTAAACAGTGATTAGGTAAATAAGTAAGCCGAATTATATAAGTAAATGACACTTGTCCAGGTTACCAAGGGACACCTGACAGTTATACCAGCTTCGGCTCATTTCTGGTAAAGTAACCTGATCATGTCACCATATATATATATACATAAATAGAAAAGCATTTATGTCATAGATATTGTAGGGTAATAATGCCTCCCACCCATTAATAAGAATAGTGGGCAAGATTTATGAATGCCTCTCGTCCCTAAATAAACTGGCAAGGGGTAAGAATGCCTCCCTTCAATACACCTATCGAGATTAGCGGGCATGAGGTAAGAATGCCTCTTGTCCCTAGAATATAATGGAAATGAAGTAACAATGCCTATAATTCCTAGAAGATACTGGCAAGGGGTAAGAATGCCTCCCTTCCATACACGTATAGCAAAATAGTGGGCATGAGGTAAGAATGCCTCTCGTCCCTAGTATATAATCACAACGAGGTAAGAATACCTCTCGTTACTAGATGATACTGGGAAGGGGTAAGAATTCCTCCCTTTCCTCACATTCATAATATTGGAATTGGGTATAACTGCCTCTCATCCAAACACGTATTTATCACTAGGTTGACTCAGCATGTTCTCCCCTTTATTATCATTCATTATATGGAATCAGCATGTGCACACTCACTATATAAACATGTCTATAATATACTATTTATGGCATTACCTCATAAGCATTCAAAGAATCACATCACAATCACAAACAATCATACAACCCATATCCACGTAAATTATTATAATCACATTCACCCAAATTTACCTAAGACAAACCATCTCAAGTATCATTATCACAAAATTTATCATATTCATCAAATTTATACTTATGTAGACTCCTCTTAAGTATCCAAATCAAGAAAATAACATATTCATCACATTTATATAAGGTACATGAGGCAACCCACTCATGTACGGTATTGGCTAACCACCAATTCATTCTTCATACCTTTTATATCATTTCAAAGACATATGGGGATCTAAAAATCATAAAGAGGTGCTATGGACTTCCCCTCCTTGGTAAGTCCCATTCACTAGATCCATTCCATTAACATAAGACGTTCTTATTCCATTATCCTAAGGCATGGTCTTACCACCCTAATCTATTCCATTCAAGTTAAACCATTTCATCACAAGATCGCAACGATCATGCTTTAACCATTTGGTACAATTTAGAGGAAACATGATATCATCAGTTAACACTAAAGCATAACAAGAATTTAGCAGGCAAGCATAATGATATACTTCCTACATTTATCTTGAAGACAACGCACCTCTGACCGAGGGGTTTTATTATTAAATCGTTTGTTTAGTGACCAAGAAACCATATTAATCTTGTCCCTACAATTCACTCTCTTTGCACGGAAGCATTTAATTGAAACTAAACTTGCATAATTAATGTAATAAAGAGATGCAGTATTAAACTCATTATAGACTTCACTTTAAATTAAAGGGCAAGGAGAGGGACCCTATCTCAAGGTGGAACCATCCATCCACTCCGGCTCTTGGAGCTTTCTAACTAAAGCTGTGGCCTAAGCTCCGGCAACCTGAAACCAACCAGAACCCGCAAATGCACTAGGAAAAACACACTACGAACCATAAAAAACTAACGATATTAATTGGAAGCTATGAAAACCAAAAACGGGTAAAACCCTTACCTCGAAAACAAACCGGCGAACAAAAAAGACAATAATCCACCTCACCTTCAGTGGTGGATATCGTACGCACACCAACAAGGACCTGGGGGTCCTTCCGTACAACCCTAGAACGAGCAGACAAAGAAAGAAACCGAAATCAAAAAACCATCCTAATCCTAGGGTTCGGTCGAATGAAAAATAGGGAAAGGGGAAGCCCTAAAATCGGCCAATAGGAGAGGAGGAAGGATGGAGGAGACTTACCGCAGACATTCCAAAGAAGAATCGCCAAGAACAGAGGAGAGGAGGTCCGAACGAGGGAGATCTCACACGAGGCCGATGCGCCAAGGGAGGAGGGGGTTCTTGTGGGTCTGGCCGAGAGGAGAGGGGAGAGTTTATTAGATTTTAGGATTTATTTTTAATTTCATTTTAAATATTTCAAAAATACAAAACAGGGCACTGCGCACGCGGCGCGCGGGGTTCATTTGAGTGCCCGAGAGACGGCCGGGAAGGCGGCCCGATGGGCGGTCGGGCAGGGCACGGCCAGGCCGGCCGGTGGCCGGGCAGGGTGCCAGGCGGGCCAGCGGGCGGCTGGGAAGGGCACCGGGCGTGCTGATGGGCGGACGGGAAGGGCGTGTCCAGGCATGGAGGGAGATGGGAAGGGCGCTAGGTGGGTAGGCGGGCGGCCGGGCAGGCCGGAAGACGTCAGGGAGGTGGCCGGGCAGGACGGCGGGGCGCGGGCCAGTTCGGGGCGGCGGCTCGACTCTACAAGCGGCTCGGCCGGCAGGGGCTCTGCCGGAGGCGGTGCAGAACGCCGCGGGGGTGGCTCAGATCATGGAGGCTACGGGTAGTGCGGCCTTTTTATTCACCACCTTTGTCGCCTCATTTCTTCATCTCCTCATTGCTTCGTCTCCATGCCGAAGATCATCATAAACAAGAATGGTGGAGGGGTTGGGTCAAGTTGGTTTGGCCCGCACCAACCGCGTTTAGGGTGGTAACATTTGGCTCATCAAGAAGTAAGAAAGATGAACTCAATTGTTTAACAACCTTCGAAATGATTCCTTCCTACCGAAGAAGTAAATAAGGAAGGTAATATTACTCAAACAGAACCCCTACCTTTTTTCATCGTTTGCCGACGAAGTCATGGGGAATAAGACGGTGTTGTTTCCGTTCATCGTGTCTGCCACACACTTCCAATACTGAGCTCACACATCAGTTTTGGAAGATGCTCCATGTCGGTTGGATCCGAGGATGGAAGACGAAGTCGCTCTTCACCAACGTTCTTCATTCTTCATTGGGAGATTTTCTCTCTTCTCCCATGTTCTAACAAAAGAGCAATGCCAAAAAAAATAATAAGATATTGTGATATCTTATTAATTCGTTGGCACAATATTCAAATTGGATGAAATAATTTAATTGGATCCACCTAGTTAAAGTGAAGGCTTTAGAATAATAAATTATGCGTTGACTCAAATAATTAAATGGGAGGTGGTGGCACCATAAACGGTAGAGGAGGTTAAGGGGCTCCCCCTCATTAATGAGGGGAGTTGAGAGATTTTCCTCTCCTTCCATTAATAGGGGGGTTTAGTCCCGTGTGGTTCCCACGTCGTAACCTCTCGTGGGAGGTTAGGTTCGGGTGCGCCCCACCACCATAACCCCTCATGGGAGGTTAAGGGGTGGTGGTCCTACCTCCAAATTGCAACCTCCACAAAGAGGATATAGATCCAGTGGGACCCACCTCCAAACCCCCACATGGCAGCTCAAAAAAAAAAGTGAAGCTTGCTTTATTTTATTACTTTCCACAAAAACCCAAAAACTAACTTTTATTCTCGACTCACTACCGTCGAATTGAATGTCTCCTTAAGCGAATACCTATGCTGCGAGTTCAACGGTGCCATCTGATTTCAATTCCGAGCACCAGTTCAATAGTTTTCAAAACCCACTCATAGGTTTACTGAACGTACCCGTACAAAACTTCAGAAATTGATTCCATGTACACCAGGCCTCGGAATCATGCGCCGTCAGTTTTCGCGGACTCATAAAATTCCCATGTATTTAAGGAAAAAAAATTTCCACAGATGTTCGGGGTCTTTACAATATCAATTACCATTTAATTGTTAATAAAATGAAACTATTTAACAAATACATATTAATAATTTTATATTTATTGTATCATGTTAAATAAAATTATCCACTGAAATAAACATATTAATTCTAATATTAATTCATGTTAAATTTATTAATGAATATATATAAGATAATGAAAATTGGAAAAATATATATAATGATTAATATAAAAAGGAACTGCAAAATATTTTTTACTAAGCTAAATACATGTTATAGAATGTTTGAAATAAATTTATAACAACATTAATAATAAAATTAAATTAAATAGAAGTAAATTACCTATAAATTAATTTAATTACACATAAATTAATATATATATATATTAATATATTTTGACACATGTATATCGGTACATACATACATACATACATACATACAAATATATATATATTATTGTAGGTATATATATATATATATATGAGGAATATACTTAAATATGAATTTTTTTTACAAAAATGGTTTTCAATTTAGCATTATGTCAAATTCATATAGATGATTAGTTCATATAATGATTATATATTATAAATATCTTATTGATAATAAAAACTGAAAATAATATAAATTGAAATAATCAAATAAATGCGAGAAAGATAACGGATTTTTTCTTACTAGAACTGCATGAACACCAAATAAAAATTTCCTAAAATTTACCAACATAGAAACCTCAAATTTTAAAATGGTAGAGGTGGATAATGATTTATTTCTACTTATATGTATCATGTAACTAAAACACTACCTAAATTTCCTTCTAAAAATTGATAAAATTAATAAACATCAACTACTCCATCTTGTTTTACATCATCCTAAAAAAGATACATAATATTTCCTTGATCTCGGTGTTTTAGAATATATGATAATTTAATTCAATTTCTTATGAAAGAATATGTCACACAATAACATCCTTAAATAATTTTCACTCTATCAAAATAATATCAATTAATATCATTTGGATCTTATTTCATAGAAAAAATGCATCATGTAACTTAAATTACTATTTAAGAATGACCATATGAGATTTCGGGGTTCAGACATATTTTATATTTATTTATTTTAATAAATATTAATATTAATAGATGAAATAAGATCTATATGAATTTAAAATGGTGGGATGATAACTGTATAACAAAAGAGTATGAGGTTGGGGTGAAATAGTTAATCATGTTAACAAAAATATAATGCATTTGACTTTTCTCAAATCCCTTTTCCATGTTTATGTTGTTGTTATTAAAGAATAATTAGTCTATAGGAGTTGGGAGAATATGTAATCTATCACAGAATTGATCGAGTTTTTAAATGTCAGACTAAGAAGAGGGAAAAATAGAATTTATCCAATGAATGTTATAAGACATCATTTAATGGATCATTTGATATGATTACATGTGTGGTAAATGATGATGAAAATATTGAGTATGGGATTATAGGTGTGAATGATGATGAATATCGAATTTTGTAAATGAAAATGGAATTTGAAGATGAACAACATGGTTATCCATAATTGTTTTATAAGTTAAATAGATGTTCATTTATGCCATTTTATGATGGTTTTACTAAATATATTGCATTATCAGCTATATCGTAGATGTGTAATTTAAAATGTGGAAATATATTATGTGAAGATAGTTTTACTAATCTACATTTACCTTTGATTGATATATGACCATAAGATAATGGGCCTCCTTTCTAAAAATATGATGGTAAAAAAAATTCAATTTTCAATGGGATTGATCGCTAAAATAATACATTCCTACCCAAATGACTATATACTATTTATAAGGGACCAGAAATCACAATAAAATACCAAAAGTGTGGTACCTCTTGAAAATTGATAGAAAAATATTGTCATGTGAATGTTTTATGATACATTGAAATCATTCCAAAATTTAGGAGCCTATATGTAAGTGCGGGGACTATAAGAAAATTGAAAAGGAGCTCAGATATAAGAAATAATGGTGGGAAACCTAATCACTCATCAGACTATCCTTGGTGGAATACATTTGATCATGAACATCCTACATTTAGATATGATATGTGAAACCATCATCTTGCACAATATATATATGGATTAAATACTTTTGGTTCTCAAAGAAGAACACAATGGCTTCTTATGTTAGTAAATAATTACTTTTTACCATGGTTATGCATGAAATGAAAATAAATTATACAATCTCTTATTATATTAGGACAAAAACTATTGGTTAATGATATTGATTTTTATTATGCTCCATTGATAAAATATATGAAATTATGGTGAGATTCAGGTGTTACGTTGTATTATTCTTAATAAAATGAATATTTCAATTTGAGATCCATATTGTAAAGAATGATAAATCAATTTATTACTTTTGGAAATTTGATTTCATTTAGAATTATAGGTACTCAAGGCTGTCCCATTTGTGAAAAATCACACATTCAATTAGGATGAGACATTCATCAAAGAATGTGTTTGTAGGACATCAAATATTTTGACCCAATATAAGTAAGGATCTTGGAAGACATCATTTAATGGGAGGTAAGAAGAAACTAAAACACTATCTTCACTCACATTTTATAAAAATTTTGAGAAAGTAAGATATATGGATACTGCTTAAGGTAATCATTTCTAAAAAACCGTAAAAAATTCTATTGGAAAAAGAAAGAATCAATTTTTAATTACAATTCTAGAATTTCTTAAAAATAAAGAATTTTCCTGGTGTTATTTAGTTAGAATTTTTTTTGATAGTTTCATTGTTAGGTTACAAAATTCATACATAAAAACAAATATGTAATTATGGTTAGGGTGGACATTATGGAAATGGGAATACATGATGTGTTGGAATAAGTGATGATTGAAAAAAAATCTTCCTCGATCTGCTTATAATATTTCCCAAAAAGAGATATTTCATTTTTTGTAACTTCTTGAAGGATGTATAGATTCTAGAGAATTATTCATCAAATATCACAAATATAATTACAATGACTGATTTAATGTTAAAATGGTATTAAATCAAATTAATTTTTTTATACAAGACCTAATTCATGTATCATTACATATCATTTTTTCCAAGAAAATGTATCATAAATTAACCAATATCTATATCATTTTTTGTTATATATATTAAAAATTTACATGATAGGTGGAATTAAAAACTATGGAAAAATAAATTACTATCATATTATGTAAATTGGATATGATCTTCCTATAGACATTATTTGATATGATTGTTCACTTTTTAAGATAGATTCGACTATGTGGTCTAGTACATTGTAGATGGATGTAATCTATTGTTTTTTATATGAATATTTTAAATGGATATGTTAAAATAGAAGTTTTCTGGGTGGTTTTATTATAGAGTGATATAATTTAGATAAAGTTGTCCATTTTTTAAGGGCTACTGGGCTGATTTGGTAAGAATAGTTCTTCTAAAATCTCATCGCACCAGGATGTTTGTGGGTTAATTATTTTATAGAAACTATGTTTTCACAATTCATATTACAGATCGGCAGTAGGACCACCTTTATATTTGTCATAATGGTTTAGTATTTTCCTCATATGTTGAAACTAACAAATTAATTCACATGAATTTGAATCTATAAATTGATGAATGATGGATATCATATACATATAAAAAATAGTTTATAGGACGGTTTTGAGACCATTTTATAAGGATTATATTGAAAATATAGATTCAATTTTAGAACAATATCAATGGCTAGTCATAGGGCCAACTGTGTACATATAATCTTATTATTGTTATGTAATTAATATATATATATTATATAGAAATGAACATGATAAAAAGTGTAAAATGAACAATTTGTTAGTTATACTTGAGTATGAAGAGATGCACTTATCTTTTTGAAAGAAAAAAAATTCAATTTATGTGAATATGTCATACTTCGGTGTCATTAAAAAAATATGGGAGATTTATAATATAACATTCCATTGGAAATTTTTCAATGAAATCTAGATGACAACATGAATTCTGTTAAAATATATGAATTGATATTTGTGAAAGTATATTTTAATAAAAAGATTACAACGAAGAATAGATTATAATAGAATCCCATGAAATATAAGTACATTATGTTCCAGATCCCACAAAATGAATGTTATCAATTGTTATGAAATCTTCCAAAACTAGTGAGGGTGGGTCTTATATGATAGTGGATACCAAATTAATGGGATTTGGATAGTCGATATTATGGTCAAATGACTTCAATATTATAAAAATGATAATTAAATTATCATGCAATTTTTTTATATACATTGTCTTAACTCATATAATTATGTGTTCACTACGACATTTATGAAATATATATTATATTTTCATCTGATTCTGTATATATTGACTTATACATCAGTCGATGATTCTAATCCAGAGGAAAAAATAGGTTTCTCAACATGATGGTTGTCATGACCCGTCCCCCAAGGACCACATCGTGACTACCCCAAACCCGGCATCCATAGGCCAGGGGCTGGCGACTAGCACCAAAGGCGTAATTCCCAAAAACAAGGAAGTCGTTGCCTTTATAAAACGTAAACACACACAAATAGAGTACAAGAGGAAGCAAAAACTAAGTAAAAATTGTATACAAAAAAAGTTATGAATAGTAATGTGGCCGGAAATACAAGCCCAACTGTAAATTAAAAGGAAAATAAAAAACATGCACGACTATGAGAAAAACAATTGGAAGGTGTCTAGGAGCTCCTAGATCGTCCACCATGGATCCTACCTGAAGGGTAGGTACAAATAGCCTCCTCAGCGCATCATGTCTGTCTGCCTCCTCTAGTAACCGACTCGTTGTGAGGTCCACCTCTGGGTACTGTCCAGTTTTGGCGCTCTCGGCCGCTGTAAGCGCTGTTCGTCGTCTGCATCCAACACAATGAGGTGTAGGTAAAACCCGTGCAGGGGTGAGTATACTGATACTCAGTAGGGACCTAGAGACCCTCAAGGTCTCACAAATCCAACAAGGATAATCCAAAACGTATGATTTCAACAAATATGCATTACATAGGTATATGCCCATACATATACATAAGTTATCAAGTAACCCATCTCAATCATGAGAAAAACACAAAGGTCATTGACTCTGTTCAACCCCAGATTTTCATTATCGAAACCATGAATGCTGGAGAACTCCTCCTCTATCGAGTATAGTGGCCATGTCGTGACTCCGAGGCACTACTCACTAACCATAGATTGCTGAGGTACTCCTCCTGTCGAGTACCGCAGGTCTACTGCCAAACCGGGTACTCCGTCCGCTATGGGTATGCCACCAAACTGGGCACTCCCCCTAATAGCCGTCAGAGGTACTCCTCCTATCGAGTACCGTGGCCAAACCAAGCGCTTCGTCTTCCATGGGTATACTGCCAAACCAAGCGCTCCATCCACTGGGCTAGTCGAATCACACCGAGTCGAATTGGTCAAGCAGTCGTCAGGTCTATAGCTACTAGGTCTCTGCACTCCATATGCTCGTCTACGGGAAGATCTGTTCCACGAGCTACTAGTTGATACTCCAAGTGTCCTGAAGTCTCAGGTAAAAGTATCTCAAAGGACCACCACAACTTAGGGGTCACAACGCAACAGACGGTGCGTCAATCAGATGCCTGAGCTGTGAAATATTAGCATTTTAGTCCCAGGGGCCCGGTTGGATATGTGTATGAATCAACCTGACCGTGACTCGACTATAACCCGAACTCCAGTGGCGTAAAATTAAAGGGAAAAATATGATCCAAGAATACCGGCACCACTTACGGTTCATCAAACGGACGTCCGGTGCCAAAGATATGGCCCACGAAGGTAAAGGGTCAGTAATGGGCCTGGGTCCGGTCCGACCTGGTCGGACCGACTTGGCCCTACCAAGTCTGGGCCGACCTGGTCTGGGTCAACCCGGTCAGACTCGCTGGGTCTTACCCGCCCCATTGGGTGGTTCAACCTGCTATGTTTGGACCCGTTCCGCTGGGCCCTACCCAGTGGACCGCGAGGGCGGTTTGGCCCGATAGTCGCAACGTAGGTGGCTCGTTAGCTAAGCCCGGGAGACCGGTCTGGTTCATCCAGCGACATCGCGGGGGATGCCGTGGGTCGGCTCAAGAGGCCGGAGGCTGGGAGGCGAGCAGGTAGGCCGCACGGGGCGCTGGCAGGATGTCTTTTCAGCGGGCAGGCCACGGGGGCACCGGGATGGGCGTTGGGGTGCCGGGCAATGCGCCCGGGCAGCGCGATGGGGCACAGGCAGCGCATCAGGGCACTGGGCAGACTGCGGAAGGGGGTCGTGGGGTCGTCGGGCAGGATGCCGGGGGGGTGGGTGGTAGCAGGCTGGGGGAGCACGCGGGGGGGCCAAGCAGGGCGCTGGGGTGCCTGACACGCTGTGGGGCAGGCCACGGGTAGGCGGGTCAGGCGCCGCTCAGCCAGCGGTGTTCGGCCAGGAGCACCGGCACGCCACAGGGGCAGCGCGTTTCATAGAGGCCGCGGGTGGTGCGACCTTTGTCGTTGCTACCTTCATCGCCTTGTTACCGCTTCGTTCTTCCAAAGAATATCACAATAAGATCGGTGGAGGAGTTGGGCCATGTTTTTTTGGCCTGCATCCTCCTCGTTTAGTGTGATAACAATTGTCTCAAGGAAGGGGATGATCTAAAATCATTTTAAACAATGCAACAATTCCTTTCAAATCCAAAAAATAGAAAAATAATTGGGATATTACTTTAACAATATTTAAACCCCCTGCCTTTTGATTTGTCGCACGACGATCGTCGTTTGTTGATGGAGTTGCGAAAGGATTATGGAAGAGACCGTCGTTCATCATGTCTTCCGCACATCCTCAATTCCGAGCTGCGTCAGTTTGTTGACAACATTGATCGATAGGTGGTTGGGGAAGAAGTTGTAGAAGAAAGAGAGTCACTGGCATTCTTCGAGTTCTTCGCGTTCTTCATTGGGAGCACTTTTCTTCCAATCCTCTCTCAATTCCACCAAAAGAGAAATGCCAACAAAATAATATTAGACTTGATGTCTAATATTATGTTGGCACACCAATTCAAAAAGGAGGAATTAATTAACCAGAATCTACCAAATTAATTTCACGAAATGTTGGCATAATTAGTTTGGAAAGTCAAGAGGCTCCCCATAAATGCTTGAAAAAACTTAAAATGGATAAGTTTAGGAGTTTCCCCCCATTTAAAGGGGAGTTGAGGAGGGTTTATCCTCCTCCATTGATAGGGGGTCGGGTGGGGCCCATCCCTATCATTAATAGGGAGTTTATACGGCTCGGGTGGTCCCCACCTCAACTATCCTCCCATGGGAGGTTAGAGTGTGGCGGTACCACCACCAACTCCCAAGGGGAGGTTTTAACCATTACACTCAACACATGGCAGATTAAAAATCAAATAAAGTGTTGTACTTTATTTTATTATTTTTTATAAAAATCCAAAAAATAAATTTTATTCTCGTTAGAAAGAAACCGCGGTGAAGGTCTCACTAAGCATTCACCAGTGCTGCGAGTTCAATGGTGCCCTCATATTTCAGTTCTGAGCACCAGTTCAAATGTTATAAAATGCCGCTCGCGCGTTTACTGAACGTACCCGAAAAAAGTTTGTAAAATTATTATCAGTCACCCTCGACCAACTGCCATCGAGGTTAGGCTCTTCCTAGGTGAAACACGCCCAGAAAAACCCAATTGTACTCCTGGATTTTAAATCCGAGTTACTTTTTAGAAGTTATAAATTTTACAATAAAATAATTGTAACTTAATTATTTTATTTGTGGCCGAAAACTAACTTTTTCTGGGGGCCCGCGCCGGCCAAAGTTAGTATCTACATAAATAAAGCATGCCATCACGAGTTCATTGGTGGTATCGTATTTATAATCTGAGATACCTTTTGTGAGTTATAATCATATGAAAAATAAAATAATTTAATTAATTATTTTATTTAGAGTTATTCCATTTTTGGGATTTCTCACAGGAGGCCCATGCCGACTAAAATTAAGTCACGCCTAGGGTAAACCCGCCATCCTGAGTGCAACGGTGCCCTCAGATTTCTGATCTGAGTAACCGTTTAATAGTTATTCCATTTTTCAGGAAAACTGCTTATGCACGTTAATTTAAGCTTAAAAAAACTTCGACGGGTCATTCCAGGCACTACGGGCAAGAGAATCGCGCTCCATCTGAATTCATCGAGTCTTAAAATTCCCATTTAAATAAATAAAAATTGACATGGAAATTCCAGGTCTTTACATTCTCCGCAACTCAGGGATCTACGTCCCTGTAAGACACAACTCAAACAAAGGAAACAAATGGGGGTACTGAGCAAGCATATGAGTCTCCCGCTCCCATGTGCTCTCTTGGAGGTTCACATGATGCAAGAAAACATGAACCATAGGTATCTACCATCCACATAGGACCCAATCATATTGATCCTCAATGTCCATTGGAACTTCCGTGAAACTCACCCCATCTTCGATGTCCAGCTCTCCATGGTCGATTATGTGTGAAGGGTCGGGAAAATATCTCCTCAGCTGAGATATGTGGAAGACGTCATGCACCCGGTGCAACTAAGGTGGTGGAGCTAAGCGTTAAGTCACCTCGCTAACTCTGTTGAGGACCTGAAAAGGTCTGATGAATCATCGTGATAACTTGCCTTCTCCGAAAAATCTCCGTAGACCTCGTCGAGGTGAGACCTGTAGAAATACATGGTCTCCATCCTCAAACTCCAGAGGTCTCCATATCCAGACAGCATATGAATTCTATATGCTCTTTGCAATATTCATCTACTCTTGGACTATCTGCACCTTCTTCGTGGTAGCCCGTACTATCTCCTATCGGTAGGAATTGGGCCGACTTGGTGAGTCAGTCGATGATCACCCAAATAGAGTCATGTATCCTAGACGTACGTGGAAGACCCCTCATAAAGTCCATGGATATCCCATCCCTATTCCACATTGGGACCTCTAAAGGTTGAACCAAGCCTTCTGGTACCTGATGTTCCGCCTTCACTCGCTGACAAATGAGGCATCGAGAGACAAACTCCGCTACTACCTTATTCATACCCGGCCACCGGTGCTATCGTCGAAGGTCTTAGTACATTGTCATCACTCCGGGATGTACCGCTAGAGGGGATGCGTGAAATTCCCACAACACTTTACCCTGAAGTGAAACTGACACCATAGTACATCCTCTAATGAGGATGACATGCTCCCCACCTTAAATAAAATCCATCAGGTGCCTGTCTTGTGGATATCTGAGCATGTTGTGTCTCGTAGTCAGCGTCCCCACGTTGCGCCTCCCTGACTCGCTGAAGAAGTGGGGGAGTGACTGTAAGAGACTAAAGAAAGGATCCTCCATCTCTATCCACAAAGGATATCTATAAAGCAGCCAGCTGCTCTGTCACCTCGCCTATCAGCTATAAACCAGATCTCCAACTGAGTTCATTCGCTACAACATTCCCCTTTCCAGAAGTATAGATTATCTTGAAGTCATAGTCCTAGAGGAACTCAAGACATCGTCATTGTCTCAAGTTCAGATCCTTATGAGAGAATATACACCTGAGACTGTCGTGATCAGAGTACACAGTAAAATGTTCTCCCAACAGATAGTGCTGCCACATCTTCGAGGTGAAGACCACTGCTGCTAACTCCAGGTCATGGGTAGTGTAGTTATGCTCATGTTGTCTCGACTGCCGAGAACCATATGCTATCACATCTCACTCCTGCATTAGGACACACCTGAGTCCGGTCCCTAATGCTTCGCAGTAGACTACATACCCTACTCCTTCCTCTAGAAGCCTCAAAATGGGGGCACTAGTTAGCCTCTGCCTCACCTCATGAAAGCTCTTATGGAATCTCTCCGACCACATAAAGGGTTTCCCCTTCTTCGTCAAGGATGATAATGGTTATGAAACTTTGGAGAAGTCTGGAATGAACCTTCGGTAGAATCCATCCAAAGCAGACGTCCCATCCCCCTTTGGGGTGTAATCCTGGAAACATCTTTTGAAAAGATGTCCCCATGTTCTGTCACTCCTGCTGAAAACTCTAAACTCCTGTAGCCATAAGGGTAAGTTTGGCTGACTCAAGAGTGATCGGCTGCACCCTCCTATGCATGAGTTTAACCTGTGCTCCCTTGGTTTCCTTTTTATCCAACTAAGGAAAACCTCATCTCAACGTTGTAGATAAACCACAACCTTTTTGCCTGATACAGTCAATCTGAGTGTGAACTGTGGATGTCAAGTCCAAACCCAAACTAACATCATAAGGCCTCGACGATTCCACCAAGTGGTTCCAACCGAAACTCTCACCTCAAGGGTCAGATCACACTCTTGGTGTAAGTGTGATTATCAAGTCTCCACCCAAAGGTATCTCCAGACATAACGGTCAAGTCAATGATTTAACCGGAAACTCTTGGTCTTGGACAAGATTCGTGGAAGGAAGGAATGATTGGTACTTATTCCTATTGTTACGATAGCTAGTAGTAGACACAGACCATACCACTAATGATTCCTAGAACCCCTGGGTCACACTCCTTGACTGCACGCAGCTACTCTCTACCCCTTCCCTTCAGCTCCCTGAGCCTGGCGGGGACTACAAAGGTGGGTGGTTGTAACATGTTAAAATGTACACCACCTCATCCTGTTCTCCTAACTCTGCTTCCACATCTGTTGCCCTGCAGATTCATCTATCCATGTCACATCCTCATCCCAAAACATCTTGCACGCCCAAGTATCAGAGACCGGTGCTAGTTTCCTGCTTTCCCACTATTAACATTCTCTTATTGTATCCGTTCATCCATAGAACATTTAACCATAAAGGTTTTCTCTAGAACCCTAACATAAGTATGATTGCATTGTAGAATATTGCTGGCTCTGATTTCCTTAAACACACCTCGCTCGGTAGTCTGATCCCCAAAGCACTGAACGTAACATATTCATCGAGTACCGAAAATGATAGGTACGCCTCGATGAATACTCAACTACTGAAATTTAATCTTGAAGAAGCTATATAATTTCTAGGTAACTCTCAACCACCTCTTCAAGCCATTCCTTAGCCACATATGTGTCAGGCTTGCCTTGGAACCTCAGGGGTAACTGATGATGAAACACATTTAAGGCACTAGGCCTACATGTGTCCTCTACCGGTACCGCCGGTTGCAACTACTAACCAACAAGCAGTGATATAGATGACACACTACCTGGAAATACTATCTCGGGTAATGGTCCCCGTACCGAGGCCTCATCACTAAACAGACCATCCTTATGGTCACTCATTGAAAAATACTAGTAGCTAAGATCACCATCTGCTCTACTGGTGTCTCAACTAGGAAGAAAAATCTTGCAATTGCCTCCATCCAGTCCTCTTATACCTGGGAATCTGTCTCACCTTGAATCGTCAGAGGCTTCTGCCACTGGAACTCGTGCAACGCACCCAATCGGTGTTCACCATCTGCCAGTGCGGCTGGTGGCATCTACTTCCCAATGGGTGGTGGTGCTGCTGGTACTCCACCTGAAGGTGCCAATATAGTAAGAGGTCCCTACACTGAAGCCTCGTCGCTCGGTGGGCCATCAATGCATTCAACTCTCGGAACTCTAGCTGGCTGTCTACGTAGAAGAATCCTGAACAAATGTGACACAATCAAAAGATTATACCTGGTTAGCAGAACTGGTCGAGCTGACTTAAAGAAAAACTTTTGAAAACACACACGCAATCAGTGTTTTCATGCACTAATTCAGAAATCAGTAGTCAGGGTCCTGGTCTATGGATACATCAGCCGCCACACCAACACTAGACTCCCTGAATTGATAACCACACTTGGTACCCTTAACACTATTTCTTCACAGAAAATAAATATGAGAGTCCTAACTTCTGTGGTAGAACCTATATCTAATACCAATTTGTCACAACCCATCCCCCAGGGCCCACATCGTGACTACCCCAAGCCCTCCTTCCATAGGCCAGGGGATGGTGACTAGCACCAAGGGCGTAATTCCCTAAAATTGGGAAGGTTTTGCCTTTATAAAACACAAACAAACACAACTAGAGTACAAGCAGAAGCAAACACTAAGTAAAAAATGTATACAATAGTAGTGCTGAAATGTAATGGGGTCGGGAATAGAAGCCCAACTATAATGTACAAGGAAAAGACAAAACATGTGAAACTAAAATACAAATAGCTGGATGGCGTCTAGGAGCTCTTGGATAATCCACCATAGATCCTAACTAAAGGGTAGGTACAAATAGACTCCTTAGCATTGCATGTCCGTCTGTGTCCTCCAGTTACCGACTTGTTATGAGGTCCACCTCCGGGTATTGTCCAGTCCTGGCGCTCTCGGCCACCGTTGGCTTTGTCCGTGGTCTGCATCCAACACAATGTGGTGCGGGCATAGCCCGTGCAGGGGTGAGTATAATGATACTCTGTACAGACCCCGAGACCCTCAAGGTCTCAAAAATCCAACAAGGATAAACCACAAAGTATGATTTTAACTAATAACCATAATTAATGAATATTCCCATACATATACCTAGGTTATCATGTAACCCATCACAATCATGAGGAAAACCCAAAGGTCATTGACTCAGCTCAAACCAGGATTTTCATTATCGAAACCACAACTGCTAGAGATCTCCTCCTCTGTCGAGTAAAATGGCCATGTCACGACATCGAGGTGCTTCTCATTAAACTTAGACAAATGAGGTACTCCTCCTATAGAGTACCACGGATCTGCTCCCAAACTCGGTGCTCCGTCCGCTGTGGGTCTGCCGCCAAACTGGGCGCTCCCCCTAATAGTCATTAGAGGTACTCCGACTGTCGAGTACCGCTATTCTACTGCCAAACCACGCGCTCCGTCGGCTGTGGCTCTATTGCAAAACTGGGGGCTCCGTCCACTGGGCTAGTCGAATCACTCTGAGTTGAATCGGTCAAGCATTCTTCAGGTCTACAGCTACTAGGTCTCCGCACATTGTATGATTGTCTCTGAGAGGATCCATTCCAAAAGATACATTTCAATACTCCAAGTGTCACGAAGTCTCAGGTGGAAGTATCTCAAAGTACCGCCACGTCATCGGGGTTACAACGCAGTAGATTGTGCGTCAATCGGACGTCCGATCTGTGAGTTATTAGCATTTTAGTCCTGGGGGCCCAGTTGGATTCGTGTACGAACCAACCTGACTATGACTCAAATATACCCCAAACTCTAGTGAGGTATACTCAAAGGGAAGGCTACACTCTATGAATACCGGTGGCACTAACAGTTCATCAAACGGACGTCCGGTGCCAAAGATATGGCCCAAGAAGCTAAAGGTTCAGTAATGGACACGGGTCCAGTCCGACCCGGTCGGACCGACTCGGCCCAACCCAGTCTGGGCCGTCCCGGTCTAGGTCGACCCGGTCAGACTCGCTGGGTCTGATCCGACCCATTGGGTGGGTCAACATGCTAGGTTTTGACCCTGTACGCTGGGCCCAGCCCAGCAGACCGTGAGGGCAGTTTGGCCTGATAGTTGCCACGTAGGCGGCTCGGTAACTCGGCATGGGAGACTGGGCCGGTTCGTCCAGCGACATCGTGGGGGATGCCACGGGTCGGCTCTGGAGTCTGGTGGATGGGAGGCCATCAGGAAGGCCATGTGGGGCGCTGGCAGGTCGGATTTTCACCAGGCATGCCGCGGGTGAACCGGGCAGGGCGCCGGGAAGTGCGTCGGGGTAGCGCGTTGGGGCACAGGCAGCGTGTCGGGGCACCGGGCAGACTATGACAGGGAGCCATGGGGGTTCCAGGTAGGCTGATGGGTGCATGGGAAGCACGCTGGGGCAGCGCACGGGGGTGCCTTGTAGGGCACTGGGACACTGAGCATCTCGTGGGGCAAGCCGCGTGTAGGTGAGTCGGGCGCCGCTCAGCCGACGGTGTTCAGATGGGAGCACAGGTGTACCGCGGGGATGGTGCAGTTCGCGGATTCCGCGAGGGGCGTGGCCTTTGTCGTCGTCACCTTCGTCGCCTTGTTGTCTCTTTGTTCTTCCAAAGAACATCACAACAAGATCATCGGATGAGTCAGGCCATGTTCATTTGGCCCGCACCCTCCCCGTTTAGTGTGGTAACAATTTTATTAAGGAAGGGGATGATCTTCAATTGTTTTTAATTCACACAACAATTCCTTTCAATTACAAAATAGAGAAAAAGAAAAGGGATATTACATCAACAAGAAGTAAACCCCCTACATTTTGATTTGTCGCCCGGTGCTCGTCATTGGTTGACAGAGTCGCGAAAGGATGACGGAGGAGACCGTCGTTCGTCGCGTCCGCCGCATGTCCTCAATTTCGAGCTTTGTCGGTTTTTTGACAACGTTGATCGATAGGTGGTCGGGGAAGAAGTCTAAGAAGAAAGAGCATCGCTGGCGTTCTTCGTGATTTTCACGTTCTTCATTGGGAGCACTTTTCTCCCAAGCTTCTCTCAATTCCACCAAAAGAGAAATGCCAACAAAATAATATTAAACATGATATCTAATATTATGTTGGAACACCAATTAAAAAAGAGGAATTAATTAACCCTTCTCCACCCAAATTAATTACAATAAAGGTTGGAACAACTAATTTGGAAGGTCAAGAGGATCCCCATAAATATTTGGAAAAACATAAAGTGGAGGAGTTGAGGAGTTTCTCCCCATTTAATGGGAAGTTGAGGAGGTTTTATCCTCCTCCATTGATAGGGGGTCGGGTGGTCCCCACCCCTATCATTAATAGGGAGGTTATGTGACTCGGGTGGTCCCCACCTCAACTATCCTCCCATGAGAGGTTAGGGTGTGGCGGTCCCACCACCAACTCCCAAGGGGAGGTTTTAACCAACACACTCAACACATGGCAGCTTAAAAATAAAATTAAGTGTTGTACTTTATTTTATTATTTTTTATAAAAATCCAAAAACTAACATTTATTCTCGTTAGAACCCAACTGCAGTGAAAATATCAATAATCATTCACCAACACTACGAGTCCAACAATGCCATCAGATTTCAATTCCATGCACCGGTTCAAAAGTTATAAAACGTTGCTCCCGCGTTTACTGAACGTACCCGAAAAAAAGTTTGGAAAATTATTAATAGTCACCCTCGATTAACTGACATAGAGGTTAGGCTCTGGCTAGGTGAAACACACCCCAACAAACCCAACGGTATGCATGGATTTTCAATCCGAGTTACCGTTTAGATGTTATGATTTTTACAATAAAATAATTGTCACTTAATTATTTTATTTGCGGCCAAAAAGTAACTTTTTCTGGTGGCCCACACTGGCCAAAGTTAGTATCTTATTAAATATAACATACCCTCATGAGTTCAGCGGTGGTATTGGATTTTTAATCTGAGCTACCGTTTTTGAGTTATAAGCATTTGAAAAATAAAATAATTTATTTAATTATTTTATTTACGGTTATGCCATTTTTGGGATTTCTCACAGGAGTCCCGCACCGACTAATCTTAAGTCGCTCCTAGGGTAAGCCCGCCATCTTGAGTGAAATGGTGCCCCCATATTTTGGATCCGAGTATCCGTTTAAGAGTTATTCCAGTTTTTAAGGAAAATTTCTTTCACACGTTAATTTTAGCTTAACAAAACTTCGACGAATCATTTCGGGCACTCCAGGCCTCAAAATCGTGCGCCATTAGATTTCACGGACTTGAAAAATTCCCATTTAAATAAAAAAAATTACATGGAAATTCTGGGTCTTTATAGTAGTTGAAATGATCTAATATTTTATTAATAGAATCATTTTATTATAACTATGTAATAACTATAAACAACATATTATCACTTTGAGAACATAATAAAAACTTTATAAATGAATAATGAATGAAATAAGTGGTATTTTTAGAAGTTAACAATCCTTTTCCAAGGGAATGAAAAGTTGACCCCTGCCATAGTATTTTGACCATTACGAACAGTAAATCAACATATAGAATAACAACCTCATCTATAAAAATATAAATAAAATTTATGAATCTTATAATTGATAATATGATATAATTATATAATAGTATAAGAAAATAAATAATTTAAAATTTATTAATTAAGTGTTGGTATTTTAAAAAAAAAATATATGGTTATTTACAATATTATATATAATATTTTTAATTAAAATAATTATTTTCATTAAATTTATTCATAAAATAACTTCTTTTTCTCATATTATTATAATATAATTTTATGAGTTCATAATTAATTTTTCTATGTGTTATAAAATTAGTAAATATTTTGAAATAGATATTTCCATGTAATGATGATTTTATTTAAAAAATAATTTTCTTTTATTCAAAAACTATTTTCATAAAATTCAGTTCATTTTTTCAATCTATATGTTGAAAACAATTTACATTGATTTTTTTTGTGTAATTTTCAAAAAATCGCGATTTCTAGGTGAATAGTGAAATATGGTAATTTAAGGTTTATATACATTTTAAGTTAGATAAACTATTCCATGAGTCATAAATGTTGTAAGAACCATAATATCTTACTCATGTTCAATATTTTAATATTTTTTTGATAATTCTCAAATCAGTCATTGTCATCAACCAAAATGATAAACTAATGAATAAAATAATGAGAAAACACTTATATCCTTTATCATAAATCGATCCCATCACCCCTCTTCTCCTCACACCTTAAATGCATTTATACTTGTCCAAATTCATTTAAATAATCTTCCCAAGACCCTAACCAATTTACATGATCCCATGGTCTCATCAAAATAACAAACCATTTTCTTTAAGGAGGTTCTCAAGGAGGATAAATTCAATAGATAAAATCATCTTTTTTCACATTCATTCATTTCATATCCACTCCTCATCTCCACCTATCGAATAGAAATTTTTACACCATTATATTTTATATATCCAAATTTTATTATTTTAATGGAAAAAGTAATCTTTTAGTCTCTACCCCTTTAAGTTTTTTAATCATTAAAATATTGTCTGTGGTGTGTTGATTTACCACCACCGTGGATAATGTATTTTTATTATTCAATACTATCTGCAAAGAGGTCATAAAAATGCCATTATAGTTAAATAATATTATATTATATATATTATATGTTATATAATATTCTGTAATCAATATATAAAAATGATGATAAAGAAAATGATATAAACTCTTAATGGTCATAAAACCACCAAAACTAATTAAATCATTTTCATTATAGGTTAATCTAACAAATTGTCCTCATACCATATAACAAAAGGATATATAACATAATGTAAAATAATTAATTTTCATTAATAACATATAATTTAAATACAATTTAACTATTTATATTTTACAATTACTTCCATTCATATATAAAAGTATATTGATCATGAAAACCATGAAATGAACACTCTTATATAATGAAATTAAATACTATAGCTCAATAAAATCACATAATTGAACTTAATAATACTATAATGATAAAATAATGGTATAATAGGCACTAGGTTTGTTAATTTATGAATAAAATTTGATTATCCATGATATTAATATGAAGAAATAATTCAGACATAATGAATGGGGAGTCTCGAACCCAACTCTGTTTCTCTAGGGTTTTCCCTATTTCACCCCATTTTCAACATAGACATTCCTATAATATTCATTATCTATCATTTCTATTCATTACATTTTATTTTATGGTATTTATATTTTTATTATCTGGTTTAATGAAAATTGAATGGATTTATCATAAAAAATTCTTGTTAAAAAACCAAATCTTTTAATTATCTTGAGACTACTTCATCTTAAATAAAGATTGAGGATTATTATAAAAGGAATGTTATTCCCATATAATTTTTTAAAACATAATTATATTCATGAATGTTTGATTTATGAAATTATCATGAAACCAATTTCATTTCAATGGGTTATTTTATGGAAATGATTGTTATACCTTCATTGTGGAATTCATGATTATGCATGTATTATGATGTGACGGGTGTAGGAGGAATTATGTAGTGCTCTAATACATTGGGTAAAGTGATTTATCTAATGATATAATGTTCAATATTCATGACAATGATTTTATATTTTTTCACAATTATTATGTTATGATTATGCATTTCTGTTATGTTTGAACATAATTCCATTTTTGTTCTAAACAACATGTGGTAATTTTCCACTATGAAATAATGTTTCATTTTTATGAATTTCCACATTAAATGACTTTAACTAATGCTTCCTATCATTATTATGATTACTATACCATGATTCTGTTATTATGATAATAATTTTCTCCCCCATGTTTCATGTATCTTATTAATCCTCTTATTGGTATTTTAGCTTACCCATTCTATTGGTGTATATCCTTAGGTGAATACTCCTGAAAAAAAGAACCCGAAGGACAATGAAAAGGTATAGAAGAATTAATAATTTCTACATTTTTGTAATTTAAAAGTTATGTGTGGTCCTAACTTAGTCAAGAAACTAAACCTTCTTATCTTGGATTTTAGAACTATTCTGTTGTTTATCTTTAAAATGATGCAATAGTCATTTATGAAATGTAGGGTCACTATAGCTGGTATCACAGCATGGTTTAGTTAATTTAGGAATTTGGATTATAGAACCATATTGAAAACCCTTAGTATGAGACTAATTATATGTAATAACTAAAAAAGATATGTTTTAGGTAAAATTATAAACATAAAGATCCCATAAGATATTCTATTATAGTGAATTATACATTGTAATTAATTATTTATTCTTTTAGTTTTGGGAAATGTTTTTTTCAAACGTTTTCTATTTTAGAGAATGGTTGGAAACAGGAGAAACCATGATAATATCCCATGTGGGGGATAATCCATTGATTTCAAGAAATACATCCCTAATTACTTGGGAGGTGGAGTGAAAACCTTCATGGCGATTCATCCCCATCGGTCATAGAATATAAACAATAACCCAAACAATGTGGAACACCCTCCTTAATTTATGAGGGAGAAGTTGGATATCATGTATTTATGCCAAAATGACCATTGACATTCAGTGGATCATTCGATACACATTTCATTGAATAGTGGGTAAACTCAGTGGATAATAACATTTCAATGATCCACTATTCTGAGAAGGATAAGGTAAATCTCACCATTTATCTTCTAGATTGAAATATTATTCAATGGTATTCATTTGTCAAAATCACTAAGTCGAATGAAAAAATGTTTATAAATGGAGTAGGAATACATTAGGATAATGTTTCTAAACAATTATTTCCCTTAAACTCTTTATAAAAATATAGAGATAGAATTCAAAGAGATAAAGACAAATAAAGTTGAATCTGTCATGGACTATGAGTAAAATTTCACAGGTATTTCAAGCACTACTTTAGGATTTCGTATAAAAAAATGATAAAAAATAGATTAATTATTTAGTGGTTTAAAAGAAAACCTTCAAATGGATATACATATTTGATACATGGTGAGATCAGATGAACATGTTAGACATTATCTCATGAAGTATATGGATTTTGGAGAATGGTCTCTTGGATATGGTGGTATGAAACAACAGATGGAGTCTCAATCTGTGGGATCTAATTAGAAATGTGAAATTAAATTTCAACCACTTACATACCAAATATTTGGGAAGAAGAATCATTTGAACTGCCTAAGTGGGATATGGAAATGATATTAGTTTGGGGGTGAAGGATACCAAGATCATGAATGTCTGAAAGAGATTTTGAAGTAGGAAAATGAGGTGAAGGAAAGGAGAGAACCACCAATGGTTCAATGCTTCAACTATAGAGAGAAAGGGTAATATGATATCAAGTACACTAAAATTTGAATCCTCAAGGGTAATCATCATCATCAACTACCAAATATAAAGGATAAAGAGAAGGTTATTCCATCACTACTACTGATGTGGATCCTGAAAATGATGTGTGACATGTATGTTGGATATTCATTCAAGAATAGAAAATGAACTGTTTTATTCTGGTTCTACGCATTATTTAATATAGTAGAAGTTTGGTAGAACTATTCATAAACGGCCTAAAAATATAGATGTTTAGTTATCTATGAGATTAATAATTGAGGAAATTGTTTCGTCCAATGTATATAAATCCTCATTGGTTAATGTTTGTGGACTGATCCTCCAAGAAAATATTTTCCTAAATCCATTTATGGAGTTTGATGCTATTTTGGGCATTGATGGGATATAATTATACAAATTTAATATCAACTATCATGAAAAAGATATCACTATTCCTATCCTAAGTTATCATCCAACTATATACATGTTTAAGGATGAATATGTATCTCCTTTATAAAATCATCTCAATTATGGATATCATTTCCCTCTGAACTAGAATATCTTGCTCAAATGGTTGAGACAAAGTAGAGAATCATGCTTAAAGACAAGACCATTGTGAGGGACTACATAGATGTGTTCCCTGAAGAACTATATAGTATTCCTCGTAGTTGATGGGTTGAGTTATCAATTGAACTTATTCATGGATATATACTAATTTCAAAGAATCCTTATACAATGGTAACCATTTATTTGGAGGAACTGAAGAAGAAGTTGTATGTGAATCTGGACAAGGGTTTTATATGCCTGATTGCTTCAACCTAGGGGGAACCAGACCTCTTCATTAATATAAAGTATCGATCAATGTTCCTCTACATTTATTATCATAATATCAAAAAAAATCACGATAAATAAATTGTATTCACTTTAATAGATAGATGACTTGTTACATCAACTGTGTGAGGCCATGTATTTCCCTATGGTGGACATATGGTTGAGATATTAGAAACTAATGTTGAGAATGAAGGATATTCATAATAATATCATTTGAATGAGTTACAGACACTATGAGTTCATAATGATTCATTCTAGATGAAATAATTCTCCAGAAATAATCATGGATTTAATGAACATATTCTTCAGAAATAATCTTGACAAATATGTAAATATATTTTATCATTGGTATTCTAAAATACTATAAGTGAATGAAAAAAAAATGAGGAACATTTGAAAACTTTGTTAATGTCATTATGAATGGAGAAACATTATACAAAGAATATTAAATGTGAGTTATATATCAAAGAAATATCATTCTTGGGGTAGGTTGTCACCAGAAAATGAATGTCTGTAGACCCTTCCAAGGCAACGGAAATTGAAGAGTGGTCCAGTAATGCGTGTGTAATAGATATCCATATTTTCCATGGTATAGATTGGTACTAAAGATGATTTTTGAAGAAAACTTCAAGGTTTTAAAAGCCACTAACCAATCCTCATTAGAAGGGAGAAATGTTTTCTAGACCAGTGAATGTGTAGTTTTCATCAAAGATATAAAAAAGAGGTTTTTATAATTCTAGTACTCACACTTTCAACACGTTGAGAACAATTTTTGGTATATTGTGATTCTTTAAAAAATATTAAGTTTTGTAATGATGAAAAATCAAAATTCATAGAATAATCCTCAAGGACATTGAAAATTACTGAGCAAAACTATCCCACACCTGACCTTGAGTTTGAAACTATTATCATTTCATTGAAAATATAGTTTCATTATATCTATGTGTAGAAGTGTGAAATATATAATATTTATAGGATCCTCAAATACATATTCAAATAGATGTAGGTTAATATGTGCCCATGAAAATTGCTAGACCTCATCAATGATTATGACCACTCAATCCACTACCATAATGGAAAAGTGAATAAAGTGGATAATGCTCTAACTAGAAAGTATCTTGCAAAATTTTCAATTATGAGAATTGATAAGGATCCAATCATATTATATTTTCAATGGATAGTCATGGGAATAATTAAGGAATGAAAACCAGCAATCATTTTTCATATGTTTGCTCAACCATCCCTCATTATGAAAATAAACGATTCACAATGAAATGATGTGGAAATTCATAACATGGTTGATGATATTAAAAAAGAGAAATCCTTAGAGTTCAAAATTGATGATGAGATAATTTTATGATTCGGGTTTTGACTATTCATATCATCCCATTTAGAGATATAGAATGAGATTTTAAATGACACATATGGCTTAACATTCTCTATTCATCAAAGGAGAAAAATGTTATATTGATATATCTGAGAGAAATATTGTTGGGAAATTATGAAGATGTATATCATTGAATATACATCAATGTGCCCAGTATGTCAAAAAGTCAAGGCATAATGAAAAAATTATAAGGGGATGATGCATCCATTAGACGTACCAACATGAATATGGGAAAACATAACCATGGACTTTGTCACCAGTCATCCAAATAAATCTACATGAAAATATGAGATAAGGGTTTTTGTGGATGTCCATAAGATGGAATCTCACTTTATCACAATTTTAGAGTAATTTTCACTCGATCAATATGAATTGATATATATTAGAGAAGTACAAATCCTGCATGGTGTACCAAAATCAATTGAATGCTATAGATTTCCTATATTGACATTCATTTTATAGAAAATTCTCTATCATTAACTAAACACTAAGATAAACATTAGTATGTCTTATCATCATCAAACTGATGTGCAATCATAGTTGACTATTCAAAAACAATAAGGCATTTTCAGAGCATGTTTTATAGACATAAAAGGAATATGATACCATCATCTTCCTTTGTAAAAGTTATCTCACAACAAAAGTTTCCAATCGAGCATCCAAATGGATCTATATGAAGCCCTTAATTATAAAATATGCAAACCCCTAGTGTATTGAGATGACATCACTGAAAATAAGATTCTAATAAACAAAATGGTCAAAGAAATGTTGGAATTGGTGAATACCATTTAGTTACACATCAAGGAATCACAAATTAGATAGAAGATATATGTAGACAACTATCATTGGGACCTATATATTAAGTTTGGATACATGGTATTACTATACATATCTCCATAGAAGTGAATCACAAGATTTTGAAAGAAATAAAATAATATTTTAATGTACATCAGCCCCTTTGAGATCATTGATCGAGTAAGAGCTATTCCCTAACTAATGGAACATCCACTAACTGTGTCTCAAGTAAATGATGTATTCCATGAACCCTTATTAAGGATATAAATAACATATCCATAACATGTACTAAATTTTGGGGGTGGAAAATTTGTAAAATGATCTCTCTTTTCAGGACTATCCAGTGAAGATATTGGACTGTAGAGACAAAGGATTACGTAGAGAAACTAATCATGTGTTAAAATTTCTATGGTATTACTATAAGTACAAAGAAGAAAAATAGGAATCTGAGGATGTGGAAAAGGAAAAATATAGTCACCTATTTTCAACTTAGATTTTAAAATGATATTTTGAGGGAGAAAATTCATTAGGGGGGAATATAATGACATAAAATTTTATAAATGGAAAATCACCTCTTAACATTATTTCATAAAGTATAAACCACATAAAATAACTTTGATAACACAATAAACACTTTATAAATGAATAATTAATGAAATAAGAAGTATTTCTATAAGTTAAGGAACCATTAAAATTGGAATGATAACATGACCATTATAATAGTAATGTTACCATTAGGAATATTAAATAGTACAATATAATTGTAACATCATCTATGAAAGTATAAATTTAATTTTTTCATCTTATAAATTATAATATGATATAAATATCTCACAGAATAAGTAAATAAATATTTTAAAAATTGTTAATTAAGTGCTGGTATTTTTATAAAACAAAAATATTTATTTAAAATTTTATTATTAATGTAATGATTTAAAATAAAATTTAGTTTCACAAATTAGATTCATAAATTAATTTTTTTATTATGATTTTAAGATAATTTTATGGGACCTTAATTAATTTTTTGAAGTGATATAAAATCAGTTATAATTTTAAACATTATATTTTATCATGTAAATGTTGAATTTAAATAAATATTAAATGTATCTAATTTTGAAAATTATTTTCATAAAAAAAGGTGTTTATTTTTTAATTATACATTTCAATAAATGGACTGAGTGATTTTTTTGGGTTTTTTAAAAAAATTGATTTTTGTTGAATAGTGAAATATTGTAATTTATAGAATATATACATTATATGATAAATTCACTATTTAATGAGTCTTAAATGATATAAACACCATAATATTGATCCCCTATTCATTATTTCAATATATTTTGTGATAATTATCAAATAATTCATAGTCCCGAGCCAAACTAATAATATACTAAATAAAAAATGAGAAAACAACCCTCTCCTCACCTCTTCATATACAAGTGGAATGAGAAATAAATAAGATTTTATATACTATAATTTTATTATGTTAATGGGATAATTAATCTTCAAGTCTCTTACCTTTTACTTTACTATAAATATGAAAATAACGTCTATGTTGTGTCGATATACCACGACGGTGGTTGATACAATTTAATTTTTCACTATCGTATTCATATTTAAACATAAAACCAATAATATTATTATATAAGATTTTATTATACATTTTATCCGTTATATACTTTTCTTGAATCAATATATAAAAAAGATGTTAAATAAAATGATATTTGCTCATAATGGTCGTAAAACCACCAAAACTAATGAAATCGTTTTCATTATCATGCAATATAATAATTCATCTTCATACCATATAAAAATTATATATAAGATAATTTAATAGTATGAATTTTCATTAAGAAAATATAATTTCAATTCATGATACATATTCTTATTTTTAAATGGACTTCCTCACTCAAATACAAGTGAACTGATCAGTAAAAAATAGAAAATGAATAATCCTGAACAATAAAATTGAACTCTGCAACTCATCGAAAAGACCATAAATAAACATTATAAAACTATAATGAATCATTACATTTATAAAGGTTTTTCTATTTGTTAATAAATTAATCTAATTGTATTATATCTGATATAAAATTGAATAAATCATTTAGATATAATATATGGGGATTGTCGAACACAACTCTCTTTTATTGGGTTTTCCCTCTTTCACTGCATTTTCAATATTTATTTTCCAATATTTTTCTTAAATATAATTTCATTTACATCCATTTTGTTTTATTGGATATAATTATTTTTAATCTAGTTTTATGACAGTTACAATGATTTTTCTGGAAAAAAAAATCATATTTCTATAAAACACATCTTTAACTTCTCTTGAGATTGTTTCCCCTTCACTCAAGATTGATGATTATTATACCAAGTATGTTATTTAAATTTTATACTTGGAACTGAATATTTTATTCAATAATGTGATATTTATGAAATTTTCATGAAACTCATTTCTCGTCCATGGGATATTTTATAGAAAATATTGTTATATGTTATATACTTCATGCATGATTATTTAAATGTTACGACGTGGTGGGTGCACCAAGAATTATATATAACTCCAATACATTGGGTAAAGTGATTTATCTCATGAGATAACATGAAATAAGTTTGAACATGATTATATCTTCCTTCACAATGATTATATTATGATTATGAATATATTTTATTTGTGAACATGATGCTCTCATTGTTCACAACTATGTGTGGTAGTTTTCCACTAGGACATAATGATTAATTTTTATTAATTTCCATATTCAATACCTTTACATAATTATTCCATTCATGATTATTATGAAGATCCAATTCTCATGTTTTTATAATGATGATGATGATGATGATGATGATGATAGTGAACACCCATGATTCATGTCCCTTATTCATCCTCTTACTAGGCTTTTAGCTCACCCCTTATTTTTATTTATATCAACAAGTGAATACTTTTAGTAAGGAGATCACGATGGCCTATAAGAAGATAGATAATAAATAATTAAATTAATAATTTTTTTAATTATGTAAAATATAGGTATGGTCCTAATTTTATCGAGATAATAAATCATTGGATCATGTATTTGTAGTACTATTATGTTGTTTATATTTAAAATTATGTAACAGTCATGTAAGGAAACTATGGTTGATATAATGGTGCTCCAAATGTAGAGAAACAACAAACATCTACACATGTTGATGATAAAAGTCCATAAGAAGAACATATTGAAAATATTGAGGTTGAGGAAATGGTAGATGGTGAAAAAACTATGTCCCCAAAAAATAGGAGTGACGTAGCTTGATAGTTTTAGCACAAATAATTAAGTTCACAAATAATGATATCAAATTATAGATTGGATAGAATGCATTATACCAGCCATTTAACCCCAATAAGTCTATGTTTAGTAGTCCCATTGGGATCACCACTCTCTTGTGCATGACAAATGATATAGTTACATGGACCAATGGTATTTCCATAAATTACGAAACTGATTTTGGATGATATTATGGTAAAATTATGGTAAAAAATCTATATTTCACTAAAAAAATACTGAATTATTGATTTAATCTTCCGTATCCATTTCAATGTCATTTTATAATGGTTGAATCATGAATGATATTTTTATTCATTCTCTCTTGAAAGGATCATAGAAGCATTTACAAAAAATTTATGAATTATCATTTTAAAGGTATTGAAGGTAATATAAACCCCCACCAACCATAGATGTATGCACACCTGATGAACCGAGAAGAGTGGGATGTGATTATTGGTCATAATGAGGAGAATTCATTTCAGGTACATTATTATTGGTAATTTACTTATTTAAAATATATATTAATCACTTTGATTAATAATTATTAATATTTGAAAAAGAAAGTGAGTACTAAAAATAATCAACAAGAAAAAAAAGTACCCCTATATTAAAGAATAGATGGGTTTCACATCACTTGAAAAAAATGTTACGTATTTAAAATATACCACAACTCATTTATGTGACATGAAACAAAAAAATAGTTATGTTACCTTAAATATATGTGTATTGATGTAAAAAATACAATGAAACATCTATCCCACTCCATGTTCTAGAGAAAGAAGGCATATATAAATAACGAAGGGATATTTATAGATTAAAAAAATGTGTTGGAAACATAGGTAAATATTAAAGAATAATTGTTTTTTATTTAAATATTTTTTACATAACAATGATTAATTATGTTGCTTTATTTTATTCCTATTTATACATAAGAATCATAATTTTCTATACTATATGAAAATCTGCTATCGTTTTCCCTGAATAATTATGAAAAGTATGGTCATGTCAGTGGTTTGGGATTTGGGGTGTCACTCTAATCATATTTTGATAAAATAAATGCATAGGGGGATTAATATGATAAAATGGAAGACATTCATGCATGATTAGTTTATCTAGAATAACATAATCAGTAGTAATTTTTTAGATAAATTTATGTTATGATGTCCAATAGATGAAACAACATAAGAACAAAAACTATGTGAAGTTCCCCCACCCCATCCACCTTATAGGTGCTCCATTATACTCAAAGATCTATCTTAGAAGAGTTAATAAATAGTTTCAAAAAATCTACAAAATGTTAATCTGTAATCCACTAACACTTTTTCTATACTGATATTCTACAAGGTAAATTTGATTATGATTTATATCTATCGAAAATCACCCAACGTCTTCATGTTAGATGTACCATGCACAATATCAATGGATATATTATACACAAAAAACAACATTAAATAGTTCATGTGAGAGTAGGGATTAATATAGCTCATGAACCGACTACAAGGCTACTTGTTTAACTTTATGGTCAAGAAATATTTCATAACGTTCAATGAAATGATATTATATCTTGTAAAAATTATTATCTATAAGAAGTTATTCATTTTAAATTTATTTTTCCTGATTTTTTATAACAATTAACAAAAAAAAGGAATGATCCAATGAATGTTATAAAATAGGGACAAAACGAAGGGGGTGAAACAGAAGGTCGAATAAAAATGATCAAAAGGATAAAGTAAAAAATTAAAAACATCTTCACAATGTACATGTACCGATACCATTCATCTTTTTCATTAACATAAATTAAATTTTCATGTGGCTACCACATTAGTATATTGTAATATGACAACAATTGTTTTGAATAAAATATGTAAATAAATTCCATTAAAGAGTATATTATTCTGAAGAATTAAAAATTAAATCTTCACTCATAAATGTATACGAGTATTAATTTTAAATTTATACATGAGGTGTGTATTCATGTTGTTTTCCTAGTATATTGACTACACTGTTGATTATGATTAAACACTATTCATAATTTTTTTAGGTGTGTATATATCGTTAACATTTGAATAAAAAAACACGTGAATAAAAATTTGGAATTATTAGTCCTCACATCACTTCTACAAAATAATAACCATTAGAACCAATGCAATATGAAGGAATTTTCGATAAAATAGCCACAATGATTGAATGAGACATTATAGATGAAATATTCTCCTTATTATCAATGATTTAGGGATAAATATATAAATTTAATTATGTGAAATATATTTTCATTCATTTCATTACATATTCCTATTTGTTTCTAGGAAGAATTTGTTACTCATTGCAGTAAATTTGGATACTCAAATAATTTATTTTTATTGATTCAATGCATGGATTACCAAGTAATATACCACACAAGATGATGTTTATCAATTTTTAATACCACAAACATAGAATTTTACAACTGAAATTCATTCTATATATTTTATATTATATTTTAAGGAAAATTCAGTTATTATATAGAATTATTTAAAAATTACCAAAATTATGGCATGAATAAATTCCATGAGAAAAAGGAATATATCAAATTATATAAGTAAATAAGTATTAGTTTATATATATTCATATTTCACTTTAAAAACATATATAAAAAAATTATTATTTTTCTCAAAGTTGATATGTTATCTATCACTTTCAGTGTTCTCAAGGGTTATTCAAGGTACATTTGAAATAAAAATGGAATGTTGTGTTCGATAAAATTTATGTTTTTTATCATATTAATGATAAAATATATCATTGATAAACATTTTAATTTTTATTTTTTTATATATTTTTTGGACTATCATATTCACTGGGTGATTTTTCATTTAGGGGAAGAATACATGGAGTTTTTTTAGTGTTTTTACATAATTTTTTATTAATTCATGATTTGAAAACTGTCAATAGATTATATTTGAATTTTATTTGGGTTTAGTTATGTTTCATAATTTTTCATTAATTTTTACACATGCTAGTTGTGTGGCCTTAATCATGGATAGATACCAAAAACTATTTCAGAATCAATGATTATCCTACTTTAAATATTTTGTCCATTAAGCTAATATCATTGGTTTTCAAATTTAATTCCAATAGAAATATTCAATGATTATGAAAAATTTTATCATTTTCTAATTTTATACATAGTGTGGGTGGGAATTTTTAAACTATTTCATTATTATATAAATCATTTCTATAGAAATATGGGTTTTTAAAGGTAATGAAAAATGTATTTATTTTACTTATAAAGTTCCATAAAATTCAAACACATGAAATTAACTCCACCAAAAAAAAATAATCATGGGTCTATATAATGAAAAATTAGGTATTATAGAATCACAATCCAATCCATGGATAAAACATTGACAAGCTTCATCCATTTAAGAAGCTACAACTCACACAAATCCTTCTACACCTTAAAATATCATCATCTCTCTATAACTATTTGATGACATTGAGAATGTGCTACTCCTAATAGATAAAAAACACACAAAAATCATCATAGTAGCTACATTATATGTAAATTGAGGATTCTGTGTTGAGAAAACACATGAGGGAAGGGAAAAGAAGTAGGGGTAATGTAGGATATTGAAATAAGTAGAGATAAAATGTTGGTGTACTATAAAACACTAGTGATATGAAATTTTGTGTAATTATATGACGTTAGAAAACCAGTGAAGGGTTAATTTTTTAATTTTTTATAGTAACATATTAAAAAAATTTATGTTCTAATAAGATGATACCACTTGTTTTCTTTCATAATATAATTTTTTTTCTATCATTTATGTTCTTGTTTTTACTAGTTAAATTTGTATGTTGTCATTAAGTAAACTATTAAATAATTTTAACTATAGAAATATGATTTTAGTGTGTTTTCACTATTTTATTTATAATTTGTAATGATTGATTGATATAATGATCTGTATAATTATTTATTTTATTGAAAATTTGTATCGAGTTACTTTTTTTTAATAAAATAATTAATTTTTTATTACTTTAAACTGAATTTTGGAATTATAAAATTTTCTTGGGATTTTTTTTTGTTTTATATTTTTTTTTAAATGATTAAGTTTTTTTAAAATAATTTTAATTGAACTATTTAAATAGTGTTTTAAAATTAATAAATTCAATATCTATTGGGATGTTTCATGATTATTTTAATATCTAGTCAGGATAAATAATTTTATTTATTTTAATCATTATAAATTCAATTTTTGAAAAGAGGATTTATTATTTTTTATTTATAAATTGAATAGTCTTTTATATTTCTAGGTTATTGATTATATATTTTTCTATATGTTGTTTTTTTAAATTTGTTTGTGAAACCTTTAGTTTCTTAGACATAAAAAAGGTAACGGTACTATATTTATTTATTCCATTATAATCATGAAATATTATGGTATGTATTAAGCATATTTTTAGGGTTTCCATTAAATTTAATATTGATTCAATTTTTTTGGTCAGTTTTTTATTATCAATAGTTTAATATAGTTGAGATGTGTTTTATTTTAGTGATATTTGTTCTCAAAATATTGGATTACAAAAAATGTGTTTAAACCTAAGTAAATATAAAATTCCTTGAAAAATTGAATGACTAAATTTAAATTATTAGAAATAGAGAAGACTTAAAAATTATAATGGTTTATTCCACTTTAGAATTATTTTTTTCTTTTCTAAAATTAAATTTATTCTATTTGGTTTGAAAGACTATCGTTGTGAATGATTGGTTGAATATACATGAATACTCTTTATAATCATTTGTTTTGAAGAAATTAGGAACCATTTTATGTTTTTAGGGATGAATAAAACATTTTTATATTTTATTTTATTTCATATAATTTTATAAATTTGTCAGTAGTAATTTTTAAAAATTTACTAGTTTATTTTATGTGTATTTTTTTAATACTTTTGATGAAATCTAATGATAAAAGGTTTTTAATATTTTTTTAAAATTTCATAATTTATGAAATTTTGGTAATTTTCCCTATAAATGAATTGATTTATTCTCAAAATATTGTTATGGAAATATTAGATTGATCTGTATTTTTATTCTTACATTTAATGGTTTATAAGTGGTTTGTTAATTGTAACTTTTTTATTTTCATATGTATGTTAATTTTTTTTTAAATATATATTTTCTAAAGAAGTTATATTAATTTTTAGTAAATTTTTTTAAACATTTGATTAATAATATGGATGTTTTTTTAATGAGTTTTTTAAAATCATTTTGTTATGATAAAATTTACGAAATGTTAATTTTGTAAGTCTTCTTCGATTACAATTAAATTAGGTTTGAAATGACATAAATTGATATTTAATTTATCTATTATAAAATATATAATATTGGAATTCTTAATTTAATTCTCTTGTTATTGTTTTGCCTCCAAGTTAGTGGTTTTTTGTTTTTTTACATTTTATAAAAAATAATTAACATAATAAATATCTTGTAAAAAGAATTCATAATTTTTGATTGAAATAATCAAGATTATTCTAAATATTTCAATCATTTAATTATGATTATTAATGTTATATTATAAAATTTTATTTAATTTTAACATTATTTTGGTTGAGTTATTTGTTTTCTAAAAAAATATAATGAAAATGTTTTTGGAAAAAAATTATGGTTTTGGGTATTTTTAAATAATTACACTATTTAGGTTTGATCAAAGACCTTTAATTACCTGAATATCTATTTAATAATGGATCTAATATTATCGTATGTCATACTGATTTTTAATTGTTTTAGATATGTTCATTGTGTAATTATTAATTCTTATTAAATGGTTAGATTTTTAAAAAATAAAAATCTCATTGAAAATTTTACAAATTTTAAAAGAACATTTTTATTGAAAATTTTTAATTTCTATCATGTGGAGGACCTTTAATTTATCATAAAATATATTTTTAGTTGATCATGAATCCATATAAGGTATAGAATCATTTTTTAATAGTTTATATTTCTAAAATTACGATTAATTGGGTGTTTATTTTTAGTTTTTTATTATGTATAGTTAATGTTTAATTTTTATTTCCTGTTAAAATGTTTATAAAAAACCAATGATGTAATTATTTATATTGAAACTATTTTATTTAAGAAATTATTTCCATAATGTTTAATGAAATTTTAGATTGAAAAATGTTTATATTGGATATAATGGTATGTATACGTTTATTTTTTATGTTATTAATATTGTTTTTGAAATACGTCAGTTAGTTTGGGGTTCATAAGGATTCAATATATTAATAAAAGGGTTTCAAATTATGTGGCTTGCCTAAATATTTATATTTTTATTCTATTGATTTTATGTGAGATTAATTAGTGAAATTTATAAAAAAAATTGAATTTACCAAAAGGTATGTGATTATTAGTTTCAAAATGATTTATATAATGAGTCAAAGTCATTGAAATATTTTTTCTGAAACATATATGATACCTAACTGATGGGATTGAGTGTTTAATGTATTTTTAAAAGATTAGAGTATTAATTATGAAAAAATATTATTTAATAGACACTTTTAGATTGTTTTCTAGGTTAGATATAGTGTGAATAAAATTAAAGTGCAGTTTATTAGATTATGCACAGTGAACTGGAGGATGTTGCATGGTTGGTTGAGTGATCCCCGAATAAAGCTACTACACCATGAATGACGTATTTTCGGGTGGTGACATTTTAATAGTTAGGACCAAATATTCATGTATATTATCCATCAATATATATTGAATAATTCATATTTCCCATCATTAATGGCATTTAATGAAACACCCTAGATTCCCTAGTTGAGTAAGATCCCTAAGAATAAGTTAACAAATGAAATCTCATATTTTAATGAAAATAATTTTTTATCTATCTGTATGTTACATATATATATTTATAATAATTTAAATAATGTTAATTTAATGAAATATTCCCCTTTATATTAGGTTTACCTTTATTAAGTTGTCAAAACCCGATCAACAGGGGCCATCCTATCTAGTTATTAGTTGAGTGTACACCCCATGATCACCTCCAATATGAGAAGGGATGAAAAATAGTTATGAGTAGTCATGAAAAAGCACATGGGATATGTCGGCCTAAGGTAACTACACACAGAAACATATCTCCATGAAACAAAAGAGTGCAGAAAAGAAATATGAAACTGATACCAAAACACATGTATACATCATTACCCCACATTAGAGTACAACATAAGTATTTAAATGAATAAAATTGGTGAATTATAATCCCACCAAATCTATGTAGAGTCTAACCTACTAGAAAGGAGGTGACAGTTGTTAAATGAAACTCCTAGAACCAACCATGATCTATATAGATCAACTATGCTCAACATGATCCAATTATACTATGGAATCAAATGTATATCCATATATTAGAAAACAACAACACATGTGTGGGAAGAGACAATGTAAGGATAAGTGTATCATGCCCATAAGAACACCATGAAATCCAAAAACCTTGATAACTAAGGGAGTAGTTTTCACAAGTAATGTTAGTTAGAATATAAGAAAAATAGAAATATACCATATCTATTCAATATAGGCACCAAGTCTCAAAGAAAGGTCAAATTAACTATTAAATACCATGATTCCACTTGAGGTTTCTAGTTAACACTCATCCATGAGAAATCACTCAACAATTCGCAATATCACTGATTGCGCTCATCTGAGAGGTCATGTTCATTAGGAATCTCCATGAGTGTGTCCACATTGTAACTATTAATATATTTATACACAAATATAGTATCACTCCCATGGACTATAGAGGATTTCTATCACTACTCGCATTAAACCATCCAGTAAGGGGATCACATGCCCTAATATTCAATAACATGATATAGGATCCAACCTAGTAAAGAAATAATATAGGATCATACCCAAGCCACACTAAGAGATTCTTGAATCTATTTTTTTCCTAATGAAATTGATGGGATGAAATCTTATGGTATGGATGAAATTCCTAATTTTTCCATCATAGGGTTGGAATTGGTGGATGCACCATAAAAATAATGGTCAACACTAAAGAAAATGAGGTCTTAGACTGACATTGTAAAATGTATACAATGTCTACTAGGTATATATGATGGGTATTTTATGGTCATATGTATTCTCATGTCATCCTACCCATTCACATGTACCTCATATTGTGTCCATGTTCTTTGGAAATGGCCATGTACTTTCAATTTTTCTGGGTGCCCAAACTATGTACATGTATTCTGCCCGTGTTTGTTCCCATATACTCTGGTTGTGCCCATGTAAGCAGGACATACATGGATGTTCTATTTTTCCCATGTACCATGAATTTATTATTTCCATTTACCCCTAGAATATATACTAAGCCTCCAACATAGGCCCACATGGTATGTGGTAGTGCCATATGTTGGGTGATATTTAACACAACATGTCACCCTATCCTCCAAAGAAATGGGACTACAAGATTTGATTTTTTTCCATGATTCCACATCTTATATCATGATTTTTACTAAAAAATCCATTTATAAAATATATCTCACATGTACCATATCTAAAACAAGTATTTACAATAATCATTGATTTTGATCAGATATATGGGGTAGGCATGACATGATACATCTCTAGTGGCCGGATTCCAGCCCCCATTCTCATCAAGAATCACCTCATGTCGCATCTAAAATACACCTATACAAACTATGATATGAATAACTCCTAATCCAAGCCTCTATCATTTGTATTCATCATTTTACTTTGATCGTACCATCTATCCGAAATCAAACCCTATAGAAATAATCCACTATGTAGAAGATTGATTTGGAAAGGATCTGTTTCATGGTATTTGTCTAACTGTAAGCAAATAAAATCCCATCATTTAATACATTAAGGTGATGAGAATAAAAGAAAAAACATAGCCTTGGGGAATTAACATCAACCATTTTTCATGTTGGACTCAATTTATCGTCGGTGAAATTGATGATCATGGAGAATAATCTATGTTTAATAAAACAGTACCCATACCAAAATATAGGAACCTAAATCAATACATGTATTGTAGTGATTGACCCATCAATAAAATTGATAAACATATGTATTGTTGGTTGAAATTTTATAAACAATCATTGATTAAATACAATTAATACAATTTTTATTCCATATGTTTTGAGTTATCACTAATGGGGACAACTTCTATATTTTTTTTATTAGTGATATCCATTTTCGGCTCGGCACACCAATAATCAACAATGATATTGTTTTTCATAAATTCACTTCTCCAACAGCTTCTCTCATATCTTTAGGGTTATGTATCTAACCTTGTAATTTATCAAAAAAAATATAGAGGATAGATCAGGGTATGTCAATTTAATAAATAACATATAAAAATTAACAGTTTACTAATCAGTCCACAATATGTATTAAACCAAGAACTCAACACACACAATGTTAATGTTGAGAAATGGGTCAAAGTTAAAATATAAAATGAATTATGGTCTAGCATTTCCCATAATATATTCTATTAGGGTGGTATTACAATAGTTAATAACAAATAGTGTGGTCATTATATAATACATTTAATATTATTTTATATCCATGATGTTGTTCATTGGGCCCCAGAATCTTATAGTGACTCAAATTCTAGATTAAAATATATTTCATAAAATATTACAATTTCATACAATTAAAAGAACAATTCTTTACATTATTCCCACCACAAAGATTTTTTACGCATACAAATCACCTACACAAATATGTGATGGTACTAAGATCATTTCTAGTTATCCCACTCCTTGGTTTTCTCCTGAAAATTCTTATGCAACTACAAAACATGATCCAATAGGTATATAATTCCCATGAAAGATATTATCCTACTAATATTAAATATCTATAGTGTAATCAACAAATTTAGTTATATCCATGATGAATATATTTCCTCATTTGATGATAAGTGATATGTAGTTCACATACCTCTTGAGCTGTGATATGTAGAAGACATATTATACCTGGTGTAACTAGAGTTGTCAGGATATGGGGTACAATACTTATATAATCCTATGAAATATATTTAAAGGTCCAATGCGTATTTAGGATACCTTATTGTCATTATAAAATATCTATAATACTCATCGTAGTGAGATATTCTATAAAAAATATCTCCCTTATGGAACTATAAATTCCATCATCATAAGTCTGTATAAGACTTTTAATTTCATTGGGTAGTTCTCATCCACTCCTATATGATCTTCACCTTTTATATTGTTTCCTAAAACTATCTTGGGATCATAAGTGCTGAATCCCCAAGATTATTCCAACATATTGGTAACCTAAATGTTCTCCCAAACAAGTACTCAAATTCTTCCATAAAAGTAGTTGAGTGGAATCTATTTTAATATAAAATCTCCAATAATGGTCAGTTTTCCTCCCAACAATGTCGAATGTCGAACAAGAAATATAAATACATATCCCCAAGAAATGGAATGGTACGCTTATCATAACCATATTACAATGTTTGAAATGTTTTTATCAAGTGTAAATAAGTACCAAATCCCTCATCAAATCATATCCATAATTGTACAATGATAAGATCATGGTAAAATAAAATTAATGGAATGGAAACTCTATGAATCTGGACTATCACTTTAACCTAAAGTCATCACATTCACCATATAGAACTCATATCATGGATGGATATAATATGGGACAACATGGATATTCAGTCTACTATTACCCATATGGAATTTCTTTCTATTGTAAATCATGTAATCTCTATAATTAATTATGTAAAGATACTATTCTAATTACCCTCCAAAAATTCAAAGTGTTGATCCAAACCAACTAGAACCTAGTTCTCATCCTTCTCCTACTAACATGTGAGGCATCAATAGAAAAACTCATATATAAACATCAACATCCTAAGAGAATATAACTAACACCAAATTTCTTGGTACATATTTTACACCACTTGATTTACCAATAAGTTGGATGCATGGATTTCTCCGAAAAAAATTCTCTCACAATGTAACTGGTACCATAATTCTCCCTTGAAAAAGGATGATGTTCCCCCAAGCATCAGAGAATATATTAGGATCACGTACAATGGATATCATAACATATAATTTCTCTTAGTTCATATCTTCATTATGTACCTCCCTAACATATTAGAGATATTTAGGGGTATAAATAATTGATTAGAAGAAATACACATCATCCTCATTCTAAAAGGACAAATAAAACAAGGAAAATTTCAATAATGCCTCACATAGAAACTACAAACAAGATCTCCTATAAAGATAATTTGTAATAATTTTTCCCTTTATGATAGAATATATTATCTCAAATCCATAATACTGGAGTTACTCTTACACCAAATCTATCATAGATTAAGATATATTCATGAAAATATATATTTGAGTCTCTTGTGGTTAGAATAGATGATAAAATACTCACCCATAAGGTAGTTCCACCACACAATATAGGAAAATTCAATTTTTTCTAACTCAGGATCAGGGGTCACATAGTTTTACTCAAGGGATCTCAGCTTCTGGGACTCATAGTCTATCAATTTCTACCATTATATTAGATGAAATCCAAGCATACTGACAAAGATATTTAAAACACCACATACACAACAACCTCATTTTGATTTCTCAATATGGTCCACTTTTCAACATTAAAAAAACAATAATAGATAAAACTGGAACATCTCATCCAACATGAAAGGTTATCCCTTTTGTGTCAAAGTAATCAATGGAAATGAAATCATAGAGAAACCTATCATGAATCTCCTATAACAGCCTTACAAAAAAAGGAATATTTGCACCTCTATCACACTCATTGTTTTCTACCATGATTACACTACAACAACCTTTTTTTGTTCTACTACTCCTCCTCCTATGATATGGAAAAGTTACTAGGATTTTACTCCTCAAATCTAGAACATACACTTCGTGAGTTTACCATAAATCTAGTTCTCACATAGTATCTCTAAAAACATCCTAAAATGTCTTGGGTGATCCTACTTAGACAATGAGTACAATGGGATGTCATCTATGAAGAATATCATGAAGTGCTGTAAGAAGGGATTAAAGATCCACTTCATGATCTCCATGATAATTAATGTGTTATTTTTCATAAGAAATAGAATATAAAATTACTCAAATTGATTGTAGAGACACCATGATGAAAACTTTGATATATCATCTTATGAAAATTGGAGATGCTGGTAGCCTAACCTAAGGTTAATCATGAATAACCACCTCTCACATTTGAACTAGTTGAAGATGTTATAAATACACTATAGTGGGTATTTGTTCTTTACAATCATGTTATTCAAGAAATTGTAATTCCCTTACATCCTCAAGTTCATGTCATTAATACATTCAAACAACACTGGTGCTACCCAGGGAGACACAATTTGTTTGAAAAACCCCTTAATAAAAAAAATCATACACTGTAGATTTATATTTCAATGAAATTTTGAGACATCTAATATTATAGTGTAGATATCAGTTTAAAATGTAACTGTATGAATTTTTAGAATTCGATCTTTTATTAGGGAGGAAATATGGACACATCCTCAGGGATGACTTCATCTTATTTTTCATGACTACATTAATCTAACAGATCATAAAATTCAATTATAAAAGTATAATACCAGAGAAATTATGATTAATTGGATACATCCAACTATAAATGATCCTATCCTAATCTACCTTATTATACATACCATCAATGAACAAAACGTTACCACTAAAATGCATATTTACTGCATACACCACCTAAAATATATAATTTTTACATGAAATGTGGATGGAAAATACATACCTAGTACAATTTTTACACTTCAGGCAGAAGTTTTTGATCACTAAATGTCCTCTTATATGAGTCTTTAGGAACATGGGTTGACCCAAAAGATCTAATAGAACTTGTAGATAACAAACAAGGGATGTTGTATGAAAAGTTTGGTTCACACCAATATTTATTAATACTAAATATAATATTGAGAAGGAAAAAATTGAAGCTATAATAATCTCTATATAACCAGGGATAAAAGAGCCCACTAACTTCAACTACCATTGTTCATGGACTCCAATACCTCAATTGTAGCATGGAAAACCTTGGGGTGAAGGTGGTAAAAGATAAAATCATCATCCACCTCTTATTTCTCTCCCAGATCCTCGTACACATATGTTTCCATACATATGACCCATCTATATGTATTTACTCTTCCTAGGAAGTCCATAAACAATCTCGATTTTATTAATATGATGGGTCAGATGATCCCACACAACATTTACCCACCCATCACATGTTTAGAATCACCTCTCGATCGGCTAAATGGAATCATTCTAAGAGCCTAGAACTATAAAAACTCTATATTGAGTCCATCTTAAGAAATTCCATGATTTCCATGATCCTATGTCTGAAATAGTCTACCAAATTATGATTTATCCTTTCTAAAGATCACTCTAAATGTACTAACTATCAGCGACTACGCCGCCAGGAATTTCCCCAGAACCATGGATCACTACAAAATTACAAAAAAAGTTGGGATGTAAAAATATATCACACCATCTATAATATCTTTGTTAAGATCGTGCTAAAATTTACAAGATTTAAATAAAACATCAAGATATATATCTATGGAGTATAGAATACAGTTAGTAAAACTCAACACATACAATTCAAATTTCTTATTTCCCTATTGGAGTAGTATAAACTCTATGATATTTACTTCTTTAATCATATCTAGGTAGAACTACTATCAAAAGAAAAAATTGAATAATTTCTAAGATATAGTTACCTCATCATGAATCTGAGTCATTCAACCCCATTTTTTCCCTACAAGGCCATGGATAAGGATCTCTAATAGGACAACCATATGATTGGGAGGGTTCCTAAAAATTTTTCATACTCATTCATCTACCTCAATCTATACCTCTACTGATTGTGGTTCTAAATCACCATGGTACCTAATGGATATGTATCTCCAAATGTCATGATGTTTCATATAACAGCATAAATCACACATTGATACTCTCAGTGAAATATACTTATTAACAAGTTGGGGTCAGGTTGGAAAATCTCGTTGAGGTACCACCTTTTGTTTAGGAACCATTATTAAATCTCCATTACTAGAAAAATCATTCCATTCTTACTATAGAAGCCATGTATCTACCATCATGGTGGAATCATGAAAATGTAATGATGTAACATGGTCAAATAGTACATATAGGGAGCTAAATAATGAAATACAAGGAATCCAAGACCCATTCCTATGTAATTTATATACAAATATTTTCTAGGAATCCAATTCCTTCATGTACGAATTCAACAGTTTGATTATTAGAGACCATTTGAATGGATACATTAGCAGACATATCATCACTGGGTTCCCTATCCTCAGATTTGAACTCAATATCCTTTACCATACTTTGACTAGTTTCCAAACCAAAACCTCAATACTAGATAATCTCCAAACTCTCATAGAAAGATGAACCTACTCTGATAAAACTCTATCATGAACCAAAAAACAAGTGCATGTATGGCTAGTGTTAATTTGAGTTTGACAGCCCAACCCCTCCTCAAATAAGATAGGGGATATTGACTAATGCCGAGAATACATAACACACACATTGGGGGCCTTATATTAAGGATCACACACACACACACCAACATATCCATGAACCAAAAAAATTATAAATAAAATAATCCTCTAGTACATAAATTATTTTATAATTTATATCTAATTTCAGAGTATAAAACAAGTTCAAGAATTATAAATGGGACAACTGAAAGTCCACCAATGTTTTAGAGAACCCAAATTTCAGAATTTGTGGGTATAATAACAAAAAAAATATTTTAACCAACCGTGGTCCTTTTGTCCTTATTATTCCATGTCTTCTTCTAGTACACCTAGGACTCCATCATAAAGCATATCATCTACCTATGAAATGACATGTGTGGGAAGAGTCTATATATGGGTGATTTTAATATACCCAATATGACACCCTAAAAATGTTACACGTGTAGCATAAAGATTGTTGTTAACACATTATGATGTAGGTATATCACTCAAAATATGATAAAAATAACAATAATACATAAATATTGAAGATAGAATTCATGTATTATTGTAAGATCACATTCATAATGAATACCTAGGATTCCCCATGAGGATTCAAGGTAGAACTCATCCATGATAACTGACAGCATGAGTCTTTTTGTTATTGATGGTTCTCATCTAAGAGTTTGTGCTCACTATGAAATTTAATTAAAATGTACACAATGGAACTCTAAATATATCAATATAAATATTAGGTATCACACCCAAGGCATAAAGGGGACTCATATCCCATCCCTAATTAAGCCCTCTAGGAGGGTGGGGGGAAAATTTATACTGTAGTCATACATGTGAATACTGATCCACCCCAAGGAATAAATGACAGAGGATCACACCCTAGAAAAAACATAGGGATTCTTTTCATTATTTGAGATTAATACCATGTTAGGGATCACATCCATTGTTAAATACATCATTCTGTATTATACCCACATATGGATTCACTAAGGGGACACACACTATATATATTATTGATCCATGAAGAGTATTAGAGCCTCATCCTTCTCTAGAAAAAGTATATGACTTGTTCTAGTTTTACATGGCATGTCTTGGCTACCTAGGGTATGCTCATGTCTTCCTTCCCATTCTAATATAATTTGTATCATACTTGTGTACTCTTGTTGTTCCTATATACTCAGTCCATATCATAGTTCCCTAGACATGTCTAGGTACTCTGGTGATATCTATGCCTATTTTTTGGCCAATGTCATGTACACTAGTCTTGCCCATGTACACTGGTTGTGCTAGTATACCTGGTCATCCCTGAGTCCATGTACCCCTCTGTTAGATTCCAAATATCCAATATCAGGCCACAATACAAATAATAGTAACACAAAGTGTGTTATATTTAACTCTATGTAGAACCCTAGATTCTATGGAAAGGTCACTATAAGGAATGTGTTATTTCGATTTACACACCATGTAAATTAGGATTTTTCCATAAACTCCATTCTATTCCACGTGTTTGGATAATTCCACCAAAACAGCTTATCCCACCAGAAATCAAGCCAATAAATCTTGGATATGAGGTTTGACACACCTAAGATGTCATCGTTGGCTAGATTAAAAACACTATTCCATTTGAAAATCTCCTCTCATAGCATCACATTGACATAATTCTACTACATGAACCGAAGAACACATGATAGAATCACTAATAATCTGTACTCATCAAAATAAACTTGATCATGTCATAAATCTATAATCTAAACCCATTAAAACAATTCAATAAGAAAAATATTGATTCCACAGTGATCTGTTTTGGGTTATTTGTCGAACAACTGGCCAAGATAACTGATGATGATAACATAAATAAGATGGGGGGAAAGAAAAATAAAAAAAATATGAGGAGTGAACCATGTATATTATTTATGATGGTTTAAATAATTTTAAGGTGGTAACAAAAATCATGGATCATAATAATGGTTTAATATAACAATATTCATTCCAATATGTATGATGGGAATTTAATACCCATAAATCATTGATATGACCATGAATTAATTTTTTGGAAGGATTGATTCACATATAAAATGACATAATAAAATGGGGGTAAAAATAATACAAACACAATTCGCTACCAAGAGCTTAGATCAATCACTAATGAAGAAAATTTCTACAGTGTTGTCCTTGGTGAGATACACGAACTCCTTAGCACACTGATTGGCAACCATGACCTCATCATTCCTCACCAATATTCTCCAATGTATCTTCTAATATATTTAGGTTTGTATGGATAACCATAGTATTTTGATATAACAAGGATTATATATATGATTGAAATAGTTTTTTCCATTTAAGAAAAAATAATAATAATAAATTAGTTTACGAATTCACTAATTTGACCAGGACCACTCTTAAACTAAGAACTCGACACACACAATAGTTATATCACACGTAGTTTAAATCACAAATTGAGGATTCAATGGTTGAGTCATTTTTCTGATATGAGACACTATTTTAGAGTGACTATACTAATTTAGAAAAACATCTCATGTGTGATAGAATATATTTAATATTATTATTCTGTCAACACCAAGGATCCTTAGGCCCTGGAATCTCACTATTAATAAATTATTGGATTCATAAATTGTCCTTAAAATAGTTAAAATGTATTAATAAAAAAAATATTCATTAAATAAGAATTTTCCAAAGTCAAAAAGAAAAAAGTCACCATTAAAAGTTTTCTCTCTATTGGAATATAAAATTTAATATGATCATTATAAATATTAACATATTGACATAATAAATAAATTTTTTATTTTAAATTAAATTTTTTTTATTATATAATTTTTATAGAGAAGGGAATCAATTTATAAATACACTATCAAAAATTTAAATTGAATAGATGGACCATATATAGTATTTCATACTTGATGGTGATTTTTTAAATTTAAATTTTTATAGTTATTATGGTAGTAATTATATATAGTTATATAATTCTCGAATGTAAAATAATTAATTATATTTTACATTTAATAAAATAGTTATTACCTCACCACATAATATCTAAACTAATTAAGATGATTATTTTTATTATTATATTATAATAAAGATGTCATAGAGTGGGATGAATAGAATGACCTAGACATTCATGGTCGTAAAAGATGAAATTTGAGTAATGATGTAAATATGTATGATGAAACTCATTATCAAGGATGTGTGGATCTCTTTACCTTCAAAAAATCTAAAAAACTAAGATTTCAAAATAACCTCATTGAACAAAGAGGTGATAATGATGACTTCCTTAGTGTTATCATGTTTTAAAGGTTCCTTTATAAATATGAAATAATCATCATGGATACTTACATGGAATTGAATCATTATGCATAGTAATGGTATTCTATACTCTACCAAAGAATGTCTCGATCGTTATAATTTTTCCATTGTTGGATGAATCATATTACATAGTGATGAGTAACTACAAGAATTCCATAATATGGTTATGTTAATTTATCAAAATATAATGATTCTTATATTAGAGGATGAATATTATTCGGAATATAAAATTATATATCATATTACCCTCTATTGAGATGAAGAGAATGTCAGGGGAAATTGGTTACACTATGTTCAAACAAATAATTCTTAAAATTCATGAATGACATATTGATTTTGAACCCATTAATTTTAGGAACTTGTATTCATAGTTATATGTCCCCATTAATGTTCTCAACCTATTCTTATTCCACCCAAAATGTTTATGGTATATTTCGTATAATTTTTATATCTCTATTAAGAATGATAGACAAACTATGAGAGAGAGGTATGAACAACTTCCTCATAATTTGGTTGATGTAGATTTATCAAAAATAATTTTTGAATAAGTGGTGTTAAAAATTCAATAGGAAATTTTTATCCATTTAATTTACTGTTAAAAATTTACCCCCAATTATTTGAATATAATATATTTTACCACCATTTTAGTGACTCAAGGAAATATGAACTACCATGTAGTTATTTCATTACTATGAATAATGCTAAAAATTATTTTATAATTAAAAAAGATAATTTTAATTGAAAAATAATGTTCATGGATAACAGATCATCAATGTATTGAAATCATGGGGGAATACTCCAAAAGGGATACTATATTGAAATCAAGGGAAAATGATCAATGATTCAAAGGTGGATTCATTAAAAAATTCTATATAATTGGGATTACTCATAGAATATAAATCTAGAAAAAAATCATGATATGTAATAAATTTGTGTGAATAAAAAATAATCATTTGATTCTATGAAGAATAATGGGCCCCCTAATATATCACATGATCTAATAAAGTTTGACACTATAATGAAAATGATCAAAACCTATATAAAAATTGATAAATATGATTTTGATGAATCACATTGTGATTCCATATAGATGAATGATTTAGTTACTAAGGTTCCTAATGAACCCTTTTCAAAGGTTCTTCTTAGAAAAAACACTAAGTTAAAATGGAGAATGAAGGAGAACCAGCATTGGATACTACTGAGCATTTCACCCCTTATATTGAATATGATGGAAATGAAAGGGAAAAGGAGTTGGGTGGAGGATGTTAATGATTCATATTGGGTATCCCTGAGTATAGCGAAATATATAGATAAATGTACTATCTGTACCTCACATAGGAAAGGAAACGGTAATGTAAATACCTGAAAATTTTTTGGTCATTGGTTTTGGATAAATTAATTTTTTTTTATTCCTGGGGTAGGGAATGACAAGTGATTTGGTTTTAAGATTTGGATTATATGAGTTTGAATATTTCAGGAGATTCTTTTGGAAGTTTTTGGACACCTAAGATATGTTTTGTGTGCTCAACTTTTAATTGAAGTATTTTATAGTGTCTTCTCTTTGAATTACATCTCTAAGAAGAAATGTACATTATGACATGTGGGTATCCTGATATTGTATTTTTATATGTGATATTTAGAGTTTTATATTCATAGATGTGTATAAATTGTATAGTTTTATCCATTTGGTAACTTATTTAAGTCATATTTTATGATTGATCAAGGGGTCCCACATGTTTTGGGTAGATATTTATTTTATGTCCTTATTTATATGTTTCATTATTTTTAAAATGTTATTCTAATATAGGGGTAGTCTTTTAGAAAATTCTTATGTACCTTTCATAAAACCCCTATGTGAAATATGTTTATTTTTAATTATGGTTACCAACCATGTGTAAGCTTCCCCCCTTGTTCTAGATTTTTAAAATTGTTGTATCTCCCTATGATAAGTAAAGTTTTCATATATGTTATGATATATTTATTATGGAGTTTCCCAATATAATTAAACATAATTTAGTTGAAAAGTTAATATCTAATAGTAACATTTCCAGATGCATAAGGGTCCTCTTCCTAGTTGAAAATTCATAAATTTTTTGAGTCATCCTCTGATATATAAAAAAAATTATTGATATAAAAAGGTCATCTAGAGTTGATCCAGAAAATGGTTAAGTGCGGGAAGCCATCATGGTATATTAAAATAAAATACTTTCTATTTAAGTAAATTTTATATGAAAAATTTATAGATATGTGTGTCATTAAATCAACACGTAATATTCCTTTTCTGGGTATAGGATTATACATAAGGGACATTCCTTGATAATTTGAGAGGAATTTCTTATAGGCGATGAGATATGTATAAATTTTCTATATGGGATATGTATGAGTCCCCTTATAAGTCATGGTCCACAAGTAAGAGTCCCAATGATTTACAGAAATAAATAGTTCTAATATTAAACATGAATTTTATAAAATACTAATAAAATGAAAAAAATTAAAAAATAAGAGGTAGATATGGCTATTTCATCGAGAACACAATACACACACTAGAATTCTCCTCAGAACCCCTTTTTGACCACATGGAATATCTTCACTAATTTTTCTCATAACTTCAAATTGTTTTTCCTCATAATTTAAACGGTAACTTTTAACTACCATTGGGTGATAATTATATAATTTCTCTCACAATTTTCTTGTTTTCAATTGTTTCTTCCCTAAATTTGGAATTTTTTTCAAATAAATAGATTTATTATTATTAAAGGTGGATCAACCATAATTTATCATTGGGTAGATATATGTAACATTGAATGAGTTGGGTTTTGTTTACATCCCCAAGTCTTTTACTCATTTGGTGACTTTATGTTTGGGTCTCTACCACTATGTCTACTATTAACATACTACATAATTTTTTGACCATTATCCATAAATTTATATTAGTTGTTTTCAAAATAATAATAAAAAAGGTCCACATAACTTGCTATATGGTTTGTTGTTTGATCCTTGGAAAAATATTTTTTTGGTGTCCCTATTTATAGATTGTATGGTGGCATGATTTTTATTATAAAAGAATATTGAATTTTATTCAATGGGAATTTAAAAATGTTTATTTTAAAACATGTTTTTAAATGAAAATTGTTAAAATGGAATTTCATTGTATATCAAATGATCTCACATGAATTTTTTGAATGGTATTTCAAAACATTTCATGGGGTTTCCAATGATTGATTTCATTGGGATTTTTACCAAGGTAATAGTGTAAGTAAATATGGAATTGGATCCCATTTCTAAATAGTAAAAAATGTGGACTATAGCTGCTTTTTTGGAGAAATATTAAATGGGTTGGAGTGTAAATGGTATTTCCCTGGTTGACCTCATGTATGAATCTACATATCTTTTAAAGTGTAAATGGTTTTGTTTTCCTAAATAGGATTCCCTACTGTTATTATTTGGGTTCATGATAATGTTTTATTTTATAGGATTCTCATACCATGTTATGGAATTTATATGTGGTTGTATGAACTATAATCATAATGGGTTAATGAATAGGTTCAATAATGTTTTTTATTTAGAATAAAAGTGGACATGTTTTTCTATAATGATGTAATTTTCACTATAGAGGGTAGATATGGTTGATATAGATGTGGTTTGATTGAACCAAAAATATTTTGATTGTGTGAGGTACCATTATCCTCTTGGTTAAACATTTATTTGATAAAGTTGTTTATCATCAATTTTGTTATCGGAGACTTAATGGTTTATAAAATGTGTTCAGATGATGAATACATCATTTGGTTATATGAAGGGTTCTTGTAAATGGCTTGGATGGGTATCCTAGAAGGGTTGGTTTTAGATAATACTATGGGATATCCTTGTGGTATTTTATTCCTGAAATATTCTAATTGGTTTTTTTTGTATATTCTACACATATTATGAGTTCTTATTGGTTGTTATATGATTTTATAGGACTAATGGTTAGATCCCCAGCTGGAGTGAGAGTGTAAGGGTAGAGTAATTATTGTGAAATAATCAAGAGTAAGAAAAAATTGTATTGTTTAATGGTTTTATCCCTATCCAAAGTTAAAAAATGATTTATTTATTGATGGTTGTATCTTAGTCATTAGCATATAGATAATGTATATGACAATAGTTTGAACGCCATATTATGTAAGAGTATGGTCGATCATGGATATGATATTAAGTCGTACCTACAGTGAGGGGTATTAGTATGGATATGACACCATCCTAATTGGGATGAAAATGGTTTGTAGATGTGTTATGAGATCGTGAAATAATTTATAGAGAAGTGATAAGGAATGTTCCTAGTCCTATATAAGAGGATGTGGTATTATAGAAATTAAATGAGAGAAAACCCTATGTGAGAGGGTAGAGGTCATCATTTGACATTATCTTTAGTGGGAGCATAGTGGATTGTGGATGTGATATGATAACAAACCATAAGTGATAGATTTTATATAGGGTTGTAACCCCATCCAGAGTGATAGGATGGTGGATTGTGGATGTGATATGAGGCCTTACACTGAGTGAGATAGCAGTGATTCAGATGTGAGATTCATGTAACAAGATTTGATGTGCCTCTCCCATGATGAGTTATCAAATCTCACGATTCTCTATTGAGATTAGATTATTAATAGATTTTATTTTATTGTGGTCACAATGGATATAGGACCCTGAAGAATGTGTATTCTGGTGTCGGCGTGTCCAAATGTGCACACAAATACATGAATAATATTCCAATATGTACATTCAGTGTAATGATTTTTCATGGGTGTGTTGCAAAATAATGAATTTTAAACATTTATATATTAAATTCATATCCTTTAGATGAAACAAACATATAGTAAATGGATGAATTACAGATTCCTACAATGACTTTGACTAACCCCCTACTTGCATACATGACATGGGTTTTCATGTAGGTTGGAAGATAATCATTTTTTCTGTCAATAAAAGGTATTTCATGGATCTATACAAATTTTTTAGTGGTTAATGGTTATACAGTATGAGGTTATAATTAGTTCTATTTTGTGATTTGGGTTGGAGGCCAATATAGTTTATTTTTATTTTTTTTATCTATGTAATCCATTGTCGTATTATTTATATTTTTTGATGATTCATGTCATATATATATATATATATCAATTCTACCCTGTTATGTTTTGATTCATTATCTGAAGTATTAAAGATTTTCTATTATTGAAAAAATATCCCCATTAGATCCCAATTTATATATATTTGTTTTGCATTTTTTCACCACAAAGATAAAACTTGTGGGAATTTTAGTAGGAAAAATCATGAAACTTAGTATTATTTGAAGTCATAGCCTCCCTACCATTGTTATAGGCCATCACCACTAGTTATCAGGACCAGGAATATGGATAGTCACACCAATGGTATTGTAGAATCCTAATCATGCACTAATCATGTGACCCTATCTTTCATATTACAAAATGAATCAGAGCTTGTTTTTTATAGGATAATAATTTTTATAGGTTGGGATGATTATTGGGACTCTAGTGGTTCATGAGTAGAATCCATGAGCAGTATGGTATTAATTTAAACACATTTTTCTATGGGTTATCATGTTTTAGTATTAGGAACTATAGGATGATTGAAGTGTTGCATTAGACTGTGAATCCCAATTTTTGGTGGATGATACATTGGATGATCAATAAAGATTAATTTGTATCTAATTAACCTTATCATTGTTTAATATAATTGATTTCTTATGTAATTATACATGTGAAAATGTGAATTTTTATTTGATATGTTTCCTCATCGAGATCCACTATAATTGTAGAATGGTAAAATATATATTATGTTTATTTAGAAACATTCTATTATGTGTTTATATTAATATAGATAAAAGGGTATTATTTTATTTATTATGTATTTTAATGCTTTCCCTCTATATTGAAATTATTTTTTGGGATGTGTGGGTTTTTTGGGAAAACATTGTTTGAAAATAAAACACATATGGGGGAACGAGGTGTGTGTAAAATGGGTTTTATAACATTTTTATATGACATTTCACATAGAGATGGTGATTCTTGAAATGATTTGGATTCAAAATTTTATGATGAAAAATAATTACCAATGTTTTCAAAGTAGGTATCAGTGTGGTTTTTGAAAATAGTGTTGGTTTTCAGAAAAGAATGTACCTCCAAGGTTAGAAATTTTGAGATTTAAATTTTGGTTATTAACAATTAAATTAAAAATTTTGTTTTAAAAAACTCGAGTGAGTTTTATAATTTAAATTGGTGTTATTATAATTGAATAATAAATTAGTAACTATATAAAATTGTCATTTTTTTGATTTTTTTGGCGGAGAGTGACCCAAATGCTTGAATATTATTCTTGGATAGTGAGGTTTTATTAGATAAATAAATGTGAGTTTGGAGGATGGGATTCTATTTTGTTTGAAGCTAGGAGAAAAAACACTTGACTGTGTAGAACAATCTAGAGTATTTTTATTGACTGATCAAAAGTGAATAAGGTGGCTGAGTTGTGCATTATCTGGGCGTGTCACGGTTTTTTTAACAAAATATGTATTTCAAGATTGAGGGGAGTATTTTTATGTGGTATTATTTAGCTATAAATGATATTTTTTTCAATGATATGTACCAAAAAAAGTTAATTTCTACTATGTTATTTCTATGATGGGGAGAAAAATTACATAGAATCAACCTTTTTAAGTGATTTCATATAGTTGGGAGTACCATAATCAGAGTGATAAACCATTTTTAATATATTTAGTGTCTTATGATTTTCATGTGAGGTTCAGTACCATCTCAATTTTTAATGGTATTTATGATCATATCACAAGAAGAGTGACGAAAATTCAATGATAAAGCATATAAAGCATTGTGACCAAGGAGGGTGTAACTAATTATATGTGGGGTTAACTATACCATTGAATGACTAATGGTGTTCCTATTATGATGGGATAAATTTCGATAATGTGGAGGATTACATTCCTAAAAAAACTGGAATTTGTAGTAATATATATTTTGTGTTGTTTCTTGGGTATGACCGGACTGGTCGCATCTAGTTATTGTATTCGATAATGGATAGGATGATGGTTGTACAGATCATTTTTTTTGGTTTATAAAGGAGATTATAAGGATAATACTATAGTGAGAAGAAACTTACGATTTGCAGATTCATGACCCACATATTTTAATGTTCATAGATGTGGTTTATAGAGTTTTTTAGTGTTTGGAGTTGTGTATCATAAGCATGATGGAGCCAGAGTGTGAGTTGGATAAAAGAATCATTGATACTTAGGGGTGGATAAATATTCTAATTTTATTGACTAAGGATCCAACCAAGGAATTATATTGAAAGTCAATTTCATATTTTGGTTGTGGGTTTTTGGATTCTTTTTTCAATCCATACATCGATTAATGTAGTATGAAAGGTGGAGTTGGAAATGCATCGAAATGTGAGGACGATTGTTTATCAGGAAATTCAGCTGGGTATGATCGATTAGTGTTGTTTCATTAAATTGGATGTGTTGAGGTGGAAAATTAATGGATTTTAACTATTTAAGAAATAAATGATGATTTCTGAGGATCAAAATAAAATATTTTTATGAAAATACCAATGTATTTATTTTAGGTTAATTTGATGTTGATCTATGTAGATTCTAGTTTAGACATTGGAATGTAGGGTTGTATTAGTTTCCAATTTATGGATTTGAAGTTCATAAATTAAGTACCTTCTAGGGATGATAAGATTTATGATGGAATTTATGTAATGACCTAAAATTTTATGGGTAATTTATTTTTGGGGAAATTTTATTTTTTTGTTATAGGGTCGGGGAGATTGTCAAATTTTTGTTTGGTAAGTATTTTGAGTGTTGGAACATCATCTGGAAATGATTTTTGTTATGTTTCAAGGCCCAAGAAGTGTTTCATATTGTCATGTGCATGCTGGATTAGGTATAAGTGTCTTTTTATAGAATTTTAGATCTAGTAATTAGGTCATGCTATAAGAATTGGGGGTCAAATATTGGTGTTTTTATGAGAGAAATTTAGAGTGTTCTCTTATGAGAATTATGGAAATTCCATAATTTTTGTTATAAGTTTCAATGAGTTTAGGTCATAGGATACCTCTAATATATATGTTTCATATTTTTTAGGTTTGAAATATTTTATCAATCCCTAATTATAAGAGCCTTTTTTTTGTAAAGGTAATTCTTATATATGGGTAGTCCCTCAAAAAGTGGTTATGTGTCATGCATAAAAATACCTATAGGAATGGGGGTTTCTTTACATTTTGGTATCATAATCTATAACAGTACCCCTTTTCATATTTTGGATATTTTTTTTGTAAACTATGATACATAATGGAAACCTATTAGTCACAGAATTTTAATTACATGGTTTCCTTGTGTACATAAAGGTAACCTAGCGTAAAATCAAATACATAAGTGTAAATTTTCATGATATATTAGTGCCCTCATCATGGTTGTAAAATATAATATGTGTTAGAATAACACTATGATATGTAGAAGTAATTTTTAAATACATAAAGGTAATCTAGATTTGATCAAAAAAATTATAAGTGTGGGAAAAAGCTATGATAGCTAAAAATAAATCCTTGTTATCTAATGGAATTTTTAAGATAATGTTTGATACATAAAATCATGTTTGCTGATAGTTAATATTTCAATTAGTGATAAAGGATAATGCATAAGGTAATTTTCATTTATTTCATCTTTATCGCTTATATAGTAATGGGGGGATATGTAATGTTCCTCTGGGGGGATATATAAGAGCCATCCCATAAATAATGATTTATATATAAGGGTCCCATTATTTTCCAATAATCATAGTTGATGAGATTTCCCCATATTTTGATAAAATATAAATAAAATTTAGTTTGAAAAAAAAAGAGGTTGATTCAACTATTCTGTATAGAATATAGTTTGGATAGCAATGCTTTCTCCATCAGTCCCCTCTCTGACCTTGAGAATGATCTTCACCAATGGATTTCGGATATTTGTGGAATTCATTGCTGAGAATAGTTATAGAAATGAATAAATACCATTGTTTGTTTATTATATCCTTAACCCTCCATTTTCATGTTATTTTTAAGTTTCCCATAAATTAGTAGTCTTTACAAATTATAAGATTTCATCTAATCGGAGCAAGATCAGGTAAATTTTCTCAGCGAGTACAATCAAATTATATATAAATGAGTTTGGTGGGATTTAAATAACTTAGTCTCTTACCCATTTGATTATTCTATGTTCATGATATCCTACTATTATTACTAATGACATGATACTTTATTAATATTTTCCTATAAATTGGGATGATATTATGTCATCAATACTGTCAACAAGGGTAGAATAACATTCTAAATAGCATGGTTCCTCAACAGAATAAGATCAATTAGACCTCAATATGTTTTTGGGTGAGTTAAATTGTCAAATAAAATGACATTTTATTTTTTAAACATGGTCTTAAAATTAAATTTATTAGAAAAATATGGTTCTGAAAAGGAAAAAATTAAATTTGGATTTCATGGGGAATTGATTTTTTAGGTAATGGTTTTGAAATGATACTTAAAAACAAGCGTGTGAGTATTCCAAATAGATAAATCATTGATATATTTTCCTAGGTACTAGGCTGAGTAATTATGTATTGATATTTATTTTCCAAATGGTGAAAAAGATTTTTTTACATTTTAATTAATAGAAATATAGAAGGGAGTCCACTAGGAAATAATTTATTCTTGTTTCCCATATTTGGAAAATGATCTATTTTTTAGATAATGTAATCATTTTTTATTCATGTTTAGGATTTCCTAGTGTGTTTTTATTAGTGAATTATAATTAAATAATTTATAGGAATCATTTACCTTGTTGTGTGATTTTGATGTGGTTATATGATCTCTTGCATATATTGGTTCATGTGTTGGCATGATATTGTTATTCTTTTAGTATCAATGTAATCATGTCAGTGTATATTGATGTAATTGATCCATTATATAGTAGTGGTGGGTAAAATGTATGGGTTTTTATATAACCATTCCACACTTCATGAAGTGAGTTTGGACTATAATCATTGCTAAAATGGTACTATAATGAGTTTATTAGGGTCAATTAAGGATTAAGTGAACTCATGGTTGGGAAAATATGTTAACATGATGAATCTCTCTTTTTTGGAGGTTTTGAGTTCACATAATTGAGTAGTTTAGAAAACCCAAATGGGTTGGTCTAGGGGACGCCTAAATGGTGTATGTGTGGTGTTTTATGTTTTGGAGGTTCTATTCGGAAATTTTTTCATTGTTTACGCTTATTAATAATTTATTACAATATTCTATGTGATATGTCAAGACTAATTATTATATCTACATCATACAAGAGGGGAAAATGGACTGAATGATGGTTATGACCCATGCCAAGTGAGGGGATGATGGTATCATTAATGTTTGTGAACCCTTCTTGAGTGAATGTGTTATTGATTGATTGATGGTTGTGATGCTGTTATGTGTGAGTGGATGGTGTATTCATTGATTCTTGTGACCCCATCATAATTTATATGATAGAGGGTTGTGGATGTGTTATGAAACCCTATATTGAGTGAGAAGGTAGTGGAATGCATGTGATCCCATCTCTTGTGAGAGGATAATTGTTTTTTGATGTAATATTAGAACATTTTCTGAGTGATATAGTTCTGGTTATAATGTAAACCCAATACAAGTGAGAGGATGGTGGATGAAATATGTTATATGAGATAATAACATAAGAGAGAGAGTAGTGGTCAGAATGTGACCCTATACTGAGTGAGATGATTGTGTACTGTGGAATCGATATGGGAATATACATTGTTTTTGAAGGTAGAGGTTAGTATGAGACCCTATACTATGTGATAGGATAGTGAATTATAGATGAGATATGTGACCTTAAACTATATTAGAATTTATTATGTAGGATGTGTTGTTTCAGAGACTGGATATACTATGTTTCTCCCTTGATGAGTTCCAAATATGTCAAATACTATCTATTTATATGAATTTAATTATTGGTTTATTTATAATGTGGATATAATACACATATTACTAGTATTAGTAAAAAAAAGGTATAGTTAGGTGTATCGGTTTCCGGGTGTGCACATAATGACCTAAAAAACATGATTGTATTGTATTTCCGTGTAATTTTTTCGGTTGTGTGTATTGTAAAAAAAACATACACACTTATTTATATTTCATTCATATCCATTTGACTATTATATAATTTATTATACTGAGTTATTTGGGATCCTTAATGGGTTCTTGGACTCACTCCCCACCCATGTACACGACGTGGGTGTCGATGTATATGGGTATATCTTCATTTTCTCCCTCATTAAGTAGTATCTTTTGGAGATTTAAATATGGATTAGTTATATTTATTTAGGGAGGATGAGGTTTTGGATGGGTTCATTCTATGAGATGCATTTAAATAAATTGTTGTATATTTTTATTTATCATTCAACACACACTTTGGATAGTGTGTTGACATGTATATTTTTATAATACTTATTCTCAAGCAATATACCCTATGACGATTTAATTAATCTTGTATACAATTTATTATTTTCTATTATGGATAATGAAGGATCTCTAGGATCCCATTTTATGGATTTGAATTATCACAACACCATTATGGATATTTTTGATATTTTTTCTACAGTTGTGTTGAAATAAGGGGTTATTTTTTGTTTAATAGTGTCCCCATTTCTGTTTTAGGCCCTATATGATAGTGAAAAACATCTTCCATTTGGTGAGGATCACAGGATGTATTGAAACATCCTACTTAGGTACCATTCATGAAATAAGAGTTGGTCCATAATAGGAAGTTGAATAAAACCCACCATTATAGGAGACAACACAATTTATTCCAATAATAGGGGTATTAAAACATTTAAATGAATTATTTATTAATTAAATATAAATTATTAAAATTAAGGATACCACCTTAAAAATAAAAATTTCATTTAATGGATTATTCTAAATCTTATTTGTGTTGTTTAACCTATGTTATAGATTAAAAATTTTAATCATATCATCTTATTGGACATTTTTTAGAAATTTTTTCCTTAAATTACTAGTATTTTATAGTGGGATCATTTTGGATTCAATAAAAATAGGCTTAAAATAACTATTCCCTTATGGGGGGAAACATATCAGAATCTGTTTATATTTTGGTATCTATAGTTTTATAATCACATTAATCAATGATCATAGTTGATATAATAAAAGTATTGGACCTCTGAATATGAATTTAATAGACCTCATCAATATTTAGTAAAAAATTATTTTGTTTGGGAAAAAAATAGAGTCTTATGCCCCTACAAAAAAGATGGGAAATTTATTTTTCAAGGATACCTATATTGATATTTTTAGAATCATAATAATATATTTTTTATTGAATTCACTCTAAAATTTGATGATTTCAAATGGAAAAGATTCACCATTAATGGTAGTCATGATTGAAACGTGTTTCTTTTTTTGGGGTGTGGGAATTAATACATTATTCTCACATTATTTATTCTGGCTTTGCTAAAATCTAACAACACCCCATTCTAATTTCACTAAATAACCAGATTGGGTATCCTTCCTTAACATCAAGGGATTATTGTAATAAAAAGGTATAAAATTTGGATGATAATATCTGGAAATATAAATATAGACTCTTGGAAATGAAAATTAGATTGATTAATTAGTTAATTCAATTTAATAAATAAGTAAAATAGAAATGAATATATGATAAAATTATTAACCATAATGAATTAATTTTTAATTAGTAATATCCTTTAAACTGGATGAAATATGGTGATGAAAATGAAATATTCGTGAACCTCAATAGTAGAAAAATTAATTCAACTATACTCATCTTTATTATTAGTGGGAATGAATGTAATTTTAACAAGGAAGCGTACATTACACATTATGTGGTTGGATATTTTTATTTTCTTTTATATTATGATACAAAAAATTTAATTTTTATTGGAAGATTACATCCCTCACTCTGTCTGAAACAAGAAAAATTATTTTCCCAATATTATACTTTAGAATATAAAGTGAAAAATGTTTTATTTTCTACGAATGTTTATAGTCTTGTTAGTCCAATGGTTTCACCTATACATTCGTTATTATTTTTTGGGATATTATGAATCATGATATTTTGCATGTAGTAAAATATTTAATTAGAATTTAATTCATAATTAGTGAGACCAAATCTCTATTTGTAAACCTCATTATTCACTTTGATCATAATGCGTATATCAAGGACTATATAAAAATATTTATTAGAAAAATAATTCTTATGATCATTGAAAAAAAAATTCCTTGAGACTTTAAATTAGTTATAATTTTATTTCTAATAAGATAAATTTGGTTTCACTTTAGTAAGAATATCCAAGAATCCATCTGCACTTTTTTTTAGTGTATCAATATCCTTTAGAATATATCCAATAAATGAATTATTTCTCTCAAAGATGACATATATGAATCCTTTGAAACTCTCACCTGGAACATCATCACTTATATCATATATATATATATATATATTTACAATGATTTTCATGGTTATATTTTCTATTTAATAAATATATAGAAATTATTTTATTGTTAATGGAATACCAGTAGAGTATTTAAATTACTAATGCTGTGTGAGGAAAGGATACGCCTATTCTAACTGTCACCTTTGTATGATTAATTATTATATTATACGTATCTTTAAGGCTATTTTTAATTTTTATATCTTTATTTTCATTTATTCTGAGCATTTATATTATTTAACACATGTATTCTATGTTTTTGATCTCTTACCATCTTTTGAATGGTATGAAAGTGCATTGGTTTCTCTCAAGGATATTTTTTAACACTATGAGTATGATTCTAGCTAAGATATCAATGAGGAATAATCCATTATCAAATTTTTAAATGATTTTATAGAATCCACGAATAATTATATCACAAGGTATATTTGTTTTTAATAATGGATTTCCCTTCTTAATGTTTTGGGTATTCATATGTTCTTTGGAAAAGTAAATTCTAGGTTCCTTGGATGTGTTTCCTTAATAATAAATATAAAACTTTTTCATTATAAAGGAAAATGACTTAATTTTTCTATAAAAATATTTTTGGTACAATAAATCCTCACATAAATATTTTATTATGTTTTTAACATCTAATAATAAATACAGAATATTTTCAAATATGATCAAACAAAAAGAAGAAATATTTGTGTATAAACTTAGCATCCATAATAAAATACTTGAAACAGTTTCCTAGAATAAATGTGTTAATCCAATTTATATGGGAGTTTTATGGATTAATACACATTGAAACTAATAATTCTTTACAATAAAATTTTTTGGTTCCATTTTCGATGGCATATATCTTATAAAAATTCCTTAAAGTCAAATACATTGACTTTTTCATAAATATTAAAAACCTTTTATATGGGATCCACTAAATTTCCAGCCCTGATAGAACCATTAAAAATATATCCCTATTTGTAAAATGTGTCCTTTATAGTAACGCTATGCTCCATTTTTTGGATCAAACTACGTCAATATTTATATTTATGATACTTTTGAATTCCCTCGGGATTTTTCTAGGACTTTAATTACAACTAAATTTTCTAGACTAAAATAAATGAACATATTCCATTTATGAAATTCAATATTTCACATACACTATTCTATAATTAAATGTTTTTATCCCCCGAATATGAATTTTTTTAGTTGTCGCAATATTATTTTATATTAAAAATTTGAACTTAATTATGAAAATGGACTAATTTTGGAATTTCAATAGTATCATATTAGATTGGGATTATATACATAACTTCTTAGACCATAATAAAAATATGAAATTAATTTTCTAAACATAGTCATTAGATGGGATGAATTTTAATCAACTAGTCCCACTGATGAATCCTATATTAGAAATCCAAAAAAATAATGCATGTTGGGTACTAAAATCTATATCTAGATTGAATATATTTTAAATATTATCAATATCTCACTAGTAAGAATTTGAAATAAGGTGAAACTGACATAATAATAGAAACCATATAGATTTATATTTAATTTTACTATTTCACACTATTATTTTAAATTTATTTCTTTAAATTTGAGTCCCTAGAATTGGAAAAATATTTTTCATAAAACATTTTCTTAAAAAACATTCATAACCCATTATACACACAGTGAATGGATCTTAATTTTTTTAGTTTATTTAATATATATATATGAACCTATTCTTAGTTTACCAATTTCCCATATTCAACAAATTATTTCCCAAAAAAAATAATTTTCAGAACGAATATATTTTTCTTCCAAAAGAAACCACTCTCATTCATATATAAATGAATTTTCTCTTCAATTTCCATAGTTGAAAACATTGGTTTTCTATTATGTGTAGGATAATGGTTTATGAAAATGATTTTTTCACATGATTAATATATTTTAATTCATATTAATCTATTTATTTCTTTTCCCCCACCGTACTCCTTATATTCTTTATGATAAAGAGGAAATAACCCTTCATTGTTATTCTAGGGGGAGCAATGATGTTTTGAATATTTTTTAATTAAATGTATTCTCTTTATTTTATTCTAATAATTTAAAATAAAAGATAAACTAGTGTTGGTGAATTTATCACCATTATTTATCTACCATTATATTCTTATTATCATTCATTTTAATTCATCTCCATCATCAAAATGTTTAACACTATGTAGAGTAGCATCCTAGTGATGATGTAAGGGAGTATTGACCCACATCATGGGGGTTTGTGTGGGATAATAAAAATTTCAATGATAAAGTGTAATGTGATATAGTTTTTCACAATATTGAATTGGTTAATGAGATTAAATCTTTAAATAATGAGCTTAACATTGTTGTGAACTCTAATGAATTCCAACATCTTCTCACTAACATCTCTATATGTTTTTGAATTTTTTTCCAATATTTTAATCTCGCAAATATATTATATTACTCTTTTAAACCCCCTTTATTATATTATAATATTATTTAGTATTATATTATTAATTATATAAATAGTTACCATAGAAAATTGGGGTATTTTTAGGCATGATCAAGAGATAAACCCATGGGTGGGAATAGTGGTGTATTCTTAGGTAATAAAAATTTTTGGTTTGGGATCTGAAAAAAATTCCTTATGATAAATTTGTCAATTTTTTATTATTGAAACTTCCCTTTTCTCAGTGATTAAAAAAACATAAATTTTTTAAAAAAAATTATAACATCATTGCACATAATTATTTTTTAGTTCAATGATCATATTTCAAGTTTATTTTTATATAATATTTACATTAAAAAAGTTAGGGTAACTAGTAATAACCATGGAATAATAAATTAAAAGGAAAAATGATTAATGAATTGATGTATAAAATGGAAACTATTTCAACTCTTGGATGAAAATGGGAGATCAAATGTACGATCAAGAAATAGAGGAATCAAATATTGTGTTTCAAACTTATTAAATTAAATATCCATGTGGGAAAAAATTATTAAGGAACAAGCCTCGAACCTATTCATTCCATTTTATTGGAGGCTAAATAAGATGACCTACCAACTGATTGAGAGGTGTGATATCAAGATTATTTGTATTAATATTTGTCTGATGCTTTATATTTTTATAGTGGTTTGTGATTCTCCCATCATGTTCAATGTAAAATTTGAACATATCTATCTCTTTCCATATTTGGAATAAGGTTCCTCCCATGTAAGTAATTTGATGAAAAATTGGTGTATATTGTAAACATACCTTTATATTGAACAAACCTACTCCAAGAGTCCTTACGTGAAGAATAATAATTAAATTTTTGAGCTTAATAGCGGAGATTTTACTTCATTGATGTCATTTAATTCTACATTTATTGAAAAATAATTTATTATTACCTTCCAATACATTGAATATCCATATTGGACTAAAACATGGGTATTAATGGAGCATGGTGATGAATAATATGATTCACATATTAAGAATGAGGCACTAGTGAACTATCCTAAAGAGGTAAAATTTCATGGTGAGATTTTTACAGGGTAAGAGTTCATTTTTTGTTGTTCATGCCTAAATCATATTCAATTTGATTTTTTTATTCCCCTTCGATGAAATTAATAAAAAAACATCACAAGACTATTCCCTAGATGTTGAAGTTTTATATGAATATTTATTTTGGCCAAAAAATTTGGGGATACATTTTGTCTCCTTCCCCACATTTAATGTTGTACTACATAGATAAAGGGATGGAATTATTTTACACAATAAATGGGTTCTTCCATAACCAATGTGAAGTTATTAATGTTGTAATGAGACCTATTTGGAGGTCAACATCAGAGAAACAAAACCCACCATGATTTTTTGTATAATTCACTAAAACTACTTGCCTGGGGGTTGTAAAAAACTATCACCCATATCGGGTGACAAACAATATTATATCCTATTTTTTGTTTATCCTTCATTTTCATTATTTTAATATTATTTGATTTGTTATTTATTATTACATATATTTGTTATAAATTGAGAGATTATAGATACAATTAAACAAAAATTAAAATTCATGTATCATCATTCCATATAATTTTTTTTTCATCCCTTATAGTTTTATTTTCAGGATCTTAATTGAAGGGTAGTTAGATTTTATGTTTGGTTGGGTGTCAAATTTATTTGGAGTGCTATTGTATTTTTTTTTATTTTTTTATAGGTACTACAACCATTAAGTAAAATCCATTTTCATTTTACTCACATTAACTGATTTTGAATTATTTTTCGTGATTTTGGTTAAAATAAATTTTAATAGTGTATAGATCTAGAATCATCTTTCATTAATTTAATTTTTAATCATTCTTATGAGATGCGCAAACTTTTTAAATCCATTTCATTGACACATTTACAACAATTATTTTTTCCAAAACTATGAGGAATTTAAAAAGATTTTTATATATCCTTCATAATAAACACACATTCATTATATAAAACTATATTTGTAGAAAATATGATAAATTTATCTTACTCTCTATCAAGGATTTATAATTAATAAAATGTTTTTGTTGCGATTAAGGTATTATTTTTTATGGACTCACAATAAGATGATATCTTACTTTATGTTTACCCTTGTTTAGTCCTTAAAATAAATGAATTTACTTATAGTATTAAGACACATTAAAATTTTATTGTTCCTTACCTACCTTATCTCTTTTCATTTTGGAATGATTATTTCATGATTGAGTGTGGGATATGGAAATTTTATTTATGCTCATTAAAATGAAGATTATTATTTGTTAGTATGATGTGTCTGTTAACATATTGGGCATTTAAGAGTGGGAATGAGTAAATTTCATTTATTGTGGTTCATTTTTATCATCAGGTTCTCCAATAAAGTCACTACGGGAAAAAGGGGTATTTGCGACGGGTTATTTATGATGGGGATAAATCTCGTCGCAAATAGTCCTGTTAGAAACTTATTTGCGACGTGGGAATTTTCCCGTCGCAAATAAGTAGTTATTTGCGACGGGAAAAGCTCACCCGTCGCAAAAGGTCTGGCGCGCAATGCGCGCCAAATCGTGGGAAAGTTATTTGCGATGGGGGGATACCACCCATCGCAAATAACCGGGGCGGTAAAAAATATTTTCGATGGGGAAAGCTCACCCATCGCAAAAAGTTATTTGCGGGAAAGTTATTTGCGACGGGGGGTTACCACCCATAGCAAATAACTAGCGACGGTAAAAAAAATTGCGACGGGAATATACCCTTTTTGCAAATAGAATGTCGGCATGTTATTATTTGTGACGGGTCCCATCGCAAATAACTATTTAACCGTTGACCGTGATAAATGCGGGCTAAAGTATTTGCGACGGGATACCTGTCGCAAATAGTCCCGTCGCAAATAAGCTAACCTATAAATACCCCCATCTGTTTTTTTCATTTATTCTCAAACTCTATCTTCTACTTCTCTCAAAACATTATTTTTAGAGTTCAGAGTTTCTTAAGTTTAGTTTTTATTTCCAGAGTTGATATTGAAGTCTTCAACAACGATCAGAGATCAACCTCAGATCAATTTTAAAGGTATTTATGTTCATTTTAATTTAATATTTATTTTAAATTTTTTATTAGTATTAATTATTCTTATTTAGTTGTAATTTAATTATGTTTAGATTGTTTTGTTACTTAATAAATTTAAATTATTAGTATTCATTGTTCATAGTTAATGGTAATTAAAAATAATTATTAATAATTAGTCATAATTAAGCATAAATACTAATAATTAGTAATAAATACTAATAATTAGGAATAAATATTATTAATTAGTAATAATTATTAATAATTTAGAATAATTAAGAATAATTAGGAAATAATTAGGAACATTTATGAAAAATAAGAAAAAATATGAATAATTACTAATAATTACTAAAAATTACTAATAATTATTATTAAAACTCCCCCATGCACGCATTAACCTTTACAACTAAGCCATATCATTTTATTTATACATTTAATGATCTATATATATATATATAGTTATATTTATTCATATATTAATATAGATTTATATTAATATAAATATAAATATATTTGGTTATATGAATAAATATATATATATATATATATTCATATATTAATATATATATTTATTAGTATATTAATATATATTTATATCTATATATATATATATAGTTATAAATTTTTATTCGTATATTTATTTGTATATTAATATATATTTATAAACTTAGTTTTAAATAAATTTATAAAATATGTTTTTTTATGTGTATTTATAAATAAATAAATTAATGCATACATACATATATACAACACACACACACACACACACATCTGTATATATATATATATATATTTGTATAGTAGTGAATGAATACATAGAAATGAGGGGGTAAAAATCCATCGAGAATGTTAAAATGGCTATAACTTCTAATCCGTAAGACCGTTTCAACTCCACAACCAGTCAAATTGAAGAACATGAAATGATCTTCGATATGATATGTGGTATAGGCAAAACAGAAATCCGGATCGAAAGTTATAGCCATTTCAATGTTAAAACGACCATAACTTCTAATCCATGAGTCCGTTTTAGCTTTACAATTAGTCAAATCGAATAATATGAAATGATCTTTGATATGATATATGGTATAAGTTTATCAGATATCGGGAGCAGATGTTATAGCTGTTTTAATGGCAAAAAACCGGGGTACCCCGACTAAAAGCTCAGTTTTAGAGGCCTTCTGGGGCTTTTTTGGCCTCAAAAAAACATTGGACGGGTTCCACCCGTCCATAGGGCTATAGAGCTCATCGCATGCCTCTATTTGATTTGCTGTAGAGCTCAACCGGAGTCCCGAATCAAAATTTATGGATGTTTGAAGTTTGGGTTTCATTTTCAACTTATTTTTGATCTGTAATTAATTTTATTTATTTTTTTTATATTCAAAATGTTATTAAATGACTATTAATTGATAAAAATTACATATTTACTAACTAAAAATAATTTTTAATTTAGTTTATAATCCTCTTTTATTAAATATCTTATAAATTAATATTATATATCCATAGATCCTTTCAAAAACATATTTATAAAATATATATTATATTTATATCAATATAAATTGATTAATATATTTAAATATCTTCGAAGAGATGGGCCCATTTTCCATCGCAACTAAATTGTTTTGCGACAGGCCCGTCGCAAAAAAATTTTGTTGCGATGCCGTTTTCCGCAACGGGTCATTTGAGACGGGGCCCCGTCGCAAAAGGCCATTTGCGACGGGATCCCGTCGCAAATGCCCCGTCGCAAATACCTGTATTTCTAGTAGTGAGTGGGGAAATACTACAACATGAAAAAATGGAGATCTAATTGAATTATTCATTGTTCTTAAATTTATAACTCATATACCTACCATAAATTAATGTAATGATTGTATTTAATTCATTGTATCTGTCTGTCATATGATCCTCCCAGAAAATATGACTTTTCCACAAAAATTTAACAATTAAATAAAAGGGATTATGAGGATAAAATGATTAATTGAATTTATATTCTATCTCTAGGCCTATTTCAGAAGACAAATGGGGGTGTTGTGTTTCACATATAGGAGAATTGTATATGGTATATTTTGTTGGTTTTCAACAAAATATTTATATATCATATTTATGGATTCTACCTCCCCTTTCCGGCCTTATATTTCTAAAACCCACCAAACTATGACCCCTAAATTTACTATAAAACATTCCCCATAAATGAAAATATTTTTAATTCTCGAGATATAGAGAGAGGATGATTTTTATGAGAATATTTTGACAATTCACTTTCTAAGTATGATAATAATTCTAGATTTCAATTATCTTTAGTGAAGAGAGACATGTAATTCAATGTGATATATTTGTGATTGAGACATGGAAATATTTTTCGAGGTTTAATGAAGTTAAATTTGTGATCTGAAAACGAATAGGTATTTTTTTCACATATGAGCGGTGATTAATATTCATTTTAGAAAAGCTGTTTGAAATTTTATCAATTTTGATTTTGGTGCAGAATTTGATTTTGATATATGATGATTTTCAAGGACTATAATGTCATAGTGTGGGTGATTGATGAAACTCATAATTTCATAAATATTATTCTATAAATATATATTTGTATCACAAAATTTTATATTTTAATTTTTATTTTTAAAATATTAGGTTTTATTAATATTTTCAGCATAATTATTTAAATGGACTAGTTAAAAAATTTAAATATTTTTTTATTAAATTGTTATTTTGACCATTACATATTTTACAATAATATAAACCATTAAATAAATTATCTATGATTCAGAAAAATAGTGGGATGCATTTCATTATTCTGGAATGATATATGAATTATGCATTGTATATCCCAAAAGGAGAATGTGTGTTGGTCATTGGAATATATACCAAGATAGAATTAAAATTTACAAAAGGGATAATATATCACAAATAGTAATCCCAAAAGAGATGAAATGTAAAATGGATATAGAGAACATCTTGATGGATATTTTTTTGATTTTTCATCCGACTATTCATCTTTATTAATGGTCATAAATTTGTTAGAATTCGGAACATAGGAATTCAAATAGTCTCTAGGAAAAAAATATTGTTGGATGAAAAAATTCATAACTCAAGATTCACAATTCTAGTAGAGATCAAATTTTGTGCATTAAAAGAGAATGAAAATAATAATATATTCATATATTCCAAATTTACCATATTTTATCATTTAGTGTGAAACACTATTACCAGGTTTTATAGTAATATTTTTGGAGTAAAAAATCGACCCCTATGATGCCTAAAATATACACCTCCTCATCCATTTCAAATGTGAAAAACTATTGTTATATATTTTGTGAAAGATTAGGCTTTATGGTGCTAAAATATTGTTTCACATTTTTAATATATTTAATTTTATATTAATATATTCATTTTTTTATGTTTTTCTCTTTTATTTTCCCCTTCTGCACCCTTTCTAATATCCATGAAAATAGAGAACTATCAACATTGTCAGTTGAGTGGGATTGGAAGCAGCAATATTTTATGTTTATTGAACTTAAATTTATAATATTTATTTTATTCTAATAATTTCAGTAGTATATTAATATTTTTTTGAGAAATGGATCACCGTGACTCATATTCTATGGTATTCTTCTTCCTGTCCATTTTAATCCTATCATTCTTCATTATAATGTAGCATACATGGTAGAGTAGCATTGTTGTGCTGATGAGAGGGGGGATTTTCCAATATGAAGAGGGTCAATGTCTGGTAATAAAAAATACGATGGACAGGTTTATGGTGATAAGGTTAATATATATATTTTGAGGGATAATGAGATTAAATATTTAAAGAAAAATGATAGCATTTTTGTAAACACCTAAAAAATCATCATTTCACTAACATCATTTTATGTATTATTTTCATTTTAATTTTATGATTTATTATATCATATTGATAAATATATTTATATAGTTTATTTATAAAACCCCCACCATTATATTATATTATTATTAAGTATTATATAAGCAATGTTAAAAATATAGACAATAGAAAATTGGTGTGTGTGAGTGGAAACCTATAGAAATTAACCTGAGGGTGAGAAATATGATGAATTATTATGTAATAAAAATATATTAGTGAAAAATAGGTGAAAAATATCTATCATCAACTTTCTATATGAATTAAATCAATATATCTAAGACAATACATTCTTTGATCATGATGTCCTCTTTTGAATTCAATGTCATATATAACTCCTCAGAATGAAATTTCTACATGTACAAATGTGGGGTTTGTAAAAACCAACATAAATGGTTACTTTACTTCTGGAATATACATATTCATCAGTCATGAATGATATACTCTTGGAATATATAGAGAAGGTTGTTTACAACTACTAATAGACTAAATATTTAAAAAAATCACGTATGATTTTTTTTGTTTTGTTGTAAATACTCTATGAACTAATATAATATTCTCCCTCATTGTGATATTTCAAAGACACACTAGAATATAATTTATTATAGTTTTATTTTTTATTTTCGGTATATTATATCTTTTAGAACCTTGATGTCATAATATTTTACTTTGACAATCAAAGATGAGTTCTAAAATATATTAAATGTTTTACAGCTATTTTCTTTCTCTATATTTGGGAGGCTAACAATTTTATTTTCTTTTATTGAATAGTAACAGTAGTTAAAAATATTTATTCCTATTTCATGAAAAATATGATACTATTATAAAAGATAAAAAATGAAGAATGAATATCAACAAGATTATGTTATCACCATTTATTAGTGTGGTGTAATTGGTAATTATAGGAAACTATTTCATTATAAATATGTTAGATTGAATCCAACACATCTTAATTGTATTATGGTTAACTTCAATGTGGTTTCCACATATGAAATAGGTCCATCAGGGAATAAGGTAATATTATGAACATTTAAGTGATACATCTAAGGTATTTTATTTAATTCATTATGAAATTTTATTTATAGTTTGAATAAATTATGGAAAATTATTCCTCTAGTTCTTTATAGTAACTGGTATGGATAGAATATTATTTTAATCAAGTGTTATTCTTTGGTTGTTTCTATCCATTTCATTTATTTATCTAATAATGATTATTGGAAATTTTTCTTGGATTTGGTGGATTGTATTATGAATATAAAAAATTCAAATCATGATTTGACATATCTACATGGCATGACACATAGTGGGGGATGCAATAACATGGAAATATATGGAAATATATGACCCTTTTTGTAATTTTTCTCTTCATAATGAAATTTTTGAATTTAATTTTATCAAATGTGTGGGATGATGTATGAATATACATCTCTCAAAACTCTTATATAGTATAAAACATTTTATTAAAATATTTTATGGTGATTATTACTCTTTACCCATAAAATTAAATACTTATTATTATTATTATTATTATATTAATTTTAATTTGACTGATATAAAATCATTATCTCCCATTATTACCACCCATGAAAAACACAAGTTGGGCGGGAGGAATGATATTAGTACTTATTCACTTATCTTCCACCTTCGATTATCCAATACTGGAAAATTATATTCCTTACAATTTTTTCTCTCCCACTTATACCTTCTCTTTCTCTTCCTCCTACACTTTTCTTCACTAGTACATATGCAACTTTACTCCATATCAGTATTTTAGGTTCCATGATTTTCAAAATCACTATAAAACCACATGTTATCATTATTTCCTTTCAATTGGATGTTCTAGAATCCCTCAATGAGTCTAATAAATATGTTATTGTGTATTTATCATATAACTTGATAATAATAATTTCATCAATTTAATATTTTTAAATATTATGATTTTTGTATTTCAATTATTTTAACTATTTATATATCGGTATCTAGGTTCTATTAATGGGATTTATTCTATAACTAATATATAATTATAATTGTTCATCAATAAGGTAGGATATTATATATATTCACCATTCATTGGTTATGAACCCAAGTAATTGGATTTTATAAATAAGTTTTCATTTTTTTCTTTGTATAAAATGATAAAATAATTCATTTGTGTAATATACATTCTTTAAAAATAGATTCATTAAATTAAAAAAATCATTTTTTAATATTGTTGATATATAGGTATTTTAAAAATAATTATTATCAAAAGGTGGTTATACATTTTATGATGATTAATGATATATTTTACATGGTTTTAATGTTATGTAAAATTGGAAAAACACTTCTTGAAATATAAAGGTTATTTTATGACAAGAATAATTTTATATGTTCATGTATAAATATTAAATAATTTGTTAATTTTTATTAAATGATTAATTGATTAAAATATGGTCATTTTCTATTTTATAAAATTTAATATTTTTATTTGTATCATAATGTAACTTATACATGATATTTTTCTATTAATAAAACTTCTTTTTATTATTATTTAAAATATAAAGTGGCTGTTATTTTTAAAATGTGTTACTTACTGTGAGATAGATAACTCTAATTTATATGTGTTAATTTTCATAAAAATATTTATTCATTTTTTATTTGGAATATTTCATGAGATATAAATTGATTTTATTTGAAAATTATTTAGATACATTTTTTAGGATAAGATTATTTAAGACATTTAGTAACCAAATTCCATTTTGAGATAATTTATTTTGAGTTAGAAAACATAATCACATTATTTCTAGTTAGGTGTTTCCATTGATCTAAAATAATATATTTTCATTTATATGATATGGAGGAATTATTCAATGATGATGAAATGTTTGACATAGTTTTTTTGATACATTTTATGGGCATGTATTTTCTTGTTTCATTATATTATGAATATTTATTGATATTGTTTAAAGGGGGAAAAAATAAGCATCATTTATTTACAAGATTTTAAGGTAATTATTGTGAATGCATCATATATCTATCCCTAACCATTAATGTGACTTTTAATTATAAATGTGACTATATTAGAAAATTGACATCATTAAATTAGGTAATTTAAACACTCCCTATATGAACACTCTTGGTATTCCTGTTTAAGATATTCCTCATATTCAATGACTGTATAGGAATGTTTTTACGATTTGTATGAACTAGACCAGAGGTTTGATATATAGATACTAAAGTGGAGTTATGTTGTGATAATCATTTTTTCACATAGATTTTCCATTTATACCGTATTTTTTTAAATTAGGTTTTTTTATTATAAAAATATGTTATTTAAAACTATTTTTTTATTAAATATTTAATATAAAATTTATGATTTTCAATATATGAATTTACATGGGACGATGATTATTATATTTTTTATCATAATTTTTATCTATATATTTTTTGAAATGAATTATTCATATCAAATGATATGTCTAAAATATTTATACAATAAATTTATTTTATTGATTAAATATAGAGTATAAAAATATTTTCAAAAAGTTTAAATCATTTTAATAATATTCTATTGATTCCCATATATGTTTCGTCATCCAATCATGACTATTTACAAGCTTTCGGCTATCTCACATCCTTATCCAACTACTCGACTAAATATTTAGACAAGTATGTCACATGAATGAGTCGTCTTGTCTATTCCATTTATAATTATTAATTCCTTTTAGCTAAATAAAACAATAATGAAACTAATTTTCATATTCATATAACCCTCAAAAAAATACAATGAATGTTAAAATAGTACTTTTACTAATTTATTATATAGTTCAATAAATCATAAAAACACCAGAAATTGTTTCAAGATCATTTCTCAAAATTATTTTATCATATAATAACATCATTAAAATTGATAAAAACCTTATTATTAAATGATCATCCTTTGATGGATTTCATGAATTATATGTGGAGCCTCATAATTCATAACACAATTATAATTATTCAGTTTATCCAAATCAAAAAAATGTCACACATTATTTTCTAATAATTTTCCTTAATTTATAACATGTCTATTATGTTGTTTCTAATTTTTTATTTAAAATTAATTTAATACATATATTCCAAGGGGAATTCTATATTCTATTATATTTATGCAATCATCTAAAATCATTGGGTTTATTAACCTATTAATTTGGATTTGATATCATTACCATAATCCATTCAAGTCCCCTTTAACTTACTATTTCATTTTATTTAATTATTTATTATCATATATTCACATATATATTAATTATAAAATCATAACCAATGAATATATCTGTTTTAAACCAATGAAAAAATAATTATATACAGTCCCTATTTGTCTAAAATGTTTAAAAATTAATTTATTCCCATCATTATTTATTAATATAAGATAAAATAAACTTTAAAATTCCATCTATTTGGATAAAAATATAGTCTGATAATAAGGTACATATAATGTATTACTTTTTTACTAGATAAAATATAATACCAATGAATTTGGAAAAAAATTCTCCCTACTAACGATATCATAAATCATAAGTGGAAAAGGGTGAATACTTATTTTCATCCTTAAATCTTTTAAATATACCATTTAATAATGTATTGATGAGTGTTTCTAAAATCTATTATACTGTATTAATAAAATAAATCTTGACAATTCCAATTAAGAAATTATAGTTGACGAAATATTTTTTAATTTCAGTGGGTTTTAAATTTTAGTATTTCATGGGGTACTTTGATATATTATTTGACATTTGATTTTCATAACAAATTTTCGAGGTATGTTGAGATGATACGATAGATGGAAAGATATCATGTTGGGTTCCAAGAGGAAGAATTATAGTTCGTATACCACAGTAATGAAGAGAGGTGGTAGTATAATTTGTAACAAGAGTGGTTGAATGGTTTATATATTCCTTACTTTTTCTAGATATGGGTATTCTTTGGTTGAATAATAAAGAGATAACATTAATATTTTTTATTATTATATGAGGAAAAGTATAAAATCTGAATGAAGTGTAAATGGATAAAGCACTAAATCCAAAATTTTATGCTAGATAAGTCTCCATCCCAGTGGACCATCGCCAACTATATTTGAAGTTACATGAAATCACTTGATCAGCATGTAGAGGTAATGAATTCTTATCGATAAGGGAATACTAAAGAATAAATTCTCACTTCTAATAGATAGTTAGATGAAATTATTGTTATTAAAACTAGAATTGGACCTCTCCCCATTGTGGGTATTCATTTTTTGAGAGGCAATTACATTGTTATGCACTAATTTATTCTACCCTTATTTTATACTTTGAAGTTTTCACAAAATTTTAAAAATAATATCTAATATTTATGGATTGATAACCAATTTTTGATTGTATTTTTTATTTCAAATTCACATATTCCAACTCCTCCATTGACAATAATATTAATGTACATGGTTTTTATTATCCTTACTCTCTATATTTATCATCATGATTATAGTTGATTTTTATTTCTTATAATGAAATGTTTAATGTTTATTTACCAAAAACAATATTACACTATAATTTTATTTTTTATCATTCAGATTGACTAAATATCCTATTATATTGAATCAGAAATGAAAATACTCTACAAATGTTTCCTAAGAAACCATGAGATAATACACATTTAAATAACTATAGATTGTTTTTGAAACCTTTATATATTATTCATAGTATCAAACACATAGAAATAATGAACAAAATATAACTAAAAAAGTTGAGGACTTCATGTAGTGAGATATAGTTTACTTATAATAATAATTCTACAAAAGTTTTAGATAATTTTTAAGCATGAAATAAAATTAATTTGTTTCACTTCCATCATCGGAGATGAAAAAAATCTTTGGATTATTTGTTAACAGTATTTTTTGACAATATTATCAAACCTTTATAGGGATATGATGCAAATAGTCTTATTTTGTATAAATTCCTCACCTAAAAAGAAAATCATACCTCATAAAATAGAAATATAAAAAATTATCATCATCAGTTTTGTAATCTCTTTATATATGAAAACCTTGTATATTTTAAAAATGACAATAATAATTCAAACAATTAAACTAAGAGTTCTTTTTGTTTATATATATCAAATATTTATTAATGAATAATTTTCCCCTAACCATATTCTTGTGAATTTATATAAAATATTGTAAAAACTTTATTATTATATTTTAAAATATAATGGTCTTTTTCCAATTTTAACTAATTATTTCCAATATCAACAGTAAATAATACTGCAAATCGTTAAATAATAACATCTTGTTCTTATTTATAATTTTATAATTCCTGTTTAACACCCATATGGTTAAAATTATATTTAATGTTTTAATTCTATTTCTAGGAAAATTCAGATATATTATATTCTTGGGACATGAGTAATATTATCTTGAAAATAAATTAATTCTTTTTCTATACACATTATTTACACATGAATATCAATTTTTTATAATGTAATTATTTTAAATAGTTCATTTAACAACCACATTGTTTATATAATATTATTCCTTGATTATATATGAACTATATCCTACATAGAATTTAGTTAAATCTACTCAATTAACTTTTTTGAACTATTTTACATTGTTTATTATAAATATATTATTAAATATAGTTTAGTTTAACTTGAGATATAAATATAATTTGATTTGAATATTTGTGACATAATATTTTTGTTTTATATATTTATATATGTATCAAGTGGTTTGTAAATTTATTTCTCATAGGGTCAAATAAGGATATTACCACACTGATGGGGGGAATATATGGGTAATAAATTTTAACCAATTAAAATGTTATCACTCGTTAACCATCAATCATATGTAGTGAGTGTATCTCTATGTTTTAGTTAACATTATTTCTTATGTGTATGGAATGCACGAATAGAAATAATTAAATTACAATGAACCAAATTTTGTTAATATGATTCCCCTCTATGATTGATGGATACATCCATGGTTATTATCCAATGCACATAGATCCCTATTTATTATCACAAGAATATCATGAAAGAGTATAAATTTTGTAACTATAAATCACTTTCATAAAATATTTCCATAAAATGAAATAGAAAATTGTTTCTATAGATACATGAATTGGTCTCTAGAACCTTGAATTTGAACTCCAGTAAAATCTACTGTCAATATAAGATATTGTAAGTGTGATTTACTTCCTCGCATAAAGTATTCAAGTGTGGAAATTCAATAACTTCAGAAATCTACAACATGATATTTTAGTCTATCCCTCGCAGATCCATGGCCTGGATATGATAAACTTTCATATTCCTCTCACCTATTATCCTTATTTTTCTTCTATATTGAATTAGAATATTTTATTTACCAGCTAAACCTGATATACAATAACTTTGATACAACAATGTTTCAATTGGTTATATATCGGTTCTCATAACATAAGAATAGTTTACCTTCAAAACAATATTATATATTTTTATTGTATCATTGGACCTATCCTATAAGTCTAACACATGAGTCTCCCTTAAATATATCATCTTTAAAACTCAAAAAATTTAATATTATACGTTCCCTAAATTCATGTATTTTTAATATTGATAAAGACTAATATTTATATAATTATTACACTTTAATACTTCTAGAATCTCATTTATTCCAAATAACTCTGAATCTTCAATCTTCAATCATCATTAATGTTAAACTATCCTAATAATTTTACTAGAGACTCGGTTTCAAAAACTCAATGAGATATATAAATATAATATTATTTCTCATTTACTTGTATATGAAATTAACTCCTTATAGAATATGTGTGTGGATTTATTTTATAAAACATGAATATAAATTCCAATTTCCTAAATTAAAGTTGTACATTGGTTGGGAGAATCAAAGAGAACACACACATTATATTATTTCAAATCCTGAATGTGCGGTATTATCATCATCATGTTTAGAAATTATACCTCATTTAAAAGATGTATGCTATGCTGAAAAATACACCAAATAATTAATATTTTAAGACATACGATCCTCAATCACTAATATTATTAAATATATAAGATGAAATAAAGTCATAAGTTCTATGTGAAATATTAAAATTTTACATTTATGAACTCTATAGACTCACCATGTATCATTGTTTTATGCTTGTCAGAGTGTTCTCACTATAGTATTGTCATTGTTTCCCATGAAGTATCCAAATAATTTCATTAAAACAAAACTCTCTTTATCCAGATATAAGAAAAACACTTAGGATCTTCATCATATTATTATCTTTGATTATTGTTGTAGTATTATAATATTTCATCTGATTGAATCTTCTGAATGTAAATTTTTTCCTTAAAAATTTAGGTATTATTCCAGTTTGGTATGCTTGGATCAAACAATAGTGATGTTATTCATCATGTAACTATTATAATTACGGTGAAAAATCACTAGGTTCATTCATGATATGTGTGTATTAGATAATAAACAATTCATTGATTAATAAATATTTATACCAACTATTATCAGCAGAAAACATAATTCCTTAAGGTGTTATAATACTATTATAGGTTGAAACCACTTATTAATACTAGTTCTTACATGTATTATTAGACATTTTTACAAAATTAATTCCTATACTCACATCACATAAAAATTTACATTCTTTAAGTAACAAAAATAATGTATTAATTTCATTAATGCATGGATCTATTTAATATTTTTATCCTTTTGTGTCATTGATAAAATGAATTTCTCGTCTAGTACATAAACATGATTCGTGAGAAAAATGATTTTTGTGTATCAAGGAAAATATTTTTATGATAAAATCACAACAACTATCTATAATTAAAATATGTATGATTTATGATCGTTAGAAACATCTCAGGTAATGTTTAGTTATTTCTCCCTCCGGGATAAGATCTTTTGATTATCAAAATTGTATACGTATTCAAAGTATGAATTACAAGATATTATATGTTGAGAATACAAAAAAGGGAATAAATAAAGTGTCTATCCATATTTGAAAATTTCAACACCTTCATTAATGAAATTTAATTTTTGATTTAATATCATATCATATAATCCCCCCTGAGAAATTGTTTAACTTAATCTCCCCACACGATTAGATGAAAATAAAACAAAAATTAAAGGGACTGAGTTTTATTTTTTCCAAAATGTGGGCATAAGAGTTGATAATTTATTTTCAATCTATTTTTTATCCATTTTATCTATATACTATAGAGAACTCTGGGTGCATGAATGTCTGAAATTTCATACTATTCTGGTGACATGGGTACATTGAATTTCTCATCATTTTAGTCATGTATGTGTTTTCATTTTATATGATCCATAATGGAACATGAATAACATGGTGAAACATTCCATATTATTTATAATATATTTATGGGTTGGTATTACTATTAAAAAATTATTTGAGATGTGTCCAAATTTATTTTATCCCCAACAGAGCTCTTTCACCCCACTATAGTTGGCAGTTTTTTTGAAACCTCAATTGAAATCGAGGATTTTTATGTTTTATTTTCTATTGGAAAATATATTTTAAATTATATTATGACTTTTGAATTATTATTTTCATTTCCAAATATACTATCAAAATTTATATAATATCATTTGGAATATTAATATCTTGTTTAGAGTCTACACATGGCTTCTTGAGAGTGTTTTTTCCACATAGATCTCATTAGATTTAGATATAATTTTGGTATTTATGGATGTAATATGTTTTTAATATTTCATCATCTTCCATCCTAAGGAAATATAGTCAGTCTTCCTATAATTTTGTGAATTTTTTTTCACCTAAAAATATTTTACATGTAAATATGAATATAAATCATCATTTTGAACACAACAACTATACATAACAAAAAATTTAGTAAACACTTAAAATATTTTGAGTTGGATAGATTCATATTAATCAGTGGATGTTGCATCTTATTAGTATTAATCTCCCTCAATATAGACATTTTATAAGATTCATCGCATTATGGAATGTATAAAAAATCAATACTTCTCTTCCTATTTGTTTTCACAAATATTTTCCCAAAAAACATTGGTTTTATTCGTTATAAAATGAAATATCAGGAATTTATAAATTGATGGGCATGGTGTATTTGGGAATTATCTATCACTAGGTGGGAACTTCTTAGGGAACCAATTTTAATACTCTTTCTTTTCACCTTTCAGATCATGGTTGGATTCTCATCCATTTACATCATTCGCTTTTTTAATGACTTTCTATTAAAACCACCACTATTTATTGAGTCATTATTAGAAAAAATATTAGACTTAATTTTTTATGCTATATACTACATTAATTATATTGATAATTTATTGTGATAGAATCAAAATGAATTATTTTCATATAGTATAGTCTTTTTAGAATAAAAATACTCTAATAAGTTTTTTTTTTGCAATCTCAATGGTTTTTATTTTGATTTTGATAAAGACATGGATTTTGAAATTTTAAGATCTAAAAATTTGATATCAAACCAAGGTAAATTAATATTGATATTATTTTTCATAGCCTATATTTTATAAAATACATCTTAACACTTTATTATCAGATATACAATATATTACTCATGTATCATTGTCTTTTCACGGAATGATTTATCATGAACATTAATCAAGTTTTCCATTTAATTATTAATTTCCGTTCTATTTTACTCTAAAAAAAGAATCTTTTCTGAAGTATTCCAAAGTATTTATCTTCCCCATGGATTAATTCAACATAATACATTCCAATTTAAGATCATTTTTGACTAAGATACTTAATTTTACGACTTTGATTATGAGACTGATTGGTGAAATCTATACACACCCTAACACATTATACTATTGATCTATTTCTTTTAAAGATTTATCTTCAGAGTATGAGATAATCTACTATAAAGTTTTAGAATAGGGAAAATTATATGTGACTTAATATTTGGTAATTTAGGAATAATTTATTTTAAAACAAATATAGATTCATATATTGAATCATTTGACATGTTCAGTTTACCACTTCTATATGGCACAATCAAAGGAACAATTTGATAGGTAATATACGTTACCTCATTTTAATCATTGATATGATCTGAATATTGAGAGGTAAAATGATTATCTGAATTATTTTTATTTGAGATATCAAATAATTCATCATCTTATATGGAAGATTTATCCCCAGTAGAATCAAATCAGGAATAAACTATCTCATATTACTCTTTTAATAATATAGATTCTCTCCTCATCATTATCAACTCCTTAAACCTTATATTATTATAAGACATGGAATTAATGATAACTTGATCACCAGTTAATATGAATCATATACATTTTTGTTTTAAATTAACCTTGGAAGAGAAAACAATATATACAAATATTTGAGATAATAGAGAAACCCATTAGAAGTTTGATCAAAATATTTTATATCATAATTAGAATCACTAGTTGATTTTTCCAAAATTAGAGGGGATAAATTAGTGTGGGATGATTATCACTCTTTTAGAACCTGAATTTTTCAATGAATAGATATCTCAATTTTACATCATCATATTTCTTCTTTAGTTGTAATTCACTAATAACAATATGTTTAGGTCATAACACTAATGATTTTTAACAAGTCTTTCCTCCAAGATGGATGAAAATGTCCCCAGTAATACATGGATGTTATCCTCTATAAAAAACTACCAATTTGTTATCACATGACCCTTAGGTAGGTTATGACCATTAGATCCATTAAATTATAGAATTATCTAGTTCTATTACAAGAAAAAAATTGCTTCTCCAAATACCTTAATAGTATTTCAACACCATATTGTAGATTACTAGAAAGGGAAAAAATTTCTACTGGATAGTGCAGGTGTAATATTCCATCCTCACTATCAATAGTTAATTGGGTAACCTCAATATGTCTATACTTATATAATAGGATGTTTTAAACTAGTTCTCTCATATCTTTTCTATTAACATGATCAACTAACGTATTTTTATCCCCTCTTATCCATCATAATCATCATTAGTGAGTGAGAATAATTTATTTTATAACTCTATTAGATGTCTCATAACATTGACACATTTAGTTAGTAATATATTTTTTATCATTTCCTAACATGTCTTCACTATTTAACTTTAGGACATTTGTATATATAACAATTACTAAGTTGGACCTCACCAATAATCCTCTCAATTGAGTCTTCCCTAAATATAATTTATTTATATATATATAATATTGCCTGATATAATTCATTTAATGTGTTACCTTTTCTATTTATGTATACATGGACCTATGTTTACATAAATCTCATACTTTGATTATTCCATGAATCTTAGTAACAAAAAACATATCAGAATATTTAATATTTGACATATTTTAATTAAAATCTAATACTTTGAATTACGATATCAAAATATCACAATCTTGATACTATATCGCTTCCATGGAATTTAGTATTGTAGTATAATGTGTGTCCATTTGTTTTAGGAAATATGAATATAGTCCCTCTTTTACAAAATATTTTACCCCTCTTTCAAAGAGATAATCATAGAATACAAACCTCTTGATAATTTGTATCATGAATATGTTGTATTATCATAGTTGGATTTGAAAATCCTAATGACTTTAAAAGACTTATGTTATGAATATATAAATGTAAAATCTTTATGATTAAAAAAATGGTCTTCGAATACTTACATTAACAAAATCAATATGATATATAAAAGACTTTGATCTAGGATAAGTATTGTGATCTGACATCATGAACACTATAAACTCATGTGTTTTGATTCTTCTTAAATTTATCCAGTTGTATCACTCTAGTATTAACATTATGCCTCATGAACCATCCAACTCATTTATTTATCACATTATTTCATTGCACACAAATCATGATAAAATAAAATAATTATGCTTTTGTTATTATCTTTAAATCTCAATGAAACGTTTTCATCTTCAATATGAATGAATATTCTAAATATACTATCTTTTTTTCTTTAATGATGGTATAATTAATGTTTTCCAGGATCAGATCAAACACTGGTGGATTGATTCCTTATGCTATTAGTATATGCTCAGTGACATATCATCATTATCTTTCATGATATGCATGAGTTCCTCTTGGAAGGTAGAAAAAATTAAAACATTTTTTATCCATGGTGTGGAATAAGACAACTTCAATGTCATAATTTGTATTATAACACGCAAGCACTCTTATTTCAGATAAAAGATTCGTAGAAATAAACAATATTTGTCTCACATAGAATTTTCTTTCCATATATACCTCATTGAAAACAGTCATCACTCAATCATCTAGATATTAATGTCTATTTGGTGCCTCTTCTCTCCATGGGTCCCCAATTCCAACCCAAAAATGATAATATAACCACTTATTCCAAAATACAATGTCGATCAATGAAATAACATGTATTCCAACCAATGTATCCACTATTGATCCACATACCCTTTTAAAAAAAATGGTATATCTTTCTTCCATGAGAACTCATGGATGTGGTATCATTGGTTCCTATGTATTACATATATAAGGAAATTATTTTTGGTTAAGACATTTTCTTCCTTTTAAAATACCAATAAAAATATCCAACCATTACAAATTCTTAAAAAGTTTAAATTTATATCAATTATTCATCGAAATTTAATAATTTTTGGAAACTTTTGCAGGATAATATTTGTACATAATAAGTGAGTGTTTCTAGGTGTGAATGTTTCCTTGCCTTGTATTAGGAAATTCATCTTCTCTTTGTAATCCTCTTAAACATCATTAACATAATATATTTAATTATTTTTACTATATAGAAACAAATCCTAAATATAGTCAATGAAGATGAATCTCTTTCAAGCTTGGGTAATGGAAAACACTTACAAGATACTCAACACAAACATATTTCCATTAAAAATTCACTTAATCCCATTTATTTTAATTGAAAACAACTTCAACATAAAAACATTATGTTCCATAATTTCTTATATTTTTTTTATGATTATTTTTTTGAGAAATTAGAATTAGTTAATTCATTAGCACCAGAACTATTTATTCCAACATCATCAATGAATTTCTCATTATAAGCTTCTTCTATATGAAAATTTATATAATTAATTACATAATAATAAATTTATTTTTTCTATAATTTAGGAGATACCCCCTAACAATTTATTTAATGAAATATATTATTATATCATATTAGTATTTATATTTTTAACATCTTATTCCAAAACTTATATCATATTAAATTTGATTGAAAATGCATAAAATCTAAATTCAACAGAATTTTTGAAAAACATACGATGATTTTTGTTCATAATTTATGTCAAACATGTACTTTTTAGTATTCATGAATTAATTTATAGAAGGATTTTTATTACAACATATCCTGTATATAGTGTTGTTCGATTTGTTTATAATAAGAAACATATATTAATTATTAGTAGAAATAGAAATATCATCTCTCGAGAATAATTAATATTTTTTTCTTCCACATCCCTCAGAATTCTATGCATCTCTAACAAATATTTTTTATTTCATATACTCGTTTTTTTATTTTTTTTTTTTAAATAATGAATTACTTTAAGCTACTTTCTAATGATAATCCATAAATTCATTTCTAGTTGATTGATTTGATATATTTGTGTTATATATTATAACAAATAGAGGAATTTATTTTTCATCAAAACTTTTAAATATGTTGATTCATTCAATATATTCTAAATTATATTTCATGAACATCATATTATTTATATTATTGAAATTATAAAATAATTTAAGGATATATAATGCATTTAGTTTTTTATTACATTAGAGGTCTATATTAATAAGAACTAATTAAATTGGTTTTTATTTTTTAAATAATTCTAGTTCTCATGTAGTATTCATGTAATATCATCCTTTTTTTAAAAAATTCTATAATTGATTTCATTTTTTGTCATTCATTTTGGAAGATTTTTCAGAATATTTTTTTTTGAATATTTTTTAGATTTTAATTCCAAACAACCGAATAATTTTAAGATAGATTTTTTACATCATATAATCTAATATTAAATAAACTCCAACTATTTTAATTTTTAAAAAATTAATATTATTTCTTCTCTTATTAGTGAAAACTTATATATCATTCATGATTTTAATGTTTTAATAATTTTTTATAAAACTAGATTTAGTATCACTGTCATACAATTTGATAACATTTAAGAAATTATGTTATAAGACAAAAAAAATAGAACTTCATCTGATTTATATTTCTATATAAAATAAAGTTATTGAACATAAATATAACCACTAAGGAATTAAGATTATAAAATTTCATTAAGGATCTATAATTAAATTTAATATATATTGAGATTGTTGTATCTATAGTCATGAAACATGATTTCAAGTTTTCAGGTCTCCATTATTTCTCTTTTATAGATTAATTCTTACCCAATTATATAATAAAACATATTTTTGAACATTTTATATAGATATGATTCATTACAAAATTGGTGTAATTGTTTTGGATGTATTGTTAAAATAAAAATCCATCATTGAGACCAGATTGATCAAATATTCGATATATCTCATTTCAAAAATAAAATATAATTTTTTTTGTCGTATTTGGTTTTGTCTATTAGTTTCTTGCTTGATTCACCTCATTAGATTTTTTATTCTATATTTATTTAGTGACTATAAATTTATAGTAATATGTTGATATTTAAAACTAAATACTGTGATGGATAGAGTACAAGATACACAATACCAAGCATAAATGAACCATGAAACGTTATTTTTCAATGTGGCTATTATAACATAGTTATTAAATAAGTAGGTATTAATTCTATTAAATATGTTTATAAATATATATTCCAGATATATTAAATAAAAATAAATTCATTGGTTTTTAAAAACATATTTCTAAATTTTTAGGGAAGTCATTTTATTCTTAAAAAATATTTTTTCTTACGAAATATTTTATATTGCATTTGGTGACTGGATATTATTATTAATCTGTACAAATTTTAGAAATTTTAATTTATAAAATAAATATAATTTTTAATCCAATATATAAAAAATATATTTGGGTGGAATTTTATTGATTTTCGAAAAAGATTGATCTTCCAGTGAATAATCCAAATTATTGAATCTTATTGAAAACTGTACATTATTTTAAATTAATTACAAACAAAAATTAACATTTGGATTATTTTTTTAATTTCATTTCATCCAATTTATTTAAAGTTTTCCAATTAATTTCTTTAAAATGAATTTATTCTTTGAATTCAGTTTAAAAAAAATTATATTTTAAATAAAATTTTACTTAAAAAATAGTTTTTAAATTGCATTATTTATTTTTATTTTTAAAATAAAATTTCCCAAATCTATTATTGGAATTTTAAAAAATAGATTTCATATATGAAATAATCTGGTAATTTTTTTATGTAGGTCCCTTTTTGTCAATATGAATAGAAACCTTAATAATTTGTGTAACTATGGTAAATGGTATATCATTTAATTATAGTTAAAATAAACTTATATTGACTATTAAATGATCCTAACACATATATTTATTTTATATAATGATTCTATTTCATATTTACTCTTCCAGGATTCTATTATATTGAATTTCATCCCATTCGAATGTGATTAAAACATTTATAATATTTTATGTAATGAATTGTTATAAATGTCATACATTTGCTTTTAACAACAATAATATTGTTAAAATATGGATAATTAGATCCTATGAAATGTTATAAATAATATTTTTAAATATAAATTATTTATCTTCATCAGAGTTGATTATTTTATATTTTTAGTAAATACACAATCACAAATAATTCTTACACAACACTGATATAGTGATTATTTAATTAATGGAAAAATAAAATAAATGAAATAAAAATATTAAAAGTAATATTATTTAATTTTTTAATTTGAAAAAATAATTATTTAGATAAATATAAAATTCTAGTGATATTTTAAACAATAATATTATTGTTAATTGGTTTTGTTGATGATATAAAAAATCTATGTGAAATAATAGTTCTAAAATTGACATTATTGATATTTTAAAATAAATAAAATTATTTAAATTATAAAAATTTATTAAAAAATTTTATTATAAGGACCTCGCCTTAAAAAAATTAAATCATTAATTAAATGAATAATTTACATTGAGGATCTTTTCAGGTTTAGAGTTTTAGAGAATTAGGCCACTACTATTACATTACATCTCAAAAATTACCGACTAGACACTTCTACTCAGTTTAAATTTTTTCACAAAATAAAAATTCATGAAAAAATATTAATGTCTAGTTCCGTGTTCTCGACAATATGATGTTTCATTGATCTCATCCTTGACCCTATTCATCTTTAAGTCCTGTGAAAAACATTTCAAAACATGGGATGAGCATAAAAATCCCAGTAAGGATTATAAAACAGTGAAGGAAAAAATTAGTTAATCATTACATACATAGCATAAGATCTTTAACATACCTCATGAAATCATAAGATTTCTGAATAACACAAAGATAACATAAATCATAAAGGTAACTTGTGGCATCTATATCATACATAAATTGTAGCTATCATAGCTACGTAGAGAGTTACATTTGGAATACCCATCACAGTATATTTCTGAAATCGCTTAGGAGAAACATTCATGTTTACCTCTATCACTTTACCCAATGCATTGGAGAGCTATCTTAGGCTCACCCACCCTAGGTTTATCATGGAACCACCCGTATACATAAACAATGTCCAATAAATATAAAATATTCATAACACATAAAACAAACCTAATGGAAATATAACATTTCCACACATTAATTACAATATATCATGTATATATATTGACATAAAAATCCATTATCAAAACCTTTTTCAATACCAAAATATGTAAAAATAATATATGGTATTTATTTGGCTTTTAGAAACATTTCAGCTTGTTAAGAAAGGCAAAGATCAAATAATACTCCAGGAGGAAAAGGTCGTTGTCACTGCCTACGTTTAAAAGAAACATTATTTTTTGTTGTTTAGTAAAATGTCTTGTAGAAAAAAGATTCTATTTAAAACCCATTGAATTATGTTAAAAGAATAAGGGTATAATTATACATCGTATAAAAGAAAGTCATGTATGAAACAAAATATGCCTCAATGAAAGGATAGTGAGTTGAAGTCCCATAAAAATATCATTTTGTAAATAAAATAGATCAATTATGTGTATTCAATATAGGTACAGATAAAGAAAATATAAATAATATATATGACATAATCATTGCATGGCATAATCAAGAAGTAAAAGATTAACCCAAAGAGTGGAAACTAGGTTAAGAAGTTCCCTTACCTCATGTCCGACTTGAACCGTTCGTTCATTAATTTCATGAATAATAAACTAAAGTAATTTTCTACTTGATTAAAAACCATTTTTAATGTTTATCAATCCTTTTATATCACTTATTACCATGTTATAAACATTATGTAATCATTTAAGTTAATAATGGTCATTTTGTCGATATTTGGTACTTGAGTAAAAAATGAACTTCTTATTATTACAAATTGTACATGGGGTCAGAAGTATATTATATATAGAATCATATTTATTATTTAAATATAATATATATCCATTATATATATTTATTTATAATAATACATAACATTTAGAGGTAATAAATGAAATACACCGTTAATGGAGACGGTAAGCCGTACGTACTCATAAATGCTACATTCATTTTATTTTGTATTTTAATGGAATTAAAACATAATGATACATATATATATTATAATTCCAGTATAATATAATATGTAATATCATTAACTCCATCCTTTATATGTCCCACATATGTCATGAGCGAGTGATATCACTTTGAGGGGGCGGTAGTCCGCACTTCCTCAAATGAATTTATCGTATTTACCCACTATGGAAACCATAAAGTTATTCTATAAATATAAAATAGAGGGGAATATAAACAATAAAAAAATATATGACATATAAATACAGTTCTATCTTAATGTCCACCATAAGATGTGGTAGGAGGTAATTGAACAATCATCATTTTGTGAGGCGTTAGTTCACCGTCCCCAAAAACTGTATGTTCTTTACCATTTAGATGGAGGTGTTTGTAAGTTTAATTCAAATAATTCACATAAAAATATAATTGTATATTGAGGATATTGGTGTTGTTATAAAATAATTTAATGAAAATATTTTAATGTTTGGATAAGTAAAATAAACGAAAAGAATTTAAGAGAAACTATTACCTTTAATTCTGGTAACTCCCATTGGTTTGACCCAACAGGACTTCTTGAAGTGACTTCTGCCTAAGGTAAGTCTTAAAGGAGGAGGGGAGGGATGAATAAAGCCTAATTGGGATTAGTTTTAATGTTCCAAGGGGCATGATAAGTGTAAGTAATGGGATAGAAGTGAGGGATTTTATAAGGGGGAGGAGGGGCTCTTTAAGAAAGTGTGAAAATATTATTTTATTTTAAATGATTTTCGGTTTCTAAAAGTAAAAAACTAATTAAAGTAGAATATAAGATGACTCATGGTCGAAATAAAATCATCCAATAATAATTGGACAGGTTTTGAATATTATTTTAATCATTATAACCTTATTTATTTAAATCATTTATTAACGAGGTAAATAGTGTATCATTATTGTGTCATAAATAATTTTATTTATTTGAATTCTAAAAATTATAAAAAAATACCATGATGTAGGTAATAGTTTTATATTTCTGAATAATATTTATAGTCTAAATTATAACATATATAACCCCATTTAAAAATTGATTTACTAGAAGATATTTGTTTAAGTCATTTTGGCCTTTACCTTATGTTAAATACAATAAAGTGTCATTGTCACTCTTAAGTGGATCCATGCAGTCTCAAAATCAACCCAAGGATGAAAATGGTTGGCCATGACTCACCCAATATGTTTTGGACTAGTGTTAAGGTAATTGTGTATTATTATAATATTTCTTTTACCTTGAATTACCCTATTTAACTTTAACCGCAGTAAATAAAAGTCAGAAGTTACAATTTTCCAAAAATTATTTTCATATTATTGAAAAACATTTTACATACAAATAACAAACAGTATGTCATATTTTTATCATTAAAATTACAGAAGTTGTAAAATGACATTTAAACGAAAAAGTCCGTTTTTTAACTACCACTTAGTGGTTTCACTATTCATTACAAATTGAAGTTTGTCAGAAAAATACCAAATATTCACCATATTATATATTTCATATTATAAATTCAAAAATGATGTTTATTTTACTAAATAAAAAACATAGAAGTTGGAATAATTTATTTAAAATTAATTCCCGTTGTTAAAACAAATAGTGCATTTTTAAGAAATATTAACTATCAAAAGATTGACACTTGTTTATGTCCAATTTCAAAGTGAAATTAATTATAGTGACCAAATTTGGATTAAATGGTAATAATATAATCCAATTAAACTTTAAAACCAATTAAAAAAACAATATATCCACATAAATCAATAATATTAAAAGACATTTTTGAATTAAAATACAGTATTTTTCACTATTCATCAAAAATGAATTTTATCAGAAAAATATCATAATTTTACCCAAAGTATATTTTGTTGTCCGAATTCTAAAGAAGAATTTTATTTAGTCAAATAGAACATATCAAAGTGACCAAAACTATATTTAATGAGGCTTCTCCATCAAAAGGCAGTAAATCGACCTTTTAAAGAATAATAGAGTATTTATGCTTAAAATTAGATTCATTGACATTTTAAGCCAATAAGTATTGTTGGATAAATGTAAAAAAATTTAACAAACATGTATAATAATATTATATTTAGTTCTATTCATTACCACTAATAAAAATTCTAGGCGTTAACTATCATTTAAAATAATATTATATTATTATTTTTTAGTATGACCCAACGTTGTGTGCAATGTTAGATTAAAAAAACCCATTTTTGTGTATCGGGTACGCCATCGAAAATAGAATCTATTTTAAATTAAAATTAATATTTAATTCAAAAATATTAATAAAAATAAAACATTATTATATCTTTATTTACCTGGGATGTTACATCCTTCCCCTCTTTTGGAAATTGCGTCCTCAAAATTTTACTGAATTACCAAATAAATGGGGATATTTATCTCTCATAACATTTTTAGAGTCTCATGTTGCCTCTTCAACCATATGGTTTTTCCAAAAAAACATTGCCTCATGAATTAACATATTCTACAACACTTTCTCTCTAAGTTCAGGAAACTGGACATGTTGTTCCTTATAAGAGAAATTCTCTTCCAACTGAACTACCTCTGGGCTCAAAACATGAGATGGATCTGGAATGAACTTTATCATCTTTGAAACATGGAAAATATTGTGCACCTAGGATAAATTTGGTGGTAAATCCAATATATAGGAAATTGATCTAACATTATCTAGGATTTTATAAGGTCCAATGAACCTTAGACTCGAATTTCCCTTCTTGCCAAAACACATCACACTAGTCCATGGAGAAACTTTGGGAAAGACATGATCACCTACATCAAAAGAAATATCCTTCCTCTGGTTATCTGAATGACGTTTCTGCCAACTATGAGGTGTTTTATTGTTCTTCTGAATCAAATTATATTTTTCCACTATCTCTTATACCAATTTTGGTCCCATCAGTTTCCTTTCACCTACTTTATCCCAAAAATCTAGGGTTCGACAACTCTTTCCATGTAATGACTCAAATGGATCCATATGTATACTGGAATGAAAAAATTTATTATAAGAAAATTCATCCAAAGAAAGATGTTGGTCCCAACCTTCCTGGTAATCCAGTGAACAAGCACGTAGCATATCCTTTAAGGTTTGAATTGTTCGTTTTGACTACCTATCTAATTATGGATGAAAAGTTGTACTAAAATTTAATTCAGTACCCAACGACTTCTCCAAGAATTTTCAAAAGTTAGAAGTAAACCTGGGATTTAATTTGATACAATGGAGAGGGGAACTCCATGCAACCTAACTATATCTATAACTTACAACCAGAAATTTGATCTAGAATCAATTTATTTCAAATATGATGGAAATGAGAAGATTTAGTCAATCGATCTGCAATAACCCTGATTGCATTATTACCTTGAGAAGTCTTCAGTAATCCCACAATGAAGTCCAAGGATATATTTTCCCACTTCCACTATAGCACTTTTAAAGACTGAAGCATCCCTTTCGTTAAATGCCTCTATCCTTTAATCAACTGACAAGTCAAACCCTTCACAGTAAAATCACTAATATCTCTTTTCATTCCATCCCACCTGTAATACTACCAAATATCTATGTACATATTAGTACTACCAGGATGAACTTAAAATGGAGAACTATGATCTTCACATATCAACTCATTCATCAACTGTGAATCACAAGGCACCCATAATCTATTTCCAAATATCAAAAAACAATCATTATAAATGTTAAATTCAGGAAACTTACCCTTTTGGACAAGCTCTACCTTTTCGTGCAACTTGCTGTCTTCCTTCAATGCTTGCTTAATTCTTGTCAGAGAGAGATGATTTTGCTAACACCTGAAACACAATAGAATAATTTCATGCACTAAAAACATCTATGAAAAAGTTCGTCAAATCAAAATCCAAAGGATCTCATTCAAAATGTAGCATGGTTACTGAAGCATTACTTATTTGACTCAAAACATCAGCCACTTTATTTGCTTTTCCCGGATGATAAAGTATCATGTAATAATAATTCTTGATTAATTCCAACCATCTCTTTTGTCTCATGTTCAATTATTTCTGAGTGAATATATACTTCAAACTTTTTTGGTCAGTATATATTTCACATTTTACTCCATTCAAATGATGCCTCCAAAATTTAAAGAAAAAACAACAACAGCTAATTCCAAAACATGTGTAGGGTAATTAAACTCATGATGTTTCAACTAAAGTGAAGCATAAGAAATTACCTGGTCATTCTTCATGAGGAAAAAAACAAGTCCATTCAATGAAGAATCACTGTAAATAACACACTCACCATTTCTGGAAGGTAGTTCCAAAACTGGAGAATTCACCAATATTATTTTCATTTCTTGAAAATAATTATCACATTCTTTTGTCCAAAAAATTTAACACCTTTTTGAGTTAACTTATTCAGTGTGCTAGAAAACTGTGAATAATTCTCAACATGACCCTGGTAATAACCATCCAAACCAAGAAAACTATGGATCTTAGTTATATTTGTGTGTCTTGGCCATAATTCAACAAATTTTGTTTTAGCATGATCAACAGTTATGCCATTTTTTGAAACAATATGACCAAGGAAAAAAAATTTGTAAATAAAACACAAACTTGCTGAATTTACCATACAGTTTCTTTTCTTTTAAGGTTTTCTAGACAACCCATAAATAACTTTCATGTTCCTCTTTACTTTTAGAATAAACTAAAATATCATCTATAAACACAACCACAATATATAACCTGAATCCACTAAGCCAACACTACAACAAACTATTCAGTTATGATACTGACCATCTAAGGATGCTGATTTGGAAGTTCATTTCCCTCTGTATTCCTTAAAAGTATAACTTCCATGTTTCCTTTACGGAAAACCATTCTGAACAAAAAAATATCTTAGGCAAAGTAACATGGTAATCTATAAATGCTATATCATTTCAATATTAACATAAATTACATTATGAATATTAATTTAACAATACCCTAACTCCAAAAGTTATATTAACCCACCTCTGATACCAACTATAAGGACCCGACCTTAAAAAAATCACATAATCATGAATTAAATGAATAATTCACATTGAGGATCTTTTCAAGTTCAGAGTTTTAAATAATTAGGCCATAACTATTACATTACATCTCAAAAATTACAAAGTATAAACCTCTACTAAGTTTACATTTTTTCAAAAAATAAAAACTCTTGAAAAAAGTGTCATGTCTAGTTCCATGTTTTAGACAGCATGAATTTTCCTTGATCACATCCTTGACCCTATTCATCTTTAATTCCTGTGAAAAACATTTCAAAACTTCGTTTGAGCATAAAAAGATCGGTAAGGTTTAAAAAAACAATGAAAACATTAGTTTATCATTACATACATAACATAATCTCTTTAACATACCTCATGAAATCCTAAAATTTACGAATAAAACATAGATAATATAAATCATAAAGGTAACTTGCGGCATCCATATCATACATACATTGTAGATATCACCACTACATAGAGAGTTACATTTGGAATACCCATCATAATATATTCCTTAAATATATTAAGGGAAACATTCATGTTTACCTCTGCTGTGTTACCCAACTCATTGGAGAGATATCTCGGTCTCACGATCCCTGGTTTATCACGAAACCTCCCGTATACGTAAACAACGGCCAAGAACCATATCATATTCATAACACATAGAAAAAATATAATGGAAAGACTAAATTTCCACACTTCAATCAAAATATGTCATGTAAATATTTTGACATTAAAAATTCATTATCAAAACCATTTTCAATACCAAAATACATGAAAAGAGTATACGATATTTATTTTCCTTTTAAAAACATTTCGTCTTGTTAAGGAAGCCAAAGATCAAATAATACTCACAGTGGAGGAAAAATTCATTGTCACCACTTGAGTTTAAAAGAAACATTATTTTTTTCCATCAGTAAATTGCCTCAAAAAAATATTCCATTTGAAAACAATTTAATTAAGTTAAATGAAAAAGGGTATAATTATACACTGTATAAAATAAAGTCATGAATAAAACAAAATATGCCTCAATGAAAGGAGATTGAGATGAAGTCCCTTGCAAAGATAATTTTTTAAATAAAATAGATTTATTGTGTGTATTCACTATAGGTACACATAAAGAAAGTATAAGAACATGATAGGACATAATCATAGCATGGCATAATCTTGAAATAGAATATTAACCCAAAGAATGGAAATTGGGTTAAGAGGTTACCTTACCTCGTGTCCGACTTGACCCGTTCGTTCTTTAATTTCATGAATAATAAACTATATTTAATTTATACTTTCTTAAGAACAATTTTCAAGTTTATTATTCTTTTTTAATCATCTACTACCTTGTTATGATCATTATGTAATCATTTAAGTTAATAACGGTCGTTTTTTCGATATTTGGTACTTGAGTAAAAAATAAACTACTTATTATTACTAATGGCCCATGTGGTCAAAAGTATATTATCTATTGAATAATATTCATTATTTAAATATTATATATCTAATACATATATGTATTTATAATTTTACATAACATTTAGAGGTATGAAATGAAATGAACCGTTCATGGAGACGGTAAGCCGTATGTACGCATTAACGCTACTTTCATTTCAATTTCGTATTTTAATGGAATTAAAACATAACGATACATATTTAAATTATAATTACAGTATAATATAATATATTATATCATTAACTCCATCCTTTATATGTCCCACTTATGGCATGAATGGGTCATATCACTTTAAGGGGGCGGTAGTCCGCACTTCCTCAAATGAAATTATCGTATTTACCCACTATGGAAACCATAAAGGTATTCTATAAATAAAAAATACAGAAGAATAGTTACAATATAAATGTAATATATATCCTGTATAAATATAGTGACATATTAATGGACACCATAATAGGTGGTAGGAGATAATTGAATAATCATCGTTTCGTGAGGTGTTAGTTCGTCATCCACATAAAATGTATGTTCTTTACCCATTAGATGGAGGTGTGTGTAACTGTAGTTAGAATTATTCTCATAAAAACTTACTAGTATATTTAGGAAACTTTTTTTTAAATAAAAGAAAGGAATAAAAATATTTTAAGGGATGTAGAAGTAAAATAAAAGAAACAAATTTAAGAGAAATGGTTACCTTTAATTCGGGTAACTCCCATTGGTTTGAACCAAAAAGATTTATTGAAGTGACTTCTACCTAATGAAAGGATTTTTGAATGAGTAGAGAGATATAGGGAGCTTAATTGGGAAGAGTTTGGATAATCCAAGGGTCTTGAGTAGTTTTAGGAATGGTTTATAAGTGAAGGATTTTTATAAGGGGGAGGAGGGGCTCTTTAGGAAAGTGTGAACATATTATTTCATTATATAATTATTTTAGGTTTATAAAGGTCCCAAAATAATTAAAGTAAAATATAGGATGACTAATAGTAAAAATAAAATCATCCAATAAGAATTGGATATGTTTTGGATATTATTTTAATCATTATAATCTTATAAATTTAAATCATTAATTAACGAGCTTAACACTGCATCATTATTGTGTCATAAATAATTTAATTTTTTTAAAAAAAATTATACACTAAATACAATGATATAGGAAATATTTTTATATTTCCAAATAATATTTATAGTCTAAAAGATATCTTATATAACCCCATGTAAAAATTTATTTACTAACCGATATTAGTTTTTTTCATTTTTGCCTTTACTTTGAGTTAATTAAAATAAAGTTTCATTATCACTCTTAAGTGGCTCCATGGAGTACCAAAATAGACCCAAGTATGCCCATGGTTGGAAATTCCTCATAAAATAAGGTTAGAAAAAGTGTTAATGTAATTTTGTATTATTATAATATACTTTTTACCTCAAATTACCCTATTTCCTATAACCGTGGTAAATAAAAGTCATAAGTTTCTATTCAAAAAAAATTATTTTTTTTCTTATTGAACCAAATTTTTATTACTAATAACAACCATGTATATTGGATTTTTGAAATTCAAAATACAGAAGCGTTAAAATTTTATTTAAATGAAAAGTTGGTTTTTTAACTACTACTTAGTGGTTTCATTATTCATCAAAATTTATATTTTTCAAAGAATTTCCCAAAATTTAGCTGAAGATATATTTGATTTTATGAATTCAAAAATTATGTATATTTTACCAAATTATAAACATAGAAGTTGTAATAGTTAATTTAAAATTAATTCCTATTGTCAAAATAAAAAACGTATTTTTAAGAAATATTAACTATCAAAAGATTAACACTTGTTTATGTCCAATTTCAAAGTGAAATAAATTCCAATGACAAGAATTTGATTAAATAGTAACAATATAATATAATTACACTTTAAAACCAATTAAAAAGATAATATAACCATATAAATAAATTATATTTAAAGGTTGTTTTGAATTAAAATACAATATTTTTCGCTATTCATCAAAAATGAATTTTATCAGAAAAATACCAAATTTTTACCCAAAGTAAATTTTGATTTCCAAATTCTAAAGAAGAATTTAATTCGGTAAAATAAAACATATAAAAGTGACCAAAAATATATTTAATGATGTTTCTCCATCAAAAGTCAGTAAATCGACCTTTTAAAGAATATTATAGTATTTATGCTTAAAATTAGATTCATTCACATTTTAAGCCTCTAACTTTTATTCGATAAATGTAAAGACATTTAATAGACATGTAAAATAATATTGTAGTTAGTTATGTTCATTCCCACCAATAAAACGAATGGGAATTAAATATCATTAAAAATAATATTATATTATTATTTTTCAGTATGGCCCAACATTGTGTGCATCGTAAAATTTTAAAATGACCCGTTGTTTCATATCAGGTATGCCATCAAACATAAAATCCCATTTAAAGTTAAATTAATATTTAATTCACAAATATTAATAAAAATAATAATGTTTTATTTTATTTTTACCTCTAATGTTACACTAATATTTTAAAAAAAATAAAAATATATGGTTACATAAACCATCCATGATTTATTTATGGGTATTTTTCTATTTTATTGTAACATTATTAACCACTAAAATGTAGAATATATTAATATTACCCTAATTTTCAAAAAGGTGAATGGAGGGTTAAAACCAAATAATATGGCTAAAAATAAAGTTAAAACCAATAGGATTTTTATTGGATGATACAATATCGATCCATAATAATAAAATTATTTAAATAAATTAGTTATGATCCATTTAAAATTAAAAATTTATTTAATATTTTGAGAAGTTCCATGAGTGCCCCTCCATATCCTTATAAAAGAGAATCACTTCCCATATTTAATCCACACTTCAAAAGCAATTTGGATAATACAATATCATCACAAAAACAATACTGAAACTGTTTCCCATGATATATAGTTCATATTTATTGAATAATACCAACCATTTTGGTCTTGAGGTGTTAGGAAAAGGATGTTTTCTAAAGATGATGTATCATTCCTAAACATGATTTTCTATTTTATTTATTTATCCAACTCATTAAAATCATCATTAATAGTGATTATATAGTAACAAAACTATCTTCTATATAATTAGGTGTAGTTATTTTATTGGAACAAAATATATCCATATCATATTCCGTAAAATGGGAAATAGAACCATCATTTGTGTGTATGATGGACTGCAACCTCATGAACTGATGTTTTTAGTTTTCCATCATGATCACTCGTAGATGAATATAATTATGGTATTAATACAAATATATTATAATTATGAAAATTTATCAATTATAAGAAGATAATAAAACATTTAAATTCGTAACCTTCATTTCAATGAAAAATAATATCATCGTTCGTGTGTATGTGTGAACTACCACCTCCACGAAGCGATGAAATTCATTTTTCACACCGATAAAACATGGAGGATATGTATTTTTAATTTAACGATTTATATTTTATTTATGATATGCTGATAGTTATTTAAATATTAATTAATAATTAACATGTTTCTTTAATCGTTGTTAAATAATGAAAATGTTACCAATGCATACGTACGACCTATCGTCTCTATGATGTCAACAATGATAATTTATTATAACCATAATTATTAATTAGTTTCGAATGTATAATTAAATTATAAAATTTTAAAAACATCATTAGTGTTATTATATATATGAAAAAATAATTTCCTATTTGACCATAGTTGACTTTGTGAATTTATTTTGGAATTATGAAACGAATATCATTAAAAAATCCAATCATCAATTTATTTAATTAAATAATTTAATATAAAATTATAATAGATAAAATAATATTAATTATATAATTTTAAAAGGATTTTTTGAATTTAAATAATTAAATTATTTTTATTATTCAATATTTTGTAGAATGTATGAGACCGGTCAGACTCAATGTAAGGGAATTTTTTGTAAAAAAATCCATTTTTTTGTTTCCATAAAAAACTCTCTTTCCTATTAATATCAATATTTTATTACCTAAATTTTTGAATTATTTATGTTAAGATAATTAAATTATAAAATAATCTTTATTTTATTTTTTTACTTTCAAAAAATTCTCTTCAAAATGAATCTTTTACAGAATGATTTATCATCCATCACAAAAAGACCAGACAAAATGTTCTATTTTAACATATATTGTGAAAATGACCTTCAAAACCACAATAAAAATATATTATTTTTAGATTATTCTACAAGAATTCATGTTTTTATCAATAAAATATCTTCCTTTATTATCTTCATGTTATTTTAAAAATTCATTTTAAAATGAATGGGTATTTTAATATCTAGAAATGAATTCATAGGGGTATAAAAAAAGTTTTTTTGATGAAATATTTTTTGCATTGTGATATAGTTCATAGGAATTATCAACGATTATTTGTGGTTTTAATATGAAACTTGAACATTTCATTTAGTTATATATATTTAATTCACTATTTAATGGGATGAATTTTAATAATTAGGGTTATCCTAAGAGGTTATCAGAATATTCATCGGTGGTTATTCCTATTATAATCATGATGGGTTTTTAATGTGTAATTATGATGGTTACTCCTAGTATAACCATAATGGTTATACCACGTGTAAGAAATAGTGATATGAAAATTAAATCTTATGTTACCTAAATCATTTATCTATGATTTCAATTGTATTTTATGGAAATATTTTTATTCTAAATGGTAATGGACCACATACTCTACTTTGTAAAGATAAAAGGTATAACTTTTTGAGAAATTCATTATGATTTTTTTTATGAATTCATAGAAAACTAATGAGTTTTTTTTCCTTTAATATTTATTATGAAATATTTTATAGAAATATTTGGAAAATATGGTTATTACTTGGGTAATAAAATATTTATTTTGTTTCCAATGTCTTTTTAATAAAAATATTATATATATATTAATGGACTAATAGTTTCATTATTTTTATGTCCCTTATTATGCATTCTATTCCCATGCAACATTTTTTTAAAAATATAATAGGTATTAAGGATTCGTATGTGAAGATTAGAAGTCATGTTTAAAGTAAGTATGATATTTCAAGAAGAGAAATAATTTTTTAATTTAAATGTTTTATATTGGGAAAATGGATATGTAGTGGAAGTGTACTCTTTATAACATATGATATTATTTTGTATGATTTATGAATGGACACCCAAAAACTCTTATACTAAAAGATATTTGGGAATTAAATAAAAAGAAATTTAATATAAATACACTATATTAAGTAATTTCTAAGGAATATTCTTTAAAATTTAATTATACAATTGTTTAGATAGCATTATAGGTTAGAATGTTAGTTAAATATTTTATAAAAGTCATATATAACTAAAAAGGATAGTGTTTTATGGAGAATTAGGATTATTTTACATAAATAAAATGGATTTTATGAATCTATAGTATACGATAACTTGGTGTTTAACATCCAGATGATATGGTTTATTTTGATTTTATTGATATTATGACACAAAAAATTGTTATTTTGTAAAATAGATGGATCTAGTAGGAACCAAAAAATAATATATGTGACAGAAAATGTGGTTATTTTTTGTACATTAAACTGAAAAAAATTGTAGTTTTAGTGAAAAATATTATCTCTTTTCTTAACCAGAATTGATTATTTATGATTAAAAACATGATCCTGGGTGAGTTTCACTATTAAGAAAATAAGAAATATATGTATCTCTAAGGAAGAATAGGATGAAATATTTAATGACCTATGTGTTAAGAATGTGAGAAGAATAATTGAGGAAAAATTATTAAAATAATGTGAATATATATTGAATTTTTTAAAGGGGGGATAAAGATATAGTATTACAACAAAAAGAGAAGAATTAAGTTGATTCAATGAAGAGGAAAAAAATATCCTCAAATTATCTATTGAATTCATTAAATGTGGGGACAATGGGATTGATGAAAATAGTTTTTAAGGAGAAATCTCATTATGAAGATTATAAAGATCATAAAGATGAATTTTTTAAAATACCTAATGACATCATTATTCAATATGATGAAAGTGAAAATTTCATAAGAATGATATAAATTATATCTTTTTTTAGGTTTTGATATTACTGAATCTTTTTACCTGATTCATATTTTTTATTGGAAGAATTTATCCTAAGAATAAGATGGAAAATCATGTTTAATAGATCATGAAGAATGTTGTATGATTAAGGTATCTATATTTAATAGTTCTGATTCAGTGATAGATGTAATGTTGATCATAAGATTAAAATTATAGAAACTCCATTATTGAGGTTTTATACATTTAAATTTTGAGGGGCGTAATGAAATTTTTGAGAGACATTTTATTGGTTTGATGTACAAGTAATCCTTTTGTTTATTGTAAACTTTTATTTTATAAGGAATGGATGATCCTAGTGGATATACCACTACATCCTATATTTTGATCATTTATGGGCTTTGGTCATCATCCTTTGTCTTGATCCCTCAACATCAGTCACTGACCCCCATGAAAAATCAATAGTCGCACCATAGTTGTTATGGTTTTGTTTTGAAATTTTTTGATACCGCTAACCCGAACCTTGATACCATTGAATACCTATAGTAGTTATTCCTTTATTTTGTTTATAAAATAATTTTATTCAAGATTCACCATTTTTCTCCAAAAAAGTTCCTTGATTGTTTATTCTAATATTCATTCCTATCAATTAATTGAATCCAGATACTCCTCTTGGATTCCCAATATATCTTATGTATTTATTTTCTTTCTGGTTTTCTCATATGCCTTCTGTGGACATTCATCATTTCATTTTTATATATATTCCATTATTTGATATTATCCTCACAGTTTTATAAAATACCTTGATTGAAGATACATGAGTTGGTATTATATGAATCCATTTTTACCACATCTTTTTAATGAAAATTTTATTTTTCTATGATAAAATATGTTTTGATTGAATAATAATATTTTCATTAAATTTTTTTGGTAAAAAACTAATATTTTTAATACTAATTATACAATATGTGTTTTGGGTGATTAAATGCCTAAATTTATTTGTTTTTAATTTACATGTATTTTAGGATCAAAATTTTTGGATGATATTAATGAAACATTAATTAAATTTATTATAAAGTGTTTTTTAAATGTCTTTGTGTTTGAGATAATTCTTCACATATAGTATTTTTCACTTAATTTCATATTATATAATTAAATTTCCATTTCCTTTATTATATTATGTAATTTCATGGGGAAATTAAAATTTAAGAATTATTTTAAATCTTTTATTGATATTTTTTTATTTTATTAATGTTTTTATGTAATGGTTTATTAATATTTGTCTAATTCTAAGTTTCTACGAGTGATTTATCATTTTTTAAGAGTAAATTGCATAGGAAAAAGAGTAAAAATAAATTAAAAAAGAGTAAACAATGTATAGGACATAAACCGATTTGGTAAAATGTGAATTTTATAAGAGAAAAATAGAAATTGAAATGAATGTTATGCCACTTTAGAGTTATCGAATCGAACATTAGGTGTGTCCTTTTAGAGTAAGATTAATTTCAATTATTAGATACTTTGTATAAAACTTTTTCCATTGATGGTGATGGATATATATTGGGAGAGATATATAAGAAGAATACCATGTCTCATGATGTCCATATACACATTATCCATTCATTTATAAATTTTATATTAAATAAATATGGATTCAACAAGAACTTGGAAAGGTAAATTCTAGGAGAAGACCCCCAAGATATTATATTATTTTTTTAATGACATAAATGGTCCTCTATGGTGATCTGGATTTATCTATTTGGGAGATGATGATTAATCCATGTGGGATTATCACATTTAGTTAGAGGGGCTTTACTGATTTCACTATAATAAATAAGTTAGACATTAATGGTCATGATGTGTAGTAAAAATGATGTGAGCGCGGAACATATATTATGGAGGGAAAAGGATATGAATTAATACATATTTTTTGGTACATAATTTAGAGGATGAGTAGTTTTATAGAGACTAATAAAGACTAACCTTCACATGATTGAGAGAGAGGTAATAAATTAGATACATACATGGTTCGAAGTAGGAGTTCATTGGGAATTAGAGTTATATATATATATATATATATATCGAAACTATACATAAATGATCTCCATTACTCCTGTTTATTTAATCTATCATGATATTTTCATTATGTATTCACTGTGAATCATTACAAGTCTATGAAAAATATTAACTATAATTCTTTAGGTGGATGTAGTGAATTGAATTAAACATTATTTTATTGATAATTACAATTTTTTTCATAATAATTTTTTATTATTCACTGTTAGTTTTAATAACTTATTTTATTTCTTCAATGATGATTTATTCATAGATAATGTCAAATTTAGATTATTTTTTAGAAGAAAATGAATCCACTCTTCACCAAAGTTGAAAAATAAATGGGTTTTCACTAGAATTATATTAATGTGTTCTATTGTTAATATTTCTCAAGTAAATAATTTATGGACAATATTGTTACACTACTCTATATACTTATAGTTGAAGAGAAGTGTATATCCTTTTATAGAAACATCAACTGCAGTATTTATGTTGGAAAATGTTGAAATTTTCCTTATCCATTAAATAATAAATCATTACTATGTTTTGAAACATATATAACTCATTAGTGTTGTTAAATAATAAATAAATATCAATAATACACAATTTTTTTGATTCAAATACCATTATTCATAACCACTAGAACTTTTTATCTAAACATAGAGTAGGATCTAATTTTGTTTACATAATTTTGTTCTGTCTAGTTCCCCAATTTTTTTCTCTTGTTTAACACTTTTTGTCTTTTGACTCACTATTCTTTTATTTTATAATTTATGTAAATATTTACTTATTTTCATTTAAATCCATCAATCAAATTTTAAATTGATTTTTTTCTTTTCTTAATTTGTTTTTTTAGATTTAGATTTCATTTCATTTTTATTCCCTTGGATTTGATCATAAATAATTTTATAGTAATATATAAGGACTTTTTTAAAATTTCATTTCTATTAAGTAATACTACATCCAAAATTGAAACCGATTTTATAGAAGGAACATGGGGATAAAGTAAAAAAATAAGAAAACATATACATTTTTCAATATCATTTGGAGATTTTGAAACTATTTTTTCTTATATTTTCATACACAATTGGGATTCATCAACTATTGAATAGAATCATTTCAAAAAAGATATATATTAAAAATATAATTAAATAAAAAAAATAAGAAAAAACACAAATTTTTTTGAATATTGATATTATTATTAAAGAGATCCTTTCCAAAAATATTACATTTATCATACCATAACCATAAAATCAGATTTCTATGAGGCCTAGAGTTCAGTATTAATAGATTCATAAATTTATAGTAACCCATCATGTATATGGTTTTCCAAATGATCAAGGAACTATATAATGAAACAATTATACATATCTACGCTCCCAAAATTTATTGAACTACCTAACGATGATTCTTTTGAGTTTTTAGAGACTTTAATAGTGTAGTTTGATAATTGTTTTTCCATGGGCCCAGTGAAAAATATATTATATTTCACAAAATTACCTTTTTCAGGTATGATTTAAAGTTTGGTTCATTTTTCATTGTTTATTGGATGAGTAATGATGAGACTGAATTTTGAGGATACCTATAATAGTGTAGTCATGTATTTGATTGTATTTTTAGCATAACACATTAAATTTTTTCAATTTTTAGGGTAGTTACACAAAGTGTATTGGGATTACAAGAAAATTAATCAATTCCATATATCCAATTATATGTATAGAATATTTTATAATTTTATATTTCGGGAAATGATTAAATGTTTTGTAATGAGAAAATAATAAATATTAATAAATACTGATGGTGTTTTTGGTATATATGGGACATAAGGATTAAACGACATGTAATAGGGGAAAATGGTGTTTAATATCTAGAGGGTTTGTCTTATGAAATAGGTCTGGATGAAATTATTATTCTATTCATATAGTTTTCCTTTCTTCGACCTAGAAGCTCCTAATAAGAAATGTTTTGGTGACTCTCTCACATATAGATCTCATCGTTGAGTGATTAAACACCATTATGGTGGAATTTTATCTGTCACGGTATTTAATCCTTATGGTTATTCTTTTATTTTTGTTACAGATATGGTTTTTATTCATTTTTGTTCAAATAACTTTTTTTGTTCTTCCTTTTTCGTCTCTTGGTGCACATTTTCATTCAGAGATCATTTCCTTGGATTCTAGTCACATTTGTTGAAATAAAATTGTTTTCAACCATGATGAGGTAAATGTTTCTATATAACCGCTTAATTTGATAAATTCTATTTCATTATTGATACACATGATTGGGTTTTTCATGGATTTATGTTGATAAATGGTTTAAAATTATTTCTTGGGGAGGAAAATGTTTTGAAAAAAGTTTTTTCATTGTAAATTGATTTGACTGATTTGGAAATGGGTTATCAATATATAAAGTGGATCATAATGGATCTTAAAATGTTTTATGAAATTTCGATCATGGGTTTGAAAATATATTGGATAGTTGCAGATTGGGAACCTTGGGTGATCCATGAAAGAGATCAATCACCTTAGTGCAGATTGTGCCATTAAGAGGTAACTTTTATGATATTAATTACAAGGATATAGAATTATTTAGATCTAATATATTCTTTTTAGGATTTTTAATGTCTATTATGTAGTATAATATATTCTATAGTGAATATATATGAGTTTTTTGGTTATTTATAGTTATTCATCATATGGATTTTTGCTTACATATTTTTATATGAGTTTTTTTCACATAGATTCTCATTATAGATTTATTCAAGGATTTATGTTTACCTATTAACCTCTTGATTTGTGGATATAATTTCATTTTTTATCACTTATACATTTCATATTTTTGGTTTGAGAATATGAAAGGATTTTTTCCAAACCAAAGGATAAAAGGTGAAATGATTTTAAATTTCAAAAATTGTATTAATTTTAATTGAAAAAAATTATTATTTTGATAAATTAAGTAATTGAATTTTTTATATTAGTTATTTAATATAAATTTTTATGTTATCCAAATGGGGTTTGGATCATACATTAATTGTTAAATTGGAAATTTTTATAAGTTTTATTTTAGGAATTATGTAATGGAAAGAATATATTATTGACTGTTTTTATCTCTTGTTTATGTTTATTTTAATTAGGGTTGGTCTGGAGGTGAATGTTGGTCAAGTGGGCATATTACATACTTTCTAGTTTATCCTATTTTGGCATGGATTGTATTTCCTTGTGTTATATTTTATGTTTATGCTTCGTAGTTGAATTTCATATCTTGTTTTTTGTTATATTTGATATTGCTTTTAATTTTCATGCTTTACCCATATTATTTAGAGTGATAGTCCTTGTCACTTGTCCAGATGACCCGGGTCAGTTCGTAACAATTTCATATAAAGGGGGTTGCATATCCTTAGGTGTGTTATCACGTATTAATTTCGGTAGTATTTCATGGGAAAATAGATTTATGACCATCAATGCTCGGATAATTGTTGTGGAGAAGCAGCCTGGCCTACTCACACATGTGACTGAAACTGAGTTATCATGGGTGGTCATGGATTTTTACGAGGTTTTAAGACAGGGAGACTAATTTCGCTTAAATAGACTCTATGGGATGACTATTCAAATGGACCTATTAATTTTTAAGTAATTATTTTTGTGGTTGAATTATGTTGTTAACATTTTAATGCCTTGTTATTAATACATAATGTTAGTCATATTATTTTGTAATTTACTTGGGAAATAATAGTTTTTGTAATTTATTATAAAATTCCACTGAGAATAATTCTTATAAATCCTAGAGAGTATGATGTGATATAGGATCCACATTAGAGATATCTAGTGGAACATACATTTGTAGAAGCTGTTATCCACACTATTCGTACAACGGGTCAAGAGGGTTTTAGTAACCCAAGAAAAATATTTGATCATGGAAATGGATTTACTAAGAAGAATCCATCCATCATTTAATGTAGAAAAGGACCCTAGGAATATAATCAGTATAATTAGGGGATTTAGAGGAAATTAAAATTCACGAAGACTCTAAATTCTTATATGGTTGATTTTTCCGGGCATATTCTTGAGGGACTGGGGAAGTGTTGGTGGGAATATATTTTTCCTGTTAAGTTGAACATGTATATTGCAAATGGTTCCTTTAGAAAATATTTAACCAGTATTTTTATACTAAGAAATTGTATGTTGATAAGACCAAGGTTTTTTTGACCTATGAGAAGGGGGAACAAACTATTCTTCTATATTATACCCATTTTGTTGTGTCAGTACATCTATCACCGAAGTTTTTCACCAATGATTACTTAAGGCCCCATGGTCTGAGTTATGATAAAGTCCTGATATTCAGATGTTATTGATACTCATTCACCTTCATGAATTTTTCTATGTACATGAAAAGGATGATTTAGAGGAGGTATAAATAGATGGAATATATTGTTTCAGTGGAGCTTCAATTGGTTCAGTGGTTAGTCATGGTGTATCTTATATCACTAAAAGGAAGTGTAAGAGTGTCCTATTTTCCTCATGACCAGTCTCATGGGAGATAAAAGTGTATTAGAAAGTAATTTTCTATAATTGTGTAGGTAAAGGGCATACCGATCCTAACTTGGAAGAGTCTCCTAAGAAAATTCATATTTTTGAATAATCATCTTATCTACAACTCTTTTGTTAAATGATACCCTAGGGAGTTATAGAATAATCCACACTCACAAAGAGTTCATAGGATCGTCCAGATGCTTCCAAGAGTGGTGGGTATAATCTTCTTGATATGGGAGATAATCATGTGTCTATGACCGGATGACATTATGTAGAAGAGTATACAACATATGAATATGAATAAGGACTAACTAGTGTTAGAAATACAATGTCCATCTCATCCTCTATGGTTCTAGATTTTTTGATACAGGTGTTTATCATTATTTTATATCAAAACAGATAGTTTACATGTTATTATTTTGTTAAAAACTTATTCAATTCTTGTTTGGTGTTCTTGGACCTTTTGTAAAGAGTCATTAACATGGTTTTAGATTCCCCACATTTCGAGTGCTGATAGAATAATTTTAGTTAGAGTTGTAGCTCTTAGAGATTGATCTTGACATCTTCAACAAGATTATCATAACATCTTGGATTATTATTGTTAAGGTCTAGATCAACTATAACTATCATTGATTTTAGTTATTAACATATTATGTGTTCAATAATTCTTTCCAGGGTGAGTGGGACTCTAAATCAGGAAGGTAAGTGGATGTTTTTTCATATATGAGTGTAATATTTTTCCAATTGTTAGAGATTTTTATTTATAAATTTTACCATGGCATGGGTGGAGAACTTCATCTAGTTGTTTTTGAATACCCTAAGGGAATTCCATATAATTTTTCTGTTTTTCCACCACAAATAGATGTCAATGTTAATTTTCAACCACTCCCTGGTAACAGTCCTATTTCTATGTCGGCATACCATATGTAGAATTTTGATTTAGTGGAACATAAAATCCATATTGAGGTACTACATAAGAAAGTAATAATTCATCTTAGTGTGTCCCATTAGTTTTCACTCATCCCCTTTTATATAAAGGCATACAAGAGTATAAGACATTGTATTGATTATCAAAATTTGAATCAAGTGACCATTCAGAACATATATCCTTTACCATGGATTAATGATCTCATTGAACAAATTACAGGTTCTTGTTATTTTTCTAAAAATAAACTATGGTTAGGGTATAGCTAGTTGAGAGTCCAATAATGGTATATACAATAGTCACCATTTAGGATTTTATATGAGAATTTCATGTTTCTAGTAATTCCATTGGGTCTCACTATTTCAAATGTGTTTTTTATATATTTGATGAACCACATCATTCATCATTTCTTGAAATCTTTTGTTGATTTGTTAATGGATAGTATTTTTGTGTTATCTAAGTTAGATGTGGATCATATGAACCATATGGATATCAATCTTCAAACTATGCAAGAAAAATTTCAGTATGTTATGCTTTCCTTGTGGGAGTTTTGGATCCGATGGATGATGTTTCTGTAGCATGTGATATCCAGTAGTTGTGTCATAATAGATCTATAAAAGGTAAATGGAGTTATGTGTGGGTAGAATCCCAAAAAAATTCTTGAGATTCAGAGCTTCTTGGGTTTGGCTGGTAAATATAGATAGTTTGTTCATAAATTCTACAAGATCACTTCTTCAAGGAAATCTTGAACTTATTGGGGTGTAAAGATAGAATTGAATGATAAGTGTCACATATATTTTGATGAACTGAAGTTGAGGTAGAATTCAGCACTAATTTTTATTCTTATGAAACTTTGTTTAGGTTATGATGTTTTTTGTGAACATTCTAGTACAGGTTTAGGATGTGTCTTGATTGATGGGAAATAGGTTATGTCATATAGATCTCACCAGTTATTCCCTCATAAGAAGAACGAACCTACCCATGATATTGAGTTATTAGTTATTATTTAGGATCACAAAACATGGAGTCACTATCTCTTAAGGGATCATTTTGATATATATTCTTTTCAAAGAAGACAATAATATATTTTTACTCATAGAGATGTCAATTATGGATAGTGAAGACTAGTGGAATATATTTGGACTTTTTATTTTGTTATATCTTACACCCCTAGGAATGAAAATGTTTTTATAGATGTGTGGAGAAAAAAAGTATAGACACAATCCCTGAAGGAATTAGTTGAGTAGTTGTCTCAGATGTGTTTTCACAATGTGTTTATTTTTGGAGAAGAAGTGGTTTGTTGATAGGTGTTATTCTCTTCGATAAAATATGAATCATCTTTTGATGAGATAGTTCAGCTCGAATAGTTTGAACACATTATGTTACAAAACATTAATGAAATACTTTATGGTGGGGAGACCTCGTTTGAGTTATCTTCATCTCCTAGTGGATTTTAGTGCATCTGTAGAAGTTTGGTTGTTCATTTTTCCTTATTATAAGAGTTTTTGGACAATGTACACAATTTTTTCGGTTTGTGAACACTGGGTATACCAAGATTTATCATGAATTTGGGCATCTGTATTGATAGAATGAAAAGATACAATAGATAACAGATTTTTATTTCAGGTTCCTTACATCTTAGAGAAATAATTTCAGACACAAGAGACCTACATTATTTTTCTAGTATTAAACCATTATAGTATGGATATGGGATGATATTTCAATGTATTTGTTTTGGTGGATTTCCATGGACCCCTTTTTGGAGGGATACAATTTGGGTGATCATTGATCCAATAAAAAAATTATTTCATTTAATACCTATATAGGAGGTGAGGATGGTGGATCAACTTGAGAACTTGTATTTTTTAGAGATTGTGAGACTCAGGTGGTTCCCTCAAAAGTCACCTCTTACAGGGATCATAGGTATGCATCAAGGATCAGGAATTGTATAAAAGAGGTGATGGGTTTTCAATTTAAATTAAGAAGATATTATAATGTATAGATGGAAAGATGGATATATATCGATATACAAGTTCCATAGTATATGCTTCAGGCTTGTGGGATGTATTTTATATGATCTTATGAAATATATTTTCCATTGGTTGAGTTTTACTACAAAAATAGTTACCAGGAGTCAATAAATATGGTACCATATGAGGTTTCTTATGGGAGACCTTGTAAGTATACCTTGTGTTGGGTAGAGTTTTAAGAGTTATCCTTTCTTGGGACAAGTGTTGACAAGGAGATGATGGAGATAGTGCATTTTTTTAGATTAATTTCATTACAACATTGGTTAAACAAAAATAGTACAATAACTATCTGTATTGGCCGTTGGTGTTTGAGTTTTTAGATCATGTCTATCTTATTATTTCCACTTGTTTGGCGCATAATAAGTTGGTTAAGAAGGCTATGTTAGTATTGAGTTTTATGGGTCCCTTTTAGATTTTTTTTTGGATGGGGAGTGTGGCTATTTGTTTCACTTGTTGTCTGGTTTGATAGAAATTGATTTCCTGTTTCAGGTTTCCTTGTTAACAAGTTATATACCATATCCATCCCATCATATTATAAGGTAAGATGTTGATCTTGATCCCAACACAACTTTGTATTAGTAGCTAGTTCAAATTATGGATCAACAGGATATGGTAATGCATGTTAAAATGATCCAACTTGACTCGGTATTATGGATGTTCTGAATGGATATCCATCAAACATGGGATCATGAGTCATTGATGATCTAACCGCCTTCTTATCCTCTTTCAGATCCACGATATTGAGTGATTTTAGGGACATAAAGAAATTATGGTGGGGGAAATATAACTCCACGTTTCAATTTAGTCAGGTATATTTTAACCATATTTTTGGTTTTACATTTTCATTGGTTGAGTAAGGTCGATAAGGAATTGGAAGGATACCCATACAGGCGATGTTAGGTATTTGTTGTAATTTTCAGCCTAAAACCTATATTTTATGTTGTTAGATCTAAAATTACATAATTTTTAAAGGGAATACATGATGTTTAAGGGATTTAAGACAAAACCCATAAAATGGATAATCAATGTGAAAATTTTAATGTCACTAAATGCTTAAACTCATATTATTAGAAAATATTGGGTTTTTAGTTAAAAGAGATGGGTTTTCATTATATGTGGGACTCATGCAATACATGAAGTGTAATGGGGTTACACACCCTGTAAATATACATTGGTTTTCATTAATAAATAAGTTCAGATAAATTTATTTTTCCATTTGTACATCCATCATTACTTTACATAGAGACTCTTCCTATGCAATTTTTGGTTACTCTCTCCAACTTGAATCACATCCTTATATGATTGATCATAATTTTTTTCATTTATTTTATGTGATAATATAATCCTTATAGTTATTCTTTGTTTTTGTTTTTTCCAATGATTTTTTGGGTGTTTGTGATTTGATATTGTTTTTTCCAATCAATTCTGTTTCATAACATACTTTGTCGTTCTGATGCTTTAATCTAGGTTTTTGGTCACTATTTTAAAATGAATATGGATTTCTACCATACAATGAAATAATTTATTGAATTTAATGTCATTATTGATAAACTGTGTTGTATGATTCATTTATTTGAAGTGATAATTGATTTAAAATTATTTCTTGGAAGAAGCTTCTTTTCAAAATTGGGGTTTTTATTTGAAAATGGATTTTTCTAATTTAATAATGGGTTTTAATACTATAATGTGGATTTTATATGATATAAAAATGATTAGTAAAACTTTTATGACTATTTTGAAAAGTTATTATAAAATTTTACATTGGAAACATTGCATTCTTCTGAAAGGAGACATAGGTAACCTTGGTGTGTTTTTCACAACTACAAAGTAACCACTTAGAAAATAAGCTTCTAGGACCTAATATATGTTGCATCCAATGTATTCCTATTTAGGATTTTGTGTGTATAAAAATGTAATCTTCCTATTAAATATATTTTATAAGAAATTTTCTTTATCATTTATAGTTATTTTTCTCTTGATTTTTTTATCGTGGATTATTGCTCACTGAGTTTTATATGACGTGGTATCACAAAGATTTTCATGTAAGAATGATTCATTGATATGTGTTTAAATGTTAACCACTTCATTAACGGATATGATTTCCTATTATTTTAAATTCTAATTGTCATATTTTTTAATAATATGAAATTATATAATGCAAACCAAAAGAGAAAAAATAAAAACTATTTACAAAAGTATTTATTTTATAAATGTACATTGTAAAATAGTGTTTTTAACTATAATTTCTTCATTATTGATATTAGAAATTTTGTAGAATCTATAGTAGTATACTAATGTATTTTTGTATCACACACTACTTGTGACATAGACATTTTAAGATATATTATTATAGGATTATGGTTAACAAAAATGAATATTATAGTATCATGGATTCTCTTTTTGTTGTTTCTTTCAAAGTGGATTGGTCTAGAGGTGATAGTTGGTTAGGTGCAGACATGATATAATTTTTTGTCTAACTTTTTTTTATTTGATTTTATGTCACTATGGTATCTTGTATGTTTCTTCTTTTTTTCTATAGTCGTATTTCTTTTTTTTTCTTATATTGAAGAAAAGTTTTTGTTTTTTTATTTTACCCATATTATGTTGCAGTCTGCTTCCAGTGGCTTGTATTGTTGTCCCTAGTTGGTTCATTATATATTAGGATGAGTGTTTTTTACTTTTTATTGAATATAATGTTCAGTAACATGTTCTAAAAATAGAAATGAAATCATTGAAAATGGGACCAGATTTTCATTTTCTTTTGTAAAAAAATAATATTATAGGAACCCACCAACTAATTTAAAACATAAAATAAGTAGTTTTCATCTAGGATAAGAGATAAAATTTTCATGGTTATTGTTTCCAATTTAGAGTGATTTATTGACAGTGTCACAATCATAAAAATTCTCACTATCACTTATGGATTACATTCTATAATGGTCTATTCTTCCATTAAAATAATACTAGTTATGTCATCTGATGGTCATTTCAATGATATTTAATCATAGTAATTGAAAAAAAATATTCAGTAAACATTCTCAAAACTCTAAGAATAAAATATATAAGATATTAAATATTCATTGGAGTGAGTGAAATCCCAATTAGACTAGAATATTCAATTATAATTCACCTAGATAGAAGTTTCAACACTATCTAATGTTTGAGAACTGTGGAACTAGTTATCCTAACATTTTTTCAAACAATAACATTGAAAATTACAATTGACCCTTTAAAATATCCAATTTAAATACAAAATATTGGTATTTTTTATGTGTATTCTATTAAATACAACACAATAGCTTTTATGAGACCCCATTTGAATGTTTTTTTTGTACATGAATTAGATTTTGTTAAATATTTTACAAACTAATCATTTCTAAGAAATTATTAACATAAGTACTTGCCTGTGTTATTGAAAATCTTATTCAATTATAGATTATTCTTTTAATAAGAGATTAATATTTATAAAAGTTGAGAAGATACATTAATTTTGAATTAATTTTCATTAGAAAGTAATGGTGTATAATAATTTTATATGAGTGCATAACTTATGAAGCCACCAACCTAATCATTGAAAAAGAAAAAGGACAGAGTAAATGTATATGAATTTTTTAATTTTGAGGGAGAAGATTTGAATTCATTTTCAATTCTGATCACAATAACTGTATTGTGGGAAATGAAATAAAAAATGAAAGATAAATAAAAAAATATAAGATAGTGGTTGTAATAATAAAAATGAGAAGTGATAAAATAAAAAAAAAATTATTATTTGAATGAGTGGGATGTTCGGGAAAAAATAAATCAGAGTGAAACTATTCATCATATATATAGAACCATATGGAATGAGGGACGTAGAGATCACAGAAAAATATGAAACAAAAGATGCAATTGAATAAAATAAATAGATGAATACATGGATTAGAAATCCACTTCACAATACTTGAGAACATGAAATTGAATCAAAAAATTAAAACAATATCTTTAAAGTAAACCAAAAACAGGTTAAATAAAAACATAGAAATTGCTATTATGGACAATTCATGTAGTACCAATTATAGTGATGATTCTAGAAACCCATATTTTCATCTAAAATCACAGGTCAACGTCCCAATATTTGCCTTCCCTGTAAATATGTCTTGTATAATGTGTCTGGTTGTATGTGTTCGTGCGCAAATGATAAATCTGTAACATTATAATTAAGATAACCTTTCCTAAGCTATTTTGTACTCAGCTCAATATTTTCACTCAAAATTTTAAGCTTATTATTTCAAAGAACTCTCTAGAAGATATGATCATTAGCAATTCCCTGAAATGGATTAAAGAAAAAGATAAAAAAATAAATCTGATAATCAAACTGTGCAATAAAAATCAGAGTTAACAGACATTATGTCATTATCAAAATGTAGGGGGGACGAAAAATGAAACTGTTTCACCTGCAAAAAGGGGTTCCACAACTGAGGTATGTTGTAAGAATAGGAAATTAAACATATTTTTTCCCAATAGATACAAAAAATATGATAAATTTAGATCAATTGAATTAAAAAATCATTTAATAGATATGTAATGTAACTATTTTGTGAATTAAAAATATACAACAATAATTTAATGTATACATTTGTATATATGAGTGTAATGTATACAATACTGTATAATTTTGATGTTTATGGAACATTACATATTTTCAAGTAAGGGAAAGTTGAAAGGTGATACTGCCTGGGATTTATCTCATGACATCCTGGATACTGGCCTCAACCAAGTGGATAGGGGCTTACCCATTCACCTTCTTCATCTTGGTTTCTTACTTCTATATCTCCATGTATTTGTGAAAATTTTTAGTTGACAAAGTTACATGTAGAAATACATACTTATTACTAAATAAAATCAACCATTTACTAATCATTTTCACACATGTTTCAAAATATAGCATGAACTATAAATAGAATCCAATAAAAACAACATGCAATATGTTTAAAAAAATTTATACTCACTTCATGAAGTATAATAACTCCTGGTAAGATAAATACAATAATTAAATAGATATAAAATGGTAATTATCTTGTAAAAATCAATATTAGGTGGAAACTATATTGACCATGAGGGAGACAAAGTGTGTGGATAGTTGATTTAACATGGACTGGGTATACTGACCTTGAATTCATGGTCAGTATAAAATATTATCATATTATAACTCTAGATACCTTGATTCTCCATTGAATCCTCACCCATTACATTCTCATTTGGCTTTTCATGAATAAACATGAGTCACATAACAATAAAAAAAGATAAACTGAATAAAATATATTGGAATTAATAATATATGTGAAATATCATATATTGGTGTGCAATATGAGAGGATAAAAATCTTATTTGATGTAAGATTCAGATTTTTTTATGAACTGAGCATGTGAATCCATGGAAGGGGAGAAGTCATGCTACAGTAATGGATTAAGGTGTATCTAATATCATGTTCAATGAAGGCCTCCAGTCACTACAAATATTTTGAAAATTTTGGAATAAAATTAGAAAAAATATAGACAACATTATGGTAGTTGATAACAATTTGGATAAACACATTTGAAAAAATTTATGAGAAATTATAAGGAATTAAAAATAATTTTCATCATAGAGAATTGAAATTAATGAATTAAAAGGACATTCAAATGGACACTTGAAATTTTGTTAATTGTGATAAATAATGTTGCAGTTGAGGCCATAAATATGTGAAAAATTCCTTAGAATAATTGATTATATTGAAAATCATAATATCTTATATTAATAATAGAATATATATAAATAACAAAAAATATGAACAAAATATAATCATAAAAAAATGGCCAAATAATATTTAATACAAGTCAATTCAACTAAAATCGATGTAAAAGAATCTAATCAGTAAAATTAAATTAATAGAAATAATATTTATTGAAAATAAATACCATAACTCTATATTTCAAGTCACATTGAAAAAAAATGGTTATTTATTGTGAAAAATAAATAATGATAACAATAAAAGCAGAAAATGATTTTAATATTCATAAATGCAATATATAAAAATAGAAAATGGAAAACATATTGACAAAAAGTTTGTCAAATTATACAACATAAATTTTCATATTTCTAATTGTATAACTGTATCTCTCATCAATAGTAACTTGAAGTTGTAGATTCTAACCAAATTATCATGTCACATGATACAAATATTAATCTGAAAAAACTTTTAACAAAATTTTCTACATAGTAAAAAATGTTTAAAAAATAAGAATCCGTATTAATGCCTAATGAAAATGCAGAGTCCAAAATATGAATGTAAACATATACTTGGTAGAGTCCACAAAGTGTGATCCAAAAAATATATTTGGTAAGCTTATGTTAATAGGTGATGTAGGTTACAACAATATGTTTATATTTTCACTACTTTGTAAAATCAATTCACATGCATGGGTAGTTTTGCAAGAAGTGAATATCTAAATACATCCTATAAAAAGTTATTAATCCAAACGAAATAAAAAAGCGCTGAATTTGTTATGTTTAATGTATAGATATAGTTTTGTAAATAATTGGTTAAACCAGTATCTATGCTATTGATATGTCATAGATATGAGAAAATAAAATTCAATTGGAACAAAAACATGTTCAACTAATATGGAACTGAAACATGTTCAACTAATATGTGAATTAACCACATTAAATGGATGTTTTAAACATTATATGGATCAAAGAAAAAACATAAACATGGAACATATGTTATGCAGTACCCATGCCAGAGGAAAATTTTGACAATAGGGTAAACATATTCCATTTTCCCTAATGTAAATATCTTAGTCTAATATAGTTTTGAATGTAAAAAAATTATATAGAAATCAAATATGAAAAAAATATAAAATGGTCAAACTCTAGTATTACCTTACAATTACAACTAAAAGGTTCATTCAAATTTTTCACTATTCTTTGTTAGATTCTCCTTCCATAAGATTTGAATTTGGAAATAATGCTTAGAAAAACAATTATAGAACATGAAGAAAAATAGTTTTATCATCATTCAAAATGTATTTTGTTACCTTACGTGATTTATATCCATTGTAACTAAAGAATAATAATCCAGACATATTGTTTCAATGAAAACTAGTTATAAGTAGTGGGAAAAAATGTACCTGCATATTTTAAAAAAAACATAATATAGATAATATAGATGCATTTTTTGTAGAATACATACCGGTTGATAGTGGTGTTTTTTCCATTCTAAAAATAGACTTATAAAATTAAGAAATAGAAATGTAAAAAATTATAAACTTCTTACAGTTATTTCCATCAATTGGTTGATCATTTAACATGAATGAATAACGACATGAAATGGAAAAATGAATTTTTCTAATTTAGAAATAGGTTTTAAAACTCTAATGTGGATTTTATATGATATAAAAATGATTAATAAAATTTTGATGACTATTTTGAAAAGTTATTATAAAATTTTACATTGTAAATATTTCATGCTTCTGAAAGGAGACATAGGTAACCTTAGTTTGTGTTTCACAACAACAAATTAACCTCTTAGGAAATCCTCTTCTAGGCCCCAATATATGTTGGATCCAATGTATTCCTATTTTGGATTTTTTGGGTATGAAAATGTAATTTCCCTATTATAGATATTGTATATACGAGGTTATTTGTCATTTATAGTTATTTATCAATTGATTTTTTTTATCATGGATTATTGCTCACTGCTATTTATATGAGGTAGTATCACAAAGATTTTCATTTTAGGTTGATTCATTGGTATGTGTTTACATGTTTACCACTTCATTCATGGATATGATTTACTATTAATATAAATTCTAATTGTCATATTGTTTTTTGATAATATGAAATTATATAATGTAAAGAAAAATAGAAAAAGGAAAACTATTTACAAAAGTATTTATTTTATAAAGGTACATTGTATAATAGTTTTTTTAACTAGAATTTCTTCATTATTGATATTAGACATTTTATAGAATCTATGGTGGTATAATAATAGCTTTTTTTATCACACACTACCTGTGACATTGTAAATTTTAAGATATATTATTATAGGATTATGGTTAATAGAAATGAATATTATAGTATCATGGATTCTCTTGTTGTTTTTTCATTCAAAGTGGATTGGTCTAGAGGTGATAGTTGGTTAGGTGCGGACATGACATAATTTTTGTTTTAGCTTTCATTTATTTGATTAGATTTCATTGTGGTATCTTGCATGTTTCTTATTTTTTACTATAGTTTTATTTCTTGTTTTTATTATTTTCAAGAAAAGTTTTTGTTTTATTATTTTACACATATTATGTTGCGGTCCTCTTCCAGTGGATAGTATTATTGTCCCTAGTTGGTTCATTATATATTAGGTTTAATGTTTTTTACTCTTTTTTAATATAATGTATATTAATATGTTCTAAAAATAGAAATGATATAATTGAAAATGGGACAATATTTTCAATTTATTTTGTAATAAAATAATATTCTAGGAACCCAACCACTAATTTAAAAAATAAAATAAGAAGTTTTTCTCTAGGATAAGAGATAAAATTTTCATGGATATTGTTTCCAATTTAGAGTGACTTATTGACAGTGTCTCAATAACCAACTTTCTCACTATCACTTATGATTTACATTCTATAATGGTCTATTATTACCATAAAATAATATTAATTATGTCCTCTGATGGTTATTTCAATTATATGTAATAACAGTAATTGAAAAATAATTTCAATAAACATTCTCAAAACTCTAAGAAAAAAATATATAGGATATTAAATATTCATTATAGTGAGTGAAATCCTTATGAGACTAGAATATTCAATTATAATTAACCTAGATAGAAATATCAACACCATGTATCTTTTGAGAACTATAGAACTAGTTATCTTGAAACTTTTTCAAACAAAAACATTAAAAATTACAATTTACCCTTCAAAACATCCAATTTAAATAAAAAATATTGTTATATTTTATGTGTATTAAATTAAATACAACACAATAGATTTTATGAGAACCCATTTTAATGTAATTTTTTTACATGAATTAGATTTTGTTATATATTTTACAAACTAATAATTTCTCATAAATTATAAAAAATTCATAGGGTATCAGGATAGAGTTATATGAATTTTTGGAATTTTATACCCTCTTTTTTTATGGTAAATAAGGTGAATATTAGTCATTCATGGGATCATTTTTATGAAAATATCATTAAAGTATCAGGTTTCAATGTTATGTATAAGAGTGTTTTAAGATTATGTTATGATAGATTAAATGATGATGAGCTTTATGAAATTGTCAATCACACAACTTAGTTTATTGTGTACCATAATGATGATAAATTAAAGGAGATATGCACCAATCTTTTAAAAAGGATATGAATGAATCCAAAATATTGAATGATAAATTCATATATTTGGTTTATTTAATTTAGATAAATTTAGAAATGGTTATCCACGATGGAAAATAATTTCATAATTTTATAGAAGATGACATTTCATCATTTAATGAAAGAACCTAGATATTAATGTTGATGTCTAAATAGACTAATCCATTTAAAAAATTAATAATATTTTTGAAATTATGTATTATGATGAACTAAAATACATGATTAAAAAAGATTCAATTAGGTCACTAAAAATAACATGATATTGATTAACTAAGTACTCAAGTGATGTAAGAAAACCTCATACCACTATAGTGTGAAATTGAAGTAGGCAGTCAACATTTTTTTGAGTGGGTATTAATAGTAATTGAAATGGGATTTTCTAGTAATTTTTTAATTAACTACATATTTATGGATTTGGATATTGAAAAAATATTTTATAATATTTATAGAGAATATTAATAAATTTGTAAAGACAACATAGTGTCAAACTCTATGGGTTATAGTTCTTATTAAACCAACATGGAAAATTTCATTCTCTGGAAACAGATTTTCTATACATAGAATCTTTCACGAATATTTATATATATTACAGGATAATTTTTGAAGTGGTTACCCTGGAGAGTTTGGAAATGTATTTTGATGTACCATATAACCTAATTATACATCAATAAAACATCAATTGGGGAAATAATATATAAATAAATAAAGTGGAAAATTATCATATTTTCATTGAAAAAATGAAAATTTTATTATTATTCTTTTTCAATGGAGCCTTCCTAGAGTTATTGGTAGATCCAAGGGAAATTATTTTATCCATAGAATCTAGGGATCAAAATTTTATTTTTTAAAACATAAAAACATATTGTTCATAAAAATGTGGTAGTTTAGTTATAAGAAACTGCATACTTTGAGTGATCTGGGTGATATTTTTGGGAGAAAGTATCTCTATAGACAATAATAATATTAGTTTAGTAGAGGAAACCAATGATTTATGTTTTTTATTTCCAATAAAATAACCCTCCCCAATTACTATTAATATTTCTAACCCTATCATAAATGGTGATACTCTCGTATCTTTCTATTTTGAGAAGCTTGCCAATTATAGTTTAAAAATTCCTCCAATGTCATGGAGATTAATTATATAATCTTCTATATTTTCATTGGTTTCATATTATTATCATTAATTATTGTATATATTTAATATTTTTCAAAATTCATATATGTAATTTAATGGGATAAATTAAGGGGATATTGATGTGTTCATGGATAGTGACCAAGTGGTCTATTAACTTAGGAAGAAAAGACTCAACTACCATGGGAATACATTTTTCAATCATTTCATTCTATATTTCATTATACATGATATTTTAAACTACAGAATACTCTAATGAAGGGTTTAATTTAAATTTTTTTGTTAGTCCTTGTTTGAGATCTTCACAAGAATGGAAATTCAGTCTGTGTTGGGTGAGATAACATAAATTTGGAACTGAATACACTAATGAATCTATTTTAAATTTATAGATTTTATGGTCTCTCCTATATGAGTTATTGAAAATAATGTATATTAGAATTGGAAAGGTACCTGGTACACTATAAATTTACTTGTATTGTATTAGAAAACTAAAATATATTTTAAAATTCTACTCTTTGTTAGAATCATTGATAAACAGACAACATTACCTAAACCTGATTGAAAATTCATTAGTTTTTTAAATAATGGAATTTAAATTCTTCAATAATTTGGAAAGAGAACATGATATTGTGAAAACATTCCATTTTAACTTCATTATAACAACATAAAATTATTTGAACTACTGAATATGTTGATCATCTTTGAAATTAGATTATTTTATTTTATTTCTTCCACCATAATATTTATTATTGGGTATAATGGTGTGTTTGGGTTGAGTAGTGTGGGACTCTTAATGTGAGAGGAGTGGTAACATAATTAATACAAATAAATAATAACACTCACAATTTTAAAATTAACTATTTTTGAATTATCAAATTTCAACAATAGTGGTTGAAATTTTTATTAAAATTATGGATTGTTCTATTCGGTTAAGTTACTAATAAAATTTATTTAACAATGGTTTCAATCAAGTAAAATATATTCATTTCACTATTGAAACAACTAATTTTAATGAAATTTTAGGATTTGGTTTTATTTTAATGATTGAATTTAAATTTTTTTATTTAAATTGATCATATTTTTATTCATATGCATTAAAAATGAAATCATATTACTAGTTTAGTTTTTTATTTTATTTAAGAAAATATTTGATGAGTTAATTATGAATCCAAAAATTTATTAATCTCACTCATCGATTATGAATTGTTTAATTATGTTTTGTGGTAAATTTTGTGTGTTTTTTAACTTAGGGGAATATATATATATGATGGAACATTTGAATGAAAAATTAATTCTGTAAAAATCATTACAAAACATTCATATTTTTTCGTCATTCATAAATAAAAATCTATTTTTTACCAAATCCGTTTGTTTTTTAGAATATAAATAAATTATTTTAACCTTTGAAATTCCATGGGGGAAAACATATATCAAAATAATTAATTAGTATACATTCTAAATCCATAATTTTTGTGATTATATGACACCCACAATGATTGATCAATTGATCACATTAGAATACTAAATTGGTTAAATTTGAGGTAATTTGAGGAGAATTTATTTCAATTCATGTATTCCATATCTTTTTGTTTAAATTTTTATATGTTGATCATAAAATATGATTTAATTGATAAATTTTTTAACAATTATAATTTTTATTAAAAAAACCTTACTCCATCAATATTTGTAATAACATTAGTGCTTTTAGAAATAAATATAATTATTTTTATTTTATTTTATTTATACATATATCATGGAAACTTTTTTTAGATTACCTTGATTAATAATTAATTGAATTATATATTGATGTAATTTTGAAATTATTTTCGGGTTGGAATTAATTCTTTTAATGTTCAACCATTTTTATCATAAAAAAATATTTTACAACTGCATTTTTATATCATTTCAAAAATAATGAAATTTAAAGTATTAAATCCGATTAATGTCTAATATCAAAAAATTTATTTAAAAATTTCTCTATTAGTAGATTTTTCATTCGACAGGATAGAAATATATGGAAATGTATATGTTCATAGGAATAAATATTCAAGTTTAAAATAATAATTTTCAATAGATGAAGTGAAAAAATGAATTTCCTAAGAGATATCTATATATATGAATACAAAAAAACATTTATATCCCCTGTTTTGATGAGTAAAATACTTCTTTAGATGTGTGTTATTCCACTTTAGATTATTATTACCCAACATTATCCAAATATATTTTCTGTTAGAGAGTTTTTATATATTGACTACCTTTGATTAAATGTTTCCAATTAATATATGTGGACATGTATGGTTATGCCCATATTATGATATTTTCAACTTCGAATATAACATTTTCCAAATATTCCATGATTATATAAATCTAAAATCAATGAAATATGGGTTCTTCTCTAGATTACAAATCTGAACTCTAGTAGGAAACCTCCAAAGCTATCAATGGATTCCATCAATGAGTAAACTGAACATGGATGCTCATAAAGATTTATGTTTCTTGGAGATAAAAAAATCCCCAGGTGGGATGGGGAAATTTAGTTAGATGGGTCCATATGAATTCACTATAAGGAATAATTTAATGGTGAAATGTCCTTTGTGGATGTTAGGGGATGTAAATTATCACAATTTTTTATCTCACATATTAGTATGTATAGAAACCTAGGTGTGAAAAACATTATTTTACAAAATTTCCCTATGGTAATATTTACATCTAAAAAATAATCCAAAACTCCAAAAAATATCTGGATCAGTATATTGAGGACTATAAACATAAGAAACTTATTTTACAACTCCTGTGAACATTTATCTATAATTATGTGACACTAGAATTCTTATAATACATCTAATATGTTATACAAATCTATATGACATAGAGAAATGGAAACATAAGAAATGGGTAAGCACAGATTTAAAAAAGTGTAGACTTAAGTCATAATAATTGAATATCGTAAGTGAAATTAATGTGATAATATGGATATAATAACAAAATATAAGAAAATTCATACCCAATATATCATAGATCATGAATCATTTAATATTACATGTATTGACATAAAACATAAATCAAGAGAGTGATGAAAAATGAGTCAATATACAGGATCTATGAGATATTACAATAGAATTGTGAATAATCATAAAACAATGAAACATATTATAATATTGGTAAAAATATTATTATTGGTAACATTACATCAATGAGTCACCCCATCAGTGTCTATGCTTAAGAGAAGCCAAAATTCACATTCAAATACATAAATATTGAGATATAAACTTTAATGAAATGAATTTTTGGGTGATATAGGAACTAACCCATAATCATCAATACATATGGGCACCAGTTGAAATCAGACACTTTTCACATCATGAAAAACAATATAAGTAAATTGTATTTTATAAAACATTAAAAATGAATATTAATATTTTATAGCATAAAGGGAAAATAGAGAGAATTTTTTTAATTCAAATCATCACAAGGGACCCATGGAATGAAAATGGTTTCATATGGATCAACATAAGTATTTAATTAATAATTACATCAATAATAATTTCATTTATAAACCCATGGAAAATAAATGGGTATCCAATTGAAGAAAGTAAATTTAGAGGCAAATAACATTCAATCAAGATAATAAAGAATATGGTATTTATATAGTATATATAAATTTTATATGGTCAAGTAAATAATTCCCTAAAATAAATTAAAGTATGACATTATGGTAGACAACCTCCAATAAAAGGATTAGAAACTAGGGTATTTACAGAGGGAAGGCACTGTTTGAAATGATAGGATCAAGCATAGTGGAAGATTGGAAATGAATAAGGTTGTGATGAATAATTTATACAAACACTGAGAAATTAAATTGTTCATCCATATAAGAGTATATAATGGATAAATTGTAATAATATAGTAGATAAAAAAAATTATATAGATTTTTTATAATTTTTATTGAACTCTTTTTACGATCATTAATAAAAATATGTCTGGAAATAATAAACACACATGACATTATAAAAAAATATTAGATGTAAATTATTTATAAATAAATTTAAATATTAATTTATTTTATAAAAAAATTTAAAATATGACATAAATATAATATAAAACAACAAATACCAAAATATGTTTTCACACATATTATGTCAAAAATAGATTTTTCGATACATTGATGAAAAAGATAAATATTAAAAATATTAAAAATTTGTTTAAAACATTTTGAAAATGAAAAATTATTATAAAATGGACATAATGACTTTTTGATTTATTGATGAGTACATGCTCCAAACAATCTAGTTAATCATGTAATGTAAAAATGTAGGTTTAACAGTAAAAATAAGATATGGGGTCGATTTCAATTTTAAGATACACTTCAGCTAAAATATAGGTCATGGGGAAATAAAATATATAAGGGACATACAATCCCATATTTAAGGAAAATGTAAATGTTGATAAGTTTTATAAATAATAATAATTTCATATATGGAATACCTTTTAAATAAATAATTATGATTTGAAAATAAATTGGATGTGAAAACCTTAAATTTTGGGAAATATTTTGATGAAAACCACTATCATGTTGGGTATATTATCAGCTAATAAAAGAATTAAATAATGTATTGAATGTTCTATTTAAACCAAATTGGATATTTTAGAAGAAAATATATCGGCTCTAATAACACCTTATTATTGGTATCATGGTGTATATTATGAAATAAGTCCCAAAAAACAAAATTTTTGATAATTAACTCTTTAAAATTATTGCCATTTAGAATATTATTCCCTAAAAAGAAATAAAAATTTAATATCAATATAGTATATAATATTTTTATTCATAATTTTAAATATTTATAATTATTATGTATAATAGTTTAATACTTGTATATTAGTTATCTTTTTTATATTTTCCAATATCTGGGGTTCACTTTTTTGACCATTTGGACTAGTTTCCTACAAGCAGTGTGGGTATTTGTTATTCCTCCAATTATCAAAATTGAAAGTTTATTATTATTACTAGAATGTGAAAATTTTAATTATTTATTATGTTAAAAATTCATTACATCATAATTTTAATTTTTTCCAGGAAATTGAAATAAATAGTGAATATATTCAAGTTATTTATAACCTATGACACATTCATTAATAATATACATTTTGTTATTGATTTAACTTTTTTAGAAACAAATCTACTATCTATATGCATATTTATAAATATCTGTTATATTAATTCTGTTTTAATTACCATCCTTAAAATAATTTAATTTCATTGTTCTTATTTGTGGAAAAACAGACCCAAACATGAACACCCCATGATTATCGATGATTATGAACTGATTTAGTTAAAATATCGTTACACTATTTTTATAATGATCTATTATTTTACTTTTTAGTTAAATATATATATGAATTATATATTATGTATGGGAATAATTTTTGTATATTTTAATATTGTATAATTTTAATTAATGATTTTCCTCTTAGTATGCTCGTTTTGAATGATAGAATTAATAATAATATCTTTTCAATATATCATTAATAGGTTCTCTAATTTATAAAAATATAACCTTAATAATGTCATAAATTTCATAGTTATCTATTTAATCAATTCAAATTTCCATCCATTTATGCTGGTGATGAAAAGAAAAGGAAATTCCATCATCCCATATGTGTGATAGTCCACAAATTCTAATAGTTTTCGATTACATTTTCCACAGTTTAAGAGAAATTAATAATAAGCCTAATAATTTTTGAAAATATATTATTTTATAAATTTAATACCTATTTATTTTATTCTTCATTATTAATAGGAATGTAAATTGGTTTAGTAAAAAAACATGACATTTTTTGGAGGTGGTAGTCCGTGCACACTCAAGTATCATTTCTCTATTTCTTATGGGAAAATGGATGGATGGTAAAATATTAAAAAATTATTATAAAAGAATAAATGTATCACATGGTTAATTATTTTATCATTTTGGGATCAGGATAATAAATTTTACAAAGAGAAAATGCATATAAGAAAAAATGAAAATTGAAAGATGTTGTATAAAATCTTTAAATTACTACTTCTATTATCTCCTTTTTCAAGGGTTTTAAAACATTTTATGATAATATATTGAGGAAAAAAACCAAATTAAGGTTCAAAGGAGTATTTAAGAGAGGTTTGGGATGAGTTTATGTCGAACTATGGGGGTTTCTTTGTGAGTGTAATTGAGGAGAGGAGTGACCCATTTATATGTTAAAAGGAGTTACATTTTTGTAGATACCCAAAACGATTCAATAATGGAATGCCAATATCAGGTAAAATAAATTTAAAATTGATAAATAATATAAATTATATGATATATTGTACTCCCACCCCTAATGAACCCAATTAGAACATGTTTTTAACACGTTTGATCATTTACCGCATAGGTTACTCATTTTTACCATTTTGGTTTTAACAAATTTAACTTGTTTTTATCAAGATATCATTCCATTATGACCAAAAATAAATTTTAAATTATTATATAATTATGACCTATAGGTTCAATATTATAAATGAATTTTTTTGAAATTTTAAAAAATTGTACATACTATTTCAAAATACCAAATTAATTATGTATTAAGAACCATTTTTTTAAACTATAACTTAAATTCTAAAAAGTCAAATAAATGTTTATATATTAAATATTAAGTCTTTAAAATTCTAATTTCTTTAATAAAAAAAATATCATATATAGAGGTTTAATAAATTTCAAATTCATAATTATATACTAATAAATTCACAAAATTCATGTTATTTGTAAAAAAAGAAAATTTCACAATTCAACTAAAAATTAATCCTATTAAATAAATCTAAAAAATCATGTTATGAAAATTTTTAAATTATAAATCCCAAAATAAAATTACATTTTTCTAATTAATATTCTATAATTTTTAAATATAGATGAAAATATAAAATAATGTAAAAATGCTTTTATTAAATAATTATGTATTTAATCATTACATGTTACGAATATTATTTCACATTTGTTTGAATTTTAAAATATGTTAATATTATAGTTCATATATAATATATTAATAGTGTTCAATTTAGTCTATTAAGAAATATATACTATTTATAAAAAATAGTTATTTTAAAATAATGAAATACTGCTTTTATTTTGAATAGGATTGAATAAATATGATTAAAATTAATTACTTACATTATAAAATTAAATTATACTACTACATTGATATTGAAATATTTATGAAAACTTTATATACATCATATAATATTTTAATAATAATAATACACATATTTATACATAATTTTTGAATATATATATTTATAATATTTCAATACTATAATTTAATTCCACTATTTGTTATATTATATTATATTTACTACTTAAAAATACATGAATTTAGTGTAAATATTTAATATATGACCAATATCCATATTTGAAATGATTTTATTAACAATGAATGTTATTTTAATGAAAATATTTATAATGGATAGATTTCATTCCTATATATAGAAATAATAAATCATTTATTCATTCCATTATCACTTCACAAGGTGCAACACGTATTTCATATTATATATTTTCTATAATTATTACTCCATTTCTGGTTCTCTTCCCTTTTTTTGGTTTTGTGTGGGTATGGGTAAGCGTCATGGTTGGTGTTGATTTATGATATTTTCTTATCATGACATTTTTAAACCTTTCTATCTATTATCACCAAAATTATTAATGATATTTTAATGGATGTACATCATCCATGGTGAGTAAAAATCTAGGGTGTGTAATGAATTAAAATTTCATTTTGAAAATTGAAATAATGGAAAGAGATAAAAATATTTATACATATATATATTAAAGGAAACCCATTACATAAATTTCAATAACTGTCATTCTTAATTAGAATATTTGGATAATATGTAATACTTATAAAAACATAAACATTCGAATTATTATTATATATATATACATATATACGTATATATACATAGAAGAATATAAAAATAAAGTATCACAGTGATACACAAATTTATTAAAAAAATTGTGGAAAATAATTATATCGCATGATTTATATTCCCATAAGTAATTCAATATATTGGGTTCATAAAAATACAATCAAATATATATATATATATATAATTGTTTTAAATTCTAAAACATGAAGTTGATGAAATTTAAAATCATTTATGTATATAAAAAATATATATTTAAAAAAACTAAATTAAAATATATATATATATACATTTACTTACATACATAAAAATGATGATAACATAATACACCCTAATATTATGAAAATTTTGAAACTAGCGTTCTTGAATATATGAGTAATCCTGGAATTGATAAATATATATGTGTGTAATGTAAACATGAAATTTGTGTCCAACATGAGATCATATAAATATAAACTGAGGTTTTTATATATTTTTTTTAAATTTAAAAATTTTCCCTTGCTTTTTGTAAACTGAAGAATGAAGTAGGGGGAAATGGGGGGGTACTTCTTATCACCGAGTGAAGGAATTTCCTTCAAAATATGTGCGTCTGAATGTGGGAAAAAGGATGGAAATAAAGGGATTCAACCTAGGGTGGGTTTTCAAATGAGGGAGTGACCGATTGGTTTACCCATAGATATATAGGTGTCTTTATCTACTAAGAGTAGTTGTGAGGCAACGAGGGCCATTGTTCCCTATATTTTTGATGTCATGGTTTGGAGAAAGAGTAGAAAAGATGATGGGATTTCCATTTTTTGGCAAGGGTATGGTTTGTGGGAGAGCCTGATATGCAGTGGTGGGATATAATGATGATAGGGATAAAAACAGATGAGTATGATGATATCGACTGATGATGGTGTCATCGATCATGTGTCATGCAGAATAAGAATATGCTGTGAATAGTAGTGACTTCAGATAAGGCGGTTGGAGAGATCTGGGGTCGAAAGAGGATGAGTGGTAAATTGAGTCTTGTGATCATATCTATGGTCTATTTTTTGTGATATATGGGGATCTCATCGTAGAAGACAACATAGATGGTATCATAGGTGGAGCCGCATTTTTGGAAGAAAATGGCTCGAGTATTATTTTTCCTTTTTTCTAATATTCATTTTTATTTTTAGGTTTCTTTTTCCATTATTTTTGTGTTCTTTATATATATAATCTATCTCCCATATATATATATATATTACATTTTATATAATTAAAACATAATCATTTATTTAATTGTGCTTATATATATTGAGTTAAATATATAATAAACAAATTACATTTATAAATTATAATTTGAAATATAATTTAATAGTTTTTATAAAAATTGTGAATTTAAATAAATTATTTGTGGAAATTTAATATCATTATATATATTTTAACTTCGAATTGATATAACATTATTTGACTAAAACTCAAATTAATATTATTGTTCACCCAAGTAAATTTTAAAATTAAAATACTTTTTTAACCATGAATTTAGGATCACTATTTTATGAAATTTCATTACATTAATATTTAATTTCTTCATTAATGTAACCTAAATTTATTAATTTTTACATTATATATTATGTATAAATTTTATTATTTAAAATATATCTGTGTGTGTAATTTATAAAAATCTCCAACGGCTATATCCTCATGTTATTATTAAATATGTTTTTCTTTTGTTTAAAATTATTAACAACTATAAACCAATTACTTTAATTAATGAAACTATTAATACCATTCATAGATACTGTGTTATTAAACTTTATGTTCTTGGAAATTTCTCGTGTGTGGATATAGTTCTCATATTATCCATTATTATTTGTGCCCTCATAATTTTCTTAGTTGTAGCATTCCTACTCATAGAGAATCCTAGAGAGCCGAGTTATGATCTTTCACATACTATGTTATTAGTAGTACTTCCAGTTGTGTTATTAGCACTTGTAATGAGTTTGACCATCTTATTACAGACTTCAGTGAATTATGGTGTCCTTGTATTAATGTTTTCTGTTTTTGTTGTATTTTAAATAAAATCACTATGTTCTAATCATGAATGTGTTTTCAATTATTATTTTATTTATTAACTTTATGGACTTTCCATTTCAAAGAAAATAAAATTAGGGTGTTACATTCTATCAACATTAAAAAGAATTATGCGCAGGTAATTCGTTCACACTCAATTTCAATGTTCTAACATGGACGTTCTTCATTCCAAAAAAAATATATTAATCCTTATAAACACATGATAATATAAACAAAATCCTATAAATTCATCCAGGGATTCATTGATAAAGTATCTCATGAAGATCAAGGGCTCAATAATGCTAGTGGTACTTCATATCATCCCCAACATAATATATTTCATCATTTTATATACAACTTGTGAAACATGGATTAAAAATTTGAGGACATTCATATGTGTGTAGAAAAATTTTGTTTTCAATATATAATTTTTTAACATCCACATGGACATGGCCTTTATAAAATACTCTCCTTGTGTTTTACAATAAATCTCAAAATTATCATTGATACTTCCAAGGATATTAAAATTTATATTTTGATACATGTAAAATTCTCATAGATCACCCGCTTCTGCAGCTACTTCATGATTAGTGAATGCTTCATACAATTTGGTCAAATTGAAGAATTAAAAAATTCTCTAGTAACACCTTCCATGTATGGAATAGTAAGAAAACTGAGAATACAACATTTGATCATATACAAATCCTGATCCTTGAAAAAACATGGGGAATAGTAGAGGTGTGAGATGACTCATATAATTGATTGTGGGTGGAATGTATGTTAATAAAGTTGTCGATTTCATATGAGCCATCTTTTAGGATAACCTTCGAGATCAAGTCATCTAGAATAGAGGGAATATTATTTCATGATCTTTACCTTTCCATTTTGAGGTTATCCTCAAACTGAAAACAAAAATTTAAGTGATAAAGGGTTTACAAGGAATATACGTAGAAACTAAAATTATTTTATTCAAACATCCTAATATCAAAAGTTATCTAAATCATTACTCATATACCAAATGTAATTCCCCAGACTCGCACTTCCAGATCTGTTGAAAAAATGTTGTATATTTTTTTAATGTGTCTGAAAAATATACCAAAATTTACAACTAAGGATCTTTTCTGGTTTCAGATTTATAGGAAAAGTACAAATCATACATAATAAAAACAATAAATGAAATGGTAGCATTGAGTATTTGTGCACAATAGATTATTATCGACCTAATCTCCATGAAATATATATATCAACCTAAAAACTTTTTATAAAAACATAGCTTGATAAAAATTTCCCATTTACAGGTTTTTGAAAAACTAGTGAAAACCCTGTTTGAAAATACTTATATCATTTGAAAAATACTTTTGAAAATTTCTATTAGAAAATAAAATTGATAAAATAAATTCAAAAATATATTTTGAAAATATCATTGATGTATACATTTAAAAATTTCTTTTGGGAAACATTTTAGAAATATTTTTTAATATACTTTTAATTTTGAAAATATAATTTTGAAAAGACTTTTCAAAATATAATAAATTTTTTAAAACTCTTTTGAATACCCTTTGAAAACATGATTTTGATAATTCCTTTGAAAATAATTTCACCATTGAAACCATATAAATATACTCATTTGAAAATATTTACACTTTTAGAAATGATTAAAATCTTATGAAAACGGTTATGCTTCTAAAAATATTTTATTTCTTTTGAAAACACTTTGGGTATGAATACGCTTTAAAATAATCGAGTGGTTTTTAGAAATACAATATGAATTATTTTCAAAACAAAAGAATGGCATCACTTAAACATTGAAGGTAGTCTTGTCCCTACCAATTTCTTTAGTAATGAGTTCACTCCACATCCCCTTCTTAAGTATTTAAAATTTCCACTAGGGTTTATGATTTAAAAACAAAACTATTAATTGAATACACATGAACATTTATTAATATATAAATATTAAGTAATTAGGAAATTACTTGTTAGATTTTGGTATTACCAAATCTCATGTCATTTTTCTTTTTCATGGATGGTTAATAAAATAATCACTATTTATATATTTAAAATATCTCATAAAAATAATTTTAATTTAAATGTTAAACTTCATTATTAAAAAATTCATGTTTAAATGAAAATATTAAAAATCATTTTCTTAATTTTTTTTTATGCATAAAATAATAACCTACATGAATAAACATTTCTGTTGTAATAATAGCCCTAGTTAATTTTTATTCATATAAAATTATATATACATCAATAATCATAAAAAATAACAAATTATGTATCATAAATATAATTATAAGAAGGATAGATAATGGAATTCATATAAGTAACTATAAAATTTCTATTTTGAAAAAATAATTCCCTGATTAATATACATACATATATATATATGTATATAATATTACATTCATGAGAAGTTATACATACAAGTAAATTTACCATTAACATAAAATTTTAAAGTAAAACATATGACACATATAATAATTACAAAGTTAATATTTTTAAATTAAATAATTCTTCATTTATTAATTTAAAAATTTTAAGTTTGATGATTTTATTTTTTTAAATGATTTATATACACATTTAAAAACTGTAAATGATGGTGTCAGGAGACATCCCTCGGGGCCCATGTCGTGACTACCCCAAGACCACCTTCTATAGGCCAGGGGATGGTGATTAGCACCGGAAAGGTGTATCCCTATAACCGGAATGCATTGCCTTTAAACCTGTACAAACACACAATCCAAGAACACACCAAGAAGAAATCACGAAGTAAATTGATGTCATAAAAATTGTACTAAATGTAAGGGGGCCGGAATACAAGCCTAACTGGAAATTACAAGTAAAACTGAAAGATAAAATAGCTCTTGGAACGTCCATCGAGGATCCTACTGGAAGGGTAGGTACAACTCGCGATCAGTAGTAACTGTGTCACATCACGTCAAATGGTCCACCTCTAAGCACTGTCCATTCCTGGCTCCCTCAGCCTTGATCAGTATTGTCCGTCGTCTGCACAAGACACAATATGGTGTAGGTGTAGCCCATGCAGGTGTGAGTATAACAATACTCAGTATGGACCCCGATACCCCCAAAGGTCCCCTAGAGTTTCAAAAAAGAAAAACCACAAAGAAAGACCTCAGTCACAAAGTACTAAGAATTCAAAAACTATACTTAGGTATATTCCCTTTAATTACCTAAGTTATCAAAATAAAATCGCCTCATACAAGGGGAAACATAGAGCTCTAACATCTATGAAATTTTCACAACTGATCCATGATGGAAGAATACCACAAAGTTAACACCACGAAGGCAACACCACAAAGGTAAAAGTACCACAAAGGTAACACCATGAAGGTAAAAGTACAAAAAAGGTATGAGTAGCACAAAGGTAGCACTACGAAGGGAAAAGTACCACATAGGTAAGAGTACCAAAATGGTAACACCTAAAGGTAAAGACTCATCTCACACCATGTATAAAACTTATGTACAAAAGTACAAATGATTAGTCTTAAATCTAGATCATTTTATTCTGTCAGGAAGCTCTACTGATAACCCATACATGATCGATAGATGCTGACCCACACAGGATCGCTAGGCGCTAACCCACACATGATCGATAGATACTGACCCAAATAGGATCTCTATGCACTCACCCACACAGGATCGACAGATACTGACCCACATAGGATCGATAGATACATACCCACATAGGATCGATGTTCTTTCTTCACGTTACAACCAGCCACATGATTCCTCGCAGCCGGTGTGCTCGAGTTCTATAGAATCTACCCCTTGAGATATCAGTTGTACCTCAACCACCACTAAGAATCACAAGGGACTAACACAAAGGACCATCATGTCGTAAGGGTTCCAACGCGATAGAGGGCACCTCAATTGGATGTCTAGTCTGTGACTTATAAGCATTTTAGTACTGAGGGCCCGATTGGATTCGAGTTCTATCCAACCCGGCCGTACTGCAACTTTCTCTAAAACTCATGTGGAGTATACCAAATGACTGTCTCACTCCAAGGGTTCCAGTGTCATAGACGGTTCATCAAATGGAAGCTCGGATTTTAGGTTACAGTCCTTTAGGTGAAACTAGGCCTGGTTAGGTCCGGGTCCGGTCCAAACCGGACCCACTCGGTCTGGGCCGACCTGATCTGGTTCCGGTCAACCCGACCCAGTCCGGGTCTAGCCTAGATTGACCCGAACTGGCCTGGGCCAACCCATTTGGGCTGGGCCATGGCCCGGACTGCGAAGGTGCGGCCCACTGGGCTCGTCTGGTCAGGCCCGCAAGGGACACTGTCCGCTAGGCAGGCACGGCCTAGTCTGAAAGGGTCGCAGCCTGCTGGAGGTGTGGCCCACTGGAGCAAGTCCTGCCCTAACGGTCAAGGGGGACGTTTCCCCCCATTTGAAATTCAGAGCGGCAGCCCCACAGGGCACCGCCAGGTCTTCTACGAGACTAATAGAGAGCGGGTCCCGGACCTCCTCAATGGTTTACGAGACCTGACTATCTTCAGCGGCGTGCGACATGGCACTGCGTGACTTAGTCCATAGCTGCTTGGCTTCGTCCGTAGCAAGCCAGTACCAGCCGTTGTTGTTCTCTGCAGCAATATTTCGCGGCCCTCTCTCCGGCAGTGCGCTATTGGGCGCCGATCCACCACCCGCGACTGGCTTGAGCTGACCGCCCTCTTCACCCACCATGGATATGGCCACAACCTTTTTCTCTGGTGGATAAAAATGGTGCACCACCGTCTCCTGTACAGCTGGCCGTTGTCGGCCACTGCCTTCTCCCATCGTTTTGGGTTTCGTCCAACCTGAAAAAAATGCTCGCGAAAAAAGCACCAAATTTTAAAAAAGGCAGAGGGTTCGGGGCTTGTTTGTTCGGCATGTGACCTCTGTGTTAGGTTGATAGCAAGAGGGTAGTATAATAATAAAACAACTCTTGAATTTAGACAAGAAATAAACCATTCTTCAAGATAGTTGTAGAACCTCCACCTTTGAATAAGATTCAGTGTTCGTTGGTTCGTGATTCGGTTGCGCTTATCACCGATTGCTACAACCAGTTCCGTCCTCCATGTGGCTGGGGTCACGGTACATTACCTTAAATTTATCCCTTGGTGAGTTCATGCCAATACCCCTCCCCAAGAGACATATAAATAGGAGGGGCATAGGTGAGTAATTCCTTTGTGATTTTATGAGGTTCATTTAAAGAATGAACTTCCAAAATTTCAATAGAGTTGTTACAAGATTGAAGAGTCAATCCAATTAATCGCTTGACATGTCATTGGTACCACCTCCACTGTTTGTCCATTTTAGGAAAAAGAAAAAGTAAAATAAATTAACTTTGTTTCTTTATTATTCTTTTAAATGTCCAAAATCTATCTTTTTCTCATAACATAATGCGGTCGAAGTGAATCCTTCCTTAAGAGAATACCGACATTGCGGATTGAACGATGCTCTCATATTTTTAATCTGTGCACTAGTTCAAAAGTTAGAAAATTCCACACGTGAATTTACTGAACATTCCCTAAAAAATGTTGAAGAATTCATTCCGGGCACACCGGGCCTCAGAATCCCACGCCGTTAATTTTTGAAGACTCGTTATAATTCCATATAATAAAAAAATTACATGGAAAATACGGGTCTTTATAATCTCCCCACCTTAGGTCTTTTCATCCCCAAAAGACACAACATAGACTACAGAAAAAAATGGGGTACTGAGCATGAATATAAGCCTCTCACTCCCATTTTCTCTCATGGAGTTTCTCGTGATGCCAAATAATGTGCACCAGAGGTATCGATGGTCCACGAAGGACCTGCTCCTGTAGATCTTCAATCTCCACTGGAACCTCTATAAATGTCTCCCATTCCTCAAAGTCCAGCTCTCCATAGTCGATGATGTGAGATGGGTTATGAACGTATCTCCTCAAATGGGATAGATGGAAGAAGTCGGGCACCCTCTTCAACTATGGTGGCAGTGCCAAGCGGTATGCCACCTTGCTAATCCCCTGAAAAATCAGAAATGGTCTGATAATCCTCGGTGAGAGTTTGTCGCCTCAGCCAAATATATATAGTCCCTGTCGAGGGGAGACTCAGAAGAATATGTGGTCCCCCTCTTGGAACACCAGTGGTCCCCATCTCTTGTCAGCATAATACTTATGTTTTTTCTGTGCAGTCTTCATGCGCTCCCAGATGATTTGCACATTCTGAGTGGTGGCCCGTACCAACTCTGGACCCATAAGTGCGGACTCCCCTGTGACTTTCCATCATAGAGGTAGTCTGCATGGTCGACCGTAAAAGGCCACAAATGGTTCCATACTGATGGTGGAGTGATAGCTGTTTTTGTTTGTGAACTCTACTGGGGGAAATTGATCCTCCCAACTGCTGCCAAAATCTAGGGCACAAGCACGAAGCATGTCCTCCAGTGTCTGAATAGTTCGCTTCATCTGACCATACGTCTGACGATGAATGGCGGTGCTCAAACTTTGTTGAGTCTCTAATGCCTCCTGTAATCCCTTCCAAAACTAGGATGTAAAATGCGTGTCACGGTCAGAGACGATCATCGATGGCATCCCATGAAGTCGTACAATCTCCAGTATGTAGAGGCTTTCCAAGCCCTCTACTAATCCCTAGACTCTAATGGGTAAGAAGTGGGTTGAAATGGTGAGTTGGTCAATGATCACCCATATGAAATCATGTCCCCTGGACGTACATGGAATCCCTGTCGCAAAGTCAATGTAGATACCATCCCACTTCTACTCTGGTATCTCTAGTGGTTGTGATAAGCCTACTAGAACCTGATGCTCGGCCTTCACTTACTAGCAAGTGAGGAAATGTGAAACAAACTCTGTCACTGCTTTCTTCATCCCTGGCCACCAGTGCTGACAGCGGTGGTCCTGAAACATCTTTTCCACACTAGGGTGTACCGCCAGAGGGGAAACATGGAACTCCCTCAACACATCCTCCTGTAGCGCCATTGGCACCATGGTATGTCCTCTAAAGAGGATGATGTGCTCCCCACCTTCAAAAAAATCATCAGGTGCCTATCCTGAGAATATCTGGGCATGTCGATCCTCGCACTCAATGTCTACAAGTTGCGCCTCCCAAACGCACTAAAAAAAGTGTGGGAGTGACAGTCATATACAAGAGGTAAGATTCTCTATCTCTATCCACAATAGATATCTGCAACGTGTCTAGCTGCTCGATTACCTCACTCAGCAGCAGTAAACAAGACCTCCTTCTGAGTGTATCTGCCACTACATTCCCCTTCCCAGGAGTGTATACTATCTTGAAGTCATAGTCCTAGAATAACTCTATCCATCACCATTGCCTTAGGTTCAGGTCCTTTTAAGAGAAGATATACCTGAAACTCTTGTGATCAGTGTAGACTGTAAAACGTTCGCCCATCAAGTAATGTCGTCGTATCTTCAAGGAAAATACCACCGCTGCTTACTCCAGTTCATGGGTAGCATAGTTATGATCATGTAGTCTCATATTTCGTGAACCATAATTGATCACTACTCTCTCCTGCATTAGAAAATATCCATGTTCAGTCCCTGATGTGTCTTAGTAGAATACATACCCAACTCCCTCTTCTGGTAGCCTCAAGATGGGTGCACTTGTTAGTCTCTGCCTCAACTCCTAAATACTCTACTGGTATCTCATTGTCTATACGAAGGGTTGTCCCTTATTTTTCAATGCTGACAAGTTTCCACAACTCTAGAGAATTTGGGTACGAATCTACGGCAGTACCCAACCTATCCCAGGAAACTCCACACCCCGGTCGCACTCCTGGGTGGCTCCAAAGGAGGCACCACCTCTATCTACGACAAATCATCTAAAACTCTAGCCTCCGAGATAAAGTGTTCAAGAAAGAGAACATCTGGTTTCATGAACTAGCACTTCGAGAGCTTACCATAAATCTGGTGCTCTTGGAGTGCATCAAGAACTGTCTGCAGATGATAGACATGCTCCTCCTCCGACGCCGAGTATATCAAGATGTCGTCGATGAAGACCAACACATAGGGATTGAGGTATGGTTGAAGGTCATGTTCATGAGTCCCATGACCACTGTAGGTTTGTTGTTCATGGAGAATGGCATAACCATGAACTCATAGTGGCCATACCAATATTTGAAGGTCGTCTTCTGCACATCCACATCTTTTACCATGAGTTGGTGATATTTTGATCTGAGGTCTATCTTCAAAAACCATCGAGCTCCCTTTAACTGGTCATGGAGATCATCAATCCTCAGAAGTGGATACTTTTTCTTCACAGTAACCTAGTTCAGGAGAATATATTCCATATAGAGTGTCAAACTCCCATATTCCTTGTTGCCGATCAAAATCGGGGATACCCATGGAGAAACACTAGGATTTATGAACCCCTTCCTCTTCAAGTACTCTAGTTGTACCCGTAACTCACGAAGCTCAACAGGAGCCATCCGATATACTAGTGTAGATATTTTTTCCATCCCAAGGAACATGTACATGTAAAATTCTACCTCTCAACATGGAGGTATTACTGAAACATCATCAGGAAAGACATCGACATACTGGTCCACCACAACATGATATCTTAGACTCTCAACATCAATTACTCTGAGGGTAAGGCTAGCCAACTGATGTGTGATCAGAGGCACCCTCCTCTATGAAAGTACATCTGGTGATGAAAAGGTTCCCTTCTCATCGGTGAAGGAAAACATTGTCCCATCCTCGCAGACACACTGCAATCTTCACCTAATATAGTCAATCTGAGCATAGATTGTGGATAACCAATCCATGCCCAAGATTACATTGTAAGGCCATGACACCGCTACTAGAATATCCCACCTATAAATATCGCCTCCTAGAGTAACCTCACGCTATCGACACCAATGTGTAATCTTCGAATCTTCTCTCATTGGAGTCCCTTACCGTAAGGATCGATCCAACGACTCCATTGGAATCTACGAGCTCCGAATGAGGGTCATGGAAATAAAAGACTCACAAGAACTTCTGTCTATATGTACTGAATCTTAGGTAGAGTAGATACATAACGTATCACCAATCATCTCTATAGTGTCGATGTCATAGGCCTCATTTGCCTAGATTTCAGCTCATCCATGTCCACCTGCTCCCTGTGGTCAGGGTGGACCACCTGGAGGTGGTGGTAGTAGAACCTCGAATTGCTGTCTACTGCCTGCTGCATGACTAGCTCCTCTGCCATGATTGTCGCCCTACGGACCTCCACTCTTGAACCTCTGCCTCTTCCCCAGCAGTCCCTTGACCTTCTGCTGGTCAACCGTGTTGAGTCAATAAGGTTTTCCTTATGATTTTTTCCATTCCTTCTAGTTTTGAAAATAACAAACACCTTATACTTAAGAAAATCTATAATTTACTTTTATAAGTAAAATTTACTTCTCAAAGGAATTTACTCCTACAATGTTTTCATTGTTCATATCAATATTTTTTCATAAGTATAAAAATTGGATTCATATCTAAAACCTCGTAATCATATAATAATTAGATATGAAGCATTCTATTTTAGACTCTGAATTATAGATACGAACTCTCATGAAGTTCCACTCCGAATTATGGATAAGAACTCTCATGGAGTTACACTCCAAATTATGGATATGAACTGTTATGAATATCCACTCAGAATTCTAGATACGAACTCTCATGAAGTTCCACTCCAAATTCTGGATATGAACTCTAATGAAGTTCCACTCCAAACTATGGATATGAACTCTCATGTAGTTCCACTCCGAATTCTGGATACGAACTCTCATGAAGTTCCACTCCGAATTCTGGATACGAACTCTCATGAAGATCCACTCTGAATTCTGGATATGAACTCTCATGAATTTCCACTCCAAATTATGGATACGAACTCTCATGAAGTTCCACTTCAAATTCTAGATACGAACTCTCATGAAGTTCCACTCCGAATTATGGATACGAATTCTCATGTAGTTCAACTCCAAATTATGGTTACGAACTTATCTATGTTTTGACTCCGAGTTCTCTGAATTCAGACTCTGAACTCTTATGAGTTCTTACTCCAAATTCACATGAACACTGACTCCGAACTTTGTAAGTTCTAGTTCCGAATTCTGATGAAACCAGAATCCAAATTTCCTTAAAATTCAGACTCCATATTTCTACAGAATTCAGGTTCCGAATTCCTACAAAACAAAATCCGAATATCTCTTTATTATAGACTCTGAATTCCATTTTGGTTAGACTCCGAACTTTTATTTTCTTACATTCTGATGATCAGTTTTAATTATTCTTACACTTTTTTCATTACAAAACGATGTCGTACTTTCAATTATCGACTAACCGTTGGTTGAGTGACAGGTGTATAGGTCCCTTCGAAATTCAAGGAAAAATATGACCGTTGGAGGAGGGAGACGACCGTTGGAGCATCGACTATAAATAGGAGCTCATTTGAAAGTGTTAGAGACATGTGAGACTTTTATAATTTTGGTGATCAGAATTTCCTGAAGTGATTTCTAGAGAGAGAGGCTCTTATTAAGTCTCAAGCTTTGTGCAGAAAGTTTGAACAGCTTGTTGAAACATTTCCTTGTGAAGACCTGCTTTGTGTGACTTCGATTATTGCATATTACAATAGAGGGATTCCAGGGATAGGAAGACATAGGTTCCAACACCTTGAAGTTGAGGGCTTCCTTACTAAGAAAGACAGAGGTGTCGACTACCTGATAGTTGAGGGTTTGTGGGGATAGCAACACAGAGTCCGATCTTCGTATCGAGGGCTTACCCTGGTGTAGTTAAGATAGACTTTCTTGAAAGTATAAATAAAGGGACCTTTTATCCAGGGTTGTTGGATACCCTACTCTTTGGGTTAAAAGAGTTATTGTTTGTTACTTGTAGTTGTTACTACATTGTTATTTGGCTGCATTTTGTATTGTTAATGAAAGTATAACTTTCTTATACTTCCTTACTTGTACATTGTTTTAGTGAGATTATATACTCTTTAAGGTAGAATCTTAGTTGGTGTAACCTTTTGTTATGTTTCATTTCTGGAATCACTTTTCCGGAACCAAGCATGTTTTTAGAACGTGGAGGTGTTGTAAATTTTGGCTATCCAAAATTGCCTAAGGAAACTTTTAAAGGGTACAATTCACCCCCTCTTGTATTTGTATCTCATTGTACTTATTTGATCCTACGTTTGGTATTATAGAGTATATCATACTTAGAGTCATACCATCCTAACAGTCCGTAAGGCAGGTTGGGCAGTCGCGAGCCATGTGACCTTGCCCGCCACATGAGTAGCATTGCCTGCTCCACATCGGTCATTCTTTGTCCCGTGATCCCCGCACCACCAACCCTGTATCCTGAGGTCTCCCACCAGAAGGTATGGACCACTTGGGCCCCTATGTCATCAATATACTACCTTCTGTGGATGACTCTGCTACCTGATGTCTAGTGGTGGATTTCACTGTCGGTGCCTGCTGATCTAGGAAGCTCTCCCCCAAAATCACTCTCTCTAGCACCACAGACTGCATCGGAATGCTGAGCTATATAATCGATTCTCTGATCTCCCATCGGAGACCCTGATCAAATGTCCGGGCTCTGAAGAAAGGGTCTCGTACCATGTCGGTGGAGTATCATGAGAGATCAGTGAACCTCACTGAGTACCGGGCCAAAGTCATACTACTCTACTGTCTGTGTAGCAGCTCCTGTATATGCACTGAGCATAGAGTCGCTGGGATGAACTCTGCCCTGAAAAGGCCCTCGAAGTACACTAAAGTGAGGCTCACCTCATTGGGTATCTGAAGTGTCAGACTCCACCATCTCCCTGCTACTCCCTGGAAGATACTTGCAGCTAGGATCACCATCAGATCAACTGGTGTCCCAACTAAGTGAAAAACTCTTGCCACAACCTCCATCCTGTCCTCAGTCATGTAGAAATTCATCTCTCCTTAGAACCTCGGAGGCCTCTGCCACTGAATCTCCTGCAATGCAGTCAATGGATGTGAACCCTCTGGTGGTGGGGTTGGTGGCAACGGTTTCCCGAGAGGTTTTGGTGCTACTGGTACACCACCTGAAAGTGCTAACACCGTAAGAGGGCCCTACACCAAGGCCTCCGTGCTCTATGAACCATTATCATGTACTCTCTCAGGAATCTAGGCTGGTTGTCTACATGTTGACATCCTGGATGAAAAGAAGTGTTCCATGGTCAATAAGTTATACTTGGTGAGCTGATTCATAGTGATCATAAGAAAAAAATTTCAAAAACACACGCATTCAGTGTTTTCATGCACTGAGTCCGAAATCCGAATTCAGAGTTCTGGGAATGGATATGTCAGCCGCCACACCAATACAGTAAAAAATATTTCACTTTTTCCAACGGGGGAATATCTGTCAGAAAAAGTGCATTTTCTATTGGTAAAACATTTTACCAATACATATGTCCTTGTCACTAAACTGTCAGTAAAAACTCTATCGCTAAATGTTTTTTTCGCAACAGATAAAAAAGTTCTATTGCTATTATAATAATACGAACAAATAATATATATGTTGGTTAAAGTGTTTATAACCAGGTTTTGGGGACAAAATTTTTTTTGGTAATAATATTATCAACATATTATATTTATTTATAAATTAAATTTGAATAAAAATTATAAATTTTTATTTCTAGTAAAATAGCATATTATATTTATTAATTTATCATATATAATACATTTGTTTTAATTATTAAATCATGGAATAATTTAACACATTTTCGAACTTATAAAAAAATTAATTATATTAATAATGAAATTCATTACAAAACAAATCAATACAAAATTCATCCCCCCAATAGGATCCATCACACCAATTAATACATAATTCATCTCTCATGCCAACATCACTCATCCATGCCACATCAAGGACCAGAGATCACCAGTAATCTATCCATGCCTCAGGACTAGCGAGTCAGCTCCAGCTCATCCATGCCACACCAAAGACTAGTGAGCACCAAAAACTCATCCATGCCTCAGGAACAACAAGTCAACTACAACATAAATTAGTACAAAATATCTGCGTGAATTTAAACCAAAATATGAAGTATAAAAAATGATTATCATAGTATGAATTTTCATCATCCTTGTTGATATTTCATCAGAGGCATATATAATGCTTCCCAAGCCAACTGAAACCCCAAAAATATAATGTTTCCCAAAATAAAACATTAAGATAGATAGAATTCAAACTCCAAAAAATGGGCTTCCCCAAACTAAAATGATAGAATGCATCTCTCCCAACCTTTGAAGTTGCATAGCCCTGAAGAAATTAAAGAAGTATCAGCAATGGTGACCTCAACCTCCACCCCAAGATCAATTTTGATGGACCTAATTTGCTTCACCATATCTAGTGAACTGTACAGATCTACCACTCGCTTGTGCAGATGCAGTTGAAACTGATCTCATGTGTTAGTCCCTGCAAGTTTTAATACAAAAGCACAAATACAGAGTAGAGAATATCAAGCTATCAAAAAAGATCCAATATGATTTATGTTGAAATATGCATATAAAACCACATATTACCTGTTGGATCATAGAAAAACTCTACTCTTGGAATACAAGACAGACATAACCTGCTTGAACATAACTTACATTCACAGTACTGATATTAAAGAAATTCACTGACTTCAAATTCAAAAACATAATGTTGAATGTCTGATTTGAGACAATGCATCAACTTTGTATGAATTTGAGGTCAAATTGGGATGTGATCAAGGAAAATATTATGAACAACCTTCTCCACCAGGGGACTTCATGGTAGTTTTGTGAAGGTCCTTGGTAGGGATTCTAACAAGTCCCTTGACTTTCAACTACTTGGCCTTGGCACCACGAACCAGATTAGCACACACTAAAAACAACATAGAAACAGGGTTAAAAATGTCACTTCTAAAATAAAAATAATAATACAACATTGGGACCACTGACATTAAGGATTTTACATATTACTGATTCAATTTGTTCATTTTAATCATATAACATTGCTCACTTGATTAAAGCAAGTCTTCATTTTTTTGATCTTGTATTTGAACAAATTTGATTTCAATTAGAATTTAATGTGGTTAATTTTCTTCTAGTTAAACTCAGTACATGTGGAGATCCAACATACCATGAAAAAACAAATCATGTTAAGTTAATGTAAAATCAAAACTCATGAGAACTTATTTTTTTATGTGAATAAAGATCTAAATAATTGAAAAAAGATCCATCCCAAACTATGCTAAAGACGAAAATTGGAATGAAAATAAAAGGTTCCATATTTTATCAAAATATAATTAATAATAATTGTAGAAAATCAAACAAGAAATCATTGAAAGTAAATAATAGAAGGAATTTTTTGAGGTTCTTGACATTTTTCGAGGAAAGTGTGATCCGGATCTTGTGAATCTTCTCCAGGGGGTCCTCCAGACCAGGTTTTGTTGGATTCATAGCTGCATATTCCATGACCTCTTCTGAAACCAATGAGGAACAAAATAAATGGGGTGCTACAACTACAGGCTGGGGTTCTGCAAACCCCTCCCGCAGTAGCGTTCTTTCAATCTCTGAAATCAGGTTCACTAGGATAAACCTGAAACAAAATAATCACAATCACTAATTTCAATTAAGAGTGACACAAAACCTGTGACCGAAAACCATTGATAATGACACTAATTTCAATTAAGAGTGACACATTACTAAAAATTTTATAATCTTGTAACACTACATGAAATTCTATAATCATGTAAAGATACATTAAATTTATAATGACACTACTTTCCAATTGATAATGACACCTAATTCAATAGCTAGAGAACCATTTAGTGCAATGAAAACCTTAGGCGCCAAGGATTGAGTTTCAAAGATGGTCTTGAAGGAAACTATCAAATTGTATGAATATAATTGGGATCAATATTAAATCAATGATGAGAAAGTTATAACATCTCCATCATAAATAGAATTTATATTCAATTGAAGATGAAACATAATTTCTTGAAACGTCAAGAGATAAATCTACCAATATCATAAAGACCGAAAATTTCATATGTTTTGGATATGAAATGTTGGATACCATGTACAAATGTGATAAAATTACAAAATTAAAAATCAAAATTGAAATGTTAGATCATCTTATTTCATTTATAAAAAAATGTATAATTGACATTAGGATTGAAATAATAACTTACAAGATCAGATTCTGCACATTATTGGGCCCAACATTGTCAATAACCCTCCTTACAATAATTATCTCCAAGAACATGACACTAAATTTGTACTCATTAGATTTGGTAGTCAACTGGCCAGTCAGTTCATACTCAGGAGCATAGTATTCAAAGGTCCCCATTATCACTGTGGAAACATGGGTCTTCTCCATAGTTGGACCAAGCTTGGGAAGCCTAAAATAAGAGATATTTATATTGAATTCATCATCCAAAAATGTGGTCAATTCTTTGAAATCATGGTATATTACAAGGAGGTTTTCCTTCTCATGCATGTATTCAATTTAGCTTGTTACACCATTAGATATTTTTATCTTGGAATTCTAATCCAAGGGCTTTAGGTTTGGAGGTAAATCTCTAAGGAAAAGTTTCTTCGGTTGGGCATTGTTTAAAGAATAATTTTTATGTGATTTATGAATACAAAATGAAGATACATACCAAGAAGATGCTCCTATAGAGAACCATATATTCATAGAAAAGAATCATGAGATCTCTATCAACATAAAAACCTGCCAAGATCTGGAGGCTGGGATGGTGAAGAATGTTCACCTTGAGGACCTCCACCACGAATTTTATGTTACCTTGCATTACAATATTGTCAAGTAGCTTAAAATCCACATACCAAGGAATAGTTAACAAAAGAATCATAATCAAAATAGAAAAGAGAGTAAAATAATTGGGAGAAAGTGCACCTTTTTTCTGCTCTTAAGGTACCCTTTGTACACCCTTCCAAACACCCTTATTCCAAAAAGAAATTGGGATCAATGTTCATTGTCGCAACATAGATCTCCTAGAATCTGAAGATGTGGGAAGGGATTTGGCCTTTCTTGATTCATGACATTTCATCGGTGAGTAACCTCCTCTTGTCGATATCACGTTTGATTGAGGCATGGGTGGTGGTGGGAGGCATTTCTAATGTCATGATAATCAGCGATTCATCTATTCCACACCCTTATTTTGATGTCTTACATTGACATGAAATAGAAATATGATACAAAAGGCGATGAAATGAAATAAAGGAATCATCAGTCCAATATATAGATTCCAAGATCTCAATGATTCGAGGAAAATGAGCCATTTTCATTCATGATATAAAATAATGTCACCTGAAAAAACACCCTATGGAATGTGTATCCCTTCACATGCATTCATTCTATTATATGCATTTAGAAAAGTGAAAGAAATCAATCAATAAACGACTCAAGAAACAATGATTTTATTCCATTTTCTAATTCAAAAAAATATATAAATAGTGAGCCATTAAAAAAATCTTTTCACAAAGGACGCATCAAAAATAACACAGAAACACAAAATATTAGAGATGGGAAGCTAAAAGTAGAAAATTTGACTCGCCAAAACATAAGAGTTATTCTCAAAATGCATCAATGGATTTCAAAAAAATCAATTGTACGATAGTCAATTGTAACATCTTCCATATCCTCTAGAAAATATATATTTCATTGGAATTAGTTGCAATGTTAGTTTGTAAGTCATAAACATCTGGTATGATATCCTCTTCCATTTCAAATAAATCTCTTGGTATAGTAATGAAAACAACATGCTAATTTTTCACTTTATATTTTGTTATATAAAACACCTATAAAGCTTGAGATGCAATCACAAAGAGCTTATTAGTTTTCATAATCCCGTTATGACTGAAAAGAGTGAATCCAAACATATCTTCTTTGACACATTTAATAGGATTTACCCAAATCACACTGTAATAAAATAACATTGCTTCTAACTAGATAACTCAACTCCATAATTTTATTCAAAACACCATAATATGATATATTACTAGTATTTGTTATTGTGTTCACAAGAACACCATATTTTTGAGTTTCACTCTACATAGTAATAGATTTCACACACCATTACAAGATACATTGGTGCAAGGGTTATACGGGTTAATGATGAACTGAAATGGAGAAATGGAGGTGATAAAGAACCTCATGGGCGGGGGCAGGTGTGGGCGTTGAAAGAAATCCTAGTTAGCGACGACATAAATGATAGAATGATATCATGATCGAGGATTAACCTTTGGAAATTTTCCACGTAATTCAACCCCGCTGGAAACACCAATAATCTTGGAACTGTCTTCTACACTGCCCAAACTATGGCCTTCCATCATCAATATCATGCCTTCCACTTCCATGTGATAAGATTGTTGGGTTTTGATACGTAAAATAATAAAATTACAGTAAATATGCCGTCAAATTCAATGCGAAGAAAAATTATTCTACATGAAAACGCCCATACACCCGGAGAAGGATCACCAGCTGAAAAACCCCTTGCACCTAACACTCACCGTATGACAGTGACAAATTTCAGTAAATAAATCGATATAAAATTTTTATTGAACTGAGAATAGGCAATTAAACCCTTCACAGTAGTAAATTTTCTGAATTCTACTTAGAAACCAACATATATTCTATTTAGATTTTACACAAGGATGAGGCATCCATCAATGTTAGTCAGAACACTAAAACAAATTCCGGATTTCAATCCAAATGAATATTAGGGCATACCTCATGTAGGGAATTCCAGGTGGGGAAGGCTGGGGACGGTGGGGGTCGAGAAGGGAAGGTTATTGATAGCGGGGGTCGAGCGAAGAAGGTCGGAGAGGGAAGAGGTCTTCTGGTGGGGATGATACGATGGTCGTTGAAAGAGTGTTGTGAGTGTGGAGGGTTGTAGTGGAGGAGGCCAATGGCGTAGGTGTATGGTCGTGGAGGGAGGTGGGGGGTTGCGGAGGAGGTGGGTGGCATAGATGGAGAGTGGTGGAGGATGCGGCGAAGGGCGACGTGGGGAGCGATGGTCACAGAGGAGGCATGGGATCACGAAGGTGGAGGCGGTGTCAGCATCAATGAATGGCAGCGATGTTGCGGGTCGCTAGAGGAGGCATGGGTGGGCTTGATCGTACATTGCAGATCGGTAAATTAGGGTGGGTAATTTTTAAATATTTGAGAAAATAAAATAAAATAAATAAAATATCAATTTCCATTTTGTTTTTTAAATAAAATATATAATAAATATATATATAAATGGTAAAAAAATTTATAAAAATTATTAATTATCATTTAATATAAAATATAATTTCAATACATTAATATAAAAAATTATTAAAATAATATTAATCAATTGATTGTTATGTTCTTTATTTATTAAATTTAAATTATTTTTTTAATTTTTTGACTATATTTTATTATGTTTATTAAGTTTAAATATGAATATTAAATTACCATGTATGCAGAGAATATCAAACATATATGTAAATATATCAAATATCATAATGATTTAAATTTCATTTTATAAAAATTATTTAAATGATTATCAAATGAAAAAAATTGACAAATATAAACATAAATTGTTATTTAGAGAAAATTGAAAATCGAAATATTTTAATGATATATTTTTAATAATACCTCAAAAAATGGACATTGACTTTGGTCGTAAAAATAGTAATATATAAAAAAATTGGGTTCTCTAAATTTTTTACTGATAAACATTTTTTTGTTATTAAATTGTTAATTGTAACAATTTTTATTGATGGTAAAAGATTTGTTGGTAATAGTTATAATTACAAACAGATTCACATCATAATAAAAAAATGTCTGTATTAGTTCGATAAAGTGATAGCTTTAAATGATTGTAAAAAAATTGTTGGTATTCAATTATCAATAAAAATAGATATATATGTTGGTAAAAATAAGTGTTTGTATTAAAAATTAATACCAATAAAACATAATATTTGTTAGAAATGCTTATTTTTACCGACAGATATATTATCTGTCAATAAATTTCTATTGGTATAAGCCATTTTTTTGTAGTGACACTAGATTCCCAAAACTGAAATCCACACTCAAAACACTTGACATTATAGTTACATAGATAAGATCTGGGTCCTAGTTCTTATGTATAATCGACTACTCGGATACAACTTTTTCAGGAACCGTTCTCTGGGGCCCGTGTCGTAACTACCCCAACCTCACATCCCATAGGCTAGGGGATGACGACTAGCACTGGAAATGCATATCCCTATAATGGGAAGGAAATTCCTTTAAACCTATACAAACACAAAATCCAAGAACACAACATGAAGAAACCACAGTGTAATAGGGTGTAGTAAAAAGTGTATTGAAAGTAAAGGGGTTGGAATATAAGACCTTCAAGAAAGTACAAGTACAACTGAATGAGAAAACATCTCTTGGAATGTCCACTAAAGATTCTACTTGAAGGGTAGGTACAGCTCATGATCAGTAGTCACTGTGTCACATCATGTCAAATGGTCCACCTCTTAGCACCGTCCAGTTCTAGCTCCCTCAGTCTCGATCAACGTTGTCTGTCATCTGTACAAGACACAGTAATGTGTGGGCATAGCCCTTGCATGGGTGAGTATAAAAATACTCAGTAGGGACCCCAAGACCCCCAATGGTCTCCCAGAGTTGCACAAAGGAAAAACTAGAATGCAAGACCTCAGTCACAAAGCACGAAACAATCATATACTCTACTTTGGTATATGCCCGTACATATACCTAAGTTTTCAAAATATAATGGTCTCATACATGAGGAAACATAAGGCTCCAACTTCTAAGATATTTTCACAACTTATCCATGAGGGAAGAATACCACAAAGGTAACACCAAGAAGGTAAAAGTATGACAAAGATAACAACACGAAGGTAACACCACGAAGGTAACACCACGAAGGTAACACTACGAAGGTTAAAGTACTAGAAAGGTAAGTGTACCACAAAGGTAACACCATGAAGGTAAAACTACCACATTGGTAAGAGTACCACAAAGGTAACACCACGAAGGTAAAGACTCACCTCACACTAGGTATATAATTTAAGTACATAAGTACAGAAGATTATTCATAAATCTATATCATCTTATTCTGTCAAGAAGCTCTACTGCTGACCCACACTGGATCAATAGATGTTGACCCACATAGGATCACTAGGTGCTAACCTACATAGGATCGATAGATGCTCAAAAACAGAAGATCATTAAGATCTAACCCACATTAGATTGATAGATGTTGTCCCACATAGGATCAATAAATGTTGACCCACATAGAATCGATGTTCTTTCATCATGTTACAACCAGCCACAGGATTCCTCGCACCCGATGGGCTTGAGTTCTGTAGAATCTACCTCTCGAGATATTAGTCATACATCGACTGCCAAAAATCTTCACAAAGGAGTATACCAAAGGACAATAATGTCATAACGGTTCCAACGCGACATACGCCACATCAATTGGATTCTCTATCTGTGACTTATAAGCATTTCTGTACTGAGGGCCCAGTTGGATTCGAGTTCCATCCAACCCAACCATAATCTAGCTTTCTCCAAAACTCAAGTACAGTATCCCAAGGACCTTATTACTTCAAGGGTCCTAGCACCATAGACGGTTCATCAAATAGACATCCAGATTTCATGTTATTGTCGTTTAGGTGAAGTTGGGCATTGTGGGGTCCAGGTTTGGTTTGACCCGGTCGACCCGACTTGGCCCGACCCGGTCTGAGCGGACGGAAAATGTTTTAGCTGACCCAACTGGTCTGGGTCGACCCGACCTAGTCTGGGTCTGACCCGGCCCTGCCCGAACCAGCCTGGGCCAACCAGTAGAGAACGCGTGACCCGACTTGCAAGGGGCGCGACCTTCTAGAGGATAGGCCCGCTAGAGCGGGGACCACCCTATATGGCACAGGGGGAATTTCCCCCTTTTTGGAATTCAGAGTGGTGGCACCACGGGGCACCGCCAGGTCATCCGTGGGACCTACTAGGATTGGGTCTAGGCCCTCTGTCAGAGCTATCTTCAGCGGCGCACAACTGCACCCTGCTCTCCTCCGCCTGCGGCTAGCCGGTGTCCATCACTGTTATCCGCCGCGACAATATGACATTGCCATCTCTTCGGCGGCATGATATTGCGCATGGCTCCACCACCCATGGCTAGTTGGAGTTGGCCTCCGTCGTCACCCTTTGCAGTTACGGTCGGGACCTTCTTCATCGGCGGCACGCGATGACGCGCAACGATCTCCTCTGCGACCGGCCATTGCTGGTCACCGCCATCACCCGCTGTTTCGGGTTTCATCCAACCTGAAAATAATGATCGTGAAGAATGAACCAACTTCCAACAGAAGTCAGAGGGTCTGGGCCTTGTTCATTCGACACATGCCCTCCGCGTTAGTTTGATAGAAAGAGGGTTGTATAATAATACAAAAACTCTTGAATTTGGACAAGAAATAAACCCTACCTCAAGATTGTTGGAGACCCTCTGCGTTTGAGAAGGAGTCAATATTTTTCGGTTCGTGATTCCGTGGATCTCATCACCGCTTACTAGAACTGGTTCCGTCCTCCAAGTGGATGGCATCGGAGTACATTACCAGAAATTTGTCGCATGGTGAAGCCATGGTAATACCCCTCCCTAAGCTCCATATAAATAGGATGGGGTATAGGTGAGTAACGCCATTGGGAATTTATGAGGATCATTTAATAAATGAACCTCCCAAATTCCAACGGTGTTGTTACAAGATTAAAGAGTCAGTCTAATTAATGGCTTGACAAGCAGTTGGTCCTACCACAACCATTTGACCATTGGAGGAAAAAGAAAATTAAAAATAAAATAACCTTTTTATTTTATTATTCTTTTAAATTTCCAAAATCTATCTTTTCTCCGGGCCTATTGAGTTCGAAGTGAAGCCTTCCATAAGCGAATCATGGTGCTGCAGATTCAATGGTGCTCTTAGATTTTTAATCTGAGCACTAGTTCAGAAGTTATAAAAAATCGCTTGTGCGTTTACTGAACGTACCGTAACAAATGTTTACAAATTCATTTCTAGCACACCGGACCTCAGAATCATGTGCCGTCAATTTTCATAGACTCGTAATAATTCCATATAATTAAAAAATAACCTGGAAAATCTGGGTCTTTACAGATGTAAATACATATATATATATATATTATAATAAATTCATTACCTAAATTTAAATATCATTCCTTCTTAATTATAATATCTGAAGAATATGTAATACTTATAAAACCTTTACGTTTATAATTATTTTGCATATATATATATATATATATATATAATGTTTTGAAAATAAAGTATCACATCCACACCGAAAATTTTTAGTCAAAATTATGAAAAATACTTATATCACATGAGCTATATTCCCATATTTAATTTCATAAGATTGGATGATGGAAATGATATTACATTAATATATGAATATATATATATATTGGTTTTAACTTCTAAAACATGAAATTGATGAAATTGAAAATTATACATACATATAAAAAGAAAATATGTTTGAAAACATGAAATTATAAACAATATATGTACATATATATATACTTTCACTTACATGCTAGAAGAAAATCAAAATTTGGAATGATAACATAATACACCCTTATATGATAATAATTTTGAATCTAGCACTATTAAATAAGTGATTTATCATGGAATTGATAAGTATAGTTGTTTATAAAATAAAAATAAACTTTTTAACCAAAATTAGAATATATATATTTATATTTATAAACTAAGTATTTTGATATAATATTTTTAAAATAAATAAACTCCCCTTTACTTTTGTAAACTAACGGAATAAGCAGATGGAAATGGTGGGTTCTTCATCAAACCCTGTGATGGCTTGTCCTTCTTAATAGGTGTGTTTGGATATGGGAAAAAGTGGATAGCATGAAAAGGCTTCATCTTGAGTTGGGTTTTCCAATGAGTGAGTGACTGGCCAGTTTCCCCATATATATAGGCATCTTGAGCTTCTATGAGGATCTTTGAGGAAACAAGGGCCACTGGGCCATGTACAGTAGTTGTCGTAATTTGAAGGGATATTAGAGAAGATGACATGATTTTCATTTTTCATCAGCTATAGTGTGGATTGTGGGTGATGCTGATATAAATTTTAAGAATTGAATGATTGTGAGGAGGGAAACACATTAACAGGATGATGGTGAGTAATTCTGATATCATCTACCACATGTTTTTCAGAATAATAATTTTTGGTGAACATTGGTGATTTGGGATATGGTATTGGTGAAATCTGGGGTTGTTTATAGCTGAATGGTAGATATTGGCGGGTGATCACATATGTGGTCGATTTTCAGTGACTTGCGGGGATCTCAGTGAGGAAGATGACACATATAATGTCAGAGGTGGAGTCACGACTTGGGAAGAAAAAGACCTGAGTCTTTTTTTCCTTTTTTTAATCTTCATTTCTTTTTATGTTTCTTTTTATAATATTTTTTTATTTTTTATATATTTATATAATCTATATCAGATATATATATATCATTTATTATAACAAATACACAATTTTTTTAAGTAATCTTATATATTTTTACATATTATATAAAAAATCAATTTATAAATTACAATTTCAATAATAATTTAATCTATTTTTATAAAAATTATAAATTTAATTACATTGTGGATGAAATTTTTTTATGATTACCTATATTTTACCTTAAACATAAAATAATGTCCTTTTACTAATCTCATTTTACAATTAAATTTTACCCATCTAAATATTAAAACTAATTTACTAATTCAACTAAATATTTAAGCACTCAATTTTATGAATGTTAATTACATTAATTTTTCAATTATTCCTTATAATAACATAAATTTATTAATTTGAAACCATTTATATTATTTAGATATCTTAGAATTAAATATGTGTGTGTGTGTGTGTGTTTACTTTATATAATTCGCCAATGGCTATATCCTCATGTTATTATTACAAACTTTTCCCTTTTGTTTAAAAGTATCAATGGATATAGACCAATGAATTTAATTAATGAACCTATAAATACCTAACTTATATATCGGGTTACTAAATTCTATGTTTTAGGAAATTTATATTTGTTGAGTTGGTTCTCATATCTTCCCTTGTTCTTCGTGTCCTCTTTATCTCCCTCATTGTAGCCTTCCTACTCATGGAGAATCCCAAATAGCTGAGTTATGATCATGCAATTCTAATGTTATTAGTAGTAGGTCCAATCGTGTTATTAGCATTTCTAATATTGTTGACCATCATGTTGCCGAATTCAGTGAATTCTAGTGTCATTATATTAAATTTTGGATTTTGTGTTCTATTTTAAATTAAAGTACTATGTTATAGCCATGATTTTATTTTTACTGATTATTTTATTTATTTTAGATGGAATTTCATACTGTCAAAAAAAACATACCCTGGTGTTACACCCTTTCCTCCATTACATTCCACATGAAGGAACAACCTTGACTTGACTGTATCATGACACCCAATCAATTTTAAAAGACACCCCTCAAAACATGAGAAATTTATCAATTTGATAAACCCTTTGGAAAACTGACCCACAACATTCCAAAAAGACAATATCTTTTCATTTCATACATGTTTTTACATAGGTTCATTTTAATTTCATTTGAATACAATTGGTGTACACTCTATTATTTCTAATTAAATAACATGAATCACGCTCATATGAGTAATGCATAATCGATCCTATAATCTCACACCTAAAACATTGGTTTGTATCATATACATGTAAAAATCATATAGTCCTAAGAACACTCAAAAATCCTCTTTAAATTTTTAAATATCAACTATTATATGCTCCACTATATGAATAATTGCCACTTTGGGAATCCTTTTTAAATAATAAGTGTCTACCAACATTCTACTGCTAGTCCACTCAGAAATGAAGCTAATATATAAAGGTTCCACCACTTGACTAAACATACTTTTGAAATGAAAACCTGATACCATAAACACTATGATATAGAGTGTCTGTCAGCACAAACGAAAATTGAGTTACCATGCATATAACATATATCTAGTAGCACATCACTTCGGTCGATCTCAGATGAGAAGCAACTACCCATGCTTTCTATATCAAAGAAACTCAAAACCATATGATTACTCATCTCTATTAGGTTCCCCTTACCAATATATTTTAAATAGTACCACAAGACAAAAAAATTGGGATCCCCCTGTCAAAGAAATATTTCTATCCCACTATCCCATCGGTTATATCTCATATATATTAAAGCCTCATGAATACGTTTCTAGAAATTTCTCAAATAACCCAAGGAAAATCAAGGTCCAAATCACCTACTCTAGGGTACCACCTAACCATATATATCTTAAGAATCGTATTATTTATTCTCATTATATCATTAAAATTTATTCTAACATGGAATCCACATACAGAACTACTACCTAAAAATCACAAACTCATGTTGACCCACACCAATCCTCCACATACCAGAGTCACCCCTATATGATCACATTCTCAACCCGGTACACATGTATATGTATAATTTCATTGATCCCCCATGATATGTATCAGGTATAAATTAGATATTTGGTTCATTTATATATAATTTTAGTATGAATCTATGTATGAAAAATCTATATAAGATGATTTTGAAACATTAAATAATCAAACCATTTTCATTCTGAACCAGATCCTAGGAATTATATGAATGTACGTACCCACTAAGTGATACTATACAATGCCAATACATGAGGGGACATTATATCCACTTGAATTTAGAATATCAATCAAGATCAACAAGAGTAATCATCAATGTAAACATATATTGTGGTCCCTCTAAGTAGAATACCCAAAAAAGAATACAGGAAAACCATATATGATTATACTGATACTATAAATAACTAAACCCTCTTCAATTAATGATGAAAATATTAATAAACCACCCATATTTCATGTGAATTTGAGGGATAAAACATTAGTCATGAAAACTCACCCATTTATAAGGGTCCATGAGAAAGAACCACTTAAATCAAAAATAATAATTCTTCAAACTCATTCATTTCACATTAGGTAAAATCATAAAAAAAAAATTCATCAAAATACAAGTATAAAAATACAATACCCTTATAACATGGATATCTAATGGGATAAGGGGTTCACAACACACTGATCCAATATCCATAAATAAATTAAAAAAATTATTATATCACCTTTTTTTATCTCCACAAATATTATGATAAAACAAAATTCGGATACATCAAGTGATAACAATCAAGAAACAATTATAATAGAACTTTATAATGATCTCCATCTGTCTAAAAAAATTGAGCAGTGTATTAATCATAGGAGTAACCAATACGGCTTTTGGGGAACCTCCCTATATTTTAGAGGAATATGACTAGCTGTTGGAGACTACTGTACAACCGTACATAGATAATACCCACAAATCAGAGGGCACAAAAACCAAAAAAAATTAATCCAAACATCATCCAATATAAAAACCACAATCTTATATAGAAAAATAAATATTAATAATGATATGTTACATTTCATGTAGTCATTAGTTATATAAACTCATGGTCATAGAATAATACAATGACTAATCAACCATAAGGCCACTCACAAATAAAACATTTAAATTAAAAATTAAATAGGCTTTTATACATCTCCAAGACATGACTTTTAGAAATATCAATAATCTACTAAGATATCCATCTCAATGTTCATATCATAGTAATATTACAAATATAATCATGGGAAGAGTGGAAGCTATGTATGTACCCATGTTTGAAGGTATCCTAAGAAGGATGCTCGTACAAATCAGTAGACCACCGCAAACGTAGTCGCATTCCCATTGAATAAACACATTTTACCCATATATTGTGATCATAATAAATTCTAAAATTAAATGAAATTAATTAGATAACCACAATCGATCATAGGAATCTTTCATTGAACCCCAGGTAAAATCAGACATACATAGGATAGAGCTAAAGTGTCTCTGAGCATGTCGTGTAACTGCTAAAAATAATATTACCAGATGGATCTTTGGAGTAACCTCACCCTTCCTAAAAAATATCATCTAATAACATAGGAAAATTTCATATTAAGAATACATCACTATAAGATATGTTTTTCCCATCCATTCCAATGAATCCATTACTATCATCCTAGGCCTGATCCACATGGAATAATCTAGTTGGATCCAGGGTGTTCCCTATTAGGAATCCGTCACATGGAGCTATAACATGTTTATTTCTCTGATGACATCACATACTCTAAATCTGAGGCATAAAATGGAATAAAAATATCTCCAGAGTCTAGGTTTGTGGTTATCCCATGTATTAAATAACCTAATTAATGTCCAAGGGTTTGGTCCCCCTGTAAGATATCACATCATCTGAGTTCATGGGTGTAACTCTCCCCTGCAAGAAATCACTTAATACTACACTATAGGTTCCTTTTCCCCCTATGGGTTATAACCTTATCCGGATTAAAGGAGTGTGTACATTGAATCTAAAACCATCATCTATTCATTATAGTGGAGTATTAATACCACCATACTGACAAAATGAACATTTTCATGGAATACCAAACCATGTGTTGGATTAATGATCAACAAAAAAATTCAATAGTGTGTCTAAGGCATCCCATGTATATTAGTTCATATTGGTGGGAATTACATCCCTCCTGAAACATATCCATTCATTGTTACTGTATCCTATTCAACATACATGGTCAATTCAGGTTCTAATATAATATCCAAAAACACTAATACACATAACATACACCTACCCCCCATGGGTTTTCACATCATTAGGGTACCCATTGGGGTTCCTTAGGTCCCATATTGTATGGACACCCCTTATGGGTTCCTAAAAGTAAATATATCATGTTACATCACACATATAATTAAAATGTAATAATTCCGCTCAAAATTTTTCCAATCACATAATGAAATCACTGGACCGTTATGGATTACCTCGCTATAATCACTTTCAATAAAAGACATAAATCCTTTATCACACCCCATTTCACTATTGGGATTGATCCCACACTCCTAAACCATTATAATAATATTACTCATATTTCCCCTACATAATTCCCCTATCTTGAGGGGTAAATAACACTCTCATATGTTTTTTGTACTAGCATAATTGATTTAAGGAATCACACAGTTCATTAACAGTATTCTTGGGCCGATCATTTACAATATAATGTTATCCTATATAAATAGGATTCCAAGGAACCCACACAAAGTTCAAGTATTTTAATTAATTTATTAAAATCTCCTCCCTTAGAGTCCATTCATCTCATGAAATACTATTATAGTCAAGGAGTCAACCATCGATGGTCAATGAATAAAATCTAGTGCATATTGGTTTTTCATAGACCTTGGTACTTTTTTCAATATGGAAATCTCATTAAAATTGAAATCAAAATTAAAAAAGGTTTCTCTCCATTAGTAAATATACCACATATAACATGAAATAAATAAAATTGCTAATATCACATAGTATGTATGAAGGACCTATAACATTGAGAAATGAGTTATTCTCTTTTTTAAAATAATTTCCAATCATACTTACTAACACAATTACAAACTCAGATAAACGTCCCAAGAACCCATATCAAGGAAAAATATAGAATAATTAATCATAAATTATTTATAAATAATTATTAATTATGTTTATAATAATTCATCATTTATTTATATAAAATTAGTAAGGCATAATTTAAATACGTGCTACCTAATATCCGTTGTGAAAAAAAACTATGACCAATGTATTCTAACATATTTTTGTACGAAACCATCATATCCCCACTAAAAATTCCAAATATTCACCATCAATTATGCAGACAATTTAATTTAATTAAAAAAACAAGAATAAATTCCCTAGGTGACAAACCATAATGAAATATTTTTTTCCCATAGTGAGATCATAATAACAGGACATCCTCAACCCATTTCATAAAAAACCCTATAATATCTGGATTATTCCACCATTATATATTTTATAATGTCAAAAAACCTAAAATGTTTTCAAAAATTTAAAGATTGAAACAAGGGATTCATAGCTACGAAGAATAATGGATATCAGATGTTGAATTATTGATGAATCAACTGGAAAAATAATCCAATGAGAGGGGATTAAAGGAATCAAATGGGGGGACAATACATTTTCATAGGTGGATGTGTGAAGGAAGAAAATGGGTCATTATGAACTGAATAATTTATGAAAATTATAAAATGTCTAGAGAAAAAGTATTTCACAATGACTTTTCCTATATAGTGTTCAACCTCATAGAAAAACCTAAATACCCAATATGCCCTGACCTAAAGCCATCAGCACTCTTATTTTCACCATTTTTTCACTAAATAGAATACAATTAGAAATATTCCCAAAAAAATGTAGTATCTCCCTCATTAGTAATTATTTTCCACAATGGTACCTCCCAATGAAAACTTCTAGTGTGTGTGGAGCATGAGGTAACCGATCACTATTATCCTCTATAGTTACTTCCATAATCCATAGTCGCTGTGGCCTTTTCCAAACTAAAGTTCTTCCTACCTAAAAATCTCACCCGATACAATAGGATTCTCCAAAACATGGTCCTTCCTATGGTGGGACACTGTTATGAAGTCTAGTTTCATGTCCACCTCAAACCAATTAGAAGTCCACCCAAGAAACCAAAAAATAATCAAGACTCATTCCACATTCCAAAAAAATACTCATGTTATAAAAATATATATAACTCGAATCTCATAACCATTTCCCATTAGAAATCTTCCCTCAAAATATAAATTTCAAATTCCTCTATATTTTAAAACTCAAATTTAGTTGGGTTTTTAGAACTAGGAATGATTTTCAGAACATGGTATCGATATATAAAAGTTTTCAAGACTATGAAACATGACCCATTTTTGGATGAGTTGACCTCTAATCGATTCATCAAAAAAATTGTTCCATTTTCATCACTATGGGTGATTGAGAGGCCACCCACCTTTCAAAATGGGTGTACTCATGTGAGACACAAAATATCCAAACAACAAAACAATAAATGAATGTTGTTGGAAAAATATTGAACCTAACATTAAATCTATTACTTTAGAAATTTTCTGATTAAAAATGTATTCTTATTTTTGAAACTGATTTTATGGGATTATTATTACACATTTAAAATTAAAATGGATTCCATTATAAAAATTCTAAGTGAATTTAATCTATCTGGCTATCATGGGGCTAGTCGGAAAACAATGAAGATTTCAATGAAGCACCAACCATTATAACCTTGATCCCATACTACCATTGTTACTTCACCTGAATATTATCAAAAACACAAATGTACATTATATCCTACCAAGATATTATAGTGAAATATAGTTAACTCAATTGTGTAAGGGTTCCTCTATAAAAGCATAACTCCAACCATGTGAATAAACCATGATAATTTGGTTGGGATAAAGTTAAAAAAACAAAGGAACTAAGCTAGTAATTTAGTTGGGGGAATAAAACCCCCATTCAAATATAAAACTATATTAGAAGTATCTCTCTGGGGAAATATGATAATATTATTCCATTCCAGGAATATATATAGGAAAATATATCTTATGTCAAAATTGTTATCTTGGAGCTTCCATGATTGGGACTATCCAATTATGGACATCATCTATATTGCTCTAGAACACTAATTATATAAAAATATAAATTGAAATCTATGTTATCCGAAGTCATCTTAACTATGTAATCCATTATGATAACCTTATAGGGGTAGCTAACTATTGAAAATCAAGAGTATGGTAATATTTTGATCGATTATAAAAGTCACAAGGCCCATGAACTGATCCCAATGATGCCATGGATACAATGGTTTGTCTCCACTAGGAAGAAGACTCAAACATAATAGAAGATGGAATTTGTGAAGACTTTAACATTACCATCATCCAAAAGAAAGACAATTTTTGCACATTTATGTCCTCATTAAGGTATCCTGTTACATCTAATAGTGAAAATAATATTGGAATGTGGAGGAACAATTGGGTTTTCTACTACTACAACATCATAGGGGATAACTCTCCCTAAAGAGTTGTATAATTTTCAACCACAAAATCATATAAACTATCATCCACTGAGAAAACATATAATCATATTATAGATATATATCCTCCATGGAAATCCATGTTTCCTTTCATAGCATAAAAATTATAAAATTTCATCTATATAGACAAAATTGGTGATAAAGATAATGTTACTATTAATTAATTTTACAAAGTGGTGGAGTAAATAGAGAATACCACTCACATAGATTTAAGAATAGTTGGAGAATATACATGAAAAAATGAAAACCTAATGATTTGGGTTATCATTATTATATTCTACAACCGACTACTCAACATGATGATTAAAAAAATAAAAATTCATGGACACATCTACAGAGATCCCACTAATCAAATATGGTGTGATCCTCTTAGTAAAAGTGTTCACTTCTCAGTGCAATCCTAGAATGGGAAACATGATTAGATCAATTTTGACATTATTATGAAAAATATATGCACTTATAGTGATATTAATTCTAAAATAATAATTCCTCCTTCCACATACACTATTTAATGTGTGGAGATTACTAAATCCATAAATATTGAATCGATCCACCCTATCAATTTGATATCACACCAATTTTTTCGATTTCATGAAAGAATCAATTTTTATCATGATTCCTCACCACATGGGAAACTTCAACCACCAATTTATGAATCTCACTAAATGATATCTAAAGTGGTGATATACTAGGAATTACTAGATTCTATTACTAGTTAGATGGATGATGGGGATTTCTAACATTAATCAGTATAATAAAAGAGGAAGAATTATCCTTATTGGGAAGATTTTATACCCACTCAACCCAACTTTGGGAATACTAACATGTCAATATTTGATGGAATGATAGATATATACTATAATATCACCGATTTTTCATTCCAGTGTATAACAATGTTGGGAACCATAAATAATATGAAGATACAAAACTCAAATTTTTCATGCATACCATATAATTCTCATACCTATTTAGTAAAATAACCTCATAGTTGGTTTTATTGTATCACATAAAGATCTCTGTCATAAATCTATCAGAAAATTAGACAACAAAATATAGAAAATATATAACCATATCCTCAATAATTGTAAGAATAAAGTTAATTATATTGTTATATATTAAATTGTAAAATTTAAGGTTATGAAAAACTATATAAAAATATAGGTTCCCCGTGAAAAATTATTAGATATTTGTGTAGAGAAAATATAGGAAAATTTTTTAACCATGGAAATCCCCATAAATTACCATAGTTGATTATAATATGTTGTGACTATAAAAAATAATGGGGATGAAATTTAGAGAACCAGAGAAATAGATTATCAAGAACCACCATCTTAGTTATGGGTGCCTGGAAAATTAGAAATAATTACGATCACCATCAATCCAGTAAGGTTGAGGGAAAACCAATTTTTAAATAAAAAAGAACAGTTTTACTTCCTTTTTTCCATGATAAATCTTCTCTACCATAGATAATAACCAGTTCTATTCTCCAAAAATAACAAATCTAGATGATGCAGGTAAGAATGATCATATAAACTTCAACTGTTACCATCATATGTGGGGTACTTGGTGTATGAATTCATAATCATCAATGATTTAATGTAAGAATTCACCATTTGAGACGGTGTAAAAATTTGATGTCTAGATGATCCAAATTATGTTGAATCATGCATTGGACATTATCATAGAATGATTGAATAATCTAGATATGAGCCAAAACCCCCTTAAAAATTTGATGGAAGAAATTTTTACTTATCTCCCTCCGATGAACTGATATTTTGTTTACATGAAATAAAAACGTCAGAGTGGATTCCCTATAGAATCTATAACTAGATTGATTATTCATGGACTCCATTCACAAAATATTGGGATAATAGGAACTGCCCCACTAAACCACACTGTGGTAACCATCTCCCCAAATAAGATATTATTCCAATTAAGTTCTCATGTAAATCCAAATGAATGTTATATGATTAATGAAAAATTGAATCAAGTATGAAGAGTTTCATGAAATATGATCCTATATTACCCTCTACATGGTTCCGAACATGGAGGATCATGGAGATGCACCACCTACCCCTAATTAAGAATATATCACCCCTGTTAATTATTCCTAATGTAATATTGACAATACATCCATTATTGACGGAGAATCTATAATGAACATCACTTATACTACGATATTTGAAGAAGGATCATGCGTTTGATGTAAAATTCTGATATAATTGATGGGGTTTGAATATCGAACACCCTTGTAAAACATCCATTATGCCTTTGGGAATAAAAGTGGTGTTATAATGTCTTCTATAGGTAATAATTAATAATCTATCAAGCCCGTCTTTAATAAATAAAATATTTCTCATTTTTTGTGAGAAAAAAAATACATCTACAAAATAATTATTATTTAAAAATTAAATAAAACCCATTCAAAAACATTTTTAGTGTAAAGATCCCATTGGTATAGACCATATAACATTAGACCCTTCTTTATATCACCACTCTAGTGGGTCATAACATATGTTTTCCCAATAGTGAAATGTTGGCATGCTATTATAGTGGTCTACAATTTAGTGAGGTACCCATTCCAACAAGGCTGAGGAATTTTCATATTATTAAACCTCTTATCAAGTATATTATAGACATCATCTGACCTCAATGATCACCAATTACTCCTAGAGATAGTTATATTTCAACTCTATATGGATGAAACCATTTATGTAATACTCTTAAATAGTGTAACATGTTCTGCCAAATTGATATAGATTATTCAACTACCTTCCAAGTGTAATATTTAACCATGTTCTTCACCAGATTAGGTCATATGTGATGTGAAAGGGAAAAAATTCAACCTATAAGGGGAATAAAGAATACGGTATATTGGTTCCTATAATATACGGTTTCTAGTTATCTTTCATTTGATTAGGATAAAAAAATTAGATATCAAGGATATGGAGACATGAGGAGGAATATTTGGGGGACTACACCTATTACGACCCATACCATAGTTTTTTACAGAATCAAATAATGATTTTATTTACATTTAAGGATATTCTTTAAAAGTAGATAAATGAAAGGATAATGGATATAGTGATACCCAAACATCTTCTTATACTATGTGATAACCAATATTAGAACCCATAATGTTTTGATAAAATCAAACTCATCTACCTCTAAATGAAAATAAAAACATGTTCTACTTCATTACACATGATCAAGTGGTTGTATACTTCATATATTCAATGTAGAATAATATTATCAAGATTTTAGTAATATATAATACTGAGGAGGTTTTTATGAAATATAATACCAATTATTTTTTCTACTACATAATTTTGTGATATAGGAATGAATACTAATATATAAGGCCCCAGCCTTAAACCTTACTTAATATTGAGTTATTACAAGATTACACATTGAGGATCTTTTTGGGTTTAGAGTTTTAGAGAATTGGATCATAAAACTTGCATTACATTCCACATATAAACAAAGTGGTTACATAAAGATAGTATTATTCATTCCCATCAATGGAAACATATTTAAAATAAAACATGGATTATTTCATGACACTTACTTGACACTATCATCATATCATGTACCTTTCCCTTGACCTGTGAAAAACATTTCAAAAAAACTTGGGATGAGCATAAAAAGCTCAGTAAGGGATATAAAAATATGGAAAGGAAACATGGGTACATATATACATAAGAATGAGATCATAATTTACCCATAAAACATAAGAACTTTAACATACCTCATCAAATCATGAATAAATCATAGAAATCATAAGACATAAAGGTAACTTGAGGCATTCATAACATTCTTACATAGGGAGTAACCCTCTTGGTTACGTTTGGAATACCCATCACAGTATATTCCCTAAATCTCTTCGGAGAAACCTTAACGTTTCACTCCTTCGCATTACCCAGTTAATTGGAGAGATATATCGGGCTCACCCACCCTTAGTTTATCACGGAACCACCCGTTTTCGTAATAATTCCCAAGAACCTCAACATAATCATATCACATAAAACATGCATAAAGGAAACATAACATTCCCACCTTTCAATCACAAGATATCAATACATCACATTGATATAAAAACATTATGAAAACCATTTTCGATACCAAAATAAAAGAAAAGTAAAACATGGTATTTATTTTTCTTTTAAAAAGAAGGTATGGCTTGTAGAGGAAGCCGAAACTCAAATAACGGTCACGACGGCGGAGAAGTCGTTGTCGCCGCATACGTACGACAAAAACATTCCCTTTTTTCGTTTAGTAAATGCTTCGTATAAAAAAGATTCCTTTTTAATAAATGTAAAAGTAAAAGGGGTTTATACACCATATAAAAAAAAGGTTGTGTATAAAACAAAATATGCCGCAATGAAAGGAGATTGAGATGGAGTCCCATACCTCGGGTCCGACTTGACTCGATCGTTCTTTAATGTCCTGAATAATAAACTTGAGTTAATTTCTACTTGTTTAAGAACCCTTTTCAAGTTCATTATTCCTTTTATATCACTTATTGCCATGTCATGAACACTATGTAATTATTTAAGTTAATAACGGTCGTTTTAACGATCATTGGTACTTGAGTAAAAAATAAGCCCTTTATAATTACATGTTGTTCATGTATCCATTATATCCAGAATGGTATTCATGATGTAGATATCATATATGTCATATATATCCAGTACATTCATGAATTTATAATATTACATAATCATTTAGAGGTAAGAAATGAAATGCACCGTTCATGGAGACGGTAAGCCGTACGTACGCATGAACGCTACTTTCATTTCTATTTCATATTTTATAGAATAGAATCATAATTATATAAAGTTATATTATAATTCCAGTATAATATCATATATAATATCATAGTTCCATCCTTTATACATCCCACATATGGTATTTAACGAATCAAATCACTTTGAGGGGGCGGTAGTCTGCACTTCCTTAAATGAAGATATCGCGTTCACCCAGAATGGAAACCATAAAGGTATGCCCAAAAAAGAAAATACAGAAGCTTAAGGAAAACATAAACATATAACATATCATATATAAATATAGTGACATCTTAATTTCCACCTTTGAAGGTGTTAAAAGAATGTTGAACAATCATCGTTTCGGGAGGCATAAATTCACCATCCACGGAAACAGTATGTTCGTTAACCATTAGATGTAGGTGTGTGTAAGTGTAGCTCAAATAATTATTATAAAAACATCCTAGTATATTGAGGATACTGTAGTTGTTACAAATGAAAATAATAAAAAGAGTTTAGGGGGTTGTAGAATCAAAATAAAACAAAAGGACTCAAAAGAAGACATTACCTTAAAGTCAGGTAACTCCCTTTGGTTTGAGCTCAAAGGATTCCTTGGGAAGACTTATGCCCAAAGTGAGGCTTCAAGGAGTAATAGAGGGAAGTGGAGAGACAAAATGGGCAGGGTTTGGCCGAGCCAAAGGCTTTGGGAGTGTGGGAAAAGAGGTAGAGGTGGGGGCCTTTTATAAGTTGAGAGGAGGGGCACTCTTGGAAAGTAAAGAAATATTACTTTATTTGAAAATGAGTTTCGGATGTAAATGGTCCCAAATTTATATAATTAGAGGATAAGGTGATAAGGGTTCTAAATATACCCATCCAATAGGTTTTGGACATGTTTAGGTCTTAGATAGTATATTATCTTTCCATTTTATTTAAATCCTTTATTAATGAGGTAATCGCTACATCATTATGATGTCATAAATACATTTATTTATTTAATGTCAACAAATTATAAAAAAAATACTATGATGTAGGAAATCTTTTTAACTTTCCAATTAATATTTATAATAAAAAATATTACTTGTATAACCCAATTTAAAAATTGTTTTCGTAGAACATATTATGTTTGTGTCATTTTTTACTTTTACATTAAATAAAAAGTTATTTATGTCATTTCCCAACCAAAGTAGTTCCATGGGATCTCCAAGTTGACCCATGGCTTGTCTTGGTCTGCCATGAAACAACCAATGAGGGTAGGACATGTGTAAATCTCATCTCATATTATTAAAGAATTATTTTTACCTTAAACTACACAAATTACCACTAATCGCGATTAAAAACTTAATAAGTTACTATTCACCAAAAAAATTCTTTTAATCTCATTGAACCACATTTTACTTCTTAAAGACAACCATGTATGTCGGATTTTTGAAAATCAAAACACAATGATGGCAAAATTTCATTTAAACGGAAAATCAGTTTTTATAAGTACCACTTAGTGGTTTCACTATTCATCAAAAATTGAAGTTTTTCAGAAAATTACCAAAAATTCATCCTAAGATATATTTGATATTCCGAATTCAAAAATGAAGTCTATTTTACAAAATTCAAAACATATAATTCACATTAATTAATTTAATAATTAATTCCCGCTGTCAGAGCAAATAGCGTGTTTTTATAAAACAATAAGTATCAAAAGATTGACACCAGTTTAAGTCTAATTTCAAAGTGAAATTGATTCCAATAACCACCATTGGATCAAATGGTAAAAATATATTCAGCTTACACATTAAGACCGATTCAAAAGATAATCTAATCATATAAATAAATTAGATTAAGAAGCAGTTTTGATGTAAAATGCAGTATTTTTCACTATTCATTAAAAAATGAACATTGTCAGAAAAATACCAAAAATTCACACAAAGTAAATTTTGATGTCCAAATCATAAAGAATAAGTTTATTTTGAAAAACATATCTTATAAAATTGTCAAAAGATAGATTTAAAAATGGTTTGCCATCAAAAGGCAGTAAAACAATCTTTTAAAAATATTAGTGTATTCCATGCTTAAGATTGGATTTATTTTCATTTTAAGCCTCTAAAACACTATCTAGTTCATTAATAGACATAGATAAAAATTTATATTATTCATTACTTACTTGGGATGTTACATCCTTCCCCCCTTTAGAAAATTGCGTCCCCACAATTTATTTACTTATCAAATAAATGGGGGTACTTATCCCTCATTGCATTTTCAGATTCCCATGTTGCCTCTTCCATCATGTGGTTTTTCCACAAAACCTTTACCTGCTTAATAACCTTATCCCGTAACACTTTCTCCCTGTGGTCAAGAATCTGGACTGGTTGTTCCTCATAAGATAGGTTCTCTTCCAGCTGAACTACCTCTGGACTCAAAACATGATATGGATCTGGCATGTACTTTCTCAACATCGAAACGTGAAAAACATTGTGTACCTGAGATAAACTCGGAGGTAAAGCCACTCGGTAAGAAACTGATCAAAATCTCTCCAGAATTTCATATGGTCCAATAAACCTTGGACTCAGCTTTCCTTTCTTACCAAATCGCATCACACTTTTCCATGGTGATACTTTGAAAAAAACATGATCACCTACCTCAAAAGATAGATCCTTCCTCCTGTTGTCTGCATAACTCTTCTACCTACTCTGAGCTATTCTCACGTGCTTCTGAATTAGCTGAACTTGTTCTGCCATCTATTCTACCAATTCTGGTCCCATCAACTTCCTTTCACCAACTTTATCCCAGAAAGCTGGAGTTCGACACCGCTTCCCATATAACGCCTCAAATGGTGCCATCTGTATACTGGAATGAAAACTGTTATTATATGAAAATTCAACCAAAGAAAGATGTTGGTCCCAACTTCCCTGATAATCCATCGAACAAGCTCGTAGCATATCCTCCAAGGTCTGAATTGTTCGTTCTGACTTCCCATCTGATTGAGGATGAAATGCTGTACTAAAATTTAATTTAGTACCCAACGACTTCTGAAGGCCTTTCCAAAAGTTAGAAGTGAACCTGGGATCACGATCAGATACAATGGAGAGAGGAAATCCATGTAACCTGACTACCTCTTTAAGATACAAATGGGAAAGTTGATCAAGAGAGAAAGTATCTCGTATAGCAAGGAAATGAGCAGACTTGGTCAGGCGATCAACAATAACCCAGATTGCATTATTACCTCGAGATGTCTTCGGTAATCCCACAACAAAGTCCATGGATATATTCTCCCATTTCCACTATGGCACTGGTAAAGGCTGAAGCATCCCTTTCGGTAACTGCCGCTCTGCTTTAACCTGTTGACATGTCAAACACTTCACAGTAAAATCAGCAATATCTCTTTTCATTCCATCCCACCAGTAATACTCCCGCAGATCTTTGTACATCTTAGTACTGCCAAGATGAACTGAAAACGGAGAACTATGAGCTTCACATAACAACTCTCTCTTCAACTGTGAATCACAAGGCACACACAATCTCTTCCCAAATCTCAAAACACAATCATTATCAATGTTGAATTCAGGCAACTTACCTTTCTGAACCAGCTCTACCTTTTTCTGCAACTCACTTTCTTGCTTCAGTGCTTTCTTGATTCTATCTGATAGAGACGATCTCACTGATACCTGAAACAAAACAGAAGAAATTCCTGCACCAAAAACTTCTACGCCAAATTTCATCAAATCCTTAACCAAAGGATCACGTTCCAAACACAACATTTCTAATGAAGCATTACTTTTTTGACTCAAAGCATCAGCCACTTTATTTGCTTTTCCTGGATGGTAATGAATTGTACAATCATAATCCTTGATTAATTCCAGCCATCTCCTCTATCTCATGTTTAACTATTTTTGAGTGAATATATACTTTAAACTTTTGTGATCGGTATATATTTCACACTTTACTCCATACAAATGATGCCTCCAAATTTTTAAAGCAAAAACAACAGCAGCTAATTCCAAATCATGTGTAGGGTAATTTACCTCATGAGTTTTCAACTGTCGTGAAGCATAAGCAATTACCTGATCATTCTGCATTAGGATGCAACCAAGTACTTTCAATGAAGCATCACTGTATATAACAAACTCACCATTCCTGGAAGGTAGTGCCAAAACTGGAGCATTCACCAATCTTCTTTTCAATTCCTGAAAACAATCATCACATTCTTTTGTCCAGATAAACTTAACACCCTTCCGAGTTAGCTTAGTCATTGGACTAGATAACCGTGAAAAATTTCTAACAAACATTCGGTAATAGCCTGCCAAACCAAGGAAGCTACGAATCTCAGTTACATTTGTGGGTCTTGGCCAGTCTTCAACAACTTTTGTTTTTGCAGGATCAACGGTTATGCCATCTTTTGAAACAATGTGACCAAGGAAAGAAATTTGTTGCAACCAAAACTCACACTTACTGAATTTTCCATACAGTTTATTTTCTTTTAAGGTTTTCAAGATAACCCTTAAATGTATTTCATGGTCTTCTTTACTTTTATAAAATACCAAAATATCATCAATAACACAACCATCATTTATCACCTGATTCAACTGAGCCATCACTGTAGTAAACTGCTCAATTCTGATTCTGACCATCTCAACATGCTGATTTGGAACGTCATTTCCCTCAGTATGCCATCCAAAAAAAAAACATCTCTGTTTCCTCTACGAAAAACCATTCTGAACAAACATGTCATAGATGAAGCAACATGGTAATCTTCAAATTCTATATCACTTAAATTTGAAAAAAAATATTGTTGGATAATCATTTAATATAATTCTAACTCCTAAAGTTATCTAAACTGACCTCTAATACCAACTATAAGGCCCCATCCTTAAACCTTACTTAATCTTGAGTTATTACAAGATTACACATTGAGGATCTATTCTGGTTTAGAGTTTTAGAGAATTAGATCATAAAACTTGCATTACATTCCACATATAAACAATGTGGTCACATAAAGATAGTATTCTTCATTCCCATCAATGGAAACATATTTAAAATAAAACATGGATTATTTCATGACACTTCCTTGAAACTATCATCATATCATGTACCTTTCCCTCGACCTATGAAAAACATTTCAAAAAAACTTGGGATGAGCATAAAAAGCTCAGTAAGGGATATAAAAATATGGAAAGGAAACATGGGTACATATATACATAAGAATGAGATCATACTTTACCCATAAAACATAAGCACTTTAACATACCACATCAAATCATGAATAAATCATAGAAATCATAAGACATAAAGGAAACTTGAGGCATTCATAACATTCTTACGTAGGGAGTAACCCTCTTGGTTACGTTTGGAATACCCATCACAGTATATTCCCTAAATCTCTTCAGAGAAACCTTAACATTTCACTCTTTCACGTTACCCAATGCATTGGAGAGCTATATCGGGCACACCCTCCCTTAGTTTATCACGGAACCACCCGTTTTCATAATAATGCCCAAGAACCTCAACATAATCATATCACATAAAACATGCATAAAGGAAGCATAACATTCCCACCATTCAATCACAAGATATCAATACATCACATTGATATAAAAACATTATGAAAACCATTTTCGATACCAAAATAAAAGAAAAGTAAATCATGGTATTTATTTTTCTTTTAAAAAGAAGGTATGACTTATAGAGGAAGCCGAAACTCAAATAACGGTCATGACGGCAGAGAAGTTGTTGTCGCCGCATACGTACGACAAAAACATTCCATTTTGTCGTTTAGTAAATTCTTCGTATAAAAAAGATTCCTTTTGAATAAACTTAAAAGTCAAAGGGTTTTATACACCATATAAAAAAAAGGTTGTGTATAAAACAAAATATGCCTCAATGAAAGGAGATTGAGACGAAGTCCCATACCTCGGGTCCGACTTGAATTGATCGTTCTTTAATGTCCTGAATAATAAACTTGAGTTAATTTCTACTTATTTAAGAACCTTTTTCAAGTTCATTATTCCTTTTATATCACTTATTTCCATTTCATGAACTCTATATAATTATTTAAGTTAATAACGGTCGTTTTAACGATCATTGGTACTTGAGTCAAAAATAAGCCCTTTATAATTACATGTTGTTCATGTATCCATTATATCAAGAATGGTATTCATGATTTAGATATCATATATGTCATATATATCCATTACATGCATGCATTTATAATATTACATAATCATTTATAGGTAAGAAATGAAATGCACCGTTCATGGAGACGGTAAGCCGTACGTACGCATGGACGCTACTTTCATTTCTATTTCATATTTTATAGAATAGAATCATAATGATATAAAAGTATATTATAATTATAGTATAATATCATATATAATATCATAGTTCAATCCTTTATACATCCCACATATGGTATTTAACGAATCAAATCACTTTGAGGGGGCGGTAGTCCGCACTTCCTTAAATGAAGATATCGCGTTCACCCATAATGGAAACCATAAAGGTATGCCCAAAAATGAAAATACAGAAGATTAACGAAAACATAAACATATCACATATCATATATAAATATAGTGACATCTTAATGGCCACCTTTGAAGGTGTTAAAAGAATGTTGAACAATCATCGTTTCGGGAGGCATAAATTCACCATCCACGGAAACAGTATGTTCGTTAACCATTAGATGTAGGTGTGTGTAAGTGTAGCTCAAATATTTATTATAAAAACATCCTAGTATATTGAGGATACTGGAGTTGTTACAAATGAAAATAATAAAAAGAGTTTAGGGGGTTGGAGAAGCAAAATAAAACAAAAGGACTCAAAAGAAGACATTACCTTAAAATCGGGTAACTCCCTTTGGTTTGAGCTCAATGGCTTCCCTGGGAAGACTTATGCCCAAAGTGAGGCTTCAAGGAGTAAGAGAGGGAAGTGGAGATACAAAATGGGCAGGGGTTGGCCGAGCCAAAGGCTTTGGGAGTGTGGGAAAAGAGGTAGAGGTGGGGGCCTTTTATAAGAGGAGAGGAGGGGCACTCTTGGAAAGTAAAGAAATGTTACTTTATTTGAAAATGAGTTTCGGATTTAAATGGTCCCAAATTGATATAATTCGATTATAAGGAGATAAGGGTTTGAAATATACCCATACAATAGGTTTTGGACATGTGTAGGTCTTAGATATTACATTATCTTTCCATTTTATTTAAATCCTTTATTAATGAGGTAATCGCTACATCAGTATGATGTCATAAATACATTTATTTATTTAACGTCACAAAATTATAAAAAAAATACTATGATGTATGAAATCTTTTTAGATTTCCAATGAATATTTATAATAAAAAATATGACTTGTATAACCCTATTTAAAAATTGTTTTCGTAAAACATATTATGTTTGTGTCATTTTTTACTTTTACATTAAATAAAAAGTTATTTATGTCATTTCCCAACCAAAGTGGTTACATGGGGTCCCAAAGTTGACCCATGGATTGTCTTGGTCTTCCATGACACAACCAATGAGGGTAGTACATGTTTCAAGCTCATCTCATATTATTAAAGCATTATTTTTACCTTAAACTACACTAATTACCACTAATCGCGATTAAAAACTTAATAAGTTACTATTCACCAAAAAATTATTTTAATCTCATTGAACCACATTTTACTTCTTAATGACAACCATGTATGTAGGATTTTTTAAAATCAAAACACAATGATGGCAAAATTTCATTTAAACGGAAAATCAGTTTTTATAAGTACCACTTAGTGGTTTCACTATTCATCAAAAATTGATGTTTTTCAGAAAATTACCAAAAATTCACCCTAAGCTATATTTGATATTCCGAATTCAAAAATGCAGTATATTTTAAAAAATTCAAAACATATAAGTCACATTAATTAATTTAATAATTAATTTCCGCTATCAGAGCAAATAGCGTGTTTTTATAAAACAATAAGTATCAAAAGATTGACACCAGTTTAAGTCTAATTTCAAAGTGAAATTGATTCCAATGACCATCATTGGATCAAATGGTAAAAATATATTCAGATTAAACATTAATACCGATTCAAAAGATAATCTAATCATATAAATAAATAAGATTAAGAAGCAGTTTTGATGTAAAATGCAGTATTTTTCACTATTCATTAAAAAATGAACATTGTCAGAAAAATACCAAAAATTCACACAAAGTAAATTTTGATGTCCCAATCATAAAGAATAAGTTTATTTTGACAAACATAGATTATAAAATTTTCAAAATATAGATTTAAAAATGGTTTGCCATCAAAAGGTGGTAAAACAATCTTTTAAAAATATTAGTGTATTCCAAGCTTAAGATTGGATTTATTTTCATTTTAAGCCTCTAAAACACTATCTACTTAATTAATAGACATATATAAAAATATCTATTATTAATTACTTACTTGGGATGTTACATAATATGTATCTAAAGATTCTATTTGGGGAAAGATATTTAAAGACCTCATATGTTTTCTAAATACTAATATGCAAGAAAATATATACGAGTTTTCCATACATTGAATGTTAAATATTACGATGAATGATCCATGTCAGTAAAACATATCCTTCTATATGATGTTACATTGCATGAAACATTTAATTATTTTTTGAATCTAAAAATTGTGAATCAAGGTCCTTTTTACAAGACCATAAACTATATGTTGCAAGCTTCATAAAAAGAAACATTAAACATTGATGTGCATAGTGTATCCCATACGAAAATAATTTGTTAGTTTTCTAGTCACAGATAACATAAAACTTTGTGTTTCCCTTTAAAAATAAAATCAATCTTAATAGTCCCCTCATATTTTTTTTGGAAAATTTTAAATCCCTATTGACATCCAATAACTATTATAAAAATAATCGTATTTATAAAAACTACCCAATATTCTCCCATTATATCTTAATTCCATGATTTATTTCATATTAGGTATTATTAAACTTCATGTTTCATCATGGTATATTTTAATATAAATTCTATAATGTGATGGTTTAACTATAGAGTACCACAAAACCTTTTAGATATCTTCACCTCCATAAAACCAACTAAATTACCATGATATCTAAATATCAATAATCCAAAAATATAAGTCTCGATATTATCCTCAAAATAAATTTGAATTACTTTGGTAAAGATTCTTCTATATGAAACCTTAAATATTGATTCAATATTTTCCTCTTATTTTTCACACTTATATTTTTTAATGATTTCATTGACTAAATATAGAATAGCCACATTGTACGGTGAATAACATAACATAATTGTATGTATTATATTACCCCAATGGTATGTTTCATTCTGGAATGAGAGTTATCAAAAATCCATATCCTAATTTATGAGGGTGTGGTTCTTTTTTATTTTCTAGTTTTGGTTTCTCCATTACATATAGTTATGTTATTCTCATTAATCATACTTCCATTATTTATAATTACTAAATTTCATGACGTGATTTAATTCGATAATATCCCCCATGTTAAAGAGAATGAATAATGTCTCAAATATTTATTCCAATATTTATTAAATACAATATTTAAATGTTCTATGTAACATTTCAATTAATTTACTGACACATTGGTAAATACATTATGATCATAAACCATAAGAATCATATGTCTTTGTTTCAATACCATAAACATCCTGAAATGTGGTACTTACAATTTAACTTGAAGATGTATCAAATATACTAAATCCCCAATGAATTTTAACTCTTAAGAGTGGTCTATCCTTCATGACCGTAAACTAAATATATTTTACTATTCCATGAGTCCTTAAATTACAAAATACCTCAATATTAATGGGACCAATATAGATAAGAGTTATATATATAAGGAAATTTAATTTTTATGTATATATATTCCAACCCAAATGTAATCATTCTCCTAATGAATGAAAAAATCTATTTCACTAGAAATAGATGTAGCTTAATTAATGCTACATTATGATATATAGCAGTGGATATATGTCTCATCCCAAGCACAACCTCAGATTCCATTTCCTTGCCTAATTCTTCCCTTGTGATGAAATCATAACTAGTTCAAATTAGGAATCCTCTAACATTCCTACATTAGTAGTAGAAGATATTATTTAATGACTAATGTAATGATTTATTACTATTACATCTTCATACATAGGGATTCCAAAATTTTCCATTCTAGGACCACCCATAAATTTCTACACCAAAAAACTCCCTCTTAGTGTACAGTTTCATTATTAATATATAGTCCTTTCACATTATACACTACACTATGATTCTGTGTTTTTATTTTAAAAAAATGTGTGGATTGATTCAAGTTCTCAATTTATATATAGTGATACCCTGATATCCCATAATACTAATATCTATGAATTTACATCCCATTAAATCCTTATTTCCACCCTAGTGTATATATCCTAACAAATCATGTTAAATCAGGCCTCTTATTTACATTTAGGGGTGTTTCTCTCACCACATTCCATTATCTCTAGTGTATAAGATATATAAATATATAGGGCCTCATGGAATGTAATATAATCATTGTTCTATGACCTTAAAATATATGAAATTATATTTTTTTAGTAGAATATACTTATAAATAAAACATCATTTGCAATATATGGTTTCTAAAATATGTTTTTAGGATCATATATCATGTCTTCTCAATTATTCCCTTAACCCCAGATATGAAACCTATGTGGACTTAGTGATAATACTAATTTATCAATATATTGTGATGAAAAATACTTTTCCCATTCATTATATGCTTTGTAAACTAAAAAAAGCACATGATTTTGGTCCAAAATGGAGGAAATTAAATAATAAAAAACTTAAAACAAAATATTTTTATATTGATAGACCATAAAATATATCATAAGAACAAGTCAGGCCTTTTTTCTCAAATCCATTTCCATTCATGTCTTAGGAAAATATTAGATTATAAATAATGTTTGAGACAAAAAAGCCATATTATATTGAAAATATGTAAATCGTGTCTTGAGAAATATTCAAGACATTCCCATTCAAGGCCTAGGAATATTATAGAGAGAAAAAAAGATAATGCATCACTATTTAATGGACTAAAATATGGTGCATAAAAAACCAATCTATGCTCAATGGACAAAATGGTCTATGATGAATACTAATATCATCTTTTTTCCTCCCTAAATAATATATTAATATACTCTATGGGTGAATTTTTATCCATGAAAATTCCATCTATTTAAATTAACCAACCCCTCTAATTAATGGGATTATATTCCCATCCCAGTATTTATCTATTCACATCACCTCTAGAATATGATCAATACATGGTTTTGTAAAAATTGTGGTGCTCTAACCCATTTAGAACATCTTTTATAAATAAAAACTAATTCATATAATTTATATTTGATTCACTAGAAATAAAAAACCGTTAGTTGGGAAAGGCCCATTGGAATCCCAAACACCTTGTGTATATCATCTAATTTCTTCATTTTATAAAATAATGTAATAGATTAATTTACTAATATTAATAGTTTCCATTAGAGTAAAAGGTTGACAACATAGTTTCTTATGAGCAGCTAAGTATCCACCATGGAAATTTTTTGTTCCTTTATGAATGGTCCCCTTTAACCCTATTCATTATTTTCAGACCATTTACTGGTGGTCTAAAAATTACCAATTGTTCACATATTTTTATCTATCGTCTTATCCCATTGACTCATACATTCATATGTTAGGTTTTACCCTTTCAGTATATACGGGTTTTATGTGTATTAAAATATTCTTAGTGTTATAGATTTTTGTATCATACACAATATAAAATGAAGATTATAAATTATTCTATATATACCCTTCTTTATCTATATATGAATTTATATGATGGAATAAAATTAAAATACCTGATATTCTCCTCATGGAAGAAAAATGAATTGATTTTATGTACTCCTTTTCACAATAAAAACTCCTTTAGTTTATATTATTCTATTTGAAAATTTCATTCGAGAACATATTTCTCATCAAATGATTCTAAACTGAAAAAAAATTTATATCCTATAGACGTTAAATTTCATTCATATGTATATTCTATATTACATTATTACCTTATGTTTTAGCTACATATATATAAGATTTTTTAGTATATAGTGTTAACATTTCAGGTTAGGTATTCCCTAATAGTCCCACACTAAAACAGAACCATTATATATTCACATGTTCATGAGATTAATATACCAAGATAGTATTTGTATAGAACTAAGTGTGGAATGATTCATATTAGTATAGTACACACTGTGATTTTTGGATGACTTATGTTGGAACAAACTATAATACATCATTTACACCAAATCACTAGTTTTGACACTATTAGAAATTAACATAGTATATCTTTATTTCATCCTCCAATAGAAAATGAATCCATTCCATTAAATTTTCTTCAATGTATGAACCGAATATAGGTGAGGGCTCTCTTTCAATATATTTAAATTTCTATATTTCTCTTCCCATTGTATGAATAATTATATTTGGATTACATAACCCTACCCCAAACCATAATTTCACATTAATTTCATTCCCCTGAATACCCTACCATTCAGGCCATGTATTTTACATTGTCTTTTTCCATTAATCTTGTAATAAGAAATTAAATTTTTTAAGATGATTATTCCACTTTGTGAATATAAAGCCTTGAGTATTTTATTCCACTAAGTGAAATAATATTCCTCAGGTTGAGTATTTATCTTCATGATTCAACTAACTCAAGTAAATTATTCCTCTTAGCGATTACAGAATCCTTGATTCAATATCCTCTTCATGGAATTAGAAAATCCTTAAAACTTGATCTACCACATGGGTACTTAAAATCAATAAGATGATATAATCTTCCTATAAACAAAAAACAACTATTTATATATCTTTCATATGGAAATATAAAATCACCAAGTTGAGATCTTCTTGATGAAAATAAAAAATCCCTAAATGATGTCAACCTAATGGTAATTCAAAATCATTGAGTTAATAATCTCCAATATAAAATAAAAATTTCATGGGTTACGATCCTACTATTAGTGATATAAATACTTTTCTTATAATTCATCTTCTTTGGGTTAAATGTATTTATGTTTAGAGCCTCCTCTAAGTAGATATCTTTTTGGAGAAACCGACTTCAAGAACCTATCATATATCCAAGGAATGTGTAAAATGATTTATATTACCACATAATAAAATTATTTTCATTATTAAAGAATAAAATTTTGAAGGGGGGATTTTTTGACCTTGAAATAATTTGTTAAATGAAATTTTCATTAATGAATATAATTTGAGTATCACTTAGATAAAATAGGTTATGTTAATGATGATGGTATTTCACACTAGATTAGTAATTCAAAAATTGTATTTCCTTGTTTTTAAAGACTTCTCCAACAATTAGTGTTTATAATCATATAATTTTTTTCTAAATCATGCTACATTGTGATGGGAACATTTCATGTGGAGGTGGTCCTTGTTTTCATCCATTAATGAACAAAATATTTCTCCATCTATAACATAAATCTTAATATCATTTTAGGACCTCTATTATGGATTGAAAACATTAGTAATGGGAGAATATTATTTATACTAGTGTATTTAATTCTAAGATTACTGATTTTATAGTTCATGGGTTTAAAATTTAAATAAATATGGTAAGTAGTTGTTTTGTTGATGTTAGAAAGGGTTTTTCCAGAAATATTATATGTTCATTCCTAGAAGAGTTCTTGTTTACACTACATAGGCAATCAACTTTAGCCTATGCCTCTAGAGAGATACATAGTAACTCAAATTTATTCCCAACACCATGAACCAATCCTTCTAGTCCCTTCCTCACACAAACCTATCATCATATTTTGGGGAAAACGTTATTTTATTAGAAGAGAACTTGAGGACACAACGATCAAGTCTAAATGAACCAAACATCCATAAACCAAAATTAAGGGAACTATTTAATGTAAAACATAGGATATAGTTTAGAAAAATTGTTTCCCATGCCAGATTAATTCGATCTATACTCTAAGAACTACATCACCAAAGCATATAAAATCCAAGATGCTAAAAAACATTTTATTAAAATAGTTGAGTGAATTTATATCTATGAACATACTATCTAGGAATCAGTACAATAGATAATTATACCCCTATGTGTGAAAAAACCTGAATGAAGAAGAACCTTGGAAATTCCAAACTGATAACTCATTCATATAGGAACCTCATTCAAATCCACTCCCAGGCGTCAAGTGTATAACATGGTGCCACTTCACCAAAGTAATCGTATAAGGAAACAACTCAAACCATGCTTGTCGAAATGGTGGGGGTTCACCTCCCACACATCACATTGGGATATACAAAATGAATCTATCTCAAAATGTTTTCTTGATCCCTCCCCTTTCATCACTAACCCCTAAGAAAAATCAAGAGTCACGCTGTTAGATGTTTTTGGTTGGGTCTAACATAAATTGGGTTTTGATAATTTCAAAACAAACTCTTCTACAATAGAATATATAGTTTCAAGATTATTCCCATTAATTAATAAAATAGCATAAGTGAATATTATAAACTCAATTTACAAAAAAGGTACCTTTAATCAAGATTCTCCTCATTGTATCCTAATATTCCTTGAGTTGAGATAATTCTATTGGTTTCCTCATGTGCATTGAGTTGATATTATCTTCTTAGTTTCCTCATATTCCATGAGTCAATATTATACCCTTGCTACCACATATTCTTTGAGATCAGATTCTCATCATTATGTCATCATTTTACAAGAGTTAATATAATTCTATTTATTAGATAAAATTTATTACCACTCAATATTCTACTTGTGGATTCCAAATATGTTCCTAGACCCAAGATTCACCTATTCATTGGATCATATATCTCATGTTGAGATTCTCCTCCGAGTTCCCTATATTTCTCTCATATTATTCATTTTAAATGTTAAAATTTAAAGGGGAATTATGTTATGTGAAAAGAACAAGACTATTTCTACCTACCTTTATCCTATAATTCTATGTTGCAAGATTTTAAACTTAAATAAAGAGGTCATGGATGAAAATAAATGAAAGGACCCCCTATTGTCCCTCTCCGATGACATTAATATTTAATATTATTCCCATTAATGGGATCTAAATTACATTGGTTTTGTTTCCCTTCACATGAAAACATATTTTTCACTTATACTAGGATTGATCCCAAAACCAAAACCCTTCACTCATTTCATAAGTGTCTGGAAAATTGATAAATGGTTATAAATTGTAGAGTTCCTACCTATATGGATTAAAAAAATGGAGTAAAAAAATTCATGGATTAAATGAAATATAATATAAATCCCACATGTGATTCCTATTAATGGAATATCATTAGTAATACCATTATATTAAATTGTAACCAGTAATGTTATTGGCAATGATTTTATAATCACAAATTTAATATATATTGGAGTCCCATTATTTGTAAAAAACCCTTCATGGATGATCTATACTCTCGTCATCTTGTATAAAAATGGGTACCATCAATAACAAAGATAGTGATTGATATGCCGAACACCTTTTTAATTTAGTAGAACTACATGAGACTGAATACAACTAAAATGATCCCACAAGCTAATAAATTTAACATTAACAGTTAACCTTTAGAAAGCTTAACAGATCATCCATTTTTTGTATTTTCAACATTTTACGATACCATGAAGAATTATACTATGTGTGATATCATTTTATGAGCATAATTTTTAAATTGGATAATTATTAAAGTACAAAGTATTTAATAGTTTTTATAATATAATTTTTTTAATATATTCATATAGTTCTCAATAGACTTATGAGCCATGGATTTGTGTATTTGATCTTATGAACTCTTATTATTTTTTTAAAATACCCATAGTCCATTTTTATCAGAGTTGAGTGTTTGGTTGTAGGTATCATCACAAGATTAGAAGATACCCTTAAGATTATAGTTTTGGAGAACATAGGTAAAAAACAGTGACATTAGGATTAACACATATAAAATTATTGTAAATTTTAGGAAATTGTTTACATGATATGATTCAATGATAAATATATTTAAAATAATTATTTTTAATTTAAAATCATTATTTATTTTTTATACGGTTACTCGAGAACACATTAGTATACGATATTGTTTATAAATTTATCATATTAACCAAATTAAAACCCTCATTTATAACTTATTCCTACATAGTGATATCATAGGTGGTAATGTTAGCAAAGATACTATTGTAAAAAATAAATATTATCATTATAATATGTTATTTTATCCAGTTTACTTGAAATAAATATCCCTTTATTGAGAAAAATGTTTTTATCAAAAAAGATATAATAAACAACAATAGCATTATGGGAAAACAACCTCTAAAAATTTATTCAAACATTAATCATTTACCAATAGAACATTTAATTATGTACTTATACATGATTTATGTATAATTAAGAAGAAAGGGAATCATACAAAAATTTAATATGAGTACATCATCTAAGGTTAGAAACTATTTTGTGGTGATCATTAATTAAAACCACTAAGGAGAAGAATGACAAATGAAAATATAGAGAAATATATTCCAATAAATATTCATATAGATTTATTTCATTTGGGATAAAAGATCTTAGATTAAAAAAAATATTATATTAACCTGAAATGTAATAATATAAATTTATAGTATGAAAATAAAATATAAAATGGTTAGTGAGACAAGATAATGACTACATAAGAATTATATATTAATATATAGATTAATTAATTGATTATTTGAGGAAACATATTCAATGATATTTAGTGTATAAAACCTATTTTATGAACACAAAGATTGTAAAAAGTTATATCAATATTATGAAAATATGTTCCCAAGTAATTTATTAGAAAATTAAATATAGAGATGATAAGAAAAATTGAATTCCATGAGGAATAACCTATATCAATACATATAGTACGAATAATGAATTTTCTCACTAGAAATAATTGTGATGACATAAATCCTCATGTATTTTAATGAGAATGTAATATGATTTAGGTGTGGAGAACATGGTATCTATGCACATGAGTGAATGAGTGTAAAGACTCGTAAAATTCAAGGGAAATTTTTTTCTTAATTTTCTTTGGATTTTTACAAGAGCACGGTTTCAGATGGCACCTGATTCCGAGGCCCGAAGTGCCCGGAATCAATTTCCGAAGTTTGTCTCGGGTACGTTCAGTGAATGAACGAGCGGGAATTCCTAACTTTTGATCTGGTGCTCGGAATTGAAATCCGAGGGCACCGATGAACTCGCAGCGCAGATATTCGCTTAAGGAGACCTTTTCCGAGGTTGCGTTTATTTCGGGTTGAGAGTTAGTTTTGGGAGTTTAGAATAAGTTAAATAAAAATTGTGGGTTACAAATTTTTATTTAAACTTGTTGGTTATCTTCTCTCAAAGGAAGTTAGGTGTGGGACTCACACCCACTTAACCTCCCTTGAGAGGATTAAGTGGGGTGGGGCCCACACGAAACCTAAACTTTACATCTTCCCTCAAACCCCCCTTAACCCCTCTTTAATTAACATGACAACTTGTTAATTAATGTGGAGTTATCTCTTTTTGAATTTCAAACCTTTGAAATTCTTTTTGTGAATAAAATAAGACTTTATCTTATTTTGTTGTGTTAGAACTCTTTAGCCATCTTGGAGAGGTTGAGAGCTTTTCTTCCTTCTTCAAGCTTTGACGAAGAACGCTCAAGTTCCGACGAAGAACGCTCAAGCTCCGACGAAGAACGCCGCTCCTCCCTTCTTCGTCTACCGTGTCAACGAAAGGGAACGCCACTTCTTCCTCGGACACCCTTCGTCGGCATACGAAGATTCGTCAACGACGTACTTCTTCGGACGCACCTCTTCGTCATCGGATTTGACGAACGGCTACCGCGACGCCCGACCTCCGCGACGTCGTCTTCCGTGGAACGTTGACAAATCTTCGAACCTTATACCAAGGTAGGGGTTGTTGTATTTTTGGTTATTTAATTATCCTTGTTCGTGGTTCATGCATGATTAACGTAAGGATTTTTAAGTTGTGTTATTATTTAACGTGAGGGGGGCCGGACCGCAAGAACACGGCCGAACCCCCCCCCCCCCCCCTCCATCGTTCTTGTTGATTTACCTTGCGGGTGGAAACAAGGTGGCGTGGTGCCGTCGCACCACGCGGTTAATCGTGCGTTTATATTACGCGACGTCGTCGCGCCGCGCCATGGAAGGATCATCAAGAACGCGACGTCGTCGCGCCGCGTTGAAGGAAATCAAGGTGCGGCGGAGGGGCGTGGTGCCGTCGCACCGCGCCGGACGACGAACACCGCGGCCGGTTCCGGGCCGCGGCGGAACGAGGAGACCGGCGGCCGGGCCGCCGGCGTCGGAAGCCGAAGAGGGGACCGGATTTTCCGGTCCCGTTGGAGAAAACCGGCCGGCCAGCTGGCCGGCCGGATGATATTAAACCGGGGGAAATTAATCCCCCGGCCAGCACACAAAACCCCCCCTCATTTATGAGGGGGGGCGGTTTCCTTGAGGTGGGCAGGAGGCCCCCCGGTTTCCGCACAAACAGGCCCCCCACGTGGGGGGGGGGGGGGCGTTTTCAAAACAAGGGCACGACTATATGCCGCACCGCCCCTTCAATCAAGCGGGGGGGCTTTGCCCCCCGCGCTGCCTCCGTACGGCGCCAGGCCGCCAGGCCGCCGCGCCGCCGCGCTGCCGGCCGGGCCGGGTCGGAACCGCTTCGGGTCGACCCGGTTCGGGCCGACCCAGGGGGGGGGGGGGGGGGTCGGGCCGGGTCGGCCCGGACCCGGACCCCCCGTTTCGAATCTATTTCGGTCTTTTGGCCATAACATGAGCCACGGACCTCCGATTGACGAACCGTCTGTGGAAACGCGATCCTTGGATCGAGACGGTCGTTTCGGTATATCGCACTCAAGGTTTCGGATTACTTTGAGTACGGCCGGGTTGGTTCGTTCACGAAACCAACCGGGCCTTCGGAGCGGAAACGCTCATATCTTGAGCTACGAACGTCCGATTGACGTGCCGTCAGCCGCGTTGTGTTCCTCTTAGTGAGACGGATCTTTTGGCATACTCCGCCCGAGGTTTGGACGCAGGTGGAGTACGGTCGGGTTGGTTTTTCCTTAAAAACCAACCGGGCCCCGGGGACGACAATGCCAATAACTCTCAGACCGGGCGTCCGATCGACGCGCCGTCTGTTGCGTTGAGTTCCTGTTGACGATATGGAACTTTTGGATACATCAACTCTGGACTTTGTGACAGTTGATGTATTAGCCTCTCGGCTCGTGGAGCGGACCCTCCGAACGAGCTTGCTGTGTGCGGGAACCCTAATGCTGGCTGCGACTGTTACTGTGACTGCTACTGCTACTGCTACTGCTACTGATCCTGTGTGGATTTGACGACGAAGACTACTGAACTCAGCGATCCTACGTGGATCAGTGCTACAGGTCCTGCGTGGGCCCGATCCTGTGTGGGTCCGATCCTGTGTAGGTCACTGCGGGGGTTAGTACCTATCGATCCTTCGTGGGTCCGACGACTTAGATGGTTCAGTGATCATCTTTATCGTCATCCGAAGAAGTATATCTGTGTGAGCTGAATCTTCTGTTTTACTCGATAGAGGTGGTGCGCTTGGTTGTAGCGGCAGACCCGCGATACTGGAGACGAGCGTAGGGAGTACGGAGACCGTGTAGCCGGCTGAGACCTGAAGACTGCTCGACCGACTCGACTTAGAGTGAGTCGACTAGCCCAGTGGACGGAGCGCCCGGTATTTGGCGGTAGACCCACGGCGGATGGAGCGCCTGGTAGTTGGCAGCAGACCCGCGGTACTCGACTGGAGGAGTACCTCTGTAGGCTATTTGGGTGAGCGCCCGGTATTTGGCAGCAGACCCTCAGCGGACGGAGCGCCCGGTAGTTGGCGGCAGACCCGCGGTACTCGACAGGAGGAGTACCTCAGCAGTCTTAGGTTAGTGAGCAGTATCTCAGTGACGTGACAGGACACTGTACCCTTCAGAGATGGGGATCTTCAGTAGTTACGTTTTTGATAATGAAAATCCTGTGTGAGCTGAATCCTGTTGCTTTCCTGTGTGGATTGTGTTGTGAAATCCTGTGTGGATTACGTTTTGCTTTCCTGTGTGGAATACGTTTACTTTCCTGTGTGGACTGAGTTGTACTTGGGCTCGGAGGTTGGAGCGTATTTGAAATTGATGACTTAGGTATATGTATGGGCATATACCTAAGCAGTGTCGGTTGTTACTTCGTGATTGTACCTTTCTTCGTGGTTTATCCTTTGTGGATTTGAGAGACCTTCAGGGGTCTCGGGGTCCTTACTGAGTAGCTTATACTCACCCCTGCACGGGCTTTGCCCGCACTACGTTGTGTTGGTTGCAGACGACGGACAGCGTTGACCTTAGCTGAGGCTTGCAGAGCGGGACGGTACCCGGAGGTGGACCACTGGGCGGGACGTGCGCGGAGCGGACGGCGGGACCCGTGGAGCAGAGGAGCTATCTGTACCCACCCTTCAGGTGGGATTTCCAGTGAACAGCTCGGTGTAGCGGCTTTTTCTTTTCAGTTGCTGTTTTCCCTTTCAAGTTGTACTTTACTTTCAGTTTGGGTTTTTATACTGGCCCATTTACTTTTCCGTACTTTCAGTTGTACTCTACTTTTGTTTAGTGTTTACTTTCCGCTTGCTTACTCTGTGGTGTTTGTTTACTTTTCAAAGGCAATGCCTTCCCTTTTTAGACCTTGGTGCTAGTCGCCAGCCCCTGGCCTATGGAAGGCGGGCTTGGGGTAGTCACGTCACGGACCCCAAGGGCGGGTCGTGACAAATTGGTATCAGAGGAGTTCGGTTCTACCGCGAACTCTGATCTTTTCTATGTGAAGCAATAATGTTTAGCGTATTGAGTGTGGTTATCAGTCCAGGGAGTCCAGTGTTGGTGCGGCGGCCGACGTATCCGTACACCAGGACCCTGACTTCTGATTTCCGACTTAATGCACGAAAACATTGATTGCGTGTGTGTTTCAAAGTTTTCTTTGTGATTTATTTGTGTCAGCTCACCAGGTATACTGTTTGACCGTGGCGCACCTGTTTCCTATTCAAGATGGCCCCACGACGGCAGCCAGCTAGGGTTCCGAGAGTCGAGTGTGACGACAGCCCACCGAGCGACGAGGCCTCGGTGCAGGGCCCTTTGTCAGCAGTGGCACCGGCGGTAGCTCTACCCACCGAGCCCCCGATGCTTCCAGCAGCAGCCGCTGACGATGCACGTCGCCTCAGCGCACTGCATGAGTTTCAGCGCCAGCGACCGCCCAGGTTTCGCGGGGAGACGGATCCCCAGGCAGCAGAGGACTGGATGGAGGCAGTGGTACGAGTGTTTAGGCTAGTGAGGACACCAGCAGACCTCATGGTGATCCTCGCTGCGAGCCTACTACACGCAGCAGCAGGACGATGGTGGAGCTTGATGCTCCAGGTGCACGATGAGGCATCTCTACTTTGGACGGACTTTGAGAGCCTCTTCCGCTCGGAGTTCGTCCCAGCCACCCTTCGTGCGGTGCGTATCCAGGAGCTTCTTCAGCTGCGGCAGGGCAGCATGACGGTCGCTCAGTACTCGGCGAGATTTACTGATCTCTTGCGCTACTCGACCGACATGGTACGGGACCCATTCTTCCGGGCCCGGACCTTCGAGCAGGGTTTGAGACACGAGATCAGGGCATCGCTAATCTCCCTCAGCATACCGACTCAGACAGAAGTACTGGAGCAGGCCCTTCTGATCGAGAGCTTCCTTGCTGAGTCTACACCAGCGCAGCGACCCACCGCAGGGTGGCACGTGGCAGAGTCATCTGCAGCAGGCAGTCGACGGATGACTCAGGGTTCCAGGCAGACCAGACCTACCGGTGGCCGACTGCACGACTCAGGCTCAGTTGTACGGGGAAGCCGGGGTGGAGTCAGAGCCAGGCGTGCCGAGAGTGGGCAGTGTTACTCCTATGGAGGGATTGGTCAAATGGCTCGTGACTATCCGACCCGCCATGCTGATGATCAGCAGTTAAGTGAAGAACCTCCCAGGCAGAGGCAGAGGTTCGACCGTGGCGGTCCGCAGGGAGGAGGCAGACGAGGTAGAGGAGCTAGATGAGCAGCCGGTGGTGGGAGACGCTTTGAGGCTCTTCCACCACCACCACCAGGAGGTCCACCCCGACCACAGGGAGTAGGTGAACATGCGAGAGCTCAACTTCAGGCAGCCGAGGCCTTCGATCATGGAGCTCTGGGAGCCGATGGACAGGAGCAGAACTAGTGGATACATCCTTTGTACTTCTGGTTCCTTGTTGCATTTGTGTAGCGTCTTGTATTATGAGCTGCAATAATAAAAGACGCATACCTTTGTGATATTTTCGTTCCTATCCTCTTTCGTGATGTTACTAAGAGGTTCCAGTTTTGGCTGTTGACTTGACCCTCACTTGTGAGACATCTACTGGAGGAGACCCAGTTACCACACACTGATGCCGACAGTGTGACTCAACCCTTGGAGGCGAGAGTAACGGTTGAATCTCTTAGTAGTAGCATCGAGGCCTTACGACGTCATCTTTGGTATGGATTAGTATCATCCATGTTAGGATTGACTGTTTTAGGCGAAGAATGTGGTTCATCTAGGGGATGAGACCAGATTTCTCTTATCGGAAAAGAAGAAATCTTGCAGCTCTTGTGGGACCTGAGATGGTCCAGGTCATCCAGGGGCGGATGAGTACAGCTCAGAGCCGGCAGAAGCCTTATGCTGACAGGAGGCGGAGTCCACTGGAGTTCGAGGGTGGTGACCACGTCTTCTTGCGGGTCTCACCTCGACGTGGTATTCAGAGATTTGGCCAAGGCGGAAAGTTATCTCCGCGCTTCATCGGACCCTTCCAGGTCCTCAGCAGGATTGGCGAGGTGGCTTATCGCCTGGCTCTGCCACCTCAGTTGCACCGGGTGCACGACGTTTTCCACGTATCTCAGCTGAGGAGATACGTGCACGACCCAACGCACATCATTGACCATGGGGAGCTTGACATTGACGATGGGGCGACTTTTACGGAGGTTCCGGTGGAGATAGAGGATCGACAGGAGCGAGTCCTGCGTGGGCGATCGATTCCTATTGTGCGCATCAGATGGCAGCACGGGAATCTCCAGGAGAGCACATGGGAGCGGGAGGCTCAGATGCGTGCTCAGTACCCTCATTTGTTTCCCTAGTTTTCGATGTATCTTTACGGGGACATAAATCCCTGAGGTGGGAGTAATGTAAAGACCCGTAAAATTCAAGGGAAATTTTTTTCTTAATTTTTTTTGGATTTTTACAAGAGCACGGTTTCAGATGGCACCTGATTCCGAGGACCAGAGTGCCCGGAATCAATTTCCGAAGTTTGGCTCGGGTACGTTCAGTGAACGAACGAGCGGGAATTCCTAACTTTTGATCCGGTGCTCGGAATTGAAATCCGAGGGCACCGATGAACTCGCAGCGCAGATATTCTCTTAAGGAGACCTTTTCCGAGGTTGCGTTTATTTCGGGTTGAGAGTTAGTTTTGGGAGTTTAGAATAAGTTAAATAAAAATTGTGGGTTACAAATTTTTATTTAAACTTGTTGGTTATCTTCTCTCAAAGGAAGTTAGGTGTGGGACCCACACCCACTTAACCTCCCTTGAGAGGATTAAGTGTGGTGGGGCCCACACGAAACCAAAACTTTACATCTTCCCTCAAGCCCCCCTTAACCCCTCTTTAATTAACATGACAACTTGTTAATTAATGTGGAGTTATCTCTTTTTGAATTTCAAACCTTTGAAATTCTTTTTGTGAATAAAATAAGACTTTATCTTATTTTGTTGTGTTAGAACTCTTTAGCCATCTTGGAGAGGTTGAGAGCTTTTCTTCCTTCTTCAAGCTTTGACGAAGAATGCTCAAGTTCCGACGAAGAATGCTCAAGCTCTGACGAAGAACGCCGCTCCTCCCTTCTTCGTCTACCGTGTCAAAGAAAGGGAACGCCACTTCTTCCTCGGACATCCTTCGTCGGCATACGAAGATTCGTCAACGACGTACTTCTTCGGACGCACCTCTTCGTCATCGGATTTGACGAACGGCTACCGCGACGCCCGACCTCCGCGACGTCGTCTTCCGCGGAACGTTGACAAATCTTCGAACCTTATACCAAGGTAGGGGTTGTTGTATTTTTGGTTATTTAATTATCCTTGTTCGTGGTTCATGCATGATTAACGTAAGGATTTTTAAGTTGTGTTATTATTTAACGTGAGGGGGGCCGGACCGCATGAACATGACCGAACCCCCCCTCCATCGTTCTTGTTGATTTACCTTGCGGGTGGAAACAAGGTGGCGTGGTGCCGTCGCACCACGCGGTTAATCGTGCGTTTATATTACGCGACGTCGTCGCGCCGCGCCATGGAAGGATCATCAAGAACGCGACGCCGTCGCGCCGCATTGAAGGAAATCAAGGTGCGGCGGAGGGGCGCGGTGCCGTCGCACCGCGCCGGACGACGAACATCGCGGCCGGTTCCGGGCCGCGGCGGAACGAGGAGACCGGCGGCCGGGCCGCCGGCGTCGGAAGCCGAAGAAGGGACCGGATTTTCCGGTCCCGTTGGAGAAAACCGGCCGGCCAGCTGGCCGGCCGGATGATATTAAACCGGGGGAAATTAATCCCCCGGCCAGCACACAAAACCCCCCCCCTCATTTATGAGGGGGGCAGGAGGCCCCCCGGTTTCCGCACAAACAGGCCCCCCACGTGGGGGGGGGGGGGGGGGTCGGGCCCCATTTCGAATCTATTTCGGTCTTTTGGCCATAACTTGAGCCACGAACCCTCAATTGACGAACCGTCTGCGGAAACGCGATCCTTGGATCGAGACGGTCGTTTCGGTATATCGCACTCAAGGTTTCGGATTACTTTGTGTACGGCCGGGTTGGTTCGTTCACGAAACCAACCGGGCCTTCGGAGCGGAAACGCTCATATCTTGAGCTACGGACGTCCGATTGACGTGCCGTCAGCCGCGTTGTGTTCCTCTTAGTGAGACGGATCTTTTGGAATACTCCGCCCGAGGTTTGGACGCAGGTGGAGTACGGTCGGGTTGGTTTTTCCTTAAAAACGAACCGGGCCCCGGGGACGACAATGCCAATAACTCTCAGACCGGGCATCCGATCGACGCGCCGTCTGTTGCGTTGAGTTCCTGTTGACGATACAGAACTTTTGGATACATCAACTCTGGACTTTGTGACAGTTGATGTATCAGCCTCTCGGCTCGTGGAGCGGACCCTCCAAACGAGCTTGCTGTGTGCGGGAACCCTAATGCTGGCTGCGACTGTTACTGTGACTGCTACTGCTACTGCTACTGCTACTGATCCTGTGTGGATTCGACGATGAAGACTACTGAACCTAGCGATCCTACGTGGATCAGTGCTACAGGTCCTGCGTGGGCCCGATCCTGTGTGGGTCCGATCCTGTGTAGGTCACTGCGGGGGTTAGTACCTATCGATCCTTCGTGGGTCCGACGACTTAGATGGTTCAGTGATCATCTTTATCGTCATCCGAAGAAGTATATCTGTGTGAGCTGAATCTTCTGTTTTACTCGATAGAGGTGGTGCGCTTGGTTGTAGCGGCAGACCCGCGATACTGGAGACGAGCGTACGGAGTACGGAGACCGTGTAGCCGGCTGAGACCTGAAGACTGCTCGACCGACTCGACTTAGAGTGAGTCGACTAGCCCAGTGGACGGAGCGCCCGGTATTTGGCGGCAGACCCACGGCGGATGGAGCGCCTGGTAGTTGGCAGCAGACCCGCGGTACTCGACTGGAGGAGTACCTCTGTAGGCTATTTGGGTGAGCGCCCGATATTTGGCAGCAGACCCTCAGCGGACGGAGCGCCCGGTAGTTGGCGGCAGACCCGCGGTACTCGACAGGAGGAGTACCTCAGCAGTCTTAGGTTAGTGAGCAGTATCTCAGTGACGTGACTGGACACTGTACACTTCAGAGATGGGGCTCTTCAGTAGTTACGTTTTTGATAATGAAAATCCTGTGTGAGCTGAATCCTGTTGCTTTCCTGTGTGGATTGTGTTGTGCAATCCTGTGTGGATTACGTTTTGCTTTCCTGTGTGGAATACGTTTACTTTCCTGTGTGGACTGAGTTGTACTTGGGCTCGGAGGTTGGAGCGTATTTGAAATTGATGACTTAGGTATATGTATGGGCATATACCTAAGCAGTGTCGGTTGTTACTTCGTGATTGTACCTTTCTTCGTGGTTTATCCTTTGTGGATTTGAGAGACCTTCAGGGGTCTCGGGGTCCTTACTGAGTAGCTTATACTCACCCCTGCACGGGCTTTGCCCGCACTACGTTGTGTTGGTTGCAGACGACGGACAGCGTTGACCTTAGCTGAGGCTTGCAGAGCGAGACGGTACCCGGAGGTGGACCACTGGGCGGGACGTGCGCGGAGCGGACGGCGGGACCCGTGGAGCAGAGGAGCTATCTGTACCCACCCTTCAGGTGGGATTTCCAGTGAACAGCTCGGTGTAGCGGCTTTTTCTTTTCAGTTGCTGTTTTCCCTTTCGAGTTGTACTTTACTTTCAGTTTGTGTTTGTATACTGGCCCATTTACTTTTCCGCACTTTCAGTTGTACTCTGCTTTTGTTTAGTGTTTACTTTCCGCTTGCTTACTCTGTGGTGTTTGTTTACTTTTCAAAGGCAATGCCTTCCCTTTTTACGCCTTGGTGCTAGTCGCCAGCCCCTGGCCTATGGAAGGCGGGCTTGGGGTAGTCACTGCACGGACCCCGAGGGCGGGTCGTGACAATGAAAATGAAAGATATAACAAACATATAAATTTTTAACTATAAGGAAATAAGCTAACACATAAATTAAATCCCTAAGCATCTAGGGATTCTACCTCAGAGGAGGCCAAGAGATAATGCTCATGAATTCAATGTACATATTAAAGATGATGAATCCCAATATAATTCCATCATGTGTAATGTATTTATATATTAAAATATATACAAATTATTATTTATTTACATATTTATATTTCAATTTTTAGTTTATATGTTCATATGGAGAATCTTGGTACCATACAACAGATTAAGGAAACTATTATTAACTAAAATGATGAGGGAGGTAATTCATTACATAAATATATATTTGATTATTCTCATTGTAATGTATAGTTGTTAAATAGCTAAGGTTTTTATAATAGTTAATTAAATTAATGTAATATTTTTGGATAATTATCTCTCTATTTAGAAATATCAACATCACTTTTCAGATAAGTAGGTAACTATATATTACAATAGTATTAATTTAATTATTATAATTAGAAATTTCTTAACATTAATTACATCAAAGACCACACCAATGTGTTTTTTAGTGAGATCCACGGTGATGAAGAAGATGATGTTATAAAAACATTAATGGGAATGATGATTTTTGTATAAATGTTTTACACATACCCAAATTCTAAAATGATTTATTATCTGAAGAATTTAATATATTTTGTATAGATTGGGGAATATAATTTTTTTATTAGTATCACCAATGAAGGAAACTTCCAACCCAATCCAACATATAATATATACCCAATGACATTAGATGAACGAATAAAAAAAAATATAAGATTTTTTATAATGGGTGTATTTCATTTTTTATTTCATTTTGGGGAGAACTTTTATTTTCTGTGAATGAGAAATATGATTCAATGGGTTTTTTAGTAGGATATAAAGAGATTAATTATATAATTATAATGAATAATTACATATTTCCATGTATTGTTGAATTATTTTACCAAATTAAATTTGATAATTATTTATCAAAAATGAATTTTGTATCAGGGAACTAATAGATTAATGTCTAAAAAGATGAAATATAAAATATAATTAACTATATCAAGAATAGACCTTATGAATTCTTGGTAATTAATTATGTGTTAACTACTTTTCCCTCGATATATATTATTATAATAAATTAATTTTTCTTGGAATATAAATATAATTTTTTTGAGATATTATTGAGGATATCAGTCTATACTCTTGGAGTTATGTGGAATATGATAATCATTAATTCTATGTATAATAAAATTTAAAATAAAATATTTTATATTTGAGTTTTGGAAAATATTAATTTTTTCTTCAATTTTATTATTTTATAGGGAATAGTTTAGGAAATAATGGTGTATATTTTTTCCCTTCAGTTACCATAAATATAAAAGAATATTTTACACCAGTAAATTAAATAGTATTACAAATTTTGGGATTATTACAAGTTAAAATTAGTTATTTGTTTAAAATTTTGACCAATAGGATTTTTTCAGAAAAATTTTAAACAAATAAAGGGGTTTAAATGACATTGTTTTGAGTAAAGTGAAAAATGAATTCATCAAATAATGAACTATTTTTAATATACCAATATTTAAATATATAATATAAAATCAAGGACTCATCATATATATTTATCCATAAATGAATGGTCGATATTGTATCCTTTTTTTGAATAAATTCTTGTGGAATTCTCATTATGATAAATAAATCCGAATAAACATAATTTTATATATTACATGATTTTCTATTTGGTGAATATAATATTTTCATTTATGATATGGTAAAAATACCACTATAGAAAAGGTGTGGCATATTTATGGGTCAAAATAAATTGATGTATATATTCAAATAGAAATAACTCAACATGAGGAAAAGGATATGGATGAAATTAATTAATTAAAATTATTGTAGTATACATTACAATACATTAAATTCCAATATTTTAGATGACTCATTGAGTATGAAGTAGCATAAATTCTTATATATCATATAAATTGAGAATTGTATAATAATCAAGTAATATTTTAGTGTGGAGATGTGAATTTTTATTAATGGGGTAACATCATATATTTACCTAGTATTTTCTCAATCATCTTTACTAGTGAATATCAAAAATAAATAATAAGTTGAAAATAAATTATAAAATATTATCAAATCAATGTAAGATGAGAAAATGATAAATTATAACATCTATAATGTATTAATTTTATGCAGTAAGATACTATGTTTACTATCAGTAGAATATATAAATAATGAGTTCATAGATGAATCACCTAACTGAAATTCCCTCATACATACTATTAGAATGAAGAAGTGTATGGATAAAAGAAAAAAACTTCTATTTGGATAAAAAATCAATAAATAATTAAATAAATGATATGATGTTTCTTATTATAGAATGTAAATATTGGAAGAATTTCTTTTATATTAGTTTTATAAATTCTACCTACACATATATTGGAATGGGATAACCTCATAGTTTAATTTTTCACTAGAGTTTTTATGGTTTCTAAGAGAAACGATACAGTATTGGTTTTCTTAAGACACTTTAAAAATTCTACCCAATAATATAAAATATGAATGGATATCTACATGAATAATATTACAAAAATTTTAATAATAAATTTGGAACAAATCTTGTTATTTTTTTATACATAATATTTGTGTTATGATCCATAATTCACAATAATTATTTTCAGGAGTATTAACAAGGCTTTCAACAAAAAGTCGATCCTCAACACCGCAAACCATACACAAAATATATGGTATTTGAAATTAGTATCAAACTATTATATGAGATATTGAGTTCATGGTAAAATGATTTCAACCATATTTGGGATCAATATATAAATTTAATGGAATTTTTGATATAATATTATTTTTCAATAATGTATACAAGTCAAACAATATGAATCTCTATCTGGTAAATAATGTTAAAATTCATAAAAATAATAAATCGAGGGAAATAATATTTTTGGGAAAAAATATATTAAAGATAAAAACAAGAAGAAATGATACATTCAAAAACTAATAAATATATTAGGGAGTATAAATTTTATTGTTAATAAACGAAGAACAGAATTGAAATTCAATTTATATGCTCTGTATTGATAATAATATCACCATAAAAGTGAGGGATATACATTAGAGAGAAATGGAATCTAATCATAAGTTTATTTTCGTAATTGTGATTTTTTTAGTCTATTGGAGTAGTTGTATACTGGTCAGAAATTCCACAAAACAAGTCTCAAGTACATGATTAATTTCTTGTATCCCCGAAGAGGATGTAAAATCTAGACTTATTACATGTTCATATAATAGAATAAGTCCATTAGAAGCATGAATTTTCATATATTCAAGATTCATTCTAGATCTATAATAAAAGGTATAAACTGTTGTGAAGCAATAGTACGTGGCTAGAAAAGGTACGTTGAAGGTGTCGTTAAATAGAGGAAACAACGATGGATCCTAATTATGAAATGATGATGACATATTCATAATTTATTATGGAGTGAGTTGTGAATATATTTCAGTAGATGGATTATTTAAATGGGTAAAATGTAGGATTTGGGACTTAAAATATTAAACAAATTAATATTATTTAATTTCTTTATTATTCTATTTTAAAAACGAAGGATAAATAAAAACAATAAGAATAATTCAAGTAGAGTGGGGTAATAATCAAATACAAGTACCATAACTGGATGTTGGATATCTGATAGGGCCTATTCTACTATACATACTATAACCTATAAATAGACATTAGGGAAAAACAGACCCATTATAAATAAAATATGCATTATAAAAAAGAAATATTGGGGACTATTAAGGGAAAATAGGTATATGAAATGTATAATATTTTTCGAGATATATATAGGGAAATGAAAAAAAATATGACCATTATAATGTTAATGATAATTGTATAAATATTGTTTTAAGATCAATGATAATATGATTATAATAATAATGTAACTATTCTAGTTGTTAGTCAAAATACTAATATAAGTATATAAATTCCAATATATAAATATCAGAATACCCCCAGTGAATATTTATACTGAAAAATATTTTTTTATTTAATATAACATACATTAATTAGATATTTATATAATATATTTTATATTTATTAGTTAAACCTCAATTCTTATGTTGAATTTAATTATTTAATTTAACTCAATTAAGATTTTATTTTTAGAAATTGGTTAAAATTTTGAATCCTCACATTGAAATTATGTGATATTGGATCTTTGGTAATTTTTTTAAAAATAAAGACTTATCACATGAAAATAATAACTTTTCATATATGATATTTTCCATCCACTTATTTTTAATTAATAATGTCATACTGATTATTAAATTACTTTTCAAGTATATAAATGTATTAAACAATTATATAATTAATTTTAAAATAATAAATCAAATTTATAAACATATAAATAAATTTCTACAATCATGGAAAATCCTTACTCTTTGAGAATATTTATTATGTGTAAGATCTTTTGTCTGGTAAAAAAAAATTACAAAAATGGATATTGTCCATTTAATATTGATAACATGGAAAAAATTATCTAAATTTGTAATATAATTATCCTAGAACATGTTTAAATAATTTAGAATGATTTTGAACAAAAGGTTTTGGAAGTCATATATTTATAAAATATTAAACAATTCATTAGATTCCTATTTAATTACGATTACCCTCAATACATTTTCATTATTTATAACTTTGATTGAATAATTAATTTTCTCTCAAATAATCTTTTAGTGTTCCCATTAAATTATTGAATTGTTTATATGTGGTAAAATAATGGTTATAGTTAAGGGAAATATTTAAGATGTTATGAGTTATTTACTCACTCTCTGTTCATATTTTATATTATTACATAAAAACAGTGACATTTAGTTTTAAAATCAAGTATAATTTTTTATAAATTTATGTTCCCTCTATTTGAGTTGTTATATATATTTTTTACTCACTTACATTATATATTCTCATTTTATAACAAAAATCATTGTTCTTAAAATTTATTCTATGATTTTTAAGGATATTAGTGAAATGTATTGGAATGGTTTTTTCTAGGTAATTGTGTGTGTTTGTGTGATGGGTTTACTATTCCTTAGTGCCGTTCCATGCCCGAATCATCTTTGCAATGGATTTTCTACCAGGGTTGTAATATAATCCTATATTTATTTTAATTATATTATTTTTTAGATATATAGACTGTAATATTATATATCCTTAAGTGTACTATTATGTCTCATGGGACAACAATGATAACATAATGAGATCATCATTCCATTTATGTATGTCGTCGGGGCACATGTAATTTTTTATAATTTAATGATATTCAACACTATGAATTCCCAACATTTTGATACCCATTAATTATGTAATATTTTATTATATATTCATTAATTTGTGCCTATATATTCTTTGTTGTCGAATTATTTTAATTTCTTATTCCATCCAAAATGTGTCTAATTCAAATATAAAATATATAACTACCATAACATGTTACCCAATAACTAGTATTGGATTTTACAACTATTTTATTTGTTCCTAATACAACTTGGTGATGAAGAATAATATTATGTGTTATACAATTTTGAATGGAATAATTACATACTAAATAATTATTCCTATACTCTGTATTCTACATTTTTACAGTAAATTAAAATTTTGTATAAATATATATGGTTCCCTATGGTTTTTAAAATATGGACCCCAGGTATACGATCTTACATAGTTGTTTTAATATAATAATGATCAACTATGTCTAGCTAACTGGTGCTGTATGCATTATATTGCACACATACTCAACTCAAGTTACTTTTTTATATAAAGGGAGATCTTTCACTGAGAATGGTACCATATAAATTCAACGTACCCATATACCTGGTAAATTTAATGATAATAAGATCATCAGTAATTATATATATATTGACATGATATTCATTTTCCCAAATTATACTAACATGGTCCAAAATAACCTCAATACACCTGAATTAGAGTACTAATACCATAGAAACACTTCATGATCCCTAGTATATAGAGAATAGATGCAATGATCGTGATATATAAATAGTGAATGATTTAACAAAATTTGTTAGAGAGATAACTCAATGTATTTTTTACTATAATTTATACACAACTCACGCTTACTTCAAAAGTGAAAAAATAAAACATATATTAATCATGACATTTGAACATTATACAAGAATAAAAACCATTTGAGGAAACTCTATATATTTGTATACCTAACTAATAAATAATAATGTTATAAATTTGAACCGCTTGGTTTTAGGATCCATCATTATAATTATTGTTTTTATTATTATATTTAACATGTTGACAATCAAGGCCGCTATAGTAAACATAAAATAAAAGATGAATTTTCACAACATAGAAATGTGGTAAACTATAACAACGCATACTTTACATACATAGATATTAATTTAATATTGAAGAATATTCATTAAAAAATATAAAAAATCCACCATGAGACTATATAGGTATAGTTTCTTTAGAAACTAGGAAACCCAAACAACTTTTTCATAATACATCTTCATTTTCTCCAACTAATTTCATCATAACTACAACCCTTTTTTACATATGTATCTTAAGGCCCTTCTTTATGACCTGGCAAATAGAAACATATAAAAGGGTGATCTCAAATGATCGGTAAGATAAAAGAAATAGAGATCTCAATCATATCATAATCAAAATACATAAGAACATAACTTTTGAAAATCAAATCATGCATATGAAATATTGTGATATCATTCCATGGGATCAATATTAAAATTTCATAAGATTCAATGAATGTAATCCAAAAATTCATAACATAAGAAATAATTTTTTTTGGCATACACATAATTATAGAAAATAATTTCATATTAGTGAAAGATAATTTCCAAGCCCATCATAGTAGACAAATTCCATTATTGAACCATGTTCACTCCTCGTTCCAGCCTTGTACTTCTAATCTGAGATCATTTCCCATTCTATCCAGGGCTATATAATGAGATATAAATCTATACCCAATGAATTTTTGGTAGATATATGTCCCACCCATATAAGAATGAAATCATTATTATTTATACCACAATAACATAAATAATTCATCATAACCTAAAGAATAAAATGGGCTTCTTTAAAGATCATTTTCCCATAACAGAATCCCTATAAAACAAATGGATTTCAATAAAGATCAATCTATCATAAAAATAATAAAACCATAGGAAAAATAAGGATATTATAATTTAAACATAACCCTATTAAATAATTAAATCTTATTTTGAATATAATTTTGATATAACGCTAGAAATTATTTCTTGAGGAATATATCATTTCTTCTTCAAAAACATTTTATTTTCTCAAAATACAGCAAAATTTTAAAAGAAAATAATTTATTTGAAAATAAACATCAAATATTTCCAATGAAGATTCATGGAAATAAGTTGTTATGATGACATAAAATCTATTCTCACTATATATGTTAAAAACATTCTCCTCATAATTTTTGTGAAAAAGTCAAAAATTAAATACATACATATAAACAATCTCAACTGATAATGAGATTGTGAAATTATCCATCACCTTAGGTTCGATTTCCTTTTAATTCATCCAAAACAAGGTATATTGAATTAAATAGTTTAATTGACTTATTTTTTTATTCATATTCATTTTTATGATATCATATATGATCATATTATCATCTATTTGTTAGTAACATTATTAGTTTTCCATCGGGTGTTAACTTGTTTTTTTCTTACACTTGTTGTGTCAGATAAGGTCTTATTCCTCTTCATAGGATATCATTATATAATTAACAGAATGATATTATAATAATATTAATTATATTTATTCACTCAATTAATTTATATAAACATGATTTAATGATGATCAGGTATAATGAATCTCCTCAAATCATTGAGATGACAGGCCATACATACGCACGAGCGATAATATCATCCCCATAATGGTTGAATAGTATTGAAGTGTATGTTGAATAATATTTAATAATAAATAAAATTTTATAATAATCATATATAGTTATTGTTTCCATCATCATACCAATCGAGGTATGGTGGTGGTGAAAAACATATTACCCCACGACGTGGAGATGGTAAGTTGTACCTATGCATGGGTGGTGATTCCCTTTTTCATAGGATGGATAGAATATGGAATATGGTTGTTTCATAATCATAATAACATCTTAGTATATAAGTGATACTATATTTATTAATTTATAATGAAACAAATAATAAAGATTATGTAGAATAATAAATAAGTTTGAAAGAATCTGTAGATGATATTACCTCTTCTTCAACATGCTCCCTCTAAATATACACTTAAATAACTGGAGTTGGTCTTTAAATAAAACAAGAACCCATAAAATGTAACTAGAGATGTTCATAAGAGAAATGGGTTGGGGATGGCTGGACATAAAGCCCCAATGATAAGTGAGGTAGTGAGAGAGTGGGTACCATTTTATAATTAAGGTGAGGGGCCCTTTTGGGATCTCCAAAAACATTAATTTATAATAAATTCAAACCACATAAAAAAACCTAAAAAATGTACCGATTTTACAAATGAGATTAGATAGGGTTTTAATATCATCATACAATAAATTTTAGGCATATTTCTATTTCAATTTCAATTTTATCATTTTATTTACCACAATGTTATTTTATTTAATTTTTAACTAGGGTAAAAAATATTAAAATATTAAAAGTGTTAAATAATTATTAATATGATTAAACTAGAACATAAACAAATAACATATAAAATTTTACACTTTATAATTTTTAATCATAATTTTTTTAGAAAAATATTATTTTTAAATAATTTAATAAATTTTTTTTTTATAAATAGTCAACAGTGTCAATTTTGACAATATTCAATTCATTTATTTTAAAAAATATTAATATTACAAGTTAACTACAAACCATCTATTTTATTATTTTATTAAGATTTTAAAATAATCTAAAAAATTCATTGGACTTATTAATTACAGAAAATATATTTATTTTAATATTATTAATAACATTTATTTGATATTTCCCTTTAAAAAATAATTATAACTATATTTTTCTGTAATTATTTAATATTTTTATTTTATAAATAAAAAATAATAATGGAATATGACTAAAAAGATAAATACCATATATTTTTAAAGAATATCTATAATTGTTTATATATTCTGTAAAATTCAACATTAAAAATGTTATATTCATTAAAACATGAATGTGACAACTTTAACATCACTTTAAATAAAATATTATAAGCGTCATAATCTCTTCTATAAGAAAAAAACTGTCAATAAATCGAGTCTTGGATGTTTGTAGTCGATATATACTCTATAAATAATATTTGGTCAAGTGTATGGTTATTTTAATGATAATTATTAAAAATAATTATTTTATTGATTTCTTATTAATTAAATAATTTTCGCATCATTTAATTTTATGTCTTTAAGGTAATAATTTATTTCATAAAAATTACAAATATATTATAATGATAAAGAAAAACATTTTATCTTTAATTTTATTATTTATAATCAAATTTATATTCTGTATAAACTTATATTAAATATGATATATTTAATAAAATTTGAGTAAGACATATTTAACATTTCATTAAATAAAATAAACTAAATGTCCTAATCTCATCAAAGTGGCTTCCAAAGAACATAATTTCAACCCATGATAGATTTATATAGAAACAAACAAATAAAATTATATTAGGAAAAGGGTTAAAGATATTTCCAAATATTATTTTTACCCATAATTACATGATTTATGATTATACCGTATTATTCAAAATTACAAAATCTACTATTAATAATGCCCAAAAATAAAAGTAAGATATTTACATAATTTGGAGTTAAATATTCTAAATATTAAATCCATTTTTCAAAATTCAATTTATATATGTTTAATTATTTGATGTAAAATAATTCTCATTCTCTTAAAAAGAGAACGAGTTTTAAAAGATAAAACATTGTAAAAGATTGACATGTTTTTACATATGAATTTAATGTAAAATCAATGCTAATGATGTACATTATATTGAATGATAAAAATATATTATATTTATACTTTAAACCCATTAAATATTATAATTTAACAATATAAATTATTTTAATGAAAAAAGTTGTTTTCAATTAAAATTTAGTGTATTTTTATAATTCATCAAAACATGAATGTTATCAAAAAAAATTCAAAAAAAAAATTCAAAGTAAATTTTTATATATTGTTTCAAATGAAAATGTATATTTTATCATATAAAATTATTTAATGTGATAAAATATTAATTCAAAAGGTGTTCTCCATTAAAAGGTGGAAAATTAACCTTGTGAACAAATATAGGTTTTTAAATATCAAATGAGGTTTAGTACCCAATGACACAAATATATATTCTAATAATATAAATAATAATTTAAAATATACATAACATATATATTTCATTAATTTAATTTAATAATAGTAATTGAATAAATTTATTAATAAAAATATAATTTATATAATTTATTTATATTATAATCATGAATAATTGATAGACAATGAATTCACCATATATTTTCATAAGTTAGTTATATGAATTAAAGTTTACCTAACATCTAGGTTAAAATTTTTATTTTATAATAAGGGAATATCTCGGTTCTCTCAAACTAACGATTGCGTGCAATTCTAGTTTTAAATAAATAAAAACTATTTAAATAAAATATTTCATAAAAACTTATGGGTGTTATATTCTACCCCCCCCCCCCCCACAGACACACATAAACTGTATTTTGACATCAAAATTTGTCATTTGGTAAAAAATAGATGAGGATACTTTTTCCTCATCACATACTTAAGATCCCATGTAGCCTCCTCAAATTGGCAGTTCCACTGTAAGACATTAACCATGGTAGTGGTGTTGTTTCATAGAACATTTTCTCTATGATCCAGAATCTCTATCAGTTGTTATTTATAAGAAAAATCAATCTCCAGTGGTACAAAATTTGGGTTTAGTGTATGTGAAGGATCATGTATGTACTTTCTCATGAGAGATACATAGAACACATCATGAACTTGAGAGAGATTCGATGGAAGCGCCAATATGTAAGATACCTTCACAACATGATCCAGAATTTCAATAGACCTAATATACATAGGGAGTACCTTTCCCTTCTTTCCAAATCTCATTACTCTCATCCAGGGAGATATTCATAGAAATACCATTTCACCCACTTCAAACTCTATATCTTTTCTACAGTTGTAAACATAACATTTTTTTTAAATCTGGATTCATTTATAGGTTGTTGAATTGATCGGACCTTTTCTTCTATTTAATCAAAAATATCATGTCCTAATAGATTTCTTTCCTCAATTTCATCCATATAATTTGTATTTCTTCACTTCTTTCCATAAAGGTATTCATAAGGATCCATATTAATTCATGGGTGAAAGATATTGTTGTAAGAAAATTCCACCAAATGTAGGTTTTGATACCAAAATCCTTTAAAAACTATAGATAATGATCTCAATATGTATTCTAGAGTTTGAATTTTCCTCTCAGAGTGACTATCTATATGAGGATGATACTAAGTGATGAAACTTCTCTCTGTATCGAGATTCTACTGAATAATTTTCCATAACATTAAGGTATATGATAGATCGCAATCTGATATAATGGGAAGCACTACTCTATGAAATATTACCACTTCCTTTACATATATCTCGGCAAGCTGATCAAGAGATAAATCCTCTCTACTACTAAATTCAATTTTTTATTTCAAGAAGTTGCTTTAAGGATAAGCAGTCACCAAATATACTACATCGTCGAGAATCCAATGTTGAAATAAAACATAACCATAAGCCTATTTTTAAATTCAAAAAAAATGTAGAACCCAATGCCTCGATTCTTGAGACGCTCGTGTCATTCAGGGTCACTTCGAATACCATTATTCATCATCCATGTTAGGAAACCACACAACCCGTCACTGATCGCCAGTGAGGAGTCCACTAGGATCCATCATCATCGTCGATAACCACCGCCATCATCGTCAAAGACACACAATCAACATCAATGTTGTGAAGAAATGAACCACCATCGGAGCATCCACCTTCATCCATGTCACACCTCCTGAAATGCCAACTGCAGCTCAAATAGCACCATCCCAGAACCTCACCAAGATCCAATTCAACAGGACGACCTGGATTGGGGTGAAGGATCTAGAGGCCAGAGTAGAGTTTGGAAAGGGAAGGCCTAATCTGAGAGGAGAAACCTTCGACTGGACCCCAAACCACAATCTCTGAACCACCATTGGTATCGCACCGAACAAATCCATCCAACCAGAATAGGAGAAAGATGAAACGAAAGAGCCATAGAAAACCATTGGGAAATCACAGTCAAGACAAAATGAACCAAATAGAAAAAAATACCATTCCTAATGTTCAAAAAATCCATCACCAAATGAAGATTTCTACATCAAGAAAGAAAACAACAAAAACAGACAAAAATCCTAAATGAACAGAATAAGGTAAAATTCAAGAAAGGCCATAACATCAAACCTCAACCACGAACCCCCTCACATCCCAAACCGCCATGAAGAATGCCGAACTGGACCAAAAATGGAGTCCGGGTCGGTGGATCCAGTCAGCAGAGTAGTCAAGATTCGTGGTTGAAGGTCCAAAAAACCAAAGACACAAGCCCATAGAAGGAAATAACGACAAGGATATGGTCCACTCACCATCTAATAAGCACTTCGGAAGCCATAGATGCTGATGGTTATCACACGAATGGAAGATCCCGAGGAGGAACCGATGTTAGAAAGGAAGAAGAAGGAGAATCAGTGGAATTATATAAGGAAATGGAGGCCAGATAAATCCTCTATAATATCAATGATGTGTAACAACTTCATTAGGCGATAAAATATAACTTTTTAGAATTAATTCCTTTGCATGTTTTGGGAAGTCCAATGAAAAATTCTAGAGTGATGTTTTCTCACTTCCATTCTATAATGGGTAATGGTAGTAACATCCCCTTTGAATTCAGTCCCTCACCCTTAACTTGCTGAAAAACCAAACATCAAGAGGCATATTCAGTAATAACTTTTTTCATTTCATCCGACCAGAAATTCTCTTTTAGGTCCCAATACATTGTTGTTATTTTAACTTGAAAAAAGAATGAATAACTAAGAACCTCACCCATTATATCCTTATTTAATTCTAGTATGGAAGTCCTAAAACCCCATTTCCGAAACTATATTATTCAATCACAAACACCGTTGAATTTAGGAACATTTCTCACCTTATTTTTCATCTCTACATATTGCTTTTGTTCCACATTAATCTTCACTTTTATAGATGGTTATACTTTAATTTTATAAAGAAAATATTTCTCCCCTTCCTTTTAAATTTCAAGTTCCATCCTTTGAAAATCCTTAAATATTGGATCTCTTGCTATCCTTATCATGGATAGGATAGAAAGGTACATTCGACTCAAATAATCTGCCACCTTGTTTGATTTCCTAGGGTGGTAATGTATCGAACAATAAAAATATTTAGCCAACTCCACCCATCTTCATTTTCATATATTAAGATCCTTTTTGTGAAATTATAATTAAAAATTCTATGATCAATATAAATATCACACCATTCCCCATAACGATAATGTCTCCATATATTTAATGAAAATATTACCGTATCTAACTCCAAATAATGAGTTGGGTAATTTTGACCGTGGTTTTTAAATTATCACAAGTCATAAGCTATCACTATTTCATTTTGCATGAGAACACAACTCTAATCCATATTGGATGCATCACAGTAGATCACAAACCATCCTCTACTACAAGGAAGTGTAATAACATGTGCACCATCTAACCATTTTTTAGATCTTTGAAATTATCTTCAAATTCACTTATGCACATGAACATACCTCCTTTATGAGCCAACTCATTGAGTGGATTAGATAATCCTGAAAAACCATCCAAAAAACGTTGATAATAACCATGAAAACCAAGAAAACATCGGATTTTAGTTATCGTTGTTGGTCTCAAACAACATTCAACACCTTCTATTTTGCTGGATCCATAGATATCCCATATCTTCATATTATTTTACCAAAAAAATGAATCTTTCTGAAGCCCAAATTCACTCTTTGAAATTTTTTCATAAATATCATCCTTTGTCATCATCTTTAGTACACTTCTTAAGTGATATTCATGTTATTACTTTCTATTCAAATAGACAAGTATATCAACTATAAATAGTACCACAAAAAGATCAATATATTCTCTGAAGACTCTATTAATCTCATCCATGAATATAATAAGGGTATTAGTAAAACAAGAAGAAAATGCTATAAATTCATAGTGTTCGTACCTTGTTCGGAATGTCATTCTTGGTATATCCTCATTATTGGACCTTATTTGATGATATCCGGAATGACAGTAAATCTATGAAATTTATTAAGCCATGCATAGTCGGTTAAATATGTCATCAATGCAATGAAGTGGATATGTTTTCTTGATTGGGATCTTGTTACATTCTCAATAATCAATGTAGAGTCTTATTGCTCTATATATTTTCTTATCTAACAGAACAGACGCACCCCAATGTGATGAAATAGGGTATAGGGATCACATGTCAATAGTCTCTTGGAGTTTCTTCTTCAATTTCAATTACTCAATTAGGTATACTCTATAATGTGTCTTAAAAATTGGCATAGCACCTGGTACATGTTCTATTTAAAATTCAACCTCACGATTTAGTGGAAGACCTAAAAATTCATCCAAATAAGACATCATCAAGATGTTGTACATTAGTTGTATTCATAATGGTGAGTTTCTCACCATCCATTTGAGATAGATAATCTTCATTTATAGGAATCAAGAAACTTAATATGGAACAAATTTCAATTGGATGTTCATATTCATCCTTTCATTGATAGATAATCGTAGATTTTTCCAGAATACGAAATGTAACTTCCCTTCAATGGAAATTAATATGATCTCTATATAGTGGAAACTAATACATGACAATAATCATATTAAATTACACTATTGGAAGGATCAAGTGATTTTTAAGAATCATTTTCCCACAAACATCAACCACTGAATAATTATTAACTTTTTATGTGAACGTTGTTCCATTATGAGTTGTCGAAGCTAACTCAACAACTAATTTTAGAGCTAATACGGTGACACCCTTACAAACATATTTAGAAATAAAAGAGTGGATGGATCCAGAATCAAATAAAACATTTTCTACTTTAGAGTGGATTGTGTATGTACCTTTCATCACTTTATTATCATACTCCACATCACTAATAGTGATTTAATGTGACTTTCCATTATATTTTTCCTCAAGATAATACTAAATCTGAACATCATCAATAACCCTTGGGTTAGGTAATTCATTGGCATAACTCCCCATTTTATTTTACTTGTATCATGGATGTTTAAAAGGTTCATTCTTTGTAGTCTTTTATTTATATAGATTGTTTGACATATTTTTCAGATCACTTCAGCATTCAACTACCTAAGTATGTTATTTTGTAAACATAAAACATTTTTTAGTAACTTTAATACAATTTACTCCATGTTTCTTTCCACACATTGAGTATAAGGGAAAACACATCTTCTTTTCAGTGTGGTCCTTATATTTTCCCTTACATTCCAATTTTTCTCTTCTTATCAAACCCATATAATTGATGGGTTAATCCAATATCCATATAAACCTTGAGATAACATTGAACGATTTCCTCGTAGATAGTGAGGTCCCTTGTGGGAAATTCACTTCAGAGAATTGGTTTAAAGCCACTAAAGAATAAAAAAAATTTACTCTCATGTTGGATTATAAATCCAGAAGAAGACCTTGAAAGTAGTGTAAAATTTTCATCCTAGGTACCAACGAATTCATCATCATTTTTCTTCATCTCATGGAACTCTTTCTCTAACTTAGTGAGAAGAATATGAAGAAAGTACATAATGAAAAATAACTTCTTGAACTCATCCCATTCCAGGGATTTAAGTTTATCTCTTTGCCTCATATTATTGATAATTTTCCACCATTTATTAGCTTCACCTTCCAAATGATTTGATGCTAAGATGAATTAATCATCTTTTGAAAATTAGGGAACTGAAAATATTTTTTAGTGGTATTGATCCATTTTTCATCCACGAATGGATCATAATACCCACTAGTAGTAGGTGGATGGTTCATAATGACAAGATCTATAGAATATTGTTCCTTACTTTTCAACTATGTATGTTTTTTATAATTCATAGCTTGAGAATGATGTGTGAGAATAGCTACAAGATTTTTTATTCCAGAACCCATAACATTTGGTTTCTCAAGAGGAATGTCATTACATTGGCCGTCCCAATAGCCCTGACATGGTTCCTCCGGGATCCATCCATTGACTATAACAAATAATCATAATACGAGAAACACAAATCATAATAGGAAAGGTATATAATAAAGAATTGAATTTTAGTTTATGGAACATTAGTTTTTATCCTAGGTTATTCATAATCATTTCTAAAAAAGTGGGATTGTAACCTATACTTAAGCATATCCTTAGGGTTCTTCCCATGGTTTTCTCATACTAGTTTCTAAATGTTAACTTTATATTTCCTATGATACCAAATCTAATGACCCATATTATTCATACATGGATATTACTTCAAAATTGATTAATATTCCTTAAAAAATATAACAAATCCACGATAAGACTGTATAGGTGTAGCGTCTTTAGAAATTGGGAAACGTAACCAACTGGTTCATAAGATATCATTATTGTCTCTCACTTATTTCTTCATAACTAGACCCTTTTTGACATATCTTGCTTAATACCCTTATTCATTACCTGGGGAAATGAAAAAAATAAAATATTATGATAAAATGATCTATAAGGGTAAACATGGGAGATATTAGTCATATCATAATCATAATACATAAGAACATTACATTTGAAAATATTATCCTGTATATGAATGATCATGATATCATTCCTTGGGATAAATCATAAAAGTTCATATGAATTAATGAATTTAATCAGAAAATTCATAACATAAGACATGAAATTTTTTAGAATACACAAAATTATATATATTCATTTCATATTGTCTAGGATCATTTCCAGTACCATCATAGTTGACAAATTCCATTAAGGAACCATGTTCACTCCCCATTCTAACCATGTACTGCTGAACCAATATGATTACCCATTCCAACCATGTCTATGTCAAGAGATATAAATCCTTATACAATGAATTGGAGAGCGATATAGTTCCCATCCATCTCATAATGAAATAATTCTTACATGTGTCACAATATCATAACCCATTCTTTATAACCTAGATAATAAAATTGGATTCTTTAAACATCATTCCACAATAACATAATTCATATAGAGAAATTGGATTTCAATAAATTTCATTCAACCATAAACATAATCAAATAAAAGGATGAATAAGTATGTTATACATGAATAATAACAATAGTAAATAATTCATTCATAATTGTAAAATAATTTTGATATAACACTTTAAATTTATTCTTACGTAAAATATCTTTTCTTATTAAAAAATGTCTTATCTTATCCAAATCCCGCACAATTTTAAGAAAATATTTAATTTGAAAATAAACATGAAATAGTGTAAAGGAATATTTATGTAAATAATGTATTATGAAAATGTAAAAATCTATTCATGACGTATAATTCCAAAAAACACTGTCCTCATACTTTTGCCGGAAAATTCAAAAAAGTACCTCGTATCAAAAATGAAAAAATAATGATTTCATACAATTTAATAAAAATTAACCAATGGTTAAAGATGAATATAAAATTTTTTATAATAATATAATGAGTATTTTGGAATAAATAATTAGTAAACATTGATATGGATGTTAAATATACCCTAGTAAATACTTACGTATAAACAGTCTTCAATTATAATGAGATTGTGAAATTAGCCCTTAACTTATGTATGATATCCGTTGTATGTAACTGATCCTCCTGTATAATGATTTGAATAACTTAATTTACTAATTTCAGAATCATATTCATTTTTGTGATATCATAAATGACCATATTATCATCTTTTTGTTAGTAACATTATTACCTATCCATCGGGTGTTAACTTCATTATTTTCATAAGCATGTTTTGTCAGATAAGTTCTTATTCCTATTCTTATATTATAATTATAACAATTGAATAATGATATTTTTATAATATATATCATATTTATTCATTCCATTAATTTATATAATCATACATTAATTAAGATCATGTAGAATGAATCATATCACATCATGGAGACACTAGGTCGTATGTACGCACGAGCGATGATATCATTCCCATAATTGTTGAATGGTATTTGATTGGATGGTGTATAATATTTAAGAATAAATATATTATTATAAAAATCATATATAGTTATTATTTCCATCATTATATCCCTCCAATTATGGTGGTGGTGAAAAATAGATTTCTCCACAATGTGGAGATGGTTAGTCATACATACGCACACATGGTGATTTCATTTTTCATTTGATGGATAGAAGATGGAATATGATTATTTACAAATAATAATAACCTATAAATATATAATGGATAATATATTTTTACTTTAAAATTATACAAATCATGAAGATAAAGTTCATGAAGAAAGAATTTTAATGAATTGGTAGAGGAGATTACCTCTTCTTCGATGTGCTACATCTAAATATTATCTTAAAGCACTAGAGTTTGTCTATGAAGAAGTATGGACTCTCTAGAATATAAATAGGGAAGTATATAGGGTAAATTGGTGGGGTATGGCCTATATTTAAGGATCAATCTAAAGTGATTAGGATAGAAAATATGTGCCCTTTTATAATTGTGGTGAGGGGTACTTTTGGCATATCCAAAAATATTAATTCATAATAAAATTAAAACCCACCCAAAACCACTAAAATGACTCCATTTAGAACATGATATGTTATAGGGTTGTAGTGTCACAAACCATGGAATTTTATAATTTTTATTCAATCAATTTAATTCAAATCATTTTAATTACCACAAAGTTATTCTATTTAATTTTTAACTAGGGTCACAAATATTTTAATATTAAAAGGGTGGAATATTTAATTATTTGATTTAAATTATACCATAAAAAATACGTTAGAAATTTTTTAAAAAAATATCATAATTATTATATGTTTTAATAAAGTTTTTTAGTATTTTTAAATCATTTAATAAAAACGTAATTTGATAAACAATCAATAGTGTCAATTTCAAAACTATTCAATTCGTTTATTTTTTAAAATATTATGATAAAAATATAACTTCAAACCAAATATATTATTATATTTATAAGAGGTCATGGTAATCTAGAAAACTAATTGGACATATTAAGTAGAACAAATTATATTTATTTGATTTTTTTTAATAACATTTATTTTATATTTACGTTAACTAAATAACTACCACAATAGTTTTTTGTAGTTATTTAATATATTTTTTTGAATAAAAATTAAAAATAAACAATAAAAAAAACATAATTTTTCATTATTTTAGAATAATAGTTATAATTGAATATATATTCTATAGAATCCTGTATTAAAAATGTTATATTAATTAAAACATGAATGTGACAACTTTAACGTCCCATTAAATAAAATATTATAAGTGTGATAATCTATTCTGTAAGCATCCAAATGGTCAATAACATGACCCCTGGATTATTATGGTCGATATATACTTGATAAATAAGGTTTTTTTAATTTTTTGGGATATTTTAATGGTTAATATTAACAACAATTATTTTATTGATTTCTCATCAATTAAATAATTTTTACATCATTAAAGTATACATCATTTAGGTTATTTTTGGTTTCCTAAAATTTAAAAATAAATTATCAAGATAAAGGAAAACATTTTAACATCAAAATGAGTATTTATAATTGAATTTATCTTCTATATAACATTATATTAAAAATGAAATAGTTATTAAAATTTGATTGAGAAATATTTAACTTTTCATTTATTAAATTAATTTAAATGTCCTAATCTATTTGAAGTGCCTTAAAAAGGATAAAAGTTTGACCCAATGATGATTTAGATTGAAACATACTCAACCAATTATATTAGTACAAGTGTAACAGTAATTTCATAATATTATTCTTACCCTTAATTACTTGATTTACCTTTTTAACATATTAATAAAATTTACTGATTTACCATTCAAAATGCCCAAAGATAAAAGTATGATATTTACATAATTTGGACTTAATGATTAAAAATATGGAATCAATTCTAAAAAAATAAAATCATAAAACTTGATATAATTAATTTAAAATTTGTCTCTGTTTTGGAAAAATAGAACATGTTTTAAAAGTTAAAACATTTCAAAAGATTAAATGTTTTACATATAAACATAGTGTAAAATTTATGATAATTACATAAGTTTTATCAAATAATAAAAATCTATTTCATTTATACTTTAAAAACATTCAATATTATAATTTTACCTTATAAATTGTTTTTATGAAAAGTTTTGTTTTCAATTAAAATTTGATGTATTATTACTATTAATCAAAACATGAAAGTTATGAGAAAAATATCAAAAATTCATCAAAAGTAAATTTTTATATCCCTCTTCTAAATAAAATATTTATGTTTTTATGAAAAAAAATTTAATGTGTCAAAATCTAAAATTTAAAGGGGCTCCCCATTAAAAGGAGAGAAATTACCCTTTTGGAAATATATAGGTTTTTATACTTTGAATAGTGTTTATTCATACCCTATGAGAAAAATATCTATTGGATGAATATAAAATATATTTTATTAAGTAGATAACATATATATTTCATTAATTTAATTTACTAATATAAATTCAATTAATTTACTAATAAAAAATGAAAATATATAATTGATTTATATTTCTTCATAAATAATTGGTAGCCAATGAATTCACTATACATTTTCATAACTTAGTTATATGTATTCCTGTTAACCAAATGAAAATGTTAAAATGGTTAGTTTAATCTAACAGCATATTGCGGTTTGTTTAAACTCATAATTGCATGAAATGCAAGCTATTGAAGAATTAAAATTATTTAAAGAAAATATTTCATAAAAACATTCAAGTGTTATATAACCCATTACAAACACATAGTATATGTTGTTAAAAATGCATGGACATAAGTACATAATGAACTTTAATATCAAATGGGAAAACATTAAGATAATAAATATAAAAATAATCCCCCCACACATAAAATTAAACATTGTTATAAATTGATGACTATGTGCCACCCCCTTCTAAGAAGTTGTGTCATACTATACTGACACAATGTTCCAATGAATCCCTCCCACCAACAAAAACATGTAAAGGGAGGACTATATGATACGTTTTAGCACACATATCACTGAAAATACCCACCCAGCTAAAAAATCTTGTGAGTAAATCACTACATTGTCAACCTATTGCAAAAAACGATAGAAAAGACAATTTATAATTAAAATCAAGCTACTCAATCATCCCATATAATATGAAAGACGGTCGAATGATTGGTGCCAACACACTAGTCCTTCCTTCAAGGTTGCCCACCCAATTATACCTATAATTAGCTAAAAAACTATCCAAATGAATCTAGAAAAAATCTATTTCATATTATACATCGTCAACCCAAACCAACACAAATATGATGTATGTTCTGTATACCATGGAATATACCTCCCCATGGATGATGTAAATCCATTAAATGTTCATAATACAATAGAGTACAATATACAAAAAAATAAAATTACTGTAACTAGTAAATCTCAGTGATCCTCCTCATCCTTAAGGGTCGGAAATAGAAAAAATAATAATAAAAAAATATGACCATGATAACATAAATAATTATGTAAAATTTATAATTTGAAATGATATTTGTGCCTTGTGAGGTTAGAGTAGAATGAACTAATGATATAGTAAGTCTATAGATAAAAATAATGTTTATCCATTATAAATATGGATATTAAAAATATAGGCATTGGTAATATATCTAATAGTTATACTAAATTATTGTATTTTTATGTTGTAAAATTAAAATAATATTACTCACAATGAAATTAAAATTTGATATTATAGTATTATAAGAAGATATATAAATATATATATTTACTTTTTCATTGAGAATATATGTAAAAAATAATATTATATAAATATTAAATAATTTATATATAAAATTAAAATAAATATTTAAATATTAATGGATTAGTAAAATTAAATTTAAAAATATAAATCAACATTTTAATTTTTATTTGTTTCAGCATATTAACACTAAAAGTAATTTTTTTCATATCAAGAATTTATTAAGTATTGTACATGGTACACTAATATATTAATTTGAACACATTTAAAATATTTTATATGAACTAAAATATTAACATTTTATAATTATTAATTGATATTAAATAATATTAATAACATATATTGCTTAAAAATAACTTTTTTTAATAAAAGCATGGCTTCTTAATATTTTTTATTTCCATTTAAAATTAATATTTTTAAATAAAAGAATATGAATTAGATAAATTCAAATAATTTTTTTATAATGTTAAAATTATCTTCTAATTAAAATTTTAAATTTTTAAAAAATTATTGATTTTTATGTGAATAGTAAAAAATATATATTTTACTAACACTATAACATTTAAGAAATTATTATATAATATTTCCATGAAGTTTTTTAAAAACACTATTACTATAAAAAATATATTTTATAATTTTAAAATAGGTATTTTATTATACTGTGTTGAGGTAGGAAAACCATGCTTATCATTTTATAGAATTTATGTAATGCTTTTAAGAAAAAAAATTTATGTGTGCTTATTTAGCTAATATTTTCACATTGTTTATTTAGGATACTAAAGTTTATAAATATTAAATAAAAAATATTTTAATAATAATTAAAATAATAATTTCAATATAAAAAAATATTTATAATTTTATCCTAAATACAATGCTTATAGTTAGAAATACACTTTTCTATAAGGACGAGTTTTATACATTACATGAAATACCGTTATAATTAAATTTTATTTATAAGGCCCCAACCTTAAACCTTACTTAATCTTGAGTTATAACAAGATTGCACATTGAGGGTCTTTTCGGGTTTAGAGTTTTAGAGAATTAGATCATAAAACTTGCATTACATTCCACATATAAACAAAGTGGTTACATAAAGATAGTATTCTTCATTCCCATCAATGGAAACATATTTAAAATAAACATGGATTCTTTCTTGACACTTCCTTGACACTATCATCATATCATGTACCTTTCCCTTGACCTGTGAAAAACATTTCAAAAAAACTTGGGATGAGCATAAAAAGCTCAGTAAGGGATATAAAAATATAGAAAGGAAACATGGGTACATATGTACATAAGGATGAGATCATACTTTACCCATAAAAAATAAGAACATTAACATACCTCATCAAATCATGAATAAATCATAGAAATCATAAGACATAAAGGTAACTTGAGGCATTCATAACATTCTTACGCAGGGAGTAACCCTCTTGGTTACGTTTGGAATACCCATCACAGTATTTTCCCTAAATCTCTTCGGAGAAACCTTAACATTTCACTCCTTCGCGTTACCCAATGCATTGGAGAGCTATATCGGGCTCACCCGCCCTTAGTCTATCACGGAACCACCCATCTTCAAAATAATTCCCAAGAACCTCAAAATAATCGTATCACATAAAACATGCATAAAGGAAACATAACATTTCCACCTTTCAATCACAAGATATCAATATAACACATTGATATAAAAACATTATGAAAACAATTTTCAATACCAAAATAAAAGAAAAGTAAAACATGGTATTTATTTTTCTTTAAAAAAAAAGGTATGGCTTGTAGAGGAAGCCGAAACTCAAATAATGGTCACGGCGGCGGAGAAGTCGTTGTCGCCGCATACGTACGACAAAAACATTCCCTTTTGTCGTTTAGTAAAATGCTTCGTATAAAAAAGATTCCTTTTGGACAAACGTAAAAGTCAAAGGGGTTTATACACCGTATAAAAGAAGGTTGTGTATAAAAAAAAATATGCCTCAATGAAAGGAGATTGAGACGAATTCCTATACCTCTTATTCCTTTTATACCATGTTATGAACATCATGTAATCATTTAAGTTAATAATGTTCATTTTGTCGGTATTTGGTTCTTAAGTCAAAAATAGAATTCTTACACTTACATGTTGTTAATTTGGTCAACGGTTCGTTATATAAAGAATGATATTAATGATTTGGATAACATATATATCATATATATTCATCATATACATGTATTTATAATATTACATCATATTTAGAGGTAAGAAATGAAATGCACCGTTCATGGAGACGGTAAGTCGTACGTACGCATGAACGCTACTTCCATTTCTATTTCGTATTTTCTGGAATGGAATCATAATGATATAAGAGTATATTATAATTCCAGTATAATAAAATATATAATATCATTAACTTTATCATTTACACATCCCACATATGGTATTAACGAATCAAATCACTTTCAGGGGGCGGTAGTCCGCACTTCCTAAAATGAAGATATCGTGTTTACCCATAATGGAAACAATAATGGTATGCCATAAATGAAAAATACAGAAGCTTAAAGAAATAATAAACATATTATATATCATATATAAAAATAGTGACATCACAATGGCCACCTTTGAAGGTGTTAAATGAGTATTGAACAATCATCGTTTCGGGAGGCAGAATTTCTCCATCCACGGAAACTGTATGTTCTTTAACCATTTGATGTATTTGTGTGAGAGTGTAGCTAGAATAAATCTTATAAAAACATCCTAGTATATTGAAGATACTGGTGTTGTTACAAAAGAAGTAAATAAAAAGAGTTTAGGGGGTTGGAGAAGAAAAATAAAACAAACGGACTCAAGTGAAGACTTTACCTTAAAATCGGGTAACTCCCTTTGGTTTGAGCTCAAAGTCTTCCTTGGGAAGACTTATGCCCAAAGTGAGGCTTCAAGGAGTAATAGAGGGAATTGGAGAGACAAAATGGGCAGGGGTTGGCCGAGAAAAAGGCTTTGGGAGTGTGGGTAAGGAGGTAGAGGTGGGGGCTTTTATAAGAGGAGAGGAGGGGAACTCTTGGAAAGTAAAGAAATATTACTTTATTTGAAAATGAGTTTCGGTTTAAATGGTCCCAAATTGATATAATTCGAGGATAAGGTGATAAGGGTTAGAAATATACACATCCAATAGGTTTTGGACATGTGTAGGTTTTAGATATTACATTATCTTTCCATTTTATTTAAATCTTTAAATAATGAGGTCATCGCTGCATCATCATGATGTCATAAATAATTTAATTTATTTAAAGTCTAAAAATTATAAAAAAATACTATGATGTAGGAAATCTTTTTATATTTCCAATTAATATTTATAATCAAAAATGTGATCTTTATAACCCCATGTAAAAATTGTTTTCGTAAAACATATGATGTTTGTGTCATTTTTACTTTTACATTAAATAAAAAGTTATTTATGTCATTTCCCAACCAAAGTGGCTCCATGGGGTCCCCAAGTTGACCCATGGATTTTATTGGTCGGCCATGACACAACCAATGAGATTAGGACATTTGTCAAGTTCATTTCATATTATTAAAATATTATTTTTACCTTAAACTACACTAATTACCACTAATCGCGATTAAGAACTTAATAAGTTACTATTCACCAAATAAATATTTTAATCCCATTGAACCACATTTTACTTCTTAATGACAACCATTTATGTCGTATTTTTGAAATTAAAAACACAATGATGGAAAAATTTCATTTAAACGGAAAAATCAGTTTTTATAAGTACCACTTAGTGGTTTCACTATTCATCAAAAATTGAAGTTTTTCAGAAAATTACCAAAAATTCACCCTAAGCTATATTTGATATTACAAATTCAAAAATTAAGTCTATTTTACAAAGTTCAAAACATATAAGTCACATTAATTAATTTAATAATTAATTCCCGCTATCAGAGCAAATAACGTGTTTTTATAAAACAATAAGTATCAAAAGATTGATACCAGTTTAAGTCCAATTTCAAAGTAAAATTTATTCCAATGACCACCATTGGATTAAATGGTAAAAATATATTCTAATTTCACTTCAAAACCAATTCAAAAGACAATCTAATCATATAAATAAATGATATTAAAAAATAGTTTTGATGTAAAATGCAGTATTTTTCACTATTCATTAAAAAATGAACATTGTCTGAAAAATACCAAAAATTCACACAAAGTAAATTTTTATGTCCCAATCATAAAAAATAAGTTTATTTTGACAAACATAACTTATAAAATTTTCAAAAAATATATTTAAAAATGGTTTTCCATCAAAAGACAGTAAAACAATCTTTTAAAAATATTAGTGTATTCCATGCTTAAGATTGGATTTATTTTCATTTTAAGCCTCTAAAACACCATCTTAATCATTAATAGACATAGATAAAAATATCTATTATTCATTACTTACATGGGATGTTACATTATTACCCATGGAAATTTTAATTAATGATTAGATTTAATATTTAGAATTAGTAGTTTTATATTATCAAAAAAATTATCATTTTACATTTTTCATCACTATTAAATTACTTAAGTAAATATTAGATACCTCCATTAATACCCAAAAGACGAGATTAAAAATTGTAGGGAAAATTACATAAAAACATCTAGAAACAAGTGTAAAAAATTTTGGTTGAGGATTTATTCACCATTAACATTCCCAAAATCTATTATTTTCAACTATTTATATATATTTCAAGTGTTACATGTGGTATCATTATATTAAAAGGTTATATGTGCCAAAAATAATTCCCTTCAATTATAAAAGAATTTAATAAAACTAAATCTTTATAAAATACCAAACACAAATAGGATTAGTCCATAATCTCAACTAATAAACGATCAACCCTCTCCCCATGTACTATAATATTTTACCCTTCCAAAATAAAAATCTAATTTCCCTTAATATTGTAGCCAATGGAGAACATCACAAGTGAGAGGTAATATTTTCCACCGAAATTTTTCAACTCATTTCAACCTCTAAAACCAAATACTCTACTATCTATTAGAGTTTTTAAAGAAAAGAAATATTGATATTATTTTTTATACTAATGTAACAAATTTTTTTTACAAATATTTATATCATTTTTATAAGTGAAGACGTATTCATTTGTATGTGAAAACTACCACATCAAATTGATGTTTCTTATCATTCATTTTATATAAAAACTAACATGATGGAAATAATAAAATTAATTAATAAAATGTTAATTTGAAAAACTATTAACATTTCAAAAATTATAGTATCATACATTCCTTGAGTGATATTTATAATAAAGGGTTATAGTAAATTTATCCACTAAAAATGTCATATTAAATAACCTTTTCCAATTTGAGTCGATTCATGGAAAACCTATTTACCTTTAAAAATTGGGTTATAATAGATATATTATGGAAATAATAATCTATAATTATTTATATTATGAAACTACTTTAGGACATAATAAACATTTTTAACATAAAATTAATGTTTTTGAGAAATTGAATAAAGAACATTAAGTAACAGATATAAGATGAAAAAATGTAATAAAGTAGTTAAAATAATGATAAATAGACATTATGAAAGGGAATATAGATGGAGAAGGATATATTTATAAATAGTGTAAAAATTATTTTTTAGTATGTTAAGAGAAAATTATTTTATAACAGAATTTCATGTATCACATCAAGAATAACCCCCATGAAATTTATTAAAAACATGAATGTATTGTAAAAATATAATTATTATTTTTAGAACCCTATCAGTTCAATTATGGTTATATGTAAAACAATAATTTCATTACCTCTATAAAAATATCATTTACTTATTAAATAAGTTTTCACCAATATAGAACATTTTTATTTCTTCTCATAGATTATTATCATGAAATTTGGATATTATAACTCAATGACAAAGAGCTCTATCTAATTTTTAAATATGAACATCGGAATGATTTAATTTCATCCTTTCTTGTGAATCGTAATGATTTTTCCCCTAGTTATTACATGAATGAGGATTATGAAACCCTCTTCCTTCTCAAGGTTTTAATCTTGATTATGATTTATAAATAGTTTATTTTCATCATGGGGAACACATATTTATTATTTTAATTTATGTAATGGGTTGTCCAATAACTGTGTATCCCTACAATGAATTGAGTATGGATTTATATCTTACTATATGTCTTCTATGGGATTATGGAGTGAACCGAATAAACCATGTTAATTTGTATACTTAATGATGATATACTTGTGAGTGATACTTTATTTATGAATATTAAATCATGTTTTATGTTTTCTCCCCATTCTTATAAAAATAGGATATCATTTCATCATTCCATGTATCCATGATTATGATCATCCAATTTTGAAAATCATGTTATTCCTATTGACTCTTAGGAAACATTTATTCCCTTGTTAATTTCAATTCTCATATTTCAAGATGGAAATTTTACTTATTTATTATATACGGAATTTCCTTTATTGTTTTAGAATACATTGGTAGTTTGGAAAACGACGTCAATTTTTAAATAAATTTGATGTTTTTATGTTAAAAATGATGTATTTTTATGTTTTATCACTACTAAAAACTAGCCTATAACAGAACTGTCATTTAATATCCCTCAAAAAAATTGATGATAAAGATAATATTTATCAACTATAATATAAGATCAAATAAAGGAATACCTTTATTAGAGCTAAAAAGCAATGATAAAACACAAATTTTATCAACGCTTCTTTTTTAGTGCTGATAAATGTTATCCTATATCAGTGCATTATTTTAGAGCTGATAAAGGAAACCTGTATCAGCACTGCTTTTATAATTCGGATAAATGGATTCCTTTATCAGCATGTTTTCAACATAGGTAAAAGTTTCCCTTCATCAGCACTTTTTTAACGCTCATCAAGGTCCATAATAAAATGAAAAATTAAACTAATAAAAAATGAGTAAATTAAGAAAGGTATCAAACATTTTATTAGTTAATAATTTTTGATAAAAATGAATAAATTTAATATAAATATATAAAGATTATAAATAATAATATTTATTATATATCATATATATATATAATGTGTAAGTATAATATATATATTGTAACACCCCAGGTTTAAAAATTTAGTTTTATATTTTTCTAATGTTTCCAAGATGAAATAAAATAAATTTCCGAATGAAAATATATAATTAGAAAGCACATTATTCATACAAACACCATAATACACCCTTGATACACAAGTACTAACCCATTAAACCAACTGCTATTGATAAAAAAACAATTGGAAGACTACCGAGAAACACAACGATGCCGATCGAGTAATTATCATCTCTTGGATCTGATAGAAGAACAAACATTATGGCAAGGATGATAGAAATGAAACTAAAAATAAGAGGAACATATAAAACCATCTCAAAAAATAGTGGTGCGAGTGTTGAGATATTTTTCTAATGAGTGTTTTAATGACCCGTAACACATTGGTATTTATAGTAATTTTATCCGACCGTTAAAAAAAATCTCCGTTAAAAGTTTTTTTTTAAAATAATAATAATAATAATTGAGAAACGACTTATGATAACCTTTGATATAAAATAAATAAATAGTAACAATATTGATTTGAATATTCAATAAACAACATTTAAAAATAATAGAGTAAATAATGTTTTAAATATTAGAATACATATATTCTGGAAATTGATGAAAGTATTACTATTACGTATTAATATAAGGATTATATATATACAACTAAATGAATTTAATTATTAATAAACTATTTAAATGAAACAATTAAAATATATATATATGTATAATATTATAATTTTATTTTTATTAAAATATATATATGATATTGTTTAAAACCTTATATTAATAAAATTTTAACATATGATACAAATTTAATTTGTATTTTAAGTGTTGTATATAAATAAATAAATAAATAAATATATAATGATAATTGTTTTATTTAAATGATAAAAGATTTAAAAAAAATATATAAAAATAATAATACGAAACCAAGAATCCCGTAATACGGGATTCGTGAGTCCGGCTTGGGTAGGGTTTCAGAATCGCGACTGAGGAGGCCGAGGTCGGGTCTGAGAGTAGGAGATGAATGCCGCGCTGTCGGATTCATTTGATATTTATCCAGGGGACGTCGCGCCGGCGTGAGGGAGACCTCCATCAATAAATGATGACTGGTGCGGCGAATTCGAATCCAAACAAGAGTCCGGTTCTGGATTCGCATTCAGGTGATGATTTCGAATTAGTGTTTAAAACGCAATTAAGATCCCTTTACACACGATCTATTTTGCGTTTAGGGTTTTGTTTTTGATGAGATAGGTCAATCTTTTTTTTGATCTTTGGATTTGTGAGTATGATTAATTAACAAAATATTCTGAGAAATCGACTCAATAGTTCTATATTTTGTCATATTATTCATTTTTCCTTTGAAAATCGACGCCTGCTTATCCGATTTCTGGATTCTATTTGAGTATTTTATTCATCCACTTGTTTTTTTATTCAATGGTCACTTTTTTGTAGATATTTCTTTAACTCTATTTGGATTTTTCATCAAAAGTCAATGTTTGAAAGAGTTTGGATTCTACCGATTAAATGTTCTATATTGGTTTTCAATATTAAATGGTGAATCTGTCCATGAGTTATAATAATCGGATCCCATTCGGTATATCAATCTGTTTTGTCTATTCTAATTATAAGTCCTTTTTATACAATTAAATATTTCGTTTTCACTAAACTGGTCAGCTATATGTCTTTATCAATTTTCCTTCTGCTATCTATTTTTCCACTGGCTATTTATGTCGATTAGCTTGCACAGCAAACCAATTCATATATATATTATCCTCACAGGATAGAATAAATAAATCACATATATTATCCTAACATGAGTATAAAAAGGGGAGTGCAGAAAGTCTGTGGGAAGAAAACAGGGAGTCTATGGGTTTTCTCTCTTTTCTGGTTTTGAGATTTTGAGTGGCAAGCATATTTGGGAAGGAGAAGAAGTTGTAAGCACACTTCTGCGTGAAAAATTGGTAAGGGAATATTTATTTATTTATTTTTTTTACTTCAAATTTTCTTATGAAAAAAAATATTACAGTTTTTATGATTTCTTGTTTTGCGTAAGGGATCATTATATTTATTCGGTCAATTTATTTTCTTCAAAAATTATAATTGTGCAATTGAAATTTATTTCATCTATGGATTATTTTTCAAAATCATCATGTTTTTAACTTCTGAAATTTTGGTAGAATATAGTAAGGGACTATTTTCAATTATCTTCAGTTTACAAAACCTTTATTTCATATTCATCTTTATATACTCAAGTTGTTCTCAATCCCCCCTTTAAAACTTTCAAAAGAGTGTTTTATGTTATGTTTTGTTAAGAAAAACCTATTTTTGTATACATGTATATTGGTATATACATATTTATATATATATATTTATATGTTAATTTCAATATCATGCTAAATAATAATTTTTATTTTTGGACACTTTTCTACAGAATTTTAAAGTATGATTTTAGTGTTTTAATTATGTTGTTTTTTATGGCAGTACATGTCCATATATGTATATATGGATGGTATTGTGTTGTTTATAATTTTTTTCAATTATCTCCATGTTTCAAAAAAAAAATATATTGCATACCCTCAAGTTTTATCGATATCATGGGCGTCAGATTTTCATAGATACATAGCCATGCTATTATGCTCATCATCGACACTCATTGTATTATAATTAACTCATGGATTTCATATTAGTAATGACTATTATTTTTATTAATGTTATAAGGTGCATATAGGTTTCACTAATCGTGTATGGATAATAAATATGCATATTGTATGAACTATATATATATATATATATTCAAGAAAGAGTGAATGCATATGAAATGCTATTGAAAATTTCATGTGTGACATAAAGATTGCATGTGATTATTAATAGTTTATATATTCATTTCATTATTTCATGCTTAAAATTAATTAAAAAAGTATTTCGTTGTAAATTTTATTCATGATTTCATTTTAATGGTTAAAATTATAACAATATGAAAATCATGTCTTCCCTAAAATGTTTAGGTACATAGATGTATATGAAAGGTATGGGGGACAAAAGTTTGGTCAGAACCAAACATGAATATGTAATGCGATGGAAGCTCATAATATATATATATATATATATATATATATGCATACATACATAATCATATATATATATATATAAGTGTAATGTGTATTTCAGTGCCGTAACATGTTTCCAAAATTTAAAACTCCAGTGAAAATTATATGTAAGTAAGGCAAGATGAAAAATGTTTTATAAAGAAAATGGTGCTTGAACATTTTAAATATGATAGTGAGTTGGATAATAAATCCATCCCTTAAGTGGGTAGGCCCATGATATCCTTCAAAGTTTCAGGTGGCCTTAGTTGTTTTGTTTTAAGAGCTTGCTTAATATTTTCTATCGAATCACTGGATTAATTTAAAATTGTTTTCAAAGTATAATTATTTTTCAAAGAATTATTTTACAAAGGTATTTCTAATTTAATATTTCAAATGTATTATCAAGTTCTATTTTGAAAAGAGATTTATCAAAGGCTTTAAAAACCCTTAATGGGCAATTTAATGCTCACCCTTTTTTTAAAATGATTTTCAGGTATCTTAGGAGATTATCGTAGATGTCGTCGCTTATGGAGTTAAAGCGCGCAAAAGCATAGTGGAAATTTTTATTATTATTATTTCAGATCTTATAATTGCTATTTATGTCTAATCTTCTAGAACCTAGACCGGTAAAAGATCCTCATTTCATTAAAGTGTTGTGTAAATTTTTTTTTATAAAAAAACAATTCACAGTATTTTTCAAGCACTGAGTCCGGAAGAGTGGGCTCGGGGCGTCACACATGGTATCAGAGGAACGGTCTACATAACTCTGGAAATTTAGAACCCTTTGATAAATTGACTCTCCTTCTCAGTAAACATACTTCTTTGTACTTTTTAGATGGAAGGAAGGAGAACTCAAACAAGTCTCTTAGGCCTTCCAGATGAATTACTTGCTATGATCATGGAAAAATCATGCAAAGAAGAATATGAGACCTATGAAGCCATGCAACTTTCCTGTAAATGTCTCTATAATATATCAGGCACACCAGATATAATTCGTTTTCATCATGGTTCTGGTTTCTTCTTCGAAGATATCAGGCAGATCCAACGTCATTTCTATCGATGCCAAGGGGCATGTTACGAAGGTCTTTTTAGGTGTTTTATAATGTTTGAGCAACCAGAATCAATGTCAAATTTTTATAGAGCAGCTGAAGAAGGAAATCTCTGTGCATAATTTATGTGTCAACTTTAAGCTTTTGCTTCACAGGAAGAATTTATGATGAATTTGAAACATTCAAAGACGAAGCAATGAGACATTCTTATAGGAATCAAATTCAAGACAAACTTCTCGGATACTATATTGATTATCATTCCTTGAGGACTGTATTCCGGTGCCTACATCCATACAACCCCACTTGCACTAGTTTCATTTGGGTGAAGGAAGTGGAAGATTTCGAATCCAAATTGAACATTAATTTCTTAGGAAGACATGGAAATCGTGGAATACAATTATACAGACCTTGGGGACATCATGTGAGATTCAGAATAGATGGGAATTAAGAGCGATAAGTGTAAATGAATTTCGGGGGTGAAATTCTATTTAAGGGGGGTAGAATGTAACACCCCAGGTGTAAAAATTTAGTTTTATGTTTTTCCAATGTTTCCAAGATAAAATAAAATAAATTACCGAATGAAAATATATAATTAGAAAGCACTTTATTCATACAAATACCATAATACACCCTTGATACACAAGGACTAACCCATTAAACCAACTGCTATTGATAAAAAAACAATTGGAAGACTACCGAGAAACACAACGATGCCGATCGAGTAATTATCATCTCTTGGATCTGATAGAAGAACAAACATTATGGAAAGGATGATATCAATGAAACTAAAAATAATAGGAACATATAAAACCATATCGGAAAACAGTGGCTTGAGCGTCGAGATATTTTTCTAATGAGTGTTTGAATGACCCGTAACACATTGGTATTTATAGTAATTTTATCCGACCGTTAAAAAAAACTATCCGTTAAAAGTTTTTTTTAAAAAAATAATAATAATAATTGAGAAACGAGTTATGATAACCGTTGATATAAAATAAATAAATATTAACAATATTGATTTGAATATTCAATAAACAAAGTTTAAAATTAATAGAGTAAATAATGTTTTAAATACTAGAATACATATATTCTGGAAATTGATGAAAGTATTACTATTACGTATTAATATAAGGGTTATATATATACAACTAAATGAATTTAATTATTAATAAACTATTTAAATGAAACAATTAAAATATATATATATATATATATATATATAATATTATAATTTTATTTTTATTAAAATATATATATGATATTTTTTAAAACCTTATATTAATAAAATTTTAACTTATGATACAAATTTAATTTGTATTTTAAGTGTAGTATATAAATATATATATATATATATATAATGATAATTGTTTTATTTAAATGATAAACGATTTAAAAAAAATATAACAATAATAATACGAAACCAAGAATCCCGTAATACGGGATTCGTGAGTCCGACTTGGGTAGGGTTTCAGAATTGCGAGCGAGGAGGCCGAGGTTGGGTCCGAGAGTAGGAGACGAATGCCGCGCTATCGGATTCATTTGATCTTTATCCAGGGGATGTCGTGACAGCGTGAGGGAGACCTCCATCAAGAAACGATGACTGGTGCGGCGAATTTGAATCCAAACAAGAGTCCGGTTCTGGATTCGCGTTCAGGTGATGATTTCGAATTAGTGTTTAAAACACAATTAATATCCGTTTACACACGATCTATTTTGCGTTTAGGGTTTTGGTTTTGATGAGATAGGTCAGTCTCGTTTTTGATCTTCGGATTTGTGAGTATGTTTAATTAACAAAATATTCTGAGTAATCGACTCAATAGGTCTATATTTTGTCATATTATTCATTTTTCCTTTGAAAATCGACGCCTGCTTATCTGATTTCTGGATTCGATTTGAGTATTTTATTCATCCACTTGTTTTTTTATTCAACGGTCACTTTTTTGTAGAGATTTCTTTAAATCTATTTGGATTTTTCATCAAAAGTCAATGTTTGAAAGAGTTTGGATTCTACCGATTAAATGTTCTATATTGGTTTTCAATATTAAATGGTGAATCTGTCCACGAGTTATAATAATCGGATCACATTCGGTATATCAATATGTTTTGTCTATTCAAATTACAAGTCCTTTTTATACAATTAAATATTTCATTTTCACTAAACTTCTCAGCTATATGTCTTTATCAATTGTCCTTTTGCTATCTATTTTTCCACTGGCTATTTATGTCGATTAGCTTGCAGAGCAAACAAATTCATATATATACTATCCTCATAGGATAAAATAAATAAATCACATATATTATCCTAACATGAGTATAAAAAGGGGAGTGCGGAAAGTCCGTGGTAAGAAAATGGGGAGTCTATGGTTTTTCTCTCTTTTCTGGTTTTGAGATTTTGAGTGGCAAGCATCTTTGGGAAGGAGAAGAAGTTGTAAGAACACTTCTGCGTGAAAATTTGGTAAGGGAATATTTTTTTTTACTTCAAATTTTCTTATGAAAAAAAAATATTACAGTTTTTATGATTTCTTGTTTTGCGTAAGGGATAATTATATTTATTCGGTCAATTTATTTTCATCAAAAATTATAATTGTGCAATTGAAATTTATTTCATCTATGGTTTCTTTTTCAAAATCAGCATGTTTTTCACTTCTGAAATTTTGGTAGAATATAGTAAGGGACTATTTTCAATTATCTTCAGTTTACAAAACCTTTATTTCATATGTAGCTTTATATACTCAAGTTGTTCTCAATCCCCCTTTTAAAACATTCAAAAGAGTGTTTTATGTTATGTTTTGTTAAGAAAAACCTATTTTTTTATACATGTATATTGGTATATACATATATATATATATATATATTTATATGTTAATTTCAATATCAAGCTAAATAATAATTTTTATTTTTGGACACTTTTCTACAGAATTTTAAAGTATGATTTTCGTGTTTTAATTATGTTGTTTTTTTATGGCAGTACATGTCCATATATGTATATATGGATGGTATTGTGTTGTTTATAATTTTTTTCAATTATCTTCATGTTTCAAAAAAAAATATTGCATACCATCAAGTTTTATCAATATCATGGGCGTCACATTTTCATAGATACATAGCCATGCTATTATGCTCATCATCGACACTCATTGTATTATAATTAACTCATGGATTTCATATTAGTAATGACTATTATTTTTATTAATGTTATAAGGTGCATATAGGTTTCACTAATCGTGTATGGATAATAAATATGCATATTGTATGAACTATATATATATATATATATATTCAAGAAAGAGTAAATGCATATTAAATGCTATTGAAAATTTCATGTGTGACATAAAGATTACATGTGATTATTAATAGTTTATATATTCATTTCATTATTTCATGCTTAAAATTAATTAAACAAGTATTTCGTTGAAAATTTTATTCATGATTTCATTTTAATGGTTAAAATTATAACAAAATAAAAATCATGTCTTCCATAAAATATTTAGGTATATTGATGTATATGAAAGGTATGGGGGACAAAAGTTTGGACAGAACCAAACACGAATATGTAATGCGATGGAAGCTCATACTTATATATATATATATATATGCAAACATACATAATCATATATGTATATATATATATATAAGTTTAATGTGTATTTCAGTGCCGTAACATGTTTCCAAAATTTAAAACTCCAGTGAAAATTATATGTAAGTAAGGCAAGCTGAAAAATGTTTTATAAAGAAAATGGTGCTTGAACTTTGTAAATATGATAGGGAGTTGGATAATAAATCCATCCCTCAAGTGGGTAGGCCCATGATAGCCTTCAAAGTTTCAAGTGGCCTTAGTTGTTTTGTTTTAAGAGCTTGCTTAATATTTTCTATCAAATCACTGGATTAATTTAAAATTGTTTTCAAAGTATAATTTTTTTTCAAAGAATTATTTTACAAAGGTATTTCTAATTTAATATTTCAAATGTATTATCAATTAATATTTTGAAAAGAGATTTATCAAAGGCTTTAAAAACCCTTACTGGGAAATTTAATGCTCACCCTTTTTTTTAAAATGATTTTCAGGTATCTTAGGAGATTATCGTAGATGTCGTCGCTTATGGAGTTAGAGCGCGCGAAAGCATAGTGGAAAATTTTATTATTATTATTTCCGCTCTGATAATTGCAATTTATTTCTAATCTTCCAGACCCTAGACTAGTAAAAGATCCTCATTTCATTAAAGTGTTGTGTAATTTTTTTTTAAAAACAAAATAATTCACAGCATTTTTCAAGCACCGAGTCCGAAAGAGTGGGCTCGGGGCGTCACATATATAATGATAATTAATAACATATTAATTTCTTATTCCTTTTTAATGTTGTTTTATTTTTCAATTTGAGTTATATTAAACGTCATGTGTTGAATTTATTTCATGTATATGTGTGTGTGTGTGTGTTCATGCGTTTTTTACACAACTGCACACACAAATATATCTAATCAATATAAAGAAACACTTATGCCTAATATTTATGTAATTTATAAAATATTTAGTATATTTTAGAATTTCATTATAACATGATACATTTAATATATATTATGTTTTTAATCGGTCTATTTTATTTATTTATTTTCAATACTATAGTCTAGGTATTCATTTTTAATGTTTTTTATTTTATATTTTATTTTTGAATTTTAAAATTTTTATTATTTATTTTTATTTATTTATTTATTATGTTTTTTTTGTTTTCAATATGTATTTATTCCCAAAAATGGATATATCTATATATATATATATTTTTTTAATAACACATTTTTAATTAATAAAACTTATCCATTTTTTCAATATTTTTAAAGTGTACTTGTTTTGAATTATTCAATTTCACTTATTTTTAAAATGCATCTATTTAAGATTATATTTATACAAATATTATTAAAAATATATTATAAAATAAATATTTTAAAATAAATAATAAATTTATTTTTCTTATATTGATAATTATTATAAATAATAAATTACTATTATTTAATTAAGTTTTTTTATAATTATAAATAATTAATTATATATATTTTTATAAGTGTAGAATTTCAATAAAGTTATTTAAATAATTATAATTATAAAACTTTTAACACCACTTTTGTAGTGATGAGAAAGATCAATCTTTATCGGTTCTAATTTATCCCTCTTAAAAGATATATTTATAAGCGCTTAAACATTTGCACCGATAAATATGTCTTTTATCGGCGATTTTTAATTACTGATAAAGATCGATATTTATCGATGCTAGAAAACACTGATAAAAGAAATATTTATTAGTGCTTAAAAATTTAGCACTGATAAAATGGATCTTTGTCAGCACATTTTTGAAAGCACTGTTAAAAGTTACCCTAATCTGTTTAAAAAACTTTTAACCATAACTCAGTCACTCATGATATTCTAGATTTCATAGAACTGCTTTCAAGCTAGTGAAACTCCTCTATGTTCCCTTAGATTAATGAAGGTAAGAATGAAACATATGTTATTTTCTAATCTTCCTCTATCATTGTTTGATGTTTTGGATTCCTATTTTTTCATTTTTATACTATTCTTAAACAATATGAACCCTACATATCTTCTCATCACTACTGAAATACAATGAGTGTGGTTCGGTATCATTATATTTCTCCTTTTATATGTATTTTATTGTCCATCCCATTTGTCTTAGATACATGCATTGATGGATTACTCTCATCATGACATTAACAATGAAACATCTAATCCCCCTCATTTTTCTCTTCATTTGAATAATATATAGTTCCAAAATCTAGGAATTTTCTCAAATTTAATTCATCTTAAATACTAGATTATAGATTCCTAAGGATTAATTATGAGGGTTTTTCAGGATTAGTGGATACCAAGTTGTGTCAATCATTTATGGGTGATGAACATGTGGGGATTATGGTAAGTGTAAAAATAAATAAAACATGTTATTTTTATTTGGGATATTCATGTCAATTGTTAAACCATGAAATGGGTTATTTAGATTACCAATTATGATGAATAAGTTTTTATTAAATTAAAAAAAATATTTAATTAATTAGACACGTTCCACAAATTATTTTACTGATTCATGTTTTGAGATTTTTCTTAAAATTAATTCAAGATAATTATTAAACTTTAACTATAGGATAAAAATATTGATGTGGAATTTATTTGGTGAGAAAAGTATTCTCAATTTTTTTTTAGAAATTTCCAAATATGATAGATTTGAGAAATCATTCGTTAAATAGACATAAAAATAAATAAAAAAATATAAATAGTTTATTTCCCAAAAGCAATTATGTCACACCCCGACCAATGCTTTATTTTAATTTAATTATTATAGTGTCTCACCTTTGAGATGCAATTTGAAGCGGTTCTATTTTATGCGAAAATGGGATCTTATATGGGTGTGCAACTATACGCACGACCGTGTGTAGAACCAAACCTTAATAAGGGAACGTTTTATGAATAAATTTATTATTACATGGACGCGTGACTATGCCGCAACCACGCACGTGTCTGTGCGTGGAGTCCAGACTCAATAATTAGTGTAATTATTTTACTTCTGTTTCTATTATTTTAGTTTTATCATTATTATTATTATTGTTTGATTTAATATTTCAATTAGGTTTTTATTATACTTGTTATTTCAATTAATATTAAATTTGTTTGGGATATTAAATATTGGTCACAAAGATAATATTATTTTTGTGTAGTTTTAATAATAACAACAACAACAACAACAACAAAAATAATAATAATAATAATAATAATAATATTATTATTATTTCATAAATACTTCACATAGGATTTTTTCCTTCTTATTTAACTCTTGTGATCCACATTCCCCGTCACGACATATCCCCCCCCACCCCTCCCACTTTGTGTTTTCACAGCAATCCCTTCTCCTGTCCTAAGTGCACCTCTCCTAGACATCCTCCAGAGATTTGGAATGGTGACCCTCCTCCCTTCTGGATCGTTTCACAATGACCCAGTTATCCCGCCCCTTTCCCCCTTTACCCTCACGGTCCCCCCATTGGACCGCTCACCTCTTATTGGTCAGATTCCCACGCCCATCCTTTTGACCGAACTACATTAAATTTGCGCCCCTCCTACTCCCGACCGACGTCATATCGACCTCCTCCGGCGCACCGCACTACTGTCGCACAACACTCCCTTCGTATTCGAGACCGTCGTACACATCCTACGAGTATTTTATTCCCACGTTGCATAAGGTTATAATTGGGGTTTCAGGTTTTTTTATTTGGTTTGTTACGGTGTAATTGATCTGATTGTTTAATTTTAAGGATTAATTATGTTTTTTATTGCATGACTAAAGTGCAAGTATTTTTGCGCACCAAGTGTGAAGTTCTTCTACTTTCCGGGTAGGTGTTTCCACGTATGAGTTTTAATTGATAAATTCATTCTCTTATTTAATTAACTTAGCATGTTTATTAATTAGTTGGTTTGGTGCAAATTTGATTTTTAGAAAATATTGAGTGTGTTTTGATGTGTTTAGTGGTGTGTTGCATGATATGAGTATGTGTTTGTAAAACCAATGTCTAACTGCTTATTAGTTTATTTTTAAAATTATCTATTTATTTTTTTACAGTGTGGAAAGGATTCAATTGTTGTTTTAGCGTTTCTTCTATTTGCATTTAGCCAGAAATTAAATTTGAAAGAGTTTTTGGAGTTTAATGACATGTAGCATATTTTGAAATTATTTGGGAAATTATTACGGTAGTTAAATTGATTATAGAAATGGTCTTTTTTAATTGTGTGGGTGGTTTCTTTAATCACTTGCATGATACAGATTGGGATCCTGAGGTGGCATTGTGTGCATGTGGTTATGTGAGGGGGTTTGGGTCGATCTAGTGTGTAAAGTGGTGTTCTTCTCGTTAAAATATATTTTTTAAAATTTGAATTGTTTTATTAAATAATTATTAAGGAGGAAAATGTTTCTGGTTAAAAAGTGTAAATGTTTTTGGTGCGTAATGTCATGAAACCTATGTGGAAGCTATTTAATAAATTCTTTAATGGTCTGAAATGTGTTTGGAAAACATTTTAGTGGGCCTATTATTTCAAATGGTTCTTGTGTGTGGAAATGGTTATTTTGGTGGGGTTAGTGTCTTTTTGGGTTTTCCTATATGATTACGACATGTGACATAAACTCTAAACTACTTGAGCACAAAGTAGAAGCCTAGGTACTAGGTGGGTGGACTAGGACTAGTGCGCCAATGATACGGAAGTGACATCAACCCAGATTCACTTAGCGGGATTTTATGACTACAACACTAACTAAACTTTTTGATGATGTTGGGAGACCACTATGTTATTGATTTGTTTCCCTACTAGTGACTCGTGCATGAGAATGTATATTGTTGTGTTCCTATACCATTTATCACGGAGACATGATGTTTTAGGGATCCACATCTCGCTAGTATCTTTAGGGCCCCTACCATGTATTGTGCTCCTATTTTTCTATTCACTCACCATCGGCACACAATGTGGCATTGGGGTTACCAAGAAAGTGTGTGTGTGTGTGTGTGTAGTTTGTGTGTGTGTTAATTTAAGTTGTTTTAAATTTAGAGTAGTTTTCCCTTAAAACTATTTTCATTATTCTTCTTTATGCACTTAATTATTTTTATTTCATTAAATTGAAAATATATTTTTCATTTAATAATTATGCATGGAACCTTTTCTCGGTGGCATCATACTGGGCTTTTAGCTCACACCCTACATACTCTATTGGGTGTATGTAGATTATGTTTCTTCTGCATTCCAGGTTGAGGCATCATGCACAACATTGGTGGTTCTTGTATTCAGAGGAGTCATCATGTTGGTTTGGTGAAAGTAGCTTGAGGTTGTTTCACCTCATGGTGATTGGAGGTTTGAGTTAGTGTTTTTCAGTTTTTCCTTTATTGCTGTTCCTTTTGGATTTTTGGTTCAAGTTGTAAACTTAAATTTTGACAGTATATTAAGGTCCTATTGGATGTTTATTTTTTTGTTTTAAATTATTCATCTTATTTTTTTAAGTCTATATATTCTTGTAAATCATTCCCAAGTATCATTATTGATACCCAGGCACTTGTTCCAGCCCGTGGGGATCTGGAACGCCCTTCGGGCCTTGCCTCGGACTGGGTCAGGCACCGGGTCAGATGGCACCCAGCCTGGTTCATGAAAAATTGAGTTATGCATGGTTGGATAGTTGATCACGAAAACTATGAGATTTTATTTATTAATAGATTTACAAATCAAAATAGATATATGATTAATTTATAGGATAAATAATAATTTTAAAATACATCTAAAATTGTTAATATATGTAGAGGGAACAAAAGTTGATTAAAATATAATTTTTATGGTTTGGATGTTTATGTCTTATAAGTCATGATAATTTTTAATCCACGTCCAAAATGAATAAAATAGAGACATTATTACCCTATAGTATTTAACCCTTTATTTCATTTTATTCCCAAGCAACTCTTCTTATTTGATCATTGTTTATCATTATGTTAAGGAACTAGAACTCCTTTGGTGATCGAGGGTCCTTATGAATATTTCTGGGATTGAAGGGTTGTGTAATCTCCTCAAATGCTAGAATAATTTTTTTTTCTACTTCATTGTTATAAATCCGACATATTTCATTGAATCTTATCGATGGATTCCACTGATAGTATATTACAAGTATTCCATATGTTTTTTTATGTTCCCATTCTCATTTATCCATGAGATAAATTGGACCTTTTACGTTGTTTATCTTGCTAATAATTATAGGGTGATACCCTAAAACTCATAAGTGGTATCAAAGAACTGTTCTCCAAGTATACAATATATTAATCTATTATGTTTTCTATTAAATAAATGCCATATTGTATTATAACAATAGAATATATTATTATATGAAGGAATTATTTTTTAGACATTTCATATGGCTATTATATTTCAATTGAGGAGACTTTTGAGTGATTCTTTTTGTGTAGGTTAATAAGACACTTTAATCCTTAGATTCTTGACTTTCTCCCATCTTTTGATGATGGATTGTACTCCCTCTTTCAAACTAACCTTCCTCCCATCATCCATATATGGAAGGCAATCAAGCATATGAGGATGGATTAAATAAAGGTAGTGAAGCATAGTTTTACTTTGGTATTGAAGTAATGTATATCTGTTCAAGATTTTATGTAAGATTCATTATGTTTTATACTTTTATTCACAGAGTGTATTACATTGTTGTTATTGAAGATAATTTAAATTTTTTACTACTCATGCAGATAATGGATTCCGAACATGATGATTTTTCCAATCCCAAAAATAAACATATATTTTATGATTAAACTATGGAATAATTATGGTATCAACAACATGTTGATGGAAAAAAATGAAAAAACAACATCAACAATGCATCATCATAGTTTAGAATAAAATCATCAAGGAAGGAAGTCCTGGTATAAAATTTGGGGTTGGTTGGAATCAACGCGGCCAACCAATTGAACACAACAAGTCAATGTTCATTAGTTATATTGGGGTCACAATGAGGACGAATGTGTCGATTGATATTGACTTGTGGAACCATTTCTATCTTGTAACAAAGGAAATACTTTGGAATGATGTAAAATTTATGTTATAATATACTTTATCTATTTTACTAAAAAAGTATATAATTGAAAATTGATATAGGTTTCATTATTCCTCAAAGAAATAATTTATTTTAGAAAATTTCCCTAATAAATTTGTAATAATGTCTTCTAGGAAAGATCACAAAGGCATCCAAGCTCTTCTGATGAAGTTTCATCTCAGATATCCAAAGGGGAAAATAAATCCTCAGCCACCATTTTGTTATTCAGACATTATAAAGAAGGAAACAATGGCTGATTTCATGAATATTCACATTGATAAATCTTTTTAGGTGTATTGTGATTAATATTATATTATTTTACATTATTTATTTCATCAAACTTGATTGAAAAATGTTAGTTTAGTAAATAGAAAAATATTTCTAAAAATAAAGAACATGCATCAAAACCAGTGTATTCTTATCTCAAAGGAAGGACGGGGAACACTTTAGTGGAGAATAAATTGGTATATAATAAAAATTAACAATAAAAGGTTAATTATGTGATATGAAATAAAATATGTTACATATTTTATATGTAGATTGATGAATCAAAATATAAAGCCACTTCCATGACATATCATGTGCTATAGAGTGAGGCTCGTTTAAATAATGATGGTACATTAGTTGTTGGAAACTCAAAATCAATATGGGAAGCATGTGTAAATATGAAATAATTGTAATTAACAATGATTTATAGCAATATTACATAACATAAATATGTATATATTTTTTATATGGTTTACACATAAGAATAAACAATGGCCGTACAAGAAGATAAAAAGACTTTCATTATATTTGAAGCGGCTAGAAAAATATGGTTTTGTTAAAGGATTAGGTTTTAGAGTCTCTCTATGAACATGTTTTGAGAAGATAAAACCATATGAAGAAACATTTAACATGATAAGATGAATTCAGACACAAAAAACCCAGTTCAAGATATTATTTTTGGGTCTCGTTTGCCATATCAATGTATAAGAAAATATAAAAGTGAACTGGTGGTGGAGAAAAGATCCACACATGATCCAAATGACCCAACTAACATTGAGGCTAGTAATTCCCACCAAACCATACCCAAGGTAATCAATTTTTTCACTACTCATTCTTCTAAATATCAATCAATTTTTTTTTTGATATAATTATATTACTTAAATTTTACATGTCGTAATTGTATGCGATTTTTTACTGTCAATGCCCACATACCTCCATGTTGTGAGGGGTACAATGTATAATATCCTAGGAGACCAGCTACACAATCAACCCATACCAAATGATCACATCATATTAGGGATTGTGGTAGCTTATGATCCGACTGTTGAGTTTTCTGTTGTACTTGATGATCCATATATTACAATGGTCGAAGTTGCAATTGGATCTTTCATAGCATGGAAAAATAAACTTATAAAGACACAAGAGATATGTCTTAAAAAAATTCATAAGAAAAACATGTAACAGTTGATGATAAAAGGTCCGAAATGAGGCATGATATTACATATGGGTAAAACAGTGGAGAAACGAAATATCAAATCAATAAAATCTAGTGAATTGACCATGAAAACAAAATGAACATCACACAGCTTCTCTCTACTGGTTCCAGAGCAATATTTATTAAAATTAAAACATCATGAAGATACCACATAGAAAAATAATCTTACATCTTACATTCACTATGATTAAGAAATATTTAGTGCTTCCATTACACATAGAATTGGTCTCGAGTCTTTAAATGAGATTCTCAAGCATGAATGGTTGGGTGTCTCAATTGTGAATACATGCATAATGTACATTTTCATAGTACATATTTCCAAATACTGAACTATATATTTTTATTAAAGACAATAATAATTCATATTTTTTACATGAATCAATAATAAAACTATATATAGAGAATATCGTTTGGAGAACTATTTAGATTCATTAATATCATTATTATTTCTACGATATCAATTACTATGGAAAACAAAGAAATATAGAATAAAAAATATGCGTTACAAGAATATATTAATGAAAAAGTATCATATGACAAACTCTTTTTTATGCCTATAATTCTAGGGTAATACTCTATAATCTACTCACATAAAATATATTTTTAATTTTTTCATTACATAGTTGTTTTGTTTTTTAATAAGCACAAGATATTATTAAAAATCGAAATATACACCTTGAATATTTATTTTTTAGATTCAATACATGGATTTCTAATTAAACAACCACACAAGATGTGTATTGTGAGTCCGTAATACACTATAATCAACATTTTATAGATAAATGATGAATTTAATGTTCAGAATGAGTTTTAATGAGAATTTTGTTATGATAGGGATGTCACTAAATATAGGATAAATCATGACCTGAGGTCAGGGTATTGAAATTTAAATCTTATGGATAGAAAAAAATAGAAAAAAATCAAGGAATATATAGAAATATTTAATTATCAAAACATTTCAAAAGAATTTTATTACTTTGGTAAATGTTTCTGAAGTGTCTGAAACAAGACAATGCAATCAATTGAGGATATTATGTTTTCAAAATTTATGAGAGAAATAATACATCATGAAAAGAACATCATCCCCCAATAGGTAATTTTCATTGGTAATTACAAATTTCATTAAATATATTTGATAACCATTTGATTGTTTATATTTTCTCATTACTATAAATATTTTTGACTAAATTGTTACTCAAAATAATAAATCAATATGTTTAGAAATGAGTCTGCATCATACATTTATTCAGAAGGTATGCTGAAAAAACAAGGTTATTACATGCTATTTTTGTGCACTAGTACTAGTTATGACCTTCAAATGATATTTGGGGTGTTAAAAATTTGATTAAAAATGCTTATATATTATTTTTTATCTCTTTCTCAAGGAAAATATTTATGGAGGAAATTAATTTTTTTTGAATAAATGACCTATAGACAACAAAATTGTTTGGAAAAAATGAAAGAGGAGTTGGAGGTAGAGTTGAAGGTAGGGGCAAAGACAGAGACGATGGCGGAGGTAGAGTTAGAGTTAGAGACTAATGTGGAGGAGGTGGCAGAGGAGAAGAATGATGTGGAGGTCGAGGCGGAGGAGGATAAGAAGTGTTGAATTTCAAACAATAAAATTGGTGGTAAATGAGATAGAATAAGGATCTATCCATGATTTTTTAGGAAGTATTATTTAAAAGTGCACCCAACACTTGTCACTTAAGACAATAGGCATTGTGATTATTTCCATTTCAGAATGAAATTTTATTATAAAAACACATATGGCATACTCAAAACAAAGAAATCTTATTCAGATTGTTTTGGTACTTTAGGAAAATTATACGTATGTTATTTTTTACATATAGAGATCAAACACAGCTCAATATGACGCACATTGTGACTTGTGTGACTTTTTATGAATCTTTTTATGCAGAAATGGCAATAATTTTAGTAAAAAATTGACATACTTTAAACCAATAGAACACATTCAGATGATATTGGTACTTTATGAAAATTTCACAGACATCATTTCTGATATGTAGGGATCATCCACACCTCAATCTGATGCACAGTGTGACCGGTGTGACTCAATGTGCATATTTTTATTCGATACTAAAATTAATTTTTATATAAAAACAAATAAGATACTCAAAACTAGGAAAACACATTCTGATTATTTTTATTCTTTGGGAAAATGATCCATGAGTCATTGGGATGTGTTGCATTCAACTGCGCCTCAATCTAATGCACATTTTGACTCATAGTGCATCTTTTTTATTCAAAATTGACCTTAATTTTTTGTAAAAAAAACTGACATACTAAAACTGAGCAAATTCATGCATATTTTTTTGGTACTTTCGGAAAATGATCCTTTTTTCATTTGTGATGTGTAAGGATATGCTAAACCACTATCCGATGCAAGTTTTTATTGGTATGAATCTAACTACTTCATTTTTATTCTCAATGGCCATTAATGTTAATCAAAAAAACAACTTACATACTCAAAACCAATAAAACACATTCTAAATGTTTTGATACTTTAGTAAAATGATATATGAGTCATTTGGGATATGTATAATCCATCTACGCCTCAATTTGATTCACGGTGTGACCGGTATGACTCCAAGTGTGTATTTTTATTCAAATTGGACATTAATATTTGTAACTAACTAACATACTCAAATCTGAGAAAACACATTCTGATCATTTTGATACTTTAGGAAAAATATCTATGAGTAATTTATGATTTTAATCATTCATCTGCGCATCCATTTGACACACATTGCGACTCCATGTGTATCTTTTTTATTCAAAATTTACATTAATTTTGTTTCAAAAAACAAATATCATACTCAAAATCAGGAAAATGCATTCATATTGTATTGGTACTTTAGGAAAAATAGACATATGTCATTTTTAACATGTAACGATCAGATGCACCTCTATTTGACGCACGGTGGGACCGATATGACCATAACTGCATCTTTTTTATTTGAAAGTGTCATTAATGATAATAAAAAACAACTTACATTATCAATACCAATCAAAAAAATTTGATTGATTTCACACTTTAGGAAAATTATCCATATGTCATTTGCGATGTGTATCATTTAGTCATCACTCAATCTGACACATGGTGTGATCGGTATGACTTCAAGTGTGCCTTGTTTATTAAAAATTGAAATTAATTTTTGTTAAAAAACAACAGACATACTCAAAACTGATAAAAATCATTCTAATTGTTTTTTTACTTTAGAACAACTATCCTTACATCATTTTTTATGTGTAGGGATATTAAAAACCCCAATCCAATGCATGGTGTGACCGGTATGACTCCAAGTGCATCTTTTTATTCAAAACTGACATTAATTTTAATAAAAAAACTTCTGATATACTCAAAACAGATAAAAGGAATTCTGATTGATTTGATAATTTAGTACAATGGCCCATGAATAATTTGGGATGTGTATCATTTTGTCGAGCCTCAACCCGATGCATGGTGTGACTGGTATGACTCTGATTGAATGTTTTTTTATTCAAAACTATCATTAATTTCAATAAAAAAAAACAACTAACATACTCTATAATACTTTTTTCTTTTTTTCATATTTTTGTTAGAAATTTTTTTTCATTTAAATTGAGTATTTTTATCTTATTTTGGTTTTTTTGTTTCGGCTGATGTAGTGTTTTTTGTTATACGTGGTACCTGTTTTTAATGATGTAGTTTGCTGCAGGATCACACTACAAATTTAACCTTTATCAGTGCTACTCAATTAGTTTATTAATCATCCCTATATCCATGGTTTTAGAAGCATTGATAAAGGAAACCTTTATTAGAACTTATATCGGCACTGATAAAGTATATCTATATATATTCTTTAAAAATAATTGAGAAATGATAGCTTTATCAGAGAAAAGAAAAAGGATAGATAAATCATACATTTATTAGGGTAAATAATAGAGCTGATAAAGGATTCCATTTATCATAACATTTAATAGTGCTGATAAAGTATTATTTATCATTACTAAATAAACACACTAACAAATGGGGACTTTTTTCAGCACTTTTATTTGCACCGATAAATATAACCTTTATCAGTTCTTTTTTATTAGTGATAAAAGTGATGGACTTTTAACCACATTATGGTTAACTGTGCTTTTCTAGCATTGATGAAGGATGATTCTAGCACTGTTATAGGCAGGTTTTGTAGTACAAAATCATAAATTGAAAATAGGCCTCTAAATTCAGGACTTTTATTTATTGTAAATGTATTTTAAGAATTATGAAATCATATCTATTTAAGGATTCATATGCGATAGATTGTATTAAATAAAATTTTATTAATTTTATCATATTAGGATAAAAAAATATTTTTGAAAACCATAGATAAATTTATAATGGGAAGCCTAAAGTATATGAAAATTTTGTAAAAAAAATAGAAATGTATATTGTTTTGAGTTTCATTAGAAATATATCCATGTCTAGATATTGGAAAGTGTATGCAGGCCATATAAATTTTTTAACTTGGGGTAAAAACCTAAAATATGATATGTTATGTATTAACTCAACCTTTACTTATGAAAGATAGATATTCCTAAACACACACTTAGCTATAATGTCTTTAGGTATAATCTTCTTTTAATCATATACCCATTAATGTGCTTGAACTTCTTCTATAAACATTATCACTCATTCTTAAGTTGTTGGATCTCAAATTTGGATTTTTCAAGGAAAATAGAAGATATTATACCGTACATGGAAGTTCTGTTAAATGGGAATCATATGGTATGAGCGTACTTCTTGAGGTCATCCCCTCATTTTTCCATGTCATTTGGATTTGATAAAACCCTATATTTATACTAATCATATTATCACTGTTCAATAGGTAGATTATCAATGGTAATGGTGCTAAATTGTATTTTAAATATGATAAAATATAAAAACAAAAATAAGTTCATGTTTTTTCTATAACCATATTACACATCAAGGCATTTAATTAAATCAAAAGTGGGATTTTATTTAGTGTTATTTCGGTCATTACAAAGTTGAATTCCTAGTTAACTTGAGTGTATAGGATGATAATTATAAGATAATATTATTAAAATTCATCATTATTAAATTATATATTATATATGTTAAACTAATGGACTTATAGGATAACATAATGATGTAAAAATTAAAATTGTTTTGAGGTTGAAAATATTTTATTTTATTGATTATGATAATTCCAGATGATGTAAAATATCAATCACTCCTTTTAATACTTTTTTGTTTTAGTGATTTATATATCCAAAAGGAACCAAGTAATCCATGGTTCCAAGGGGAAATGTGTTGGTTAGATCAATGATCAAACGATTAAAATGAGATATGGGTAGAGAAATATTGTGATTAACCCAAAACCACTATCGTGAATCATTCTTAACAATGTAACCATAGTTAAAATCCTATGTTTCACAAAGAATATAGTAATAAAGGCTATTGAAGATTCCAACAATGGGGATGATGAATTAAGCTTTATTAAACAACCTATATGTGATTTTTTTTCAGAATCACCCAATCAATTCTAACAAGTGGAATGTAAAATACATTACATATAGATTAGGGTGTCATTGAGGATCAAACTACCATAGGAATACGAAAATTATGGTTTTCATGATGGGAGTGTAAATAGTGCATCAAAAGAACCACTAAATATCAAATTCCTTAACTAGGTAAATATAAACATTGCCCTTTTCTGTTTTATAAATTTTTTTATGATAAGAGTGATATTCATGAATAAAAAAAAACCCAAGTGAAAAAGTATTATCATGTTAAATGACTACCGATGAGTTGAGATGGGTTAAAAAATCAGCTACTTAAGAGTTTTAAATTGGGATCATTATTCAAGAAACTCTAATATTCCTAAAAGATTCTCTATGTTTACCAACCTTCATTTTTTTATAAAATATTATTTCTATTGGTATTATTGTTTCATTTCTAAAATTATGATAATTGGAATATAAATACCTTTATGGATATTTTTTATAGATACACATTATTCTGGAAATGAATTAAATAATTCATCATAGAACTCCAATTAATCGATCATGGATATATTTCCCATAGTATCTTCATTATTCAAAATATGCATGTGTGTAGAGACAAAAACTTTTAACTGACACAATGATATATTAATGTCTCTACAACAACATACACCAACCGAAGATCTTTTTTTCGCAATCCATTGATGAAACGTCTCAACATGTAGGTCCCAATGTTAACGCGAAGGAAAAAAACATTCCAATGGGGGATGTATAATGCCTCCCTTGTCACCATTGCTAGTGAAATAATAGATTGTGTTTAGGTGAAAGGGGGTAGTCCACATAGTTTCCTTGAGGATTGAGAGGACATGGTTGGGCATCCATACCACATGATCCTTTAGCTAAAAGGGATTCATTGAAAATGAAACATAATAACTTTTTTAAGAAATTTTCACGGAGATGGGTGGTAACATGTTGAGGCTGGTGATACTAGTGTCAGATAAGTTTGAGAGATAAAATACATGTGTGGAGATGGTGGATACGCTAGATATGTCCATGAGTGGTCTAAACATGGATCTAAATGAGATTTATATTGAGGTGGATCATTCTTCATCAACATCATTTTTTGAAATAAAATTTCCACCCGAACCACATGTTGATTAACCATAAGGGTTTTTGTGTATCATTTATGAAAAATGTTGAATCACATTTCTTACCTCTTACCAATAATTTTTTTATTCACTATAAGTATGACCACAAAATGAAGAAAAAATAAAATAATTCTTGACCTTGATTTAGGAGAAAATGTGGCTAACAAGATATTTACTCAAAAAATTCATTCATAATTGATACATTACATGAAAAAATATATAAACTATGTACTGAACATCATGAATATTATTTACTAAAGATTACTTACATCAACTAAAATTCCATAAACTAATGAGGGAAAATAAAAAAAAAGATTAAAATCATCATGTCCTGATAATATCCAGGATCATCTTCATCCTTGACGATCAACATTGGCCAAAAAAATATATAATTAATAATAGATAATTGAAAGGATATATAATTAAAAAAATCTTTAATATAAAATAAGAAGTCTATATTTTGAAGTGAGAGTGGAATGAATTAATGATTTAGTATGTTCGTATAAAGTTATAAAATATTACGATTGTGTATCTAGTCATTTCATATATGGTCATTGAATATATAGTAGTTTTACATATAACTTTACGTTATATATCCAATAAGTATAAAATTTCATGTATTTTTAAATATTATTTTTTAAAAAAAATTAACTGACATTGTTATATAAATATGATATAAATATAGTATATATATATATATTCATTAGAAATAAATATTTTTACAATTATTATAAAAAATTTCCATTATGTATATATAGAATTAAAATAAGGATTATGAGATCAATAGATTAGTAACATTAGGATTTGGAATATATTTATTTATTTTGAATGGTATTTATTAACATCTATTTCAAATAAAAATTGTATTTCTTTTTTATCGTAGAACTCATTTTTTAATTATTGTATATCTTATCCTAATATATTAAATTTAAAACCATTATAAAAATATATTTTAACTAACTAATAAAAATTATTAAAATTATAAATTTATTTGAAATAGTATTAAGAACACATAATATTAAAACGTCTAATTTTCAATAAAAAATTTTCTCATTATATTTTTTATTTCAGTTAAAATTTAGATTTAAAAATTTTATAATATGAATTATGTAAATATAATTATTTGGGATTTATAATTTCAAGTATTTATTATCACGAGTTTATTTACATTTTCTAATATTATTTATTTTAGGGTGAATATAAAAAATTACCAATTTTACTAACCCTATACCTTATATGACATTATTATACAATAATACATTAAATGAATTAAAAAAATACTATAAAATATATATTTTATAGTTTAAAAATATTTATTTTAAAATACTATATTGTTATATAAATCCCATTATTAACATTTTAGAAAACTTATGTAATGATGTAATGAAAAATTGTTTTCGTATGATTATTTTAGTAAAATTTAGACTTGGTGGAATTAGGTTTTTATATAATTTTAATTTCACATTAAATATAATATATTTAATAATAATTTTTTTAATTTAAATATATTAAATAACATTGATAATTATTTCCTATGAATAAATACTATTCTTAAATGTATACTTTTTTCAAATATTAGATTTGTGTGTTACATGAGATAATATTAAATTTATTTTCCATAAAAAGAGAAAATATATTTGATAAATTAAATTATATATATAATATTTATGTTCAAATTATATAATGATGATTATTTTTTTATGCAATAGAAATAAATTACTTAGCTAACATTTAGTTTCCTCATTAAAAAAATAGTAAAAGTATGAAAAAACAAATAGTACATGGCTACAAAAATGTTTAAAAAATGTGTGTAAAGGTGTGTTTGAAAATTTATACACCATATCCATTAAAAAATATATTATGTCTCACTTCAGATTCTTGATTAATTTAAATAATGTGTTCTGTTTATATTAAAGAGTTTAATGTGCTAATGATACCCTTCTGTTCTATTATTAATTGTACCACCGCCCCTCCACTTATCCAATACATAAATACTATTTAGATATCCCCACAATCTTACATAATCTATATTAAATCATGTACCTATATCCAAGAATATTTTAACATTCAAAAATACTATAATTATTTCCCATAACGTAGAGACCAAAATGGAATATCCAGAGTGAGAGATAATATTTTCCACAAAAACTTCTTATTTCGCTTCTACATCTACCACCCAAAACTTATTCTATGATTGAGAGTATGATAAAAAATTATATTAAAATTACATTATTTTTTTATGATAATGGAACAACCATTTTATAAAATTCATTATGTCCATTACAAATTTTTTTACGTCGTCATGTGTATGTTAAGACTACCAACTCTATGTGATGACATTTCCCATTGGTTTTATATACTGAATTACATGGGTGAAACAAAACATGTAATCAATATATAAAATATTTGTTTAAAAAAAATAACAAATATTTAGTGATAAAATAAGATATTTCCTGACTTATATTATCGATAAATGGTTATAGTAAATTTATCCACTCAAAAGGATATATCAAACTACCTTTTCAAATTTGAGCACACTACTGGAAAAACTATTCACCTTTATAATTTTTATGATAATGAAGAAATAATGGATATTAAGTCCCATTATTCAATAAATTATGAAAATATTTTACAAACAATTGACCTCTGTCAACATACCATGAATTTTTCAATGAAATTGACTGAAGATGTTCATGTAATAGACATATGCAGAAATGATGTAATAAATTGGTAAAAATGACGAAAAATAAACATTATAAATAGATATATAGATGAAGAAGGCTATAATTGAAGTTTTTATTTAACTTATTTTGATTATATATGTTTTAAATGTATCACATTGAGTTTTTAAAAATAATGAGTATGTTTTATAGAGTATAAGTAATGCCACATCGATCTTAAACAAATAACAGAAACTAATTATTTAAAATTGACCTTTATAACCTAGCCATTATATTGGTTGGAATTAATTGTATTCATGAAATTATAAAATATATAAAGGTATTAGTTATTGATAATGTATTGATTATTCTTTTTTAATTATTTTTTATTTTTTTAGTAATGTCATTCTATTTAATTTTTTAGTAAATTCATTTTATTCATCCAAAACAAATTCTCAAGAAAAATGATTATTATTACATTTTGTGTAGAAATAACATATTTTTTTTTGGTGATTTTATAAAATTTATTAGATAAAATGAACATCATTTTTTAAGTAATCGTATCAAAGTTAGTCATTGGTGAATGTTTCTAAATTTTCTGAAAAATTTAATTTTTTTGGTGAATAGTGAAAATTAAAATTTTAAAAATATAGTATTTTTTATGACATTTTAAAAGAAAAAAAAATTTTAAATTTTTTTTAATATTATTTAATTAAAATTTTCTGATATTAAAATCTAAATATTGTTCAAAAATAATTCATTACATGTAAATTATAGTTGATCTCATGGAAAGTATAAAATCATTGTCAGTGCCGACACAACGTCTACACAGTGATGCCAAAGTCAAAATTGTTTCCTTATAGATAATAATTTAGTGCTAACAATTTCAATAAAAAAGTATTTAATATTTTTTTTATCATTTAATTTTTTGTAGATAGTTTCTAATTTTTGTGTTATAAAACTTGAATCTTTTCCAAATGCATGTGCAACTCTTGTACAAGGAAAAAAATACAAATTAAAAAATTAAAAAATTGTATTGACAATAATATAGGTAAAAATACATTATTAAACTATTTAAATAAATATATTTAACATAAATAATTTATTTTAATTATATTAATATATTTTTAATTTTTATATATTAAATAATTAACTATAATGATTGTGCAATAAGGATGCGGTTCTTGCATAAGAAGATGAAAAATAAATAAATTCTTTTTAATTAAATTTATATTAACATGTAATGTCACAAAAATATGAATAATACTATTTTTATGTTTAAAATTTATCAAATATCTTATTTTGATTCTATTTTCATACATTTTTGGACCCACTTATATCACATTGAGCCACATATAAAATTTTATTTAAGTGGAAGTGAAGTTATTCACACTATCGTTTTTAATTTCTATACTATTTTAATAAATCATTTTCTAATATTTACATTCTACCATATATGTTATTTAGAAATATAATAAATTCATATTCTTCGAAAAAAATTTAATTTTCAATTTTAAATAAAAAATAATACCTTAAAGGATTTCATAATGATTTTGAAATAAATAATAATTTAAAGGAAAATTTTAATTAATGATATTAAAAATATTAAAAAAAAAATTAATTTTTGATTTTTAAAGAAATTATGGAATCTTATATATGAATGTGATATTTATAGGATATAATAAGAAAATATTTTAATAATTTAATACTATTTTTAACATTTTAATGACATTGTTATGAATATTTTTAAATTTCAAATAAAATTATTTTTTATGAATGAAATATTTTATTAAATTATTTAAAAATAAAAAAAATTAATGAATTAGTGAAAATATGAAAATATTATATCAAAAATGAGATCTAATAGTAGATTGGATCAATGCCTCCCATTAATTTGTTGAGTCAATAAGATTTTCCTTATGAATTTTCCATTCCTTCTTGTTTTGAAAATCATAAACACCTTATCTTTATGGAAAATCGCTTTTATAAGGAAAATCACTTTTATAAGGAAAATCGCTTTTATAAGGAAAATTTCTTTTATAAGGAAAATCGTTTTTGTAAGAAAAATTTTCCTTATCATATTTTCATTCATATTTTTCCTATGTATAAGATTCAGATTCATTTCTATATTCTCGGAATTGTTTAAAACTTTGATATGAAGTATTCTGTTTTAGGATCCGAATTCTGGACAGGAACTGTAATAAAGTTTCACTCTGAAATCCAGATGAGAACTGTAATAAAGTTTCATTCTGAACTCTGGATACGAACCCTAATTAAGTTCTACATCAGTTTCAGGATACAGATCCTTATGAAGATCGACATAGAATTATCATTACGAATTCTAATGACAAATTCTCATTACGAATTCTTAAGATGAAATCTCATTACGAATTCTGATGATGAATTCCCATTACGAATTATGATGAGGAATTCTCACTACGAATTCTGATGACGAATTCTCATTCCGAATTCTCATTCCGAATTCATCTATTAAATAGAATCTGATCCTCTCTGTTTTGTACACTATTAATTTATTCAGACTCCGAATCTTCACTCCGAACTTTCATTTTGCTTATGCCTTTATATTTTGTCTACTCTTTATTATTTTCCTTACACTCCGAACTTTCACTCTGAACCTTCACTCCGAATATTTTGAGTTAGATTTTAAATGGTGTCGTACATTCTGTTACACTTGATTTGTTATAAAACGATGTCGTCTATTTTGTTATAAACTAACCATTGACTAAGTGACACATGTACAGGTCCCTCCAATTTTTAAGGAAAATATGACCGTTGGGAAGGAGGCCAACCTTACTTATAAATAGGAGCTCATTTGAAAGAGCTCATAACGGATGGATGAACAACTTGATTATTGTGCATACATGCTGTTGAAGTGATTTCTAGAGAGAGAGGCTCTTATTAACTCTCAAAGCTTTGTGCGACTCCGAATATTGGTGATTACATTCGAGGACTTTCGAGGATAGGAAGACAGAGGTGCCGACTACCTTGAAGTTCGAGGGCTTCCTTCCTGAGGAAGACAGAGGTTGCCAACTACCTTGAAGTTGAGTGCTTGTGGGGATAGCAAGACAGAGACACTCTGATCTTCGTATCGAGGGCTTACCCTGGTGTGGGTAAGAAAGACTTGCTTGAATGTATAAATCAAGGGACCTTTATCCAAGGTTGTTGGATACCATTCTCTTTGGGTTAAAAGACTTATATCTTGTTACTTGTAGTTTTACTACTTGTTTATTTCTGCTGCATTTTGTATTATAAGGAAAGTATAACTTTCTTATACTTCCTTACTTGTACTCTGTTTCATTTAGATTCTATACGCTTTAAGGTAGAATCTCATATTGTAATCTTTTGTTAAGTTTCAATTTCCAGAACCATATTTCCAGAACCCACGTTCAGAATCTCTTCCCAAGTTCTCATTTGGAATTAGAGGTGTTGTGAATTTTCTTAAGTTTAATTTTGTTAAACATATCCCTTTCCTTTGCTTAAGGAAAACACAGTTATTTATAACTAACTTTAAAGGTTCCAAAGGAATTTTTAAAGTTTACAATTCACCCCCCTCTTGTAAATTGAGCATCTACATCATTATTTTGATCCTACAATTGGTATCAGAGGAGGTCTCTGAAATACTTGTACTCATGTATAAGTTTTTCTTGCTCACTTTTCCATTTCAAACTTTTCCATTCCTAACTTTTCCATTCCGAACTTTTCCATTACCGAACTTTGTTATTACGAATCATTTCTACTAACAAGTTTGTGTGCCGAAGGTTATTTTTAGTATGGCAGGAATTAATGTAGGTTCAATTGATAATCTAAATCCTACAAGACTGCCAATCTTTGATGGTAATGATTATGAGTAATGGAGAGATCGAATGAAGACTTTTGTTATCAATACTGGAGTAGACAATTTTTTTATGCTTACTGGTGATTATTAAATTCTTGACAAGGAAGTTATAACTTTCACTAATCAGGAAAAGCAAGAGTATCAACTCAACTATAAGGTACGCGATACTCTACTTTGTTCATTGACCAGAAATATATATAGCCAAATTTCTTCTTGTGAAGCAGCTAACTGTATCTGGAAGAAGTTAGAAGTTACACACTTTGGAACTTCTAAAGTGATTGATACTAGGAGAGCTATGCTTAGAGCGGAATATCATGGCTTCAATTTTCCATATGGAGAACCAATTTGTAAAGTTCAACAGAGATTTATGACTATCGTCAATAGCCTACAGTCTATGGGAGAGAATGGTTTAGATGATGAAGCTCTTGTGGATAAGATAATTGATATCATGCCTAATGAGTGGGAATCCAGAAGAACAGCTATAGATGAGAATAGGAAAGTGACTCAGATTTCTCTTGATGAGTTATTTGGAACTCTTCTCTAACATGAGACCAGAATGAAGAGAGATGCTGACAAAATCAAAAAGAAAAATGGAAATGGTACTGTTGCTTTTACAACTACATCAAATCATATGAAAGCTAAGACTCCTGAGAGAGTAACCAGATATAAGTATTAGAAGATAGTATTTCAGTCAGATTCTAGTGAGAGTGAAATATCAGAAAATGAATTAGCAAATCTTGCTCGAAGGATGAACAAGATAGCTGACCAGAGAAATTTACAATCCAAGTATAAGAAAAAGGAAAGGAAATATAAGAAAGTTGGAGAAGTTACTTGTTATGAATGCAAGAGAGCTGGACATATAAGACCAGATTTCCCTATGCTCAAAAAGAAAGAAAGGAAAGAAAGAAATTCAGACAGGAACAGAAAGAATTATTATAAAGAAAAATCTAAGAAAGTTCTGAAAGCTAATGACACCTGGAGTGCCAGTGGTGGTGACTCTTCAGATGAATATTCTAATTATGAATCTTCAGGACAGAAGAATCTTGGTCTTATAGCTAGATTACCTATTGATAATCATTGTTTTATGGCTATGGTAAGAAATGCTGAATCACTGACCAATGTTTCTTTAAATTCTAATGATAGTAAGTATTATGACTCTTCTGATGAAGAAAATAATTTACCTACTTATGAATAAGTCTCTTGGTTTGCTGAACTTCTTGAGATTGATAATTCTAAACTCAATAAAAAACGTGATAAGGAAAACTCTAGGAATTCTATTCTTACAAAAGAGATATCAAATCTTTCTAAAGATCTTGATAAGAAAAATACTGATTTTGAAAGTATTTCAAAAAATCTTGAGGGAGTAAGTTCTGAGAAGAACAAACTTTCTAAAGAATTAGAAAAAGTAATTTCTAAGAAAAATGTTTTCAAGACTAGCTCTAGTTATAAAACTAATGATTTTGATGATAAAAACATGGTTGTAAAACTCAAGTCCGAAATTTTTTCCTTAAAGAAGTGTTTATCAAACTTTACCCATGGTAAGGAAAATTTTGATAAAATGTATTCCCAAATACGAACTTTAAGAAATAAATCTGGATTTGTTTATACCCATGCAAAACCAATTTTCAGTAACAATTATTTTGTTCCTCAAAGTGCCCCATTTTGTACCAAGTGTCAATGTGGTGGTCACTGGGAAAAGGATTGTTCCTTAAACAAAACCCAATCTCTAGGATTTCACAAAGCTTACTTTTCTAAGAAGATGTGGGTACCTAAAATTTTGTTATCTAGAAATCTCAGATCCAAACAAATTTGGATTCCGAAAGTCTAATTTTCTTCTTGATTTCAGGAAAATAAAGATAGTACCAGCAACAATACATGGTATATGGATAGTGGATGTTCTCGGCACATGACTGGTAACAAAAGATGTTTTGAAAATATTATCAAAACGAAAGGAGGAAAGGTAACTTTCGGAGATAATTCTAAGGGTGAGATTATTCGTATTGGTAATATTTTTTTTCTTGGTAAAATTTTAATTTCAAATGTTCTTTTTGTTAAGGGTCATAAGCACAACCTCATTAGCATAAGTCAATTATGTGATGAAGGTTACCTTGTGAATTTTAGGAATGATAAGTGCTTAGATCACAATTCCAAGGAAGAATTTATTCTCTCAGCCAATAGGCAAGAGAATGTTTACACCTTGAACTTATAAGACCTTATAAGCCATGATTTACCTTGCCTTAGTGCAATGGAAGATCATTCCTGGTTATGGCATAGAAGACTAGGTCACTATAACCTTAGGAACCATGTAAACTCTCTAAGAAGAAACTAGTTAAGGATCTACCGGAACTTAGATTTGATTATTCTAAAGTTTGTGATCCTTGTCAATATGGAATGCAACATAAATCTAGTTTTAAATCAATCAATTAAGTCTCAACAACCGATGCATTACAGTTAGTGCACATGGATCTTTTTGGTCCAACACAAACTGGAAGTATTGGAGGCAAATACTATGTGTTTGTTCTAGTTGATGATTACACTAGATTTACTTGGGTTTATTTTCTAGCAATGAAATCTGAAGCTTTTTCTTATTTTAAAAGTTTTAGAGATCAAGTTAAAAATGAAAAAAACCTTCCATTGAAAACTATTTATAGTGATCATTGTGGAGAACTTCAGAATTCTGATTTTGAAACTTTTTGTAGTAAAAAATGTATTACTCACAATTTTTCAGCACCTAGAACTCCTCAACAAAATGGTGTAGTTGAAAGAAGAAATAGAATTCTTCAAGAAATAACTAGAACCGTGTTGAGTGAATATTCTATAGCTAGACATTTCTGGGCTGAAGCTGTAAGTACTGCTTGTTATACTATAAATCGAGTTTCGATTAGACCTTTTCTTAATAAAACTCCTTATGAGTTATGAAATGGTAGAAAACCAAGACTATCCTATTTCAAGGTTTTTGGTTGAAAAGTATTCATTTTGAATACTAAAGATAACTTACATAAATTTGCACCAAAATCTGATGAAGGAATTTTCTTAGGTTATTCCACAACATCTAAGGCTTATAGATTTTTTAATAAAAACACTTGTACTGTTGAAGAAACAGTACATGTAAAATTTGATGAGTCATATCCTTTTGTTTTTAAAGCACCTCAGCCTACATCCTTGGATGTGTTTTCAAAAACTGATTATCAAACTTTGATAGAAGAACCTTCTGATAAGGATAATGTTCAATAAGATATTCCTGAAACATTTACCCCAGAAGATTTTCTACCCTATGTTGATGAACAGGATTTTCAAAACCCAAATCAGGTGTTTCTTAAGAATCATCCCAGTGATAGTATCATTGGTGATTTAAATCAACCTGTAAGGACTAGAAGTTCCTTAATAAATGAAGTAGAACATCTAGAATTTCTTTCCCAATTAGAACCTAAAAGCACTGATGAAGCTTTAGGTGATGATGATTGGATTAAAGCCATGCAAGATGAACTAAATGAATTCGAAAGGAATAAAGTCTGGACCTTTGTTGAAAGACCTAAGTAAACTTCTATTATTGAAATCAAATGGGGTTTCAGAAATAAATGTGATGAAAATGGATTCATAGTAAGAAATCAAGCTAGACTTGTTGCTAAAGGATATAATCAACAAGGGGGAATAGACTATGAAGAAACCTATGCTCCAGTAGCTATACTTGAATCTATCCGTATTCTACTTGCTTTTGCAGCATTCTTTAATTTCAAAATTTTCCAAATGGATGTGAAATGTTATTTTCTTAACCGTTATGTTCAAGAGGAAGTTTTTGTTGAACAACCTCCTGGCTTTGAAGATACAAAACATTCTGATTATGTCTTTAGACTTACCAAAGCTCTATATGGACTTAAACAAGCCCCACGAGCATGGTATGATAGACTCACTGGATTTTTGATTCAAAATAACTATGTTAAGGGAAATGCAGATCCAACCCTTTTATAAAGAAAGATAAGAAAAATGTTTTGATTGTTCAAATTTATGTTGATGACATCATATTTGGTTCAACTCAGCAATCTTTGACCAACTCTTTTGCATGTCTAATGAAATATGAGTTTGAAATGAGTATGATGGGTGAGTTAACATTTTTCCTTGGTTTCAAATTTCTCAAAAACCAGAAGGAACCTACATATCTCAACATAAGTATATTAAAGATCTTATTAAAAAATATGGTTATGATATTACTATGAGTATAAGTACTCCCATTGGTACCTCAAACTCTTTAGAACTTGATGAAGCTGGGTAACTAGTAGATCAAACATCTTTTAGAGGTATGATAGGAAGTCTACTATACTTAATAGATAGTCGACCATACCTAATGTTTTCAGTATTCTTATGTGCAAGATATCAATCCAATCCTAAGGAATCTCACCTAAAGGCAGTAAAAATAATTTTTCTCTACCTTAAGGGAACCATGGATCTAGGATTATTTTATACATCTGGAAATGATTTTATCCTAAAAAGATTTTCTGATGCTGACTTTGGTGGGTGTAGAATGGATAAAAAAAGTACATCCGGAACATGTCATTTCTTAGGAGATTCATTAGTTTCTTGGTCCTGCAAGAAGCAACATTCTGTAGCACTCTCCACTGTTGATGCTGAATATGTAGCAATTGGAATTTGTTGTGCTCAAGTGTTGTGGATGCAACACACACTCACAGACTATGGCTTGAGTTTTACTAAAACTCAAATTTTGTGTGATAACACTAGTGCCATTGCTCTTATTAAGAACCCTGCATATCACTCCCGTGAAAAACACATAGATATTAGGCATCACTTCCTTAGGGATCACACACTGAAAGGAGATATTATTCTTCAGTTTATCGGAACGCAAGATCAACTTGCTGATATTTTCACAAAATCTTTTCCTTCTGATAGATTTGAATATATTAAATAGAATTTATGAATGATAACTGTAAGGTAATACTTCTTAATTAACTTTCTGTTGAAATAGTCTCCTTACAGTAATAAACCCCTTTTCATAGGGGGAGTACATTTGATTGTTAGTTTAACAATGTTTTTCAAAAACTGTTTTCAAACTTTTCGCAATTAAAATTTCGGGATGAAATTTCCAGAACTAAAATTTTCCAGAATGGATACTTTCATACAGAATACTTCTAGAATGGAAGTGTTCGTATTGAAAACATCTGGAATGGAAAATTTCGTACTAAAATTTTCATAACGGGATTTTCGTACCGAATCTTTCAAAATGAGTTTTTTTCGTTTTCAAATTCTGTAATAAAATTTTCGTACTAAGTTTTTTTTCTGAGTTTGTTTTTCGTAGCGAGTTATCCAAATTGTGTCTTTTCGTAATAAAGTTTTTTTTGGGTTTTCATAAGAAAGATACCAATTACGAATAATCCTCCTAAGCCAATCCAAAAGCTAAGATTTCCTTGCTCAAATTTTCGTAGTCATACTTTACTTGCTGGCATTTTCTTATATTTTTTTTCGGATTATAGTTTTCTTAATTATTTGTTTTAATAAAAACCTCAAAAGATCGGATTCAAGAGAATTGGTTTTTGACCGTTAGATCTGATCTCAGCTTATCACAATCGTTCGATCAACTATGGAAGTTTAACCATTTTTTCATTGCCTATATAAAGGGCACTCTAAAAGTTTGTCCCACATCGGTTTTCAAGATCAAGCGTCCCGAACCTATGCCTATCCATTTAAAAGTCGTTCCGAACCTTAGCTTTTTCCATTCCGAACTTCTTAGAGGTCTTAAAATCCGAATGTCTATGGAAGTAGCTTCTCAAGACATGTCTTCATCTAAGCCGATCTCGAAGTGGTTAATATATAGAGAGAGGCTGGTTCATCCGGATTTATTCAACAAGTACGATTCTCTTATTTCTAAGAATATCAAGCTTAATGGTTGGGAAGATGTTGCGGTGTCAAAACCCGGGAACCAAGATGAAGTATATTCATATTTTCTTGAAGAGTTCTATGAGACAGTTTCTTTTCTCAAGGAAGATGGAAAGGAGAAGTTGTCTTTTAAGTCTTATGGTAAGACTTATAAACTTTCATATGCCAAGGCAGCCAGCTTGGTAGGGCTGAATAATGAAGGTGAAGCTGAATTCATATCTCATGTGTTTCCAGATTCAAAAGGTAGTTTCTACAAGGAAAAAAGATTTAGAAACTCTCAGACTGACAGATGACAAGGCTCTGAAGATTTCTAGTTTATCTACAAATTTCCAGATTTTGGAGTTATGGGTACAAGGTCTTATAGTACCGAGAAAGGGTGACAAAGATAGCTTGAAGAAGAGTGAGATCTACATCATAGATTTTCTGATAAATCTGAGGAAGTTTAATATGATGAAGCACATTCTTATTACTCTTGATAATTTGAATAAAGGAAATCTGAGAGCTCTGATTATTATGTATCCAGCAATCCTCTCTAAGTTGATAGTTCGGTGCCTTGAGTCTTTCAAAGAGGCTTGAAAATCTAATCCAAGAGTTTGCAAGATTATGCTGGTGAGTGATGGTACACTCAAAAGAATGGATGTAGCCTTTGAAAAGGAGTCCAGACAGTTTATTGATCTACCTGCTCAAAAAGAATCAGTTCTGAAAGCTGCTGATCCGAAATCCTCTAAGCCGGTAAGGAAGAGAAAGGTGAAAGAAGTGGAAGTAGAAGTAGAGAATCCCAAGTCTAAGGAAGTTCATTCCGCACCTCCAAAACCAAATAATAAGAAATATTACCCAGATGAGGTTGTTGCTAAATGGAGGGGGATGAAAGAAAAGAGAGTGCAAGGGGAGCCTCAGTTTGGCTTGGACCCAGCGGAGGCTAAGGCCTTGAAGGAAAGAACTGCAGATGAGCTAGAAAAACTAGCAAAAGAAAAGAATCTCAAGAAGAAGATGTCTGAGGATGAGGTAGCTCAGGCTTTGTTAAAATTCAATGAGATCGTTTCTGTGAACATTCCTATTCCGAGATCCTTTTCATTGGAATATCTACCTGAGACTCCAAGAAGAGAGTTTGTTGCTCTGAAAGAGGCAGTGGCTAAGCCAGTTGAACAAGGTGAGAAAGTTGAGAAAGTGGAAGAAGAAGAAGATGTTGCTGAAGGAAGTGGTAAAACCGGAGATGTGTTGAAACATGTAGATGATTATAACGGGACACCTTCGGAACACTTATCGCTTCGAACTTCAGAAGCTGAATCTTTGAAGCTAGTTACTCCAGCAATGGAAGAAGAGAAAGGAGAAGAAAGGTAGCTTATCATGGAGAAGAAGAACAAATTTTACATGATATTTCTTAGATGGAAAACGTATAGGTTGGTGTTCAGGAAGTTGCTGATGAGGAAGATAATGTTTTCTAAGTCTCTGATAGTGAAAAGAAAACTCTGGAACAGGATTCTATTCCGAAAAAAGACAAGTGAAAGAAAATTCTTGCTGATACTCTGAGCTCAGAAGTGATGAAGAGAAAGGAAGTTGCTAGTTCTTCAAAGAGAAATCTTGACCTTATTGATGAAGAAAATTCTCCAAGCAGAGTCTCAGATTCGGAGTCATCTTCGGTGGGGAATGACATTGTTTTTCAGTCTTTAAAGAAGTTGGTGAGAACTATTCCGACCTTCTCAAGTATTGAATCTAGATGTCAGATGCTCCAACATGCTTTAAATCAGAAATCAGACTCTGTATCTATGGTTATGGACAAGTGTGTTGAAATAGAGGCTCAGTTCAAAACGTTCTTTGTTGGCTACAAAGCCCATAGAAAATCTTGCAAGAGGATGAAAAACTGGTCGAGGAAGACTGTAGAAGAAATGAGGTTATTTGATGAATTTCAAGACAATGTTAAAGATGCTTTTGAGACTGAGGACAGGAAGATAAATGAGCTGACTTCTTCCTTTGAAGAGAAGCTTACAGATGAAAAGAACTTCCAGATTTAAGAAGTTAGAGATCTGAATGGGAAGCTAAATTCTGTCTCTCAAAACTGGAAGTTTGAAAGAGATCATCGGATTGAGTTTCAAGAGAAATTGAAGGCTCAGGAAGAAAAGATTAAAGCTCAGGAAGAAAAGCTTCAAGCCCAGGAAGAAAAGATTGAAGCTCAATCTACAAGAATAGTGGTCTTAGAGAAGCAATCTCAAGAAGATCATAAAGACTTAAAGAAGATAAAGACTATTCTAAAGGGTCTCATGGCAAAGTAAAAAGATCCCAAATAGACATATCTGATCTTTTGTTGTAATTTAACTCTTTTGTTGTTGAAATTTTCAATCTTAATAAAATTTTTGTGCTTGATCGTTTCTTTTTGTTGTTACTACTAATCTTTCAGGTACTTCGTTATATTTTCCATTCCCTTATATTCTTTTTGAAAATCACAAAGGGGGATAAGTAAAACAACTCTAATGAAAGGGAAAAAGAATCCTAACAAAGGGTGAGAAAGAAAACAAACTCTAATAAGAGTTTATCTAAGGGGGAGTTTTTCATTAAAGAATACATTCTTATTCGTAATGAAGTGTCACTCCGGAAATCTAGAATACGATCCTTAGAGCTTCAAAGCCTAATGAGGAGTTAGTCGTATTCATCAATATTCTTAAATCAAAGGGAGATAAGCCCTAATGTTTTTCTTTCTTCTTAGAATTTCTTTTTCAAGGATGTTTGTGCTTTCCAAAAAGGGGGAGATTGTTGAGTCAATAAGGTTTTCCTTATGACTTTTCCATTCCTTCTTGTTTTGAAAATAAAAAACACCTTATCTTTAAGGAAAATCACTTTTATAAGGAAAATCACTTTTATAAGGAAAATCTCTTTTATAAGGAAAATTTCTTTTATAAGGAAAATCGTTTTTGTAAGAAAAATTTTCCTTATCATATCTTCATTCATATTTTTCCTAAGTATAAGATTCGGATTCATTTCTATATTCTCGAAATTGTTTAAAACTTTGATATGAAGTATTCTGTTTTAGGATCCGAATTCTGGATAGGAACAATAATAAAGTTTCACTCCAAAATCCAGATGAGAACTGTAATAAAGTTTCATTCCGAACTCTGGATACGAACTCTAATTAAGTTCTACATCAGATTCAAGATAGGCATCCTTATGAAGTTTGACATAGAATTCTCATTACGAATTCTAATGACAAATTCTCATTACGAATTCTAATGACAAATTCTCATTACGAATTCTTAATATGAAATCTCATTACGAATTCTGATGATGAATTCCCATTACGAATTCTGATGAGGAATTCTCACTACGAATTCTGATGACGAATTCTCATTCTGAATTATCATTCCAAATTCATCTATTAAACAGAATCTGATCATCTCTGTTTTGTACACTCTGAATTTATTCAGACTCCAAATCTTCACTCCGAACTTTCATTTTGCTTATGCCTTTATATTTTTTCTACTCTTTATTATTTTCCTTACACTCCGAACTTTCACTCCGAACCTTCACTCCGAATTTTTTGAGTTAGATTTTAAATGGTGTCGTACATTCTGTTACACTTATTTTGTTATAAAACGATGTCTTCTATTTTGTTATAAACTAACCATTGACTAAGTGACATGTGTACAGGTCCCTCCGATTTTTACGGAAAATATGACCGTTGGGAAGGAGACCAACCTTACCTATAAATAGGAGCTCATTTGAAAGAGCTCACAACGGATGGATGAACAACTTGGTTATTGTGCATTCATGCTGTTGATGTGATTTCTAGAGAGAGAGGCTCTTATTAACTCTCAAAGCTTCGTGCGACTCCGAATGTTGGTGATTACATTCGAGGACTTCCGGGTATAGGAAGACAGAGGTGCCGACTACCTTGAAGTTCGAGGGCTTCCTTGCTGAGGAAGACAGAGGTTGCCAACTACCTTGAAGTTGAGGGATTGCGGGGATAGCAAGACAGAGACACTCCAATCATCATATCGGGGGCTTACCTTGGTGTGGGTAAGACAGACTTGGGTGAAAGTATAAATCAAGGGACTTTTATCCAAGGTTGTTGGATACCCTTCTCTTTGGGTTAAATGAATTATATCTTGTTACTTGTAGTTTTAATACTTGTATATTTCTGCTGCATTTTGTATTATAAGGAAAGTATAACTTTCTTATACTTCCTTACTTGTACTCTGTTTCATTTAGATTCTATACTCTTTAAGGTAGAATCTCATATTGCAATCTTTTGTTAAGTTTCAATTTCCGGAACCATATTTTCGGAACCCACGTTCGGAATCTCTTTCCAAGTTCTCATTTGGAATTAGAGGTGTTGTGAATTTGCTTAAGTTTAATATTGTTAAACTTAGCACTTTCCTTTGCTTAAAGAAATCACATTTATTCATAACTAACTTTAAAGGTTCTAAAGGAATTTTTAATGTTTACAATTCACCCCCCTCTTGTAAATTGAGCATCTACATCATTATTTCGATCCTACATAATTGAGTTTTCAAACAAACTAATGTCTCTTCTAAATAAACTATTCATACATTTGAGTACATGTAGAGAACATTAATAATGGAATTTAATAATGGATGGGATCAATACCTCCCATTAATTGAGTTTTCATACAACAATAACTTCCACTCAAATATTCAAATGGAACCATATGAATATCATTATGGGAAGAGATGTATAACTCCTATATGTTTGGATAATGTTCGTGATATAATTCCACTTGGGCTCGATCTTATGCAAGAGATGAAAGAAAAGGTTCACACCATGTAACAACATATAAATTACTCTCAGAGTCAGAAAAATATCTATAATTAAAACCATATATGGGACATGGATGATGATTTTGGAGACAATGTTTTACTTAAGATTTCACTACGAATGAGAGTATTGTGATTTAGAAAAAATGGATTCTTAACCCTTGGTATAATGTCCCATTTGAAATCATTGATCGCATAAAAGATATGGACTATCGGCTAGGAATAATGTAAATTTTGAACAAGTTTAGGATATATTCAAAATATTTATCATGAGGAATTACATTACATATCCCTCATATATACTGAATTGGGAGGTGGTACAACTGGAGCATGATCGCTCTTATGGGGATCATCCTATTGAGATCTTGGATTGTATAAACATGGTTCTATACAACAAGAATACCAAACTTCTCAGTGTTTTATTGAGGAAACATAAATATGAAGTAGTTTTGTGGGAACCCGAGCATTCAATGAGAGAGATTTACTATTACCATATCTCAACCAAGAGGAGAAGTTATAATTTCATGGATGAAAATTCATAAATGGGGAATAATTTAATAACCTAGACTTTATAAATGATATTTTTTTCTTGAATAAATTTTTGTTACATATTTTATAATGATATACATGTCCAAAATAATGATAAACCAACAAAATTTTGTCTCATTAACAATTATCATTATATTATTTAGTTGAGAAACCAATAAAAATGTCAAAAATCGCAACTAGATAATTTTTTTTAAATATATAATCTAAAATGTGAGAATGAGGAACAATCTAATGTATTAGAATCGTCTCCCTCGATACAAATACTATAGAAATAAAAAATATAGTAAAATAATCAACATCATATGAAATGAAATTATAACCATGGGGATAAATTGTAGTGAATTTCTTGGTTAATTGATAAAGTGATATTTGTAGGGTATAAAGGGATATATCATTGTTGAGATTCAACCATTATATAAAAATTTGTCAAATATGAATGTTGGTCAATATAATCATTGTTAATTTTGACCATTGGAAAATGTACCCATGGTTGATAATATTAGAATTATAAATTGTGTTTAAAAGTAATAATGAAAAAGGATGATAGATAAGAAAGGGGAATCGATGGCATTCACCAGTAGATTCATGTCATTTAAATCCCATTTTTCCTAACATGGGAGGGAGGTATCGTCATTGGGGATTTCCCTTGTACGTGCTGAAGATTAGATTCATCAAGTGAATCTTGAATGAAATCTCACAAGGGTGAAGTCGATGTTGGTTGATAATACAACTCTATAGATGTTGTTGATCCACCCCTAGAAAACTATTACCATCACCAAAATTAACGTTAAGTCACATGTGGGTATAATAAGGGGATATTTGTTTAGGCTTTAGGTTCATAAAGTGTAATTTACTATTTATAAATAATTAGGTATTCAATCAATTCCATTTTAATAATCATTTTTCTTAACAAATTTTTTTTTAATTGAGAAGAATTTTATTAACATATTTTTGGATTCTAATGAAACATAACAGATTTTATCTAGAAAATTTATATAATTTTACAATAAGATTATGTATTCATAAAAATATATTTTAATGAAGATTTATTTTAAAACAATTTATTTAAATAATAAATTCTAAAATAATTTTTTCTTGGGCCTCTTAAAAACTGTGTAAGTGGAATTTTTTTTGAATATGCCATAAAAACTAGTATTCAAATATAAATAAGGATTTTTATTTTCAAGGATAATATTATAATATTTATAGAATTATTTTATAAGAATAAAAATTATATTTCAAATGAAAAAGTCAAAAAAAAATTCGGCGACTGTTATAATTTTATAAAATACAATATTTTCCTTTAAATAGTAAAAAAGGTAGTTCTGAGTTTTCTATAAATTTTATGAATTATTAATAATTTTATCATTATTTATTAATTTATTAAAAACATTACATGACTTAAAATTTTTTATTTAATTAATATTATGTAATTTAATATATTTTAAAAAATTATGAAAACTATAAGTCACTTTCTAATGTCTAAAAAGTAAAAATTGATTTTTTTTAAACATTACATTATGGACTCTTTACTTTTCATTGACAAAAATAGTATTAAAAATTTGTGTTCAGATCTTGTGGTTTTAAATATAATAAAATGTGACCAAAATTAAAAAAATCATGATAAGAAACCAAAGGTGAGAAATGGATTTTCCATTTTCCACAACCTTGATTACTAATTCTTATATTTGCATATTATTAAACAATGACACCCATTTCACAATTAAACATCACTCAAAATCCATTCTCAAATATTTTTTGGTGATTTTTCCACTCATGGATTCCCCATAAGGATTCATCAATCCCCCAAGGTTTCATCCCCAATTTTTGGAACAACTCTTCAAGGTAAGGTAAATCATCATTTATTTTTCTCATCCAAGTTCACTTTTCATGTGGTATGTCTTATAATTTAAAAAAAAATATTTTATTCTTTATATTAACCGTTACTGCAAGAATAGTATTTTTTGAATTTTATAATCATATCCCATCCCATTTTAGTATTTTCTAAATAAAAATTATACCCATCTTGTTGCCGAATTTATATCCCAGATTTATCTATGTTAGATGATAAATTAACTCTTCCTATTTATTTAATAACAAAATTTATTTTCTATTTAATTGGTATTCTAATAGGTTTGAACATGACTAATTTATTTTTGGATTTTCATTCCTGAAACCTAAATTCCCTTTACCTCGGTAAAAAATGATGTAATGATCACGTCTCTTATGTATGCAAATATTTTGAAAAGAAACATGCTCTTTGTTCTCAAGGTTTTATTAATGAAATTATTAATTATGATCTATGTGGCTCACATGAAATAAAAACATATTAGTGGTGAAACATGACATCACTTCAATGCATTGTGTAACGAATATAATCTCTAAAGATTAAATGTTTTATGACTACTTGATGAATAACCTTAGTAATTATCATTTTTGACACCTTTGTGATAAACAGTGGTGATATTCTTATGAATGTCTCATTTAAATGTTGTATACACATTTCCATGTTATGATTCATGTTCTTATAAATATGTTATTCCACCTTTTGGTTCATTATTTTTATTCCTTGTATTCTTATTGATATGTCTCATGATCAAATCACTTTTATCTCTATGTGCATTCGCTTACTAGTCTTCATGCTCTCCCATTTCATTTGATGTATATCCCCGTGATATGACATAAATTAAACGAATCATAGGGTGAACCAAAAAATATGTCTTCATGTGTATTTAGAATATTATTTTATGATTTAGTGTTTTATTGAATGCGTTTATTGGAAACTAAAATTTAAAATTTCCTATTTTTGTATTATGTAATAAAAATTTATGTAATAAAAATGAAGGATTACAAATAATAATCCTTTTAATTTTTATATAATTAATTTTTCAACCAATATTTAATTTTATATTACAGTTCAAATATATCATATTAGTGGATTTTACTTGAATTCCACAATGTGGTTATATTAATCATCATTTGTACTTCATTATCATGATATTTAATAAATGGAATATATATTTATTATTTACACTTATATATTGTTATTCCTTATTTACTCATGATATCTTCTACTTTATATGACAATTTTTACCAAGTAATATCCAAATTTATTTTCTTCATATATTCCTTGGTTATGAAGAGTGATATTAATTAAAATTTATCTAGTAAGGTTCCATATAGGAAGCATTTGAGGGAGTGTTAAATCCTTAATGATGAAGATAAAAATCCATGGATAGTGGTAAAATTTATCATTTAATGTCGTGAGTATTGTTTTTTATATTTTTACTAGTTCTCTAAAATTGTAATCCTATAATATACTTGGGTATGTAAATGATACAGGTTTAAATTTTATGTTTTTGGTTTTGGATTGTTGAAATTTGTCACATCTACTAGTATCCAAGATAGAAATGTAAATATTATATTTTAATAATTTAGTTTTAAGAGTTTGAGTTTGGGGATATCACAGTTTTCATTAGATTAGGGATTAGAAAACTTTTTTTGGTGAGGATTTTTTTCATGTGAGGTTACTTACGTGTAATTAATTCTATCATGGGTTTAAAAATTTATGGTTGATCAACTATTTGATAGAGGAAATCCAATTTTTATGATCAAAAGTGGATATAAATTAAATTTATTTAAAAAATTTACTCGGGTTTATGAATAATATTCCATTTAGGCTTAAATAAAACCTTTGGTTAGTATTTAGTTTGATGTTATGATAATTAAGTTCTATTGGACATTGGGATATATATAATCATAATCGTTGATAAGTGATTAATTAATAAGATAATATTTTTAAACATTTTTTTTAATAATATGAAAAACATTTATTTGTAATATGTAAATATGATTTTTTGTATATTAGATGATTTTCAATACGATATAATGTTTTATAGTGACATATCAATGTGATTAAAGGTGTTTTGGGAGATGGTTCTTTAGTTGGATGTATATATAATCCTATGGTTTAAAATGTGATTGGGGAATAATTTTATTGGATTAATAGGTATGTAAGAAGAATTATATGATAACACCTTTAATTTTAATAAATTATTTAATGTTTATGATAGTAATATTAATTTTGATTCATGGAAAGTTATTTATGGAATGTTTTATGTTTATCCCTCACTATTATTGTATAAATTTTACAGATAAATTTATTAAATTATCTAATGAATGGTAATTAATTTTGACTATTGTCTTAAAATGTGGTTATACTTTTTGGTTTTACTAAATGACTATTGTCATTTTTAATAACCATTCACCTTTTTATTATTTATATCATTGGAATTTTATTTTAGTGATTTTTCCATGAAAAATTCATATTGTTTATTCATCGATTGGGAATGAGACAGAATGAGGCAGTAGCTAACTGAAACTATAAAGCATTGTGATGTTATTAAAATATATATTTTTCCAAAACTAATTTTAATATTTAGATATATTTAATAATAATAAAAACTGAGCTTATCTTGCATTACATGAAATGAGGAGTTTCTTTATTAACTTACTTGACACGCGAAACATTGATTTAGTGAACCATGAATTAATATTATATTAAATATGAATATTATAACATAGCTGATAAATAGGCCATAGTAAATATTATTAACCACTTTATTATGTATAAATTTATATTTTATACTCATTATATATATATCTACAAACTCTTAGAAAATAATCAATCAATTTCTTTAATTTATTTTATTCCTAAAAAATTGTATTTCGTCAAAAATAATTTGTAATAACTTTTTATATTTATTTTATAGATATTTAATGAAATTTTATTTATAAAATTAAATTCAGTTTTGAAATCATATTTTCAAAATTAACATATTGTGAATTTTTGGGATTTTTCAAAAAATATTGAATTTTCAATGAAAAGTGAAAATACTAATGTTTTTAAATCTATCATTCCTTTTTAATAAATTTAGTACTTAAAAAGAAAAATAATTTTATAAAGTAAAATATTTATTATTTAATAATATTTAATCCAAATAATTAATTTTTTAATCCACTTTAAATTATATTTTTGTATATTTTTTTTGTGTTTAAAAATGGTTTTTTATGATAATTGTTTTGAAGTGAAACAATTTGATCCGTAATAATTAATAAAAATATTCCATAATGTGGAATTTTTAGAAATAAATATATAGATCATATATTATTAAATTTTTATTTATTTTCATATAAGTATTATTATTTGACAAACTGTTAATATGAAATCATCTGGTGCTTGAAAAACCATACATTTGTCGATAGCCATCTTTATTATTGTGTATAAAGGTTTTGTTTAATTTTATTACCAATTTTTTATAATTTATTTTAAAAAATATAATTCATTTTTTAAATCATTATATATAAAATATACTGGTGTTAATATTTATATTTATCTGAACAGATTAGATTTTTAATGAAAAGTGAAAAATAGAAATTTAACTAAAAACTGCCTTTTAATTAAAATATTTTATATAGTTCAAGTATAATAAAAATTAGTTTAAAAGTAAACAAATCTATATGACATATATTATTTAAATTTATTTAATTCTAATTAAATTAAATTTTAATTTTGATATAAAAAAAATTTAAAACATTAACCATTTTCCATTTGAAAACTAGCTTTCTCATCGCATCTGCGTGGTTAATTTTAATGCATTTTTTCTAATATTTTCATTTGAATTTGGGATAATGGGGTGAATATTTTTAATAATAAAAAATAATATTATCTATTAATTTAAAATTAACTTTTTACAAAAATTAATAGTGAAAACAAAAAAAATTATTTATTACAAGTTAGTTCTGTACCACCACTGATAAACCACAAAAACAACCCTGAACATAATCCCACAACTCAATAAATATGTTAATAAAAACCTTGAAAAAAAATCCCCAATATCCCTAACCATTTTTTTGAGATACTGGTCCTCCTAAAAGACAAACACTGGGGTCCTTGATAATAGATCCTAAGTAGGTGCTTCTAAGAGAAGGTAATTGTCTTCTCAAAGACGCTTATTTTTATTATTATTTTTTCAACTTTAATGAGTTCATAAAACATCCTATATAATAAAAAAATATCTCTTATATATTCACTTTTTATTATATTTATTTAATAACTTGTATCCATATCCAGTTCTATTAAATCTGATACGAAATCATCGTTCATGTGTATGATAAACTACATCCTCATGAACTGATGTTATTCATTTGTTCCTTACCACCACTGAATGATGGTTATAAGGACTTATTAAATTTTTATATGTGAATTTTATTAAATTATTATATTTCTAGATTAAATATATCAAAGTTATTTTTATAGACTTCATTTTTTAGGACAATGATAATGTCTCTCTTGTGTACGATAAACTATAGACTTACGAAGCGATGTGATTAATTAACACATTATATTGAAGGTAAAAAGGTTTTTTAATGAAACTATTTTAAATATATTAGAAAAATTATTCTTTAATTATAATATATATTTTATCTTTATTTATTTCAATCCGAAAATAAAATGGAATCTTCAGTCACGCTTATGTACGACATGTCATCTCTAGGAATGATTTATGTCATCTTCTATCATTAAATTTAACTGATTACTGTGAATAAATATATAAATAATGTTTATGATATTTATATCATGGTTAAAAATCTATAATGGAATAAATTAGGATCAATTTAAACAATAAAAAAATATCAAATCAAAACATAAATGAAAAATATTGTGGTTTTTACTAGAAATGTAAAATTAACACAGAATTTTTTGTAAACAGGTAATAAAATATCATAAGAAAAAAATCAATGTCATAATGAAGAAAATATTTTTCTAGTAGATCTATAATAAAATTTTATTTATTAAATAGGATTTTTGAACATGTATAATGGATGTTATTACCTAAGGTTTGGGATTTCCTTCTAACTATTTACATCAATGAGGCACATTTTATATTCACCACCTATTTCTTTTATAGGGTGTATATAATTACACTGAATAGATCATATGATTAATTTTAGGAAAATAATTAATATTTACATATCCATTTTTTTAACTATATCTCATGGGTATTATGGTTCCAAAGTTAACAAATTTATAATGTATTTTTGTCTTAATTTTCATTCTATGGGACATAAGTTATGTCATGGACCTGTCTTCTTCTATAATGTGTACATAATACCCCATGAAATTTTATGTCATGAACATTATGCTTTTAATTATATTAAATAAATATTTTAATGTTACAATTTCCTTGGTATTTTGATTTAATGTTACCAAAGTGGGAATACTTTTATCTTTCAATATTATCATTTATCAGGATTGTCTACGATTAAGATTTAAAATGATGAAATATTATGTGATATATCTCAAAAAAACACATTAATTTTATTATCCTCTATTAGTTTCATGAGAATAAATTTTTCTATTTTATTTTACACTCTTTATGTACCCAAGAGTTCAATATGAATGTTTTTAATAAAAATTATATTTTTAAGAAAAAACACTTTTTCTTCCAGAACCTTTTTTTAATAATTTATTCAGCAATGAATATAAAATATTTAATATTATTTATTAAATAAATTCTAACACATGTTTGAATTTTGACTAAAAATTAATTCCATCTAATTTTCATGTCTTTTTCCAAAAACTATGTGCTCATATTTTAGTGACAATTTTATAAAAATAATGTTTTTTTTTGTAAAATATATTTGTAATTTTCCACCATCATTACCTGAATTTTTTTACAGCTCAGTTATATTTTTTCAAGCTTGTTTAAAAAAACTTATTTCAAAATTATATAATTTTTAAAAAAAAATTATAAAGGGAAATGATATTTTCTAAAAGAAATGTTTTAAATATTTTCCATGATTCCACCATTTATTTTTAAAGTTATTTTTCAATGAAAATGATTTTCAAATAGAGTTTTAGTTTTATAAGAAGTTATTTTCCCTGATAATGTATTTTCCTCGTGATACGTCCAAGTTATTTATCATTTAATTTAATTATCTATCTATAATAAAATATATTGATATTACTTATGATTTTTTGGGGATATGAGCCAAGGATTAAATACTTATTCATTCTCTTAATAGATTATGATGAAAATATTATAATTAAGCCAATATATTTTTATGTGTTATTATGTAATAAAACTATAATGTAACTCACTTCTTTTCCAATGTGATATAATATGACGAAATGATGATTTTATTATGAAACATGTATCTATTCAGTAGGTTATGATATAATGAGATCTTTAAGAAACCCATTTCATATCATGGGTTATGATATGAATATTTTTTTATTATCATTTGAAAATATAAAACTATTTTAATTTTGACATGGGTGGGACCAATGTCACCCTCCAATGCATTGGGTAATGAGTTATATCTCATGAGATAATAGTGGGAATCAAGGCAGTAGGAATAATACACTATTGAGAAATGTTTTGTCATTATACACTATGGGAAATAGATGTGTCCTGTCCACTATGTGAAATATATTTTTCTTAATCCATTATGAAAAACAATTGTGTCTTCACTCAAAGTGGGAAATAGTTAACGAATCATGATCCACTATTTTGACGCTACTGGGATTAAAAAATAATATAAGACATGGAGTTTAATAGTTGTGATGTTGAAACAATTTTATTCCACGATTTTGTGTTTTATGATTGATTTTTATTATTTCTCACACATATGGATTATGTTTTCTAAAATTACAATGTTTTAATCATGAATCCTAATTACGATACATGACATATTGGGTATGAACATTCTAATTTATATTCATGATCCCATACCTTTATGATTATCATATGATTTCATATGATTATATATTGATATCTATGATGTTTACCCTTACTGAGACTCGAATCATATGTTTTCTTCCATAGGTTATAATGAATGGATTAAATAGAGTATTCCTATAAAGAGTACTATGTGAGAAGATCATTGTAGAAGATGTTTAAGATCGTACACAGAATTATAATATTGTATACCTAGTATCCAAAGACACTAAAATATTATGGTACTCTTGTGTGTGTTTGTGTAATGTATTGAATAGTCATCTAATAAGATGGAAAATCCATGTATTAAATTCCAAGGTATCTATAAATGGTATAAACTAAATGGTTTATTTAACCATTTTAAATTTTAATGAGTGATCCTTAGTTAGATCACTATATAAATGTATAAGTATATGTCTATGAATTAATCATTGTGTTGGAAAATTTCCTAGAGTTTTAGTAAAGGATACATTGACTGGTTTACAAAAAATTACATCTTTCGGTAGATACTACAAGTGGGTTTTTATCTGGCATAAAGGTACTAAGTGTCAAAAAATTTGAAAACGGTGCATTAACGAGAACTCGGTCATCACCTAGTTAATGAAAGAGGACCTTACTGAACACCCTGTATTTCCTTTACCCTAGAAGCTCAGAGCTGGTGCATTATTTCAATAAATTATCATGATTACAATGAATCAAATCCTGAAGCCCTGATTTGTATAGCATCCATAGAAACTATATTACACACATTAACATTACATTACAATTTATAATATAAAATGAATCATAGATAACAATTTGAGAACACTATTATTATAAAAGATTTAACCTATATATTAATCATAAAACCATTCTTGGAATCATAGAAAAATAACCCATAATAAAGCGGTGAGATCAGATGCTTAGTGAGAATAAACAATATAGGAGATTCTGTCACAAATAAGCAGAAATGTTTAAGGAAAGGTAAAAAACTAAAACACAGTCATTTTAAAACATCATCATTCAAATAATATGGTAGGAATAAATAAAATAATTCCATTTAAACATTCACATGGATATTCTAATAGTCTAATAATCATATTTAAAATTAATAACTAATCTCAAAATGATGGAATGCATAATGTTGGAAATAATAACCACTACGTCAAGTGCCTGTTCCAAAACCATTCAAAAATATTCTATCAAGACATGGTGCCAAGACACTAGTCTGTCTCAGGATGTCTATTGATTCATCGAGGGGCAATAGTAGGCCCTGCATGTCACTTACTAAGTCCAATTCATTCTCTATATGAAAAGGTTGAAACATAACCTAAATTTTAGTAATTAAAACTATCATACTAAATGTTAATACTTCAACCATAAAGCATAAATGTTATAAAAATAGAATCTTCATAGTCAAACAAATCACAAAACCTTAAATACAATATATAATATTGTATCATAATAAATCAATCTCAACAAGTATAAAATATAACAAATGATGTTGACATAGATGAATACAATTCACTAAAACTTTTTTTTAGAGAAATATCCCTTTTACATAGAAAAAATTAAATTCCATGTTGTTTATAAATTAAGAAATTTAAAATATATTTTTGAATCAATGATTCCCATACCACTATAAAACTTTTTAAAATAATTATCATTTTAAAACATTAATGTACATATAAATAAATCCTTGAAACTATTTTGGAAACATGGACATTAATAAGAATGATATAGAAAAATAATTTTTTAAAAAATTTAAAATAATGTTTTAGTAAAATATTATCTTTAATAAAACCTTAAAAGGATTAATTTTGAAAAAATAGATAGGGATGACAAATATGTTCGAGTAAATACTTATGCATAAACACGCTCAGATAATAATGAGATTACAAAATTAACCCTTACCTTAGGTCTGATACTCGGAATACAAGTATGAAACTCTGGTATAATGGTTTTAAACATATTATTAACTTCTGATAGAATCATAATATTATTTATTATATCATATATGATTCATATATAACTTTATGTTACACATTTATTAATAATTTCTATGTTAAATTAACAATTCGGGTCATAATTGTTTTCTTTATCGTATGTGTTTTGACTTATTCTTTTTTATCATATTATTTTGATCACAATTTTAATTATTTCCTGAATTCATAAAATTATTAATATATCATATATACTCTATATATAAGTATATATAATAAATAGATAAATGAAATGGAACACATCGTTCATGGCGACGGTAGGTCCTACATATGCATGAACATTGTTCTCATTTTCTTATCGTATTGAATATAAGTAAGTGAATGACATATATGTATATATATATCATCCCAATAGAATTATTATTTCATATATTTCATTCTTGTTAATAATATTTATTCTTATAATCATTTATGTATGGTGATCATTGAAGAAGAGTTTCATCGCATCGTGGGAACGGTAAGCCGTACGTACGCAAGATCGATGATATCATTTCTTTAATGGTTAAATGTTATGGAGTTGGATGAAATATGAATTTTATAGAAACAATATCATTTAATATTTATTATTAAATCCATTATATTCATCTTTATACCCATATAAACAAAGTATACCTGAAAAAAATTACACCACATCATGGATACGGTAAGTCGTACGTACGTACGCATGGTTATATAGTTTTTTGTAGGATAGATAAAAGGATGCATATGGTTGTAAAATAGTTATAATAACATATCCTATTGTGTAATGTTCTTAAGTTATAATATAATATAAAAAATAGATAAATATGACATATAAGAAAAAAAGAACTTTGAAACATGGAATAAAACAATTAGCTCTTCTTCGGGTTTTTTGCTTTTGATTTGAACAAAAGGGATCTGTATGATGGATCTACACTCAAATTTAGGCTTCTAAAATGATTTAAGAAGGTATGGAGGATAAATTTTCAGGGGATAGCTGAACCAAAAAGGCTTTTGAGGTGTGAGTTAAAGGGAAAGGGTGTTTCCCTTTTAAAAGAGATGTGAGGAGGACTTCAAGAAAAATCTTGAAATATTATTGTATTATAAAATTAATTTTGGTTTCTAATAGCTTAAAATTGATTAATTTAGTGAATAATATTATTATGGTTAGAAATACTAGCAACCAATAGGTTTTATTCTTATTTAGGGAATAAAATTGCTGTTATCATTTATATTTTACCCTTTTGTTAAATAGTTTAACTCTTACCATGTCTTCTTGGATTTTTATACTACATGTTTAATATAGTTACAATAAATTTCCAAAAGAACATAAAGTGAACCATTTATGAAATTTTTATCACTATAAATGTAATTTTTTTTCAAACAATATAATTTTATGGCTTTTATATCATTTAGTAAAACAGTATTTAATTTAAAATATCATTTAGGCCAATTTTGTTACAATTTAGTATTATCATTTTTTAAAATATTAAACTAACATGATAACTTAAAACAAATACTACCAATGTGTCACTAACATGTCTAAGTTATTAATAAAATTAGTATATGTAATTAATTAATTCAAATTATAGTCATTTTAATATTATTATTATCATTTATCTGATTCGTCCTTTAATAAATCAATCATTTTATCATCATGGTGTCACAATTAAATTTTAATATTTAATGTCTACAAATTATAATTAAATTATTATGTACATAAATCTCATATATTTATAATGAATATTTATAGTATAATTTATAATATGTATTATACTATATTAAAAATGGGTTAGTTTTAAAAATTCAAATATGAAATATTTAACTCTTCTGTAAATAAAAAATAATAAATGTCTTAATCTAACACAAGTGTCTTAAAATTGAGAAATTTTTGAACTAAAGGTAATTTTGGTCTAAATATACTTATCCAATATAATTAGGGCATGTTCTAGGGTAATTTTATGTTATTATGATATTGTTTTTTACTTTTAAATACCCTATTTACCTTTAAAAGTGGTAAATAAATTCAAAAGTTACTATTCATCGAAAATTATTTTGATCCTAATGGATCAAATTTTTAATATTGATTAAAATAATCTATATTTTATTTTCAAAATTAAATTCATAGAAGCAGTGAAATTATGTTAAATTCTAATCTTTAATGTGGGTAGAAGGCAGGTAAAAAGACGTTAAAATGATTAATGTATTTTTTTATCTAATTATATTATAAAAATGATTTCAATGAAATAAATTGGACTAATTTATATATAATTTATATATTTGTTCTTTAAATTAAAATTAAAATAAAATAATTATTTAATTGAAAAAATCGTTTTTAACCCACAATGCAGTCTTTTTCACTATTTATAAAAAAATTGAAAGTTTTCAGAAAAATACCAAAAAATAACCTAACCTAATTTTGATATAAAATTTTCAAAAATGAATTATATTTTGAAGAATAAAATTTATAATATTTTAAAATGTGGTTAATACTATTCATATCATATTTTTAAACGTCTAATTTGATAGGTCATGGTGTGCCTGAACTCGGTGTTGCATACAACGCACACTATTTAATTATTTAAAAGGAAGCGTACTATGGAATCTTGGGGTGTTACACACCCATTTTTACACTCGCAGTGTATAAGAATTACCAATTCACAATCTCTTTATGAACCATTAGGAATGATTTATATAATTAACATTCAAGACATAAGTTGAGAAAAAAGTTCCATTTATTGAAATAAAAATGTCATGAATTTCACTTCATTTGTGAGATATTTCATAATTTATTAGTATTTTCCTATGATTATTCGTTCCCACACTATTATTTTTTCTTTTATTTAATTCCTAAAACTAAACAAAATCATTTTATCATTGAATCTGATGGAAAATTATGTTTCTATGAGAAATAGATTTAGATGATCACTGTATATATTGATATTGTGATTATTAAAAATAAGTTATCATGATATGTGATTAATAATGTGAACTTTAGTGATATTCATAACACATAGACTAAGTGGTAGATATACATTTATGGAATTTCATCTCATAATGAATATATAAGAAATATGATTTTGTGTCTTTTTTTTCGAGAAGGTGGGAAGAATAACATAGAAGAATATCTAAAATAGAGGATAAGATGTTATCAGTGTTGAAAATAAGTACATATAATGAAAAAATACGAAGTATTTCAATGTGTCGTGTGTGGGGAACATGGGAATATCTTAGTTAATTCCCTAACATAAGAATTAACATCTAGAATAAGGAAGGACCTATTCCATTTCAATCATTGAAGTGTAAGGATCGAATTATAAATATAATTCAATTTAATTATTATGTTATATAAATAATTTAATGTATAAGGATTCTTCCGTATTCTTTTATCTGTTATGTTTTTAAAAAAATATGTTCAATGGGATATATGCACTAGAATGTGATTCAAAGTCAAGGTGATATTTTGATAAACATAAGGTAACCTTTAATATGTTTTGGATGTTGAGATAATAATGATGGTATAAAGAGATGTTGGATATGAATAGGTAAATTGGATATAACTAATTACCTTGTAACTAACTAATGACATGCCGACAATGTGGTGTGTACTATCCCTGGTGGAATTTTTATAATTTTTTGATATAAAGAATATATCCTTTAATATTTTTAATATAAGACATTATTAATAATTTAAGTTATTAATAATTTTTATGGAAATTATGGTTATTACCATGTTTCAATAGAATACATGATAAATTAATTAACATATTTAACATGTGACAATCTAGAGACAATTTATCATATATGGGGTTAATGTTATGTTGATTCTGGGATAATTTTTTATCATCTTTTGAATTATTTTTTTCAAGGTTTATAAGGTAATACATTTATGGAATGTTTTAAGATGAATTTTAGATGAGGTTTTATAGACTATGATATTACTTCACTATGTGAATATTTATCCATATTTGATAACTATTGTTAATATTTTTTAAAGTGGAGATAGAATAAATGAACTTTCAATCATTTATAGATATTATTTAGTGTATCATACATGAAAAATTTATCTCATAGAGTATTAAATGAATTGGAAATTGTTCAATGAAATAAAATGAGTAATATTATTCTTATGAAATAAAAACACATCAAGTAAGTACATTATAATATTTTCTTAGTTTAGAAGGAGAAATAATTTTCCAACATTAGGAAAACGATATTGGCCTAAAATTTTGTGTTATTATAATAACTTTTGATGTTATCAATGACCATTTTCACTCCTCTTTAGTTTATGTATTTGTGTTCATTAAACATTGATGTATCACCCAATATTTTTTTATGAATGTTATCTATGACTCTCAATCAATGTTTTATTGTTTTTTTATCTTCTATATCCAGGATTTCACTTACAACCTATGTTATCCTATTTGGAAACACAGAAAGTGTTATTCCAAATGAATTTATCACATCAATTTCAATTTTTAAAGAGTATTTCCTGTTAACTATTTTTATTATGTGGGTTTAAATGTACAAATTTTCTAATTTTATAACTTCATTGACCGAGATGAATTTTGAGAGAAATATTTATTTTAAGGTGGGAAAAATTTAACATCCTAAGATTTAATGAAATTATTCTCTAAAAAATATAAAAATGTAGATTTATTTATTAATAATATACAATGAGTTAATATTTCCTTACATGGGAAAAATACTTTCTCCGATAGTGTGCATGACACGTGGCACCGAGCTTTGGGGAACATTAATATACTATTATTTTAAATATGACCATTACAACTTAGTATTTAAATATAATTGAATGTGTTTTAGTAATCACTTTATTAAATATACATATAAATTTCCTATTATGTTTATATTTATTTATAAACTCTTAGTAAATAATAAATAAATATTTAGTGATGTAGATATATTCCTCAAAAATATGTTTTCTTAAAAATTGATTTTTATTTATATATAAAAAAAATATTAAAATTAATATCTATATATTTTAGAAACATTAATTTATAAAATTATAATCATATTTGACATCATCATATCAAAACTAACATAAGGGTAAAATTTTGGAATTGTCTAAAATATTGATTTTTTTATTGAATAATGAAATTACCAATTTTTTTTGTGAAACAATCATTTAATTTAAATAAATTATGTAATTATAATTAAAAATAATAAGTAACATAATTATTTGTTATTAATATTTAATCCCATTAATTACTTTTTAATTTTATTTATTATGTATTTTACGATAAATTAATTTTTTGGTATTAAAAAAATATTATTCCTGAAAAGGTTTTCGAAGTGCATATGTTTTGACATTCCAATTACTTAAAATAATCCATAATAAGGAATTATATGAATTAAATTTATATAATATATTTAATGAAATTATAATTATGATTAATAACACTATTATTATAAGACTAATAGTTAATAGAAAATCATTTTATTCTTGAAAAAATACACATCTTGAAAAGATTTTTTTTCATCGTGTGTATGTGTTTTGTTTTAAATTAATCTTTTTTATTTTAATAAATTTATTTGAAAAAAATAAACTTAATTTTATAAATCATCTTATCAATGTTATATTGTGTTTATGTATTTTAGTGTTTTATGAAAAGAAAAAATATTTTATGAATAGTGAAAAAATACAGAATTTTAATTGAAAAGAAAAATTATTCAAATTATTTATAACGATAAAATAAATTTTAAATTCGTTTTCATGTAAATTTGTTTAAATAATATATCTATTATTCCATTTTTGGTCATTTCAATCACTTTCATTTTTAATTTAGATATCAAAATATAGTATTATTTTGAACCTTTTCTTTTTAAAACCCAATATTCTTATCACGGATGAGGTATTAATTTTATATTAATTTGTGCCACATATATAAATTAAATTTATAAAAATTTATTCTATTTTTTAATCATAATAATTTATATTATGTAATAATAAGAACATAATTTTTGACCAATAATAATTCTGAAATGAGTAAAAATTATTTACCACCATTAATATAAAAATTGGTTTACCAGTGGTTAAACTAAGATGAAAATGAAAAAAATCACTATAAGACTTGTAAAATTCAAATTTTATGGAAATATTTCAATATTAAGCTTCCCAATTCGAATAAGTGGTCATTTATAATATTTTAATTATTAATTAAATTATGTTTTTTTGAGAAATTTTATAGTAGATTCCAAGTGGATTCATTTCCTCCACTTTCAAAAGGCCACCACCACCCTAAACATAATAACACCTATAAATCCATATTTTTCATCAAAACTATTCCAAAATACCTCAAAAAATATCCAACCATGTTCAATAGCTTTTGGTCCTTCGAATAGAACTACACTAGTGTCCTTGATAAGAAATCTGAAGGAGGTGCTTCTAAGCGAAAGTAGTTGTTTTCACTAATATCATTTCCTTGTTTCTTATTTTCCACATTAAATTATGTATTAAAATTTAAATATAATAAAAAAATTACCTCTTATATAATTAAATTTTATTATGTTAATATAATTACCCACATCCATTTCCACTTCGATCAAATGGGTTTCAAAATCATAAGTCTGTTGTACGACGTACTAATACATTGAAAATCTTTGTCATTCATTTTTCTATTACCACATTTGGAAACTATTTATTAGGAAGAATTAAATTTTTAAATATTATATTTGGTATATAATTATATTTTTTGAATTATTATATCATACATACCTTTATACTCTTCATTTTCCGGGTATATAATAACTTCAATCCTGTGTACAATGGACTATATCCTCGTGAAGTGATGCGACTCATTCATTCATTACATAACAGGTAATAAGAATGGGATTTATTAACATATGTTATATATATGAAATAAAAATTATTCTTTAGTGATGATTTATTCAATAACAGTATTTAATTCAATCTAATAATAAAATGGAAATAGTGTTCATTCATACTTATGGCCTACCGTCTCCATTTAAATTTTATTTAATTTTCTATTAGTAAATTTTATTGATTATCATAATAAATATATACAATATATATATATATATATATATAATATTTATATAGTGATTAAAATTAGGATATTATAAATTTTTAACCAACTTAAGAGGAACAAAAATGATAAAATAATACCTAAATGAAAACATAATCAGTTATTACCTAAAACGTAACATTAGAATGGAGTTGATAAATAGCGGTTAACAATAGGTCCTAAAAATCATATATTTTATGATATATATAAAATTTTATCTATAATATATGGAAAATAAACATATATTTATTATACAAGTGGTTTGAAGGATTTTGATGGAATTCAATACTTAAGGTAATGGATTTCCTTCTCACTTTTTACTTCTGTGAGCCACATTCCATATTAACCACTTATTTGTTATACGTGTTGTATATACTACAAATTAATGCATTCTATAAAGGTTATAATTATTATTTTTTCCTATACATTTTAGGATATCTCTTTCATGGGGTTTAAGGTTCCAAATTTAACAAATCGACGAGTGATTCTTTTCTCAAAATTCCTTTTTTGGGCGGAAGTTATGATAAGTACCTATAATATTATATGAGTAGTATATACTACCGCTTTAAACTTATATAATGAATTTACATATTTTCATGATTTTTCTTGTTTAATTTAATGTTATTTTATCGTGAGTATTATATTTCAAGGTTACCAATGTTGGAAAACTTTTGTGTTATAATTTCATCATTTATCGAGATGGTCAATGATTATGATTTGAAATGATGAAATATTGTGTTTATCTCTATAGAGACTCATGATATTTATTATCCTATCTTCATGTCTGAATGAAATGTTTTCCCTTAGTTTTCCAATCTTTTTATAAGGCGACGTAATAAAACATTACATATTAATGAGTTTTAGTCATGAATTTTGTTTCCTTCTCTGTGAGGATATTTTCAAGTTTACAGTTGTATATAATTAAGTAACAAAAAACATTAAAACCCATAAAATAAAAATTTGAAACTTCCATTCAACATCCATATTCCCAATATATAAAATATTTAAAAGAAAACATGATTTCATGTCATGAAATATTAATAAATTTCAACATGTCCTCCTCACTCCACTAATCTATTCATAAATCATGATAAAATTAATTAAAAATGTGGGGAGTGCCCAAAAAAGATAAATGGAAACAAAATGAGGAAACACCATAAGTCTATTGAACCCAAGAAAACCCCTTTAACGTTTACATTAATATCTAAATTAATTTGAACATATTAAAGGAAAAAAATTCACCTGAAAAAATAGAGGTTTTTTACAAAGAAAATCATAAAAACTGATATAAAGAAATTAAAACCTCTTAATTTGACTTAGAGAAACATTTATAGAAGCACTATTAAAAACCTTTTAATTGGAATAACCATATAATTGAATTTCAAATTTGTCATTACCCAATGAGTTTGAGTGCTATATGGGATCTCCCTTAATTTATTATATAATGATCTCACTCAGTGCAATCTGGACCAACCCTTTATTGAGATGTAATTGTCTTGTATGATTCGATTTTGGACACACCATGTTAATTAAGTAATGGGATTACCTGATGCTATATGGTCCACCCCTTGTTTACATTGCAACAGGATCTACTGGTGTTATTCTCAGAACACCCATTTTTCATGTATAATTATAAAGTACCATATATTGAATACAATATTTTTCCTACCAATATTTCATTTGAAACCATTTGAAAAAATATTGTAAATAGCTATAAAAATAAAAATTTTATATCTAAATATTTATTTCTTTTAAAACCCCATATTCAATAATATAATACCCATTTCTTTTGAAAACCAATTTTCAGGACAAAAATAAAATTCCAAAAAAAATTGGTTTTCATATTTTAAAAAATAACACATGAAAAGGAAATGACAAATAAAATAACAATAATAATGGTTGAGAAGACATTGTACACATTTACATTTTGAATAGAACTTCCCTTTTTTCATTTATCAAAGAATATGTTTAAAACACATAAAAATGTTACCTTTTTAAACCCATTTAAATAAATTTAAACGATACATAAAATAAATTTTTTAAATATTTTATACTAAAAATCTAATTTTAAAATCATATATATGGAAAATAAATCTCTGGAATGAAAACGTTAAAAGATAATTTTTTAATAAAAAAATCCTTATCAATTTGGGAATATTTGAATCATATTATTCTTGAATGGATAATATTCAAAAATTTAAATACCAATATAATATATAAATTCATAAAATAACCTGTTAATTGGGGTATATATACACCTCATAAAATATTATAAGTGTATAACATCTAAATATTCCTCAATGAATGGAGATTGATATGAAGTCGTTACCGTGAGTCTGATTCATCTCATGTCTCCTTCTATTCTTGAAGAATAATATTATGTTAATAATTTTCATTATTTTAAAAAAAATTATAGAATATTTTTAATTTTATTTCCATTATTTACATGTTATAAACAACAAATCAATAAATTAATATTAAGTTATATGTTTTGGCCATATTCGTCTTATATTTAAATACTAAATTTGGTAGGCCGAATGAGGTCAATGAGGTCATTATTTAATTATATACAGAATAATAATAATCACATAATAATAATATCTATAAATATATTATACTTTTAAAATCAATCATGAAATATTTTTATGAAAAATGAACCATTGTTCTGATCATGGAGAGGGTTGGTCGTACGTATGCTTGTGAAACATTGCAATTTTTCAAAGATCATCATGGAAAGGAGTTATGTAATATTTTACCTTTACAGAATGGTCATTATATCATAAATAAAATTTTATATAATTTTATAATCTTATATATATATATCATTATTGTGATTTATAGATGAAAAAAATTCATTTCCTTGATGTGGTGGTTGTCCACAAGTCCATGAATTACATTATCACTTTTTTCAGTGTTGGAAATGTTATGGATAATATTATATATTATATTTTAATAAATATAATATTTTCATGAATATCATAATTATTTCATTTTCATAATACATATTCATTATATTTACCCATGTTACCTTCCATTTAACATGTTTGTGAACAACTATTTGCATTTTTTGTGAGGTGGTAGTTCATCGTACACCCGAGAAACATTATCGTATCTTCTACCCAAATATTTTAAAAAGTTTTATATGATACAATGAATTCATAGGTAACACTATGTTATAAATATCATAAATATCATATATAAACAATACGAACATAATTATCCCCATACATGATATTTTTTAATGAAAAAATTAACGAAATAATTTCATGAGGCGGTAGTCCGATGTACACATAAATGGTGATTTAATAACCCATTTAATAGAAGTGTATTTATTTGAAGTTATCACCATTAAAATAAAAATAAAAAATTATATTTAAGATACTAACCTTTTTCTGTGGTAATGGTAATAGAATAATTGATGGGGTGGAGAATGAAATAAAACAAAAAATCATGTTGTTTCACATTATCTTTTTTTCTAGTAACTCATTTATTTAACAAAATGATTTACATGGTGGCCATTCCTTAAAAATTAATGATTCTAGGATGAGATTATTGAATTGGGAAATTTATTTTGGTAGGCCTTTTACATGAAAAATGGATTTATTGGTGTGATGTGTGGGGGATAGGGGGAGGCCTTTTATAAGTTGGGTGAGTTGAAAACTTCTATTGTTTTCAAATAGGGATTTCAATACAAATTTTTTCCAAGTAATGTTTCTCCAATAATTCACAAAACTATATATTCTATGGTAGAAATAATACCCGACAAAGCGGTTATTGACAAATTTATAGGTTATTTTTCCCCATATGTTTGATGTTTAGTTACTTGATAATATCAATTATACATTAATCAATGTGATTAATTATAATTGTTTTCACTTATCACTTTGGAAAAAAAATAAGTTTGGAATTTTATAAATTATAAATTTCATTGATTATAAATATTGAAATATTTTTTCCTAATTCAATTCAAATAAGTGGAATATTTAATTTTAATATTAATATCACTGTAATGGAAAAACATTAGTTTTTTAAGAAGAGTTTTTTTTAGAAAAACATCATTCTATATTAATTATATTACTAATGATAATAATTTTATGAAAATAAAATAATACATAATTAAATATATTTTATATATATCATTTCAATGAATTCCCATTATGTATAATTTAATTATTTTAAAAGGTGATATATTATATATTTTAAAAAAGATTTTTGAAAACCCATTCATTCAACACAAAATAAAACATATATTAATAACATACATAATGTTGATGAAAAATTAATTATTTGGATTAAAGATATCTACAAAATTAATTTGATACCTCAAAACAAATTCAAAACATAAATATACTTTTAAAATAAATAATATATTTTAATAAATGACATTTTTACTAAAATCATATTTTTCTCTATTCACTAATAAATCAATATTTTTCAAAAAAATCCAATAAATTCTCCAAAAGAATATTTTTATACGATGATTTAAAAATGATATTCATTTAATAATATTAAAATTCTACAATATTCTAATTAATATTTTAGGTCAAACCTTGACTGAATGTTGTTTAACTAAAACAAATTCTTTTTTTAATTTAAAAATAACATTACATATTTAAAACTAATATAATAATATATTTAGTATTAATAAATATTAAAATGATTTATTATATCATTACCTAGGTTTTTATATCCTTCCGCCTTTTAGAAATTATTTCCTCTCAATTTTAATAACTTATTAAATATGTGGGGATATCATTCCTTCATAGTATGTTTGGATTCCCATGTTTCCTATTCAACCATATAGATTATTCAAAAAATGATAACCTTGTGAAACAAATTATTCCACGACACATTCTCTTATTGATCAAGATCCTAAACTGGTTTTTTCTTATAAGAAATATTCTCTTCCAACTAAACAACTTCAAGGCATAAAACATTTGTTAAATCAAGATCATGTTTCCTTGGCATTGAAACATTGAATATGTTGTTTACTTGAGATAAACATGGATTTAAGGACAATAGGTATGAAAATGATCCAAAATATTATATTACTTCATAAAGTTAAATGAATCATGGAAACATATTCTAATACATATCAATACAAAATCACACTTTTCTTAAAGAAACATAGGGAAATAAATGATCACATGCCTCTGAATAATGATATTTCATCTAGTTTTCTGGACAACTTTATTTCCGTCTCTGAGTAGTCCCCATATGTCACTGAATGAACTAAAATTTCTTCTATTTTTTATTAAAAAAATCTATTTCATAAACTTCCTTTATCGTAAATTATCCAAAAATGATGGTGTTCAAATCCACTGTTTATAAAGTTCTTCAAAGGTGGTCATCTAAATATTGGATTGAAAACATTTATTATAAGAAAAATAAACAAAATAAATTTTTTGATTATATAATTCTTGGTAATCCATTGATAAAAAAACAAATAATATCTTTCAAGGTATGAATTTTAATCCCAAATGATCCATCAGATTGAGGATAAAAAGATATAATGAAATTTAATCCAGTACACAATTACTTCTGAAGTAATTTCCAAAAAGAAGATGTGAACCTAGGATCATGGTATGATAAAATGGAGAAAGTAACTCCATGTAATGTAACAATATCATTTAGATAAAATCATGAAATATGATCTAAATACATTGTATCCTAATTGGTAAGGAAATGCCCAAATTTATTTAATCGATCAACAATAACCCAAATCACTTTATTACCTTGAAAATTCATTGGAAATCCTTCCTTTAAATCCATTGATATATTTTCCCATTTCCACATCGACAATAAAAATTGTTGAAGAACCATGTTCAGTAAATTTCACTCTATTTAACCTACTGAAAATTCAAACACCTCATAGTATAGTCAATAGTATATCAATTCATTAAATCCTATCACTAATACTCTGGAAGGTCTCTATATATCTTAGTGATTCCCAAATTTATGGAAAATAAAAGAACTATGAAATTCATTAAACAAATCATTCCTCAATTGGGAATCATAGTCATACAATATATTTTTATAAATTTTTATGCACATTCTTCATCAATATTAAAATCAGGTAACATACCATTGTTAATGAGATTCTAAATTTTAATAAGAATATTTATCCTACTTCTATGCCCTCTTAATTATTTCAAAGAAAGTTAGATATATTAAAACCAAAAACAAAATATAGGATTTACCTACATCCAAAACATCTAGGAAAAAATTAATCAAATCATTAGAAAATGTGTGGCATTTTAAATGAATCATTGTTAATGTATAATTTCACGTTTGACTCAAAGCATCATCCACATTATTTTTTTCCAGATTGTAATTAATCCCTTAATAACAATACTTGATTAGTTACATACATCATCCTTATCTCAAATTCAATTATTCCTAGGTAAATATATACTTCAATAATTTGTGAGCATTATATATTTAAAAATTTACTCTATACAAATTGTGCCTCTAAAATTTTAAATAAAAAACCACACAGGATAATTTAAAATATTATATAGGGTATTTTAACTCATGAGGTATCAGTTTTCATGAAGCTTATGAAATTAACTCATCAGTCTGCATTATAAAAAAACCAAGTTTATCAATAAATCATCATTATATATAAAAACTCACCATTATTGGAATGGAAGGAAAAAACTAGATAATTGACCAATTTTCTATAAAATTCTGGGAAAATTCATCACATATTCTCTGATAAGAACTTTACTCCTATTTGTGTTAACATATTTAATGGGTTCTAAAACTGTGAAATTTATTAAATAAAATACTGATAAAAAACCTCTAATAAATTAAAACTACACATATTAGTGAAATTTATGGCTCTTGTCCATTCTACATAAAAAATTATTTTAGCAGGGTTAACTCTTATGCCACCATTAGAAACAATATGTCAAAGTAAAGAAATTTTTTACAACCAAAAATCACACTTCATAAATTCCCCATATAATTTCATTTATTTTATGTTTAAAAAAAACATAATTTTTCCAAGAATATCCTCATGAAATTTTTAATACACCAAAATTTTATCAATAAAAACACCATAAACTTATCAAAGAACTACAGAAAACTTCTATCGATAAGGTCCAGACATAAAATTAATGTATTAGATAACCAAAACTATAGAACCTAATATTTATAGAGACCGTATATAATCTTAAATATAGTCTTTATAGGGTCTTCTTCATTCAATTTCACCAAATGGTATCCCAACCTCAAGTCAACCATCATAAAATTATGCCCCTTGGAGATGATCTATCAAATAATCTATATGAGGAAAAGGATACATGTTCATAATAGTGTAGTTATAAAAGCATGTATAATAAATTAAAATTATCATTGAAACATATTTATTTTTAACAAAAATTATGGGATCATAGCATGGTGGAGTTCCTTGTCAAATGAAATCATTCTCTAATAACTCCAACAATTTATTTTTCAATAGAAATAGTTCTACTTCATATATTCAATAAAGGGGAATAGAAATAGGCTTAGCATAATTTACTATGTCAGTAGTAAACTCAACCTACCAATCACAAATAATATAAGACAAGTCAACTAGAAAAAGATTTCAATATTCATTTTATACTAAAACATCACTAATTTCTAAGTATACATTATTTTAAAAAACATGAGATATGTAACATTAACTACCATCTCTAATCAATTTTTTGGCTTCTAGGTATGTTATAAAAGACATGAAATCATTGAAGTAAACTTTCATAGCACTAAAATCTATATTAACATGATAAATTGAAAGAAAATCCATAAAAAGTGAAAAAATAAAACTCTACTGTGTTCAATTCAACAAGACATGTAACAAAGACCATCCCACTAATAGTAATGGTATGATTTGAATTAGTCTTGGTTTATTAATACATACATTTATAGTTGTTACCAAAAGTTCTATCTTAAATTCATTATGTGGTATTCATAATTTACAATAAATTATTTCTAAAAACAAATAATAAAAAGGGGAATAGTAAAATTTGGTATTGTAATATTTTGAATATAGAAGTGGCATACTTTTTAACACATCATTTGATGGAGAAACATCAACTATAGAGGTAGTAAATAACTTTTATACACATTTCTGTTTCCGATCATGATGGTTTCTATACAGAAAAATGAACTTAAGACCTGAATTATCCAAATAACACAACTAATTGAATGTAAAACACCTCACAATTGGATGTGTACTGGTTACCCCATTAATTGATTTTTTAAGGATCTATTCAGTATATCTAATAATCCTTTGACCAATTTGAATTCACCAGAAACACTTTCTAGATCCTTTCAAACAGTCTTGGAAATTTTAATTTTCCACACTTGGAACATTTTGGGGGCTTACCTCTTAACTTCATAGCTATTTGTTTATCCATTTCCCACCACCGTGACCTTTTATTAATATTGTTGTCTTGAGGAAAATATGATTCAGTAAACTCTCTCTCAATATTATAAGTATAATGAACAACTTTCTTCTAATATTTAAATTATCTTCCATCCAATGCAGTTTATAATCTTTTCATCAAACCTGATAAAAACCTATTAATATTTCAATATGTGTCTCAAATAAAATTCATCCCATACATTTAAATTATTGTGATGTTTTCCTAAATAAAATCTACATATTTTATATATATATACCTCACTTAATAGAATTTTCTTCCATATAGATTCTAACATCATTAGGTAAATACTTATCGAGGAAAAGATCCTTGAATGTTTCCCATTATAGGGTTTCAAAATCTTCATTTACTCTCATATTCTTAACAAAATACCATGATCAATCAACATTAACATCTAAATGATAAATTAAAAGGGTTACATTTTGACATTCTAAGCATCAAAGGATATAAAATATATTTTCCATAACATTTATCAATCATTTAATCACCACATGTTTAAATTATCCATTGAATTATAGGGGATGTTTCAACATGAAATTTTCCATACAAGACATGTTCAGTCATAGAATATCGTCTAACTATCTTGCATGGATACCACAAAAAATTATTTCTTGTTTCAACTAATCCATCAGTAAAAAATTGTTTTGTCTAGATTTCAATCATCATAGAATTATGAAAAATAATTTTAATCTCCTCATCGTTGAGCTTGACGAAAACTTCTCTATTACCTCTCTGGGAAAAAATTCTAGACATAAATATTTTAGTTAAAGAAACAAAGTAATATTTAAATTCCATAAATTTTTTAAAAAATTAGGTTTAATCTTTCGTGGGAAGTAATTAATATTAAAATAGCCTCTTAAGTTATCAAGAATTTCCTTTGATTCCAACTATGAGGCCCAAACATTAAAAATTACGTAATCTACTGTTTTAGTAAAGAATTCAGTTTTTTAATACTAATGAAATTTTATGTTGTAATATTTTAGATAATTATTTAATAACTCATACTTAAGAAATATATAAAACCCTAGATGTAAACTCCTATTTAGAATATATTTTTTCCATGATTAAAAATACTTTAAGAAAAAAAATTCATTTCATGAAATATTCACGACTTTAAATATAACTTCTTCATTCCCCTTACCCATCCTTATATCCTAATAAATTCAATTATTTTCATGGGATGAGAAAAAAATATTAATAAGGCATACAAAAAGAAGTAAAATAATTAGTTTAGTGAACATGTGAAAACTGATATAAAATTTACCTTTATCATCAATGTAATTCGACAATATAAAATAGATAATATTCACATGAAAAACAATTGATTTTTTTTTAAAAATAAAATCATTAATACCTATAATATGTAAATAAAAAATAATTTATGTGACTTAGAGAACCATATATTCAAAACCCATTCAAACCCTTTTAATTTGAATTTCCATACGACTGACATCTAATATTAACAATAATCATTATATTGGTGAGATATCTGGGTGCACCCAATGTTTAAGATATAATGGGATCTCATAAGGCTATTTGGGTGACCCCATGTGTAATATTTAATGGGATTACTATTTATTAATTGGTTCAACCCTCATTTAATCTATAATGGGCTTACTTGATGCTATCTTGGAAACCCAGTGTTTAATTTGTAAAGGGATCTCCTGAGACAATCAAGGATGTAATGTCTCGGTTCTGGGTACCTCCCAAAGGTTCCCCATACCCTGTTTGTCACATGACCTCAAGTGAATTTCCCCAAATGCCATAGGCTTCCGACCAACAGTGAGGACTAACATCTAATAATGTGGAAACAATCCCTCATTGGTAGAGTAGACATAGAAGAATAACAAATAGTAAAAAAAAATAGGAAGTAGTAATACCATAAAACAAAAGTAAACTGCAGTTGACTGAACGAAATATAACAACTGGAGCATATATAAATGATGCATGTCACATATGTCTAGGTAAGAAGAAGAAAAAGTCACAATGTAGGAAATACAATACTGAAACCAAAGAGCATAAATCAGTAACCTACAACTGCATCACAAGCCTCAGCATGGTCCCATGATCTCCTGCACCAACAATAATCAAGAACTTGATAAAGAATGGAACTTTACCTTATCTATACCTACAACCATATAATCTGTTTGGGTCCAAACTCATTACCCAAATAGGGTGTGAGAAAAATCCCAGTAGGCAACCATTAAAAGATCTGTGGCTAACTATCATTGAATATATATATATATTAGAGGTAATATACAGAAATGAAACAATAAACTAATGCATACTCAAAAGTAAAAAATCATACAGTTCTCGGTTAAATTAAATTTCATTTATTATTTCTTTTATTGTCGATTAATTAAATATGAGGATCTAGCCTATGTTATGTATTTCCCATGTAAAAGTAACAAAATATGTGTCTTAGAAGACCATCTAAAAAATCAAGTGAACCAAGTACAAGCTTGTGATTTGGCTTGTAATTCGCATCACAATCATTCAATTATTCATAAGTAACCCTATGGGAATGTTCTCATAGTCTAACCCATGTGGTTTAACATATCATCAATTCAATAAATAATGACCCTCTAGGAAAGCTCATAGAGTCTAACCCTTTTGGTCCCACATAGAACTAGTCATTTACAAATGACCACCTGGGTAGCTCTCACTGTCAACACCCATTGCTCTACATAGCAATAATAAATTATAATTACCACATGGAATTTCTCATAATCAAAGACCTAGGGTCCAACATTCCTTTAGTAATGACCCTTTTGGGTAGCTATCACATTCTAACACATGTGGTCTATGACCACCAGGTATCTCTCACAATAAATACATCTGTATCAATATAACAACAATTCATACATAAATGACCCTACCTTGAGAATCTATTATAGTCAATTACCCCTGGTTATATATTAACAATGAAAATCACATGCATCTCTTATAATCAGTAACTCCATCTTAACAACACGAGGCATGGAAAACAAAGAAATACTAACAGTCATTCTTGAACAAATGGCCATAATTAAACAATCAAGGGAACTCACCCATGGGGTGTTCCACAACACGATATCTAACCTTATGCATATGTAATATGCCCTTTCTCAATCAACACACAATAGTATGTATTAAACTTGGTTAAATTCCAAAATAAGAAATACCTTAAACATGGGTATTCATCACTTCAAGCACATATAATTTAAATACAATCAAAGAAAGTCATAAAACACCAACCTTGATGTCGTACGATCAACAGTCTTGAACGTCAGCCCTTGAATCGGCCTAGAATGATGTATATCTACAAAAAGGTAACCCATATTAAACATTTAAATACTCATGATAGAGGATAAATTAGGAAGAAAGGATTTTTCTAAAAATAGAACTCACCAGTGGGAATCTAACGCATCTGACGACATCTGAATCAGAGCGTAGATGGCGAAATGGTAGGGGATCGAAGTTCTTTGGTCATCCGTCGCTCTCCTATATAAAACACGGGGGGGAAGAAGGGTGTTCTATATGTGAGACGTGACCCTGCTCTGATATATCAAATGAAATTAAAAGTACACTACATGTTCATTTAATGTATATGTTGTGTACTAGCCTCAACCGGCCCCCACTTTAGGAGGTCTTCCAGGTCACCGACACGATGATGTACTCGATCGTTACACAACCAATACATAGCTATATGCGGTAGCCAGGTACACAATGTGTACTCCTAAGTACATGAAATGTGCTTAAAAAATTTCCATTTCTTCCTTATTCCTTAAAAAACCCGAATTCAAGATCCATATCTAAAATGAAGATCCGAGTTCTTACAAACCTCCCCCTTCAATTCTCCCCCAAATTTCCCTTCCAAGGGAGGTGAAGAAGAAACTTCAAACAACTCTGGCCACTGGGATCACACATTGGCCTCCCTCTCTGATGTATCGTCCGATACTCTCTTGGGTTTCCATATCACCCGTACCAGAAGAACATTCTAGCCATGGAGAATCTCCGTGTTGTGATTTACAATAAATATATGGTGCTACTCGAAGGATACATCCACCATAAAATCTATCTCCTCGGGTTGAAAAACATGATATGGGTCTAAAAAAACATCATTGATGATAAACATGGAAGACATCATGTATATATCCGTACCTCTGAGGTAATTGAAACTGATAGGAAACCGTCCTGACTCTCTCCAAAACCTCAAACGGCCTAATGTAACTCAATGTAAGTATCCCCTATCTCTTGATCCTTTGTGTCCCAACCTCAGTGTGACACGTAAGAAAACATGATCTTCGACTCCGAAGTCTAATGGTTGTATCCATCAATTAGTATAATATTTCTAACAAAACAATTTATTATACATCATATTTCCAATCAAATCCACCTGTTCAGCAGTCTCTTGTTCCAGAAGAGGTCCCAACACTACTGCCTCTCCTGTCTTCTTGCCAACACAGGGGTGATCGGTATGGCCTATCGTAAAAATCCTCATAGGGTCCCATATGAATCATCCTCGGAAAAATATAATATTAGGAAAACTCCACTAGGGGTATGTGACTCTCCCATGAGCCCCTAAAATAAATGAATCATTCTCATAGCATGTCCTACAAACCCTTAATCGTGCGCCTGGATTGTCCATCTATCTAGGGATGGTACGATATACTTAGGAGTACCAGTGTACCTAAAGTTATCTGTGGTCCCTACGAGTCACAAGAAGTAAAACATGCATTCATGTCTAAAACTATAGAGTGAGGAACCCCACGCAACTGTAAACTCTAATGGATGTACAACCTTTCAAACTCATCACAACAGAAGTTTTCATTAATTAGCTTGAAATGTGTAATCTTTGAGAGTCTGTCAACTACAACCCAAACCGCATCATTCCCTTGATAAGACCTCGGTAAACCCATCACAAAATCCATCACAACATCATTCCACTTTCTCCCAGGAATGGGTAACTACTATTAAAGCATTTCTGATTTCTGATGTTCGACATTCACTTGCTTATAGGTGGAACACCTCATGAAAAAACTAGTCACATCATTCTCCATGACTTGCCACCAAGACTAAAAATGTAGATCTCAATACATCTTGGTGAAACCGGGATTAACTTCCCAAACTGAGGAATGAAAATATCACATCAACTCTTCAGGTATTTCTACCAACACCCATACACACCCATGAAAATGAAAACCCACATTCCCTCCTATGGTACACCTCAGAGTAGGTTCCTCTCCTGAAATACTCTCACATAGGACTAGGCCTTCAGAATTTTATAGTTTCCTCATTATCACTAGATCCAGTAGATTGGAAGAAATATCTATAGAAGAAAGAAATATCTTCCCCTCTCTATGATTCACCTCCACATGAATTTCATAGAACATAGACATAAGCTACCACTCACTATTGGCTGTCTGAACTGCCAGAATCACAGTCCTCCTGCTCAACACATCGGCCACTGTGTTGACATTCCCAAGCATGTAGGTAATCTCAAAGTTAAAAGACTGAAGGTACTAAACCCACCATCGCTATCTCACATTCATATATAGATGCGTAAAGACATATTTGATACTTTTGTGGTCAATTTATACCCAAAAATGCTCTCCCAAAAGATAATTTCTCCAACTATGTAAATCATCCACAAATGTATCCAAATTGAGATCATGAATTGGGTAATTCCTCTCATGTGGCCTCAACTATTGATACCCATATGCATTGACTCATTCCCCTTGCATAATCACTACACCAAGATCGATGGATAATGCATCACATTAAACGTTGTAACTCTTTCCCGACTTTGGAAAAATCAGTATTGGTGCAGAATCCAATCTCCCATTCATCTCCTGAAAGGATGAATCATAGGAATATGTCTACAAGTACATTGAACCATTCTTAGTTAGGCTTGTCAGTGGCGTTGCTAATAATGAAATGTTTTGTATAAAAAACCTTTAGTAACTAGTCAGCCCTAGAAAAATTTGTACCTTAAAAACGTTCTTCAGATGCTCCATGGAAACTACTGCTCTCACTTTCTTTGGGTCTACTGGTACTCCTATCTATGATATAACATGACCCAATAAGTGATTCTGGTCCATCAAAAAGTGGAATTTTGAGATATTGGCATATAAATTAGGCTCTCTCAGTGTACTCAATACGATATCATGATGTGTGGATGGTTGTGTCGAGTGTGAAAGTACACAATGATATCATCAACGATGACTACCAAAAAAGAATACAAGTAAGGATGGAACACTTTGTTCATCAGTTCCATGAAAAATATGGGCACATTAGTGAGACCTAATGGAATAACCAAATAATTTTATTGACCATACCTCTCTGAAAGGCTGTAAGAGATATTTCTAATAGTCTAACACACAACTGATGATAATTGGATCTCAAGTAGATCTTTGAGAACACTGGTCCTCCTCTAAGATGATCAAATAGATCATCAATACATGGTAAGGGATATTGGTTCTTAACCATCAACTTCTAAATCTTTTGATAATCCATGCAAATTCAGAGGGTACCACCTGCCTTCTTTGCAAAAAGGACAGGCGAACCCCAAGGATAAGTACTGGGTTGGATGAAACCCTTTCCCTAAAACTCCTATATCTGCTTCTTGAGATCCTGTAACTCTGGTGTAGCCATTCGATATGGAGGAATGGATACTGGTGACGGTTCTTGCACAAGCTCAAAAGATGAATTCACCCCTCTCTCTCTAGAGGTAATCATGAAAAGTCATCTGGAAAAACATCTCAAAAATGATCTGACACTAGATTCAATTCTATCTATGAATTCCTTGGTCATTTAGATATAAACTATAAATATGGATTATACATTATCCAAAACCATGATGATCAGGTCGATATCTACTTACCTGGAAATCCAATTTGCTATTGTGTAGAAAAAACACACCTTACGGTGACGTCAAACTCTACCTGCAATGATAGAAGTAAACAAAGGCCTGAAAGGGGTCCAACCAGTCCATTATGAGAATGACATCGAATCCTATCATTTCTAAGGCATAAGGGTCCCATGAGAAGTGACACCAACCAAGCACAAGAGGGCACTCTTTTCATTGATGTAAAATATACGTCCTAATCCCCAACGGAGTGTCTAGCATCATAATATCCTCAGAATTAAAGATAAAGAGGCTGAGGCACTCTAAAATGGAAACAAATATAAAACTACTAGAAGCCCCTGTATAAAAAAGTGTAGAAGCTAAAACTGAGGAAACTAGAATTATACCTCTAACTATAGAGTGTCCAGGATCCTGCTCATGTAAGGTCTACTCCACTCTCAATCTTTGACCAGCAATATAGCCCTACTACCCTACCTGACTACACTGAACTGATCCACCCTATTTTCGCTGAAAACATGTTGCCTGACTACCACAGTCAGGACCACCACCTCTGCCAAAAAAGCCTGATGAACTCCAGTTACCCGACTGATAAGAAACTGGTGGTCCTACTCTTGAACATGGAGTCATACAGGAATCTATATCACTCACTTCTAGTGAGAATATCTAGAAAAAATGTTGAAGATGTCCCATATTACCGCAAGATCAGCACTCGATTGGGTCATTTGAGCAACATGATCTTGTATGCCCACTCTTCCTGCACTAGTATCATACCACATGGATACTTGAAGAAACATCATGTGAAATCTCTCGATGGAACTTCCTAATATGTGTCAAAGGAGTACCATCTCTGGATACTCAACTGCCCTGGATCGTAGCTCCCAACTCCCTCAAATTGTGCTCGTCAATCAGTGCCTAGTTCACTATATCCATCACTAAAGTTATCCTGAATACATTCACCTAATATCGGATTTCATACCTGAGACTATCCTCAAATCACCTAGATAAATATAACTCCTCACCTCCCAGAATATGTACAAAGCGCTAAAGCTCTATAAACTGAGATGATTAGTCCATCACTTAAAGAGATCCCTGCTCCAAGTGCATGAATCCCGAGCTCAATCATCCCTCAACGTTTCTTGATAAAATTGATCATAGAAGGTCCTATAAAACTTCTCCCAATAAATATCTTGATGATGTATCCCCTATGATATAACATCCCACCATCTCTTTGTGGAATCGTGTTTCATGTGTGTCACAAGTTTCACCCTCTTATCTGGAGGTGTCTCCAGATTCTCAAAGATTGAAAGAATTTCCTCCAACCATGAATATGCATCGTGTGATCCTACATACAAAGAAAAAATGGGAGTATTCTACTACTGAAATACCTGAGTAAAGTCTTCCATATATGGATTAGGATGCGGTGCTCGCTGAAAAGTATATAACACCCTCAAAAAACCATCACCGAACTGTGCACCAGTTATTATGACTGGTATAAAAGCTAGTTCGAAGATGGGCATAGCGAGAGTATTTAGTGGTAGTCTCTGATCTACCATTTCTGGTGTCTGATCATCACCCTATATCTGGCATACAACTGGAGTAAATCATGGTGGGATAACTCTAGAAGGTCAAGAAAACTCCTCGGTACAAAATTATCATGGAAATAAACATATAAGTGCAAGAACAGAACATGAGAAGAATGAATTAAAGTTTTACAATGTAGGGTTACACTGCCTGTATAATTACCACATGGTGTGTTCCCTTTAAGCCTTAACATGGGCATGTACCTCTTCAAACCTGGTAGTGTAACACCCCATACACATGATGTGTTCATCCTGAGACATGGTGTGTACGTGAATTTTCCCTCCTTCCTTAGTCCTTCTACACAGATAGAACTATATGGTTCTGTCCTAGGTAACGCTACACAACGTTTCCACCATAGACATGGAGTTTACTACTTAAGTCCCATCTACCCGTGTCGTTGGTCACATGTTTGGATACACCGTTGATAACTACACGACATGCATAAACTAGACACGATGTGTACATCCTATGTTTCATCCAACTGTGTCATTAGTCACATGACTAGATACATGGTCCTTTAAAATATTGCGTATACTCCCAGTACATAGTTTTCTACAAACGTTTACCAACACCGTGTCTCTAATCACATAGTTAATCACAAGGTCAAGCACTACACAGTGTGTACTCCTGGTACACATAATATACTTAAGAAAAGGAAGTTCTTTGAGAATATAATGACACATTGTGTGTGTTAATAACACCACACATCATGTTGTCTTGGTTTTTGGACATCAGGTCTCTAAAACATCTTTGGAACCCTTAATTCATAAACCTTTTTCCAAGGCCTGACAACTTCCCACCAATGAGAGCCCATACACCCGCAAATCAATGATGGGAATCCTTATTCACATAATAACTTGAAAAAATTCAATTAAAGTTCAAAAATTATCCACGAAATTCCGATCTAAAATATCCCATAACCCATATGTCACAGGATCAAAACCAGGCTCTGATACCACTTTGTAACATCCCGGTTTTAGGTGCTGCCCAAAGGTGTCCCATGCCCAATTGGTTACATGAACTCAAAAGAATTTCCCCAAATGTTAGAGTCAACTGACAAGAATCAAAGGAAAATATCTGATAATGGGGAAACTATTCCCTTATTGGAATAGTATACACAGCGGAATAATAAATAGTAACAAAAGAAGAAGCAGTAGTTCTATACAATAAAATTAAACAGGGGAAGACTGATAGCGTTATAACAACTAGAGAATATGTTAATGATGCATGTCACATGTGTCTAGGAAAGTATCCAAACATATCACAATGCTGGAAATACAATAATAAAACCAAATTTTGAAAGCAGTAAACTCTCATAGAATTGTAAGACTCATCTTGGTCCCATTCTCTCCTACTCCAACAGAAATCAAGTACATGATGAAGAATTATGTTTTCCCTTGTCTATACGTGCAACCATATAATTTTTTTGGGTCCAAAACTATAATCCAAAAATGTTGTGAGATGAATCGAAGTAGGAAACCACCAAAATATTTGTGCCTAAATGTCAGTGAATATATATACCAGGTAATATAAAGTACTGAGGAAATAAACAAAAAATTACTCAAAAGTAAATAATCTAAAAGTATTCAATTACATTCATTTATATTTATTAATTATTCAACCATTTAATAATGAAATCTCAGGATCTATCCTAAGAATTGTATCCCGTGTGTAATAGTAACAAAATAGACATCTCATAAGACTATCTAAACAATCATGTGAACGGAGTCCAAGATTGTGCTTTTTCATGGCAGACACATCATAGTCATTCAATTATTCATAAGCAACCCTCTGGGATAGTTCTCATAGTCTAACCCATATGGTTTAACATATCCTCAATTCAAAAAATAATGAATCTCTAGGAAAGGTCACATAGTCTAACCCCTTCGGTCCCACATAACAGTAATATTTCACAAATGACCAATTCTAATTTCTCACATTCAATGTCTTAGGGTCCAAAATTTATTTAATAATCACCCTATGGGTAGCTCTCACGATCTAACCCCTCTGGTCTATGACCACCTGACAGCTCTCGTAGTCAATAACTCTAGTAAAATAAAACAAAAACTCATACATAAATAACACTATTTAGGGATGCTCTCATAGAAAATTATCCTAGTCATAATTTCATAATATGAATAACATGCATCTCATATAATATGTAACTTCATGATAACAACACGCGGCATGGAAAAAAAGTAAGCCTAACCATCATTCTCAACCAAACGGCCATAATCAAGCAGTCAAAGAAACACACCCTTGTGATGTCCCCCAACAAGGTTTTTAACCATACACATAAGAAAAAACCCTTTTCTCAATCAACATACCATAGAAGGTATTAAATAGGTTAATTTTGAAAACACGCAATACCCTAAACATGGGTATTTGGAACTTTAAAAATATATAATCCAAAGACATTAAAAAGGAACAAACCCCCCACCTTGATGTGATACTATCAACACTCTTGAATTTTGACCCTTGAATCAGCCTATAATGACGTAGATCTAGAAAAAGGTGAAAAAAGTTCATCCATGAAATACTCATGAGAGAGGAGGAATTAGGAAGAAATGCTCTAGGGAAAGAGGGAACTCACCGGTGGGAATACAACACACCTAACTATCTCTCAATCAGAGCTCAGATGGAGAAATGGGTATGGTTCTAAGTTCTTCCATTGTTTTTCACTCTCCTATATGGAACACGTGGAGAATAAGGGTGTTATGGAGATGAGAAGTGACCCCACTCCGATATATCAAATAAAAATAAAAGTTCATTGTGTGTTCAATTAATGTACACGCGATGTACTAGCCTCAATCAGCCCCCTCTTTAGGCAGTCTTCCAGGTCACCCACATGACCATGTACTCTTCCATTACATGGCCAGAACATGGTTGTAAGTGGTACCCAGGTACACTGCGTGTACTTAGAAATTTTTTATTTCATCCGTTTTCCTAAAAAACAACCCGAATTCAAGATCCATACCTGAAATGAAGATCTAGTTTCTTACATAAGTTCACCCATTTATCATGAATATTTCTCAAGTTCCAAATATTTATTAAAACGTTTTTATTTTTTCACATTCCCATTGGAAAATATTTTAAAAAATATTTTAAAATCATAAATAAATAACTTTTGGATATCGAAATATCCTTTTATATTGAAAACCCAATTTCAATACCATAATACACTATTCTTTTGAAATTAAATTATCAATTGAAAATTACCCTTCAAAAAATAAAAATTATTTTTATTTGAATAAAATAATAAAACCTTCAAAGGAATATATAAATTAAATATTGGCCATGTCAATGGAAAATTAATTTTTTACCATGTAAATTTTGAATAAAACTTCCCTTTTATCATTTTTCAAAATAAACCATGTAAAAAACCTAAAAGTATTTCTTTTGAAAAAAATATTAAAGTAAAAAAGTTATATAAAATATAATTTATAAATTTTATTATTTCTATATTAATTAATTTTAAAAACATATGAAGGAAAATTATTTATTGGAATGAAATCATTAAATGAAATTTTTATAAAGAAAAAATCCCTTATCACATTATATATATTTGAATATTAAGCCCCATGAATTGATAAATTTAAATAAAACCATAAATATCATGATAGTAGAAAATTTCATCATATTATATATTATAGGGGATGTATATGATACTCGAAACAATGTATAGGTGTATGATATCAATTTTTTTCTCAATTAAAATAGATTGATATAAAGTCCCTTACCTTGAATCTAATTCTTCACATGTGTATTTATCTTCCCAAATAATCAAAATATGTTAATAATTTATTTTATTGAAAAATATTCAATTTTTATTATTTAATTTATTTACCATATTAACATGTTATTTACAATTACATAATCAATTCTGTTGGAGTTGAATGTCTAGACCATATTAGAATTATGTGTCAAATCTTATATTAATATGTCGACTAAGGAAAATGATATCATCATTAAAAAATGTCGAGAATAATTATCAGGACATATTTATCATATTTCTAAATAAATTTTACTTTTAAAATCAATCATGAAATATGGTTATGAAAAATAAATTTTGATTACTATAATAGGGATGGTAGGTCATACGTACACATGAGTAACATTCAAATTTTTCAATGATCATTATAGAAATAAGGTATGTAGAATTTAACCATTTTAGAATAAAAAATATATAAGTATATACATTATAATAAATTATATATAGTTATATAAATTATTATTTTGATGGGGTTATGATAAAAAAGGAATCACATCGCATTGAGGAGGCGGAATTCTACACATCCACTAATAAAGATATCACTTTTTCAGTGTGGGAGATGGTAAGAAGAAAATGTTATATTAAATTTATTGAAATATAATTATATAATTAATATACCAATTATGTCATTTAAATCATATATCTTCATTATAGATAGCATTATTATCTTCCATACCACATGTTAGTGAAAACGAATCACATCGCTTTGTGAGGTAGTAGTCAGTCGTACACGCGAGTGATTTTATCGTATCCTATGCGGTAAGAAATTTAAAAACAAATTATTTTATATAACCAATCCATTGGTATAATTTTATTATAAATATGATAAATATATTATATGAATATTATTTCCATCATTATTCTCTACCACGAGATGTGGTAATGAAAAAACAAACGACATCGTTTTACGAGGTGGTAGTCCACCATACACACATATGATTATTCCATAACCCATTTGATGGAATTTTGTATGTTTGAAGGTATAAAACATAAAATAAAAATACATATATTTATTTATTATACTTAGGAAATTATATAATCATGGGATAAGAATAATTTATTGTGTGGAGAAATAATGAAAACAAAAATGCTTATCGATAAACATTACATATTCTTCACGTAACTCCTTTTATTTTTCACCAAAGGACTTAATTGGTTATATATATGAAACAATTAAGGCTTAAAAGATGATAGGGGTTAAATTTAAAAGTTATTTTAATGGAATTTCTGAAACATATTTCATGTGAAGAGGTGAGTCAAACGAGAGGCCTTTTAACAATGGGGCGAGTGGGAAACTTTTATATTTTTTAAAGATGGAATTATACCAATTTTTTTTCACAAAAAGTGGATCAAATAATTCACCAACATCTATAATAGAATGTAAATTTTATAAATATTACCATCCCATGGGTTTTTAACATGTTTCTAGATCATTTAGCCAAATAATATTAATGTGTAGACACTATTTAAACTCATTTTTACCGTAAATGTTGTTATTGTTTTGAATTATTTTCACTAATAAATTTGGAAAAAAAATTAACTTATTAGAAATTATAAATTACTATTCAAAATATATAATTAATTTTTCAAATTAAATTCAACTAACTGGAATAATAAATTTTAATATTAATCTTGTAGTTACTGTGATACAACATGTTTTTATTAAGTGTATTTTTTTTAAAAAATAGGATTCTATATTAACTATATGACTTATAATTATCATTGTGTGAACCTAAATTAATATTTTATAATTTGTAGTTAATAAAATTAATCTAAAACCTTCACCATTAGTGATTATTTTAATTTATTAAAAAATTAAAAAATTATTTATTTTAAAAAAAATTTAGATAAAACTGTATTTAAACCTAAAAATATTCCTCTATTAAAAAATGTAATTTTTTTTTCAAAACTAGTTAAGTGGATTAAATATAACTAAAAAATATATAGGGTACTTGGAAACATATAAAAACATATTTATACTTTTAAATTAATTAGTTTATTAGACGAACTAACTTTTTTTCAAAACATCACTATTTTGGTTAATTCACTGAAAAACAAATATTTTCCAAAAAGCTCAAAATTTCACTAAACATAATTTTTTGAAATCATGATTTAAAAATTATATTAATTTTATAAAATTAAAATTATAAAATTTATAAATTAATTTTGTAAATAGAACTTTATATGAATGGTGTTTAACTAAAATATTTTTTTATAATTAAATATTAATTAATATTTTTATATCTAGTATATATTAATACTTCAGATTAATAAATATGAATATTATTTATTCAAAAACTTAATGATTTTTTACGATTTATTTACTCAAGAGTTTAATAATAATTGTTTTAAGAAAAAAATTATTTTTGGTAGAAAAACCATTTTCATAAAAAACCATGCCTTCAAAAAATCAACAAAAAAAATTATCATTTCTCAAATGATTTAGTAATGCTTTTTTCCCCATTTTAATTTTTTCTTGCACTTTTTTTCAAATTATTTTTCATTTCAATTTCCAAATAATTACACTTTTCCCTCACAAATTTTTTTAAAGAATATTTATTTTTACCTGTACGAAATGTTTTGAATTTTTTGTTGTCATGACCTCACAATGATTTAAATATTCATTTATAAATAAATTTTTTTATTTTCAAATAGAATATTTTTTTTACAAAAAATAATTTTTTATTTTTTTTAAATAAGAGATGATATTTTCCTCGTGAATAGGTGTCAATTATTTTTAAATATTCATTTATAAATCATTACATTTTTTTCAAAATAAAAATATATCTAAAATAAATTATATTTTAAAAAGGGTATTTCAAATTCAAAAATATATTTTCATCAGGAAATGTTTTAAATTGTTTTTAATGATTCCATTATATATTTTCAATGTTATTTTTAAATGAAATAGATTTCTAAAAAATTTTAATTGTATCTGAAGTAATTTTCAATGAAACGGAATTTTACTCGAGAAACGATCCATGTGTGTTATCTTTTCAAATAATTATTAATGTAATATTACATCCTTTTGTGTCACATAAAATGTTCTATGGATATGATCAAAGGATACCGTTTTTATTCATTATCAAAAATTTTTTGATTAAAATTTTTTTATTGAACCCTTTTCTCCTCACATGTTACACCATGATAAAATTCTTATGAAACACACATATTTTTTCATGGGTTACTTGATTATGGAATGATTAAATTATTATAAAAACTATCTCATTTACGCAGAGAGGATAAGGGCACATGAGCACCCACTTTCCCTCTCCCGCTGGTCTTTGGGCCCCAGTCATCCATCTCGGAGTAAGCCCCGATCTTCTGGGCCTCTTTAGAGTGTAAGCCCCAATCCATCATTCCGAGATGCCGTAGAGCATAATCCCCAAGCAAAACGAACTACAGGGACATTGATCCATGCCAAATCATGGTACGTAGGAAGCCTCCATGAGGTTCAAGCCTAATTTTCTGGGCCACCCTCATGCGTAAGCCCCACTCCACTTCTCACAGATGGACCTTTCGTGACGTGATCCTATGGTCCATGTTGCCTCTTGTTTCTCACACCGAGCATGACTAATGTGGACTTAGAGTAAGCATCAACTATGACATTCTCCTATGGGCCTCCACGAAGTGTAATCCCCAATCCATCATTATGGGCTTCCTCAGAGCGTAATCTCCAAGATATATGCGAACTATGTGGACTTTGATCCCTTCCTCCTAGATAGCGTACGTAGGAAGCCTCCATGAGGTTCAAGCCCACCACGCATCGGACCACCTGGTCTCTCTTAACGTCGGTTCCCTGACACCTAAGCGAACTACGGGGACTATGATCAATGCCCAATCATGGTATGTAGGAAGCCTCCATGAGGTGTCAGCCCACCACTCGATCATTTCTTCACGTAGAGTTCCACCCTCATCGAGCATGATGTTAAACTATATATCTGAACTATGGGGACTTTGATCCCTGCTTCCTAGGAAAGGTACTTAGGAAGCCTCCCTGAGGTTAAATCCCAACAACCGGTCGATCCGATCATCTCCACATTAGTTCACCGCGCCACTCCTGGTGCCGCCTCAAGCGAGTTCCAACCCTTCGGGGACATTAATCCAACGAGGGATGGTAAACCTCGGGCATAAATGATTCTGAACCCCTGCGTCCAGTTGACCCTTGCCCACCAAGGTTAAATCCATGGATACTATGTTTGGGTATAAACCAAAGATTCATGAACATATGAATACGTCTTAAATCTATAAGAGTGTCCCGGAACATGCAATAATTTCCCCCAAAAAAGGGTGTGAGGATCCGACTTCCCATCCTCTTCACCAATGTGGGTTCTTAAGGGTCGCTGGTCATACCATCCGGCGAACGCCTGCCTTTGGAAAGCAGGTCCATCAATCATTGGATATGGAGTCGTTGGGCGTTTCGTGGCTGAAAACCAGAACGAAACAACCCTACTTAATCCTTTCTTCATAACATAGGTATAAAAACATAAGAAATGATGAACTCAGATGCTTAGTAAGGATAACCATCATCGATAACAATATATGATCATATGAAATCATGAAATATGTATAAGGATATATGATCATAAACACAAATTAAAATGTTCATGCCCAACCTTTCATGTATCATCATCCTGATTCATTGAATAAAACGTTGTCATTTTGGAAAGCATGGGCCATAAGAGTGAGAAATCGTTATAAAAAATCATGAATCATAAAGACATGTCATGAAATTGTACCACCATCATTAGTATTTAAATCCATTTAGCATGAAAATGTTAACTACCGATACCATCAAGATAGTTCATTGAGAATCTTTACATATTTCACAATGTGGATGAGGACACACCTAATTCCCATAGTGGATCCAGACACCCCTGTATTATATAGTGGATCAGGACACACCTATTTCAGATAATGGATTCAGAAGCCCCAATTTTGAATAGTGGATCAAACCAATTGACATGTCTACCCTTATTATCTCATGAGATAAAAAAATTTCCCAATAAATTTGTGGGGGCATATAGCTTCTACCAATATTATAATTAAAATCATATTTAAGTGTTCCAAAAGATCATAAAACATTAATCATATCATATCCCGTGAAATGCTTTTTTTTCATAAATGTTTCATCATTTAATAATCTGCGTAAATGAGATAGTTTTTATAATAATTTAATCATTCCATAATCAAGTAACCCATGAAAAAATATGTGTGTTTCATAAGAATTTTATCATGGTGTAACATGTGAGGAGAAAAGGGTTCAATAAAAATATTTTAATCAAAAAAATTATGATAATGAATAAAAACGGTATCCTCACATGTTACACCATGATAAAATTCTTATGAAACACGCATATTTTTTCATGGGTTACTTGATTATGGAATGATTAAATTATTATAAAAACTATCTCATTTACGCAGATTATTAAATGATGAAACATTTATGAAAAAAAATCATTTCACGGGATATGATATGATTAATGTTTTATGATCTTTTGGAACACTTAAATATGATTTTAATTATAAGATTGGTAGAAGCTATATGCCCCCACAAATTTATTGGGAAATTTTTTTATCTCATGAGATAATAAGGGTATACATGTCAATTGGTTTGATCCACTATTCAAAATTGGGGTTTCTGAATCCATTATCTGAAATAGGTGTGTCCTGATCCACTATATAATACAGGGGTGTCTGGATCCACTATGGGAATTAGGTGTGTCCTCATCCACATTGTGAAATATGTAAAGATTCTCAATGAACTATCTTGATGGTATCAGTAGTTAACATTTTCATGCTAAATGGTTTTCAATACTAATGATGGTGGTACAATTTCATGACATGTCTTTATGATTCATGATTTTTTATAATGATTTCTCACTCTTATGGCCCATGCTTTCCAAAATGACAACGTTTTATTCAATGAATCAGGATGATGATACATGAAAGGTTGGGCATGAACATTTTAATTTGTGTTTATGATCATATATCCTTATACATATTTCATGATTTCATATGATCATATATTGTTATCGATGATGGTTATCCTTACTAAGCATCTGAGTTCACCATTTCTTATGTTTTTATACCTATGTTATGAAGAAAGGATTAAGTAGGGTTGTTTCGTTCTGGTTTTCAGCCACGAAACGCCCAACGACTCCATATCCAATGATTGATGGACCTGCTTTCCAAAGGCAGGCGTTCACTGGATGGTATGACCAGCGACCCTTAAGAACCCATATTGGTGAAGAGGATGGGAAGTCGGATCCTCACACCCTTTTTGGGGGGAAATTATTGCATGTTCCGGGACACTCTTATAGATTTAATACGTATTCATATGTTCATGAATCTTTGGTTTATACCCAAACATAGTATCCATGGATTTAACCTTGGTGGGCAAGGGTCAACTGGACGCAGGGGTTCAGAATCATTTATGCCCGAGGTTTACCATCCCTCGTTGGATTAATGTCCCCGAGGGGTTGGAACTCGCTTGAGGCGGCACCAGGAGTGGCGCGGTGAACTAATGTGGAGATGATCGGATCGACCGGTTGTTGGGATTTAACCTCAGGGAGGCTTCCTAAGTACCTTTCCTAGGAATCAGGGATCAAAGTCCCCATAGTTCAGATATACAGTTTAACATCATGCTCGATGAGGGTGGAACTCTATGTGAAGAAATGACCGAGTGGTGGGCTGACACCTCATGGAGGCTTCCTACATACCATGATTGGGCATTGATCATAGTCCTCGTAGTTCTCTTAGGTGTCAGGGAACCGACGTTAAGAGAGACCAGGTGGTCCGAAGCGTGGTGGGCTTGAACCTCATGGAGGCTTCCTACGTACGCTATCTAGGAGGAAGGGATCAAAGTACACATAGTTCGCATATATCTTGGGGATTACGCTCTGAGGCAGCCCATAATGATGGATTGGGGATTACACTTCGTGGAGGCCCATAGGAGAATGTCATAGTTGATGCTTACTCTAAGTCCACATTAGTCATGCTCGGTGTGAGAAACAAGAGGCAACATGGACCATAGGATCACGTCACGAAAGGTCCATCTGTGAGAAGTGGAGTGGGGCTTACGCATGAGGGTGGCCCAGAAAATTAGGCTTGAACCTCATGGAGGCTTCCTACGTACCATGATTTGGCATGGATCAATGTCCTTGTAGTTTGTTTTGGCTTGGGGATTATGCTCTACGGCATCTCGGAATGATGGATTGGGGCTTACACTCTAAAGAGGCCCAGAAGATCGGGGCTTACTCCGAGATGGATGACTGGGGCCCAAAGACCAGCGGGAGAGGGAAAGTGGGTGCTCATGTGCCCTTATCCTCTCTTGCAGTGCACGAGGGCTTCCTTCTAATGGCTATATTACCATCTCCGAGAAACCCTAAACAAGTGGAGTGGAAGAAAGGGGATTCCCGAGCTCAGGCTCAACATTATCATGGGAATGTGAACCTAGGAATGCTTCGAGAATCTGCTCAAGGGTCGGGGCAGCCCCTTTTCCCCTGTTTACCGTGGGTATGTGAACTCCAAACGGTGCGCTGATCTGCTTGAAAGTTACACCATGAGGATCTGGTAGCTCTGGCGGAGTCCTCGGCTCAGGGCCGATGAATAGGCCAATGAGGGAGTCATGGAGGAGCTGGCTTGATCAGATGGATTTTACATGGCTCTGGAAATGAGAACACCGAAGTATTTGGCGAGCCACCAAGAGGTATGGGTGGTGGTGCCCTTCGCATGGGGAAGTGCCACACAGCTGGAGAAGTCGTCCGCGAACTAGGGCAGTTCGTGGCTTCAGGTTCAATCCGCGAACTAGGGTGGTTCACGACTTCGGGTTCAATAAGTGAACCAGGGTGGTTCGTGGAGGGTTCCATGCAGGCAGTGGCAGCCAAGGGCGGTGCCGATCGGAGGGTCGTCGGTCGGGGCTTCGCCCTCAGAGGAGGGTGCTACGTGCTACAATGGATGGGAAAAGAGGCATAAACTCCCTGGTCCCTGGGGAAGTCATCCGCAGAGGGGGTATGGTTCACGATTCTCCTTTTTTTGTATTTTAGGTTCGCGGTTCACCAAATTATTATGCGTTTTCCAATTCCTTCTTAATGCATATACCTGTTGTGGTTCACGGATGGGAATTTCGATGTTTGCGAAATCCAAAGCCTTCCTTAAACAGATCTCCTTCCGAATCTCCAATCCCTCCAAATCTGATTCCAGCTCTCTGATCCCCTCCTTCTTTACCCCTTGGTTTCCTTTTATAGAGTGGGGAAAGGAATGTATCTGTGTCCACGCGGCCCCTTTTGCGGAGGCCCATAACCAAATACACAGTTTACCACGAACTTGGTCAATCCGCGATTCGCGGTGGGTATTGAACGCTCCCCCCCTCAGCGAGGCGAACTCAGGGAGTGCTCCGCGGCTACGAAGGGTTCCGCTTCTATTCCACAAATGACAGCGAGTGCGACATGAACCGGTCGACGCGGTCCACAGTTGGGGTGGTTCGTGACGATGAACCAGACAGTCGCCCATCCTGCCTCGCGACCGTGGAGGCTCTCCGCCTCCATTTCGCGAACGACAATGGTTCACAGAGGGGTGCCTCGCGGTGTCTGGCCACGTTGCGCTTCCATGGACCGGTTCGCGGACCAGTCCATTATGTGTCCATTCATTGATTATTTTCCCCAATTCTTTGTGGGATTTTGGTAAAATTTCCTTTTTGGATTTTCAGGACCCTACAAATGCCCCCCATCAAAATGGGTTCTGATCGGAACAAAGAGGAGGCCATTTCGATGCAAATTGGTCATGAAAATTAGATGGTTTGTGGTAGAAAGGTAGACCTGGTTGGGGACCACGCCTATTAATACGGTGTTCCCTCACTTTTCTTTTACCTAATTCTTCGCAAAACTAGTTCTCCTTCGCCTCCACGAGTTTTCTCCTTCACGAAGTTCCTCATCCGCGAACTGGAAGCAACCTCCACGAACCATTCCTTCTTCGTGGTCGTCTTCACCCGTGAACCAACTTCTTGACCGCGAACCATTACTCTTAATTAATTAAAAATAAAGTGATTACGGGTTGCGAAGAACTTTCTTCACATTTTCAATGCTCCGCAGACTAAATATCTCTTGAACTTTAAAAAGTATCTGAGTCTTCCGGATAAACTCGGGATTGAAATTTCATGGAGCGACTTGGTTTGCAGTTTCCTGGCCAACACTCCGCAGGCCAGGGCTTCGCGGACGGATTTCGCAAAGGGCTGGTTCGCATGATGATGTCATCGTGAACCATCCTCCAAGGCCTCCTTGCGGATTTGATTATGAAGGCTCTTTAACCATTCATTTGGATAATTTTTTCTCCAGATTTTTATTCTGGACTGATTTCTCTCATTGTTCAGGGAGAAAATATGGTTCCCCCTCGTTCTGCGCTGAGGCCTGCTACAGAGCCCCTCTCAACCGGCTCATAGAGACATTCAACTATGACTCACAGTGCGGAGGGCCTCAAAGAGGACCCTAGTCTGTCCATCATTCCTGATGACGGTGTTTTGAAGAACCTGCTCTCTCCGGAGTTTCTGAGTTATCCATTATCCAATCGGCTCCTGCTCTACAGCTTCTATCTTCAGGATGACGTCCCAATCCCACATACTTTCTCATGTCTCCCTTATCCTTTCCTGGAAGTGCCTTCAAAATCCATTTAAGCAAACCTTACCCAATCCGGGGAGATAATCTATAATTTTTTTTCTGAAAGACACATTTATTCTGAGGGTCTCTATCTGGACTCAAAGCGATCAGTTCCCTCAAGACATTTCTCAGAAAGTTGTCCTTAAGGACTACCCTTATATTATCAACCTTGCTCGAAGGGATCCTGATGTGGGATGGGTTCCCAGGTGGGACCTACGGTCTGGCGGGCTCTTCTCAAATGATTGGGCTTGGGCTTTCTGGGTCAATCATCATTTTTGGGAGTCTCCCGATTCACTTGAAGCGGTCAATATATACTCTGCAGTGCGGGCTTCCCAATTTTCTGTATACCCACCATCTTCTATCCTACCCGACCTGTTCATCCGCTGGTGTTTAAGTACTAATACTTTCCACCTTGCCCACAGTGAAGTCAACATTAGTCTGTGGGACACCTACCAGATAGGAGGGCTGTTGATTTCTGGCGAGATGTATGACGAATTGTTTCCCACTCCCCATATATGGGACGGCGTTGAACATGTGACTTTATTGGCGAAAGATCTGCTGACCATGGCGGAGCAGTCACTAGGTCAGGCCTTGCGTGCCCGATCACTTATCCCTTATAGAAAATGGATAGGGTTATTTCTGAACACCACTAGTCCTACGCTGAAGATTAAGCGTCCCATGACCCACCCTTCCCAACAGTCATGAACCATTCGAGGTTCTTACTGGGCGGTTCTGGAAGTAGGCGACTACCTTTCATGGGGTTACGAGATGCACCCTGGTGTGTTGTCTATGCTCCGGTTGGCCGGTCTTCTTGCTATGTTTTTGAGCGGGTGGTTATTTCCTTCCCGGGATGTTAACCCAGGTGTTTGGGACAACACTGTGATGACGGTGGCCAAGTTAGCAGAGGGCCGCTTGGTGAATTTAGTCATGCCCACTTTGGCTCATATCTACGAGCTACTGAGCCTCATGCAGGGGGGCAGGTCACCCTACCATCTAAGCGGGCCATTTCAGTTTTTGTACGACTAGGTGGCGGATCACTGTCGCTGTTATGAATATCTTCACAACACGACCATCATGCTTCCTACCTTTCGGCCTACCCTACTGGATATAGCCGGAGTTCTCTTGATGTCTCTCAACTCTAGTGAAGTCCTCGAGCTCCTGAGCAACTTCTCAGAGTTCATCTTCACTCCCTACCCTACCCTGTCTGGCGCCTTAGTTGACAACCGCCGGGGGAGCCTAGAGGAGCGCTCTTACATGATATCCCTGTGGGATGGGTTTCTGTTCGCACGGATCGACGAGGTTTCATTGTGTTAGTTGTATGTCCCGTATTGCTTTCCTTGCCAGTTTGGGTGCATGCAAGTCCAAGTTTCCCTTCCCCCTTCTTGGGATCAAGGACTGCATCCAGCCATACTTCGTCTGTGGTGGCTGATGCTGACGCGGGAGGGATCTGGCGCAAGCATTCCCCAGCCTGATATGGGGGAGGCTGCCGGCCTTTCCATGGAGTATGCAAAAACATGGGTAAAATACTATCCTGATGGGATCTTAGGGAAGGATATCTGGAAGGATCCCAAATTAGGAGGTATTGTGGCTACTATATCCACAACACCTTCCTCATTAGTTTTAAGGGAGGACTGGCTAATGGCTCATCGATCAAAGTGACTTAGATAACTTTCCTCTCCCAACCCTGCGGTGGCTGCAGTTCATGAAAATTCATCCTTCTTGTGCGTGGATGAGAACGGCCCTGTGGCTTCAGGTCCCAGCGAGACCATCCCGGAGGTTCCTCCAGTCGATACCAGGCTTTGAAACTTGGTCCCCAAGCCTGAACCGGGTTTAGGGGCTCCAGACATTCAAGCTTCAGAGTCAACTTCTAGTGAGCACACGTTCGTGCGGGCTGCCGTGCCAGACTTTGTTCTCGTGTCGTCCAGCGAGGATACCGATGATCCTCGTACCATGGCTAACCATCGGGTAGTGCGTAGGTGGGCCTGGCCCTGAATCTGTGAAATCTTCACCGAAACCCCCTTAGCTGAAATGGAAACTAAAACCGAAGCTCTTTGTCAGATCTTCCTGGGTTTGGGGTTGGGTGGCTTTGACTATTGGCAATTCTATTCTCTTTCTTGCCATGTTGTCATGGCCCGTGAGGAAGCTTTCACTAATGAATTCAAGCTTGCTCACTTCGAGACCACTCATTGTGGGGCCCGAACATTGGAGAAAACCACAACAAAGCTCCATCAACTGATAGTACGGGAGGCGATCTCTCGATATCAGGCGGCCATCCTATCCTCTGAGTTGCATAAATGTGAAGAACGGGCCGCGATGCTGAGAAATAAGTTATCGTCTATGAATGGTCATCTTGAAGTTACCAGAAAATGGATTAACGATCTGCAAACCACAGTGGAGAGTTTTCGTCCGGTGGTTGATGCTGAAACCAGGGAGAAGGCAGTGTTGGAATAATCCTGCAGCGACCTTTGCCGCGCAGTCGCTGATCTAGTGGGGAGAGCAAGTCAGGTTCCTTTATAACTATCAGAGCTACTTTTGTATCCCCAATTTTACTTACCCCTCTGTACCCTTTTTTGTGAAGGAGAGACCCCATCTTGTGGACGTCCTACCCTCTTTTTTTTTGTTCGAATGAAACACAGTCTCTGTCAATCACTCGTTTCTGTAGAATTTGATTGTTACTTAGAACAATTGTTGTGAAAATAACAATTCAATGAATCAGAACTAATCATAACTTAGGAAAACAAGCTCTAATTTTTTTCTGGACCATGTGATCAAGTGAGCATAGTCTGACTATTGCTAGGGTTTTGTAGAAAAACCCCACAATTTTTTTTGTCTTTTTTTAATACCCTGATTTTGCCTGGGACCATTTGGTATGGGCCTAGCGGGTATATCCCGGCTTTTACGTAGGTCTCCCTTTTCGGTTCTTCGGCCTAACAGACTTTGTGCCTCTTTCTTTTGTGAGCGGTTTGAAGTCCCGCCGTCAAGATTATCACTACTAATGTTTTAGGTCAAACAACTTTGACCAAATATGGCAGGGCGAGGGCCCCCAATGGGGTTAAACTGATTAAAATATGTCTCAATATCCTTCAAATTCACGTGGGGGAAAACATGTTTTAATTTGAGCGGCATACATGGCATGTCTCAAGGCATGGTAGCCGTGTCAGCGTACAAAGTTAGGAAGAGCATTGCCTAAGGTAAACATTCCTTTGGTAGATGGTCCATGGGCGATCAATATGCATAGCCACTGAGGGCGTGGTATCAATAATAATACTAAGGTGTCCTTAAATCAAAGACTTATCCATTTCTGATGGCCAGGGGACTTTATGGAAGTCCGGCTTATGGATACCACGATGGGTGGTATGGAAAATTATGAAAACCACCAGGGGTGGCTCAGAAGTGGAGTGTGATATCTGAAAGGGTTTTGGGAACATCCGTACTAATAAAGAGCGTGATCTGGAGACCACCTCCCTACGCATTTAGCTAGCGTAAGGGATGGTTGAGGCTTGACGCAGATTAAAGTCATGCAGTTGGGACATCATTAAAAGAAATGGATCAACTTCTCCTGGTTCCTAGTAATCTTGTCAATGACGTTCCACCACATTTAGGCAGGGTTGTGAAAGAGGTTCGTAAACTGTAGCTCAGAGGGTTTCCGAATCACAGGATGGACATGGGGCAAAGAGGCCAAGAGGCGTACGAAGGGAAGAAATGCCTAAGGAAAACTTGCCTTTGGTAGATGGGCCAGGGGCGATCAACATGCAGAGCCGCTGAGGGGATGGTATGCATAGTCATACAATGGGAAACTTCAGGGAAGTTGAGATTTGGAACCACCAGGGGTGGCTTATGAGAGTTTGGCTTTTTTCTGAGTACAGAGTATGGTTTATGATGAGAGGGTGATTGAATAAGAGGGAAATATCTAGACTAAACTTCCCGAGAATGGGTGAAGTAATTCTTTCTCATGATGGTGTGAGGTGGTGGTTCGTGAGGTCTAACCCGTGCACTGAAAGATGAAGAAAATCCTCTGTTTCTCATTGAACCCATGACGAGTATGACTGTGTAGTTTATCGTCATGTTGTTGGGACATAATTCGTGCAGTTCGGTATCATGCGACACAGAAGAGAGGCATTTTCAAAGGTTTCTATACAGGTTAACATTATGCAGCGAGGACAACGACATGTTTAAAGGTTTCTATGCAGTTTAACATCATGCAGCGAGGACAGGGGGCATTTTTAAAGGTTGCTATGCAGTTTAACGTCATGTAATGAGGACAGAGACATTTTTGCAAAGGATTCTCTTCATCAGAATGTAACTGGGCTTGAATACCTCAACATGCCCCAAACGTGGGGGGGGGGGGGGTTGATTGGTGTAAATCATGGTTCTGGGGATTCTTGGATTAGGAAAGTTGATATAGGGGCTCTAAGACAGGTAAGCGTACGGGGCTAGGAAGAGCATCAGCTGCGGAAATCTTGCCTTTGATGGACGGGCCAGGGGCAGTCAATATGTAGAGCTGCTGAAGGCATGGTATGCATAGACGTACAAAGGTGTCCACAGGTTGATGAATTTCCACTTCTGATGTCCATGAATGGTTAGGAGGATCCACAATTATCTGGTCCACGAAGTCTGTCATTTGGTAGGAGAATGTCTGGACATGTCGGGGATATTCGTCCCTGGTTGCTTGTTGAGTTTCAAAGAGCCCCCCGCGCTGATCTTTTCTCTATTTTTTTTGTGCAGGGGTGTGCCTTCATTCCATGAAGTTTAACATCATGCGGTAAGGATGAGGTACTCCTAGTTTATCGGTCATAGAACTCGGACCATTGGGTGACTATTTTTGTAGTCATTCGAAGGATAACTGAGTCAACATGTTCTGTTATACTTAGAACAGGGCGGGTGATGAAGGTCGTAAACTACAACATTGGGCTTTCCCGGATCCGGAGGTATGGTGTGGGGGCTCTGAGGCCGGTTGTCGTACGGATCTAGGAGAAGTACCACCCGAGGAAATCATGCCTTTGATCGACGAGCCAAGGGCTATCATTATGCAGAGCCGCTGAGGGCATGGTATGCATAGTCATACAAAGGTGTCCCCAGGTCAATAACCTTCCACTTCCGATGACCCTGAATGATAATGAGAATCCGTTATTGCTCCCAATGCAGAGTTCGGCACGTGGGGATAATGGTGTCTAGGTATACAGAAAACATCTTCACTGCAATTGTCCGTTGAGTAAAATTAGCCTAGTCCTAGCTTTATGTTTGTTAATGCAGGTCGCTATGTGAACCACTGGCGGACACACAAGCTAGCCAGATAGGGAAACCCTGGAAACACCTGAATATGAAAAGAGGAATGAACTTGTAAACCACTTCGCCATAAAATTCTGGATCAAGAGGTATGGTATGGGGGCTCTGAGGTCGGTAAGCATAAAGATCTAGGAAGAGTGTCGCCTATGGAAATATTTCCTTTGGTAGATGGTCCATGGGATATCAATATGCAGAGCCGATGAGGGAATGGTATGCATAGTCGTACAATGTTGTCCACGGGTCGATGACTTTCCACCTCCGTTGGCCATGAGTGGTTATGAAGTTCCATAATTATCCGGGCCGTGGAGTCTAATGTATGGAAAGGATGTAACCAAATGTGCAAGGAGTATCTCCATATCGTATCGCCATGTGTCCTGGGTTGGTCGCGATGAAGTCCGTGTAGTTTAACATCATGCCATGAGAACAAACTCCATGCAGTTTAACATCATGCGGTAAGGATGAAGGTGACCTGATGTTAAAGAAAAAAGGGTCTGTGCAGTTTAACGTCGTGTGGTGGGGAAAACTTTCGTACAGTTTAACGTCATGCTGTAAGGATGACTTCCATGAAGTTTAGAGTCATGATGTAGGGACGAAGATATAAAACTCGTGTAGGTCTGGTCCGTACACGGGGGAAGGGGGCATTGTTAACATCATTGTATGTGCAGTTTAACGTCGTGCGGTAAGGACAGGAAGTACACCCCATGTCGGTCTTGTTCGCACACGGGGGGGGGGGGGGAGGGAATCTTTTTTTCAAGGGGCTGGGCCAGGACTGGGGATCTTGGCGTCGCTACGTATCCTTCGAGGGTAGGAATCAAGCTATACATAGTTCTCTGGAATGAGTACACCCCGTGCAGGTCTGGTCTATACACGGGGGAAAAAAGGTATTTTTTTATTCAGGGGGCTAGGCCAAGACTGTGGATCTTTCCATCACTATGTATCCTGAGAGGGAATGAATCAAGCCTTATGTAGTTCTATGTAATCCGTGCAGTTTAACGTCATACGGTGAGGATAGAGTCCATACAGTTTAACGTCATGTGGTTAGGACGATGAGTACACCCCATGCAGGTCTGGTCCATAAATGGGGGGAGGGGTATTCTTAAATCTTCATCATCTGTTCAGTTAATCGTCGTGCAGTAAGGACGAACTCCAAGTAGTTTAACGACATGCGGTGAGGACTTGGGACATACATTTTAACGTCATGTGGTCAGGATGAAGGCCATACAGTTTCTATGCGAAATACTTCTTTAAGAATCTCGCATTCGTAGGAGCGGTTGTAAATTGTCCGTCCATAGAGATCAGGGTATATGCTCCATTGGATTAGACCTTGTGTACAACACATGGTCCTTCCCACTTAGGCTTTAGATTTAGAGGCTTATTATCGGGTATCATTGGGGTCCTAAGGACTAACACTAATTCTCCTTCCATGAAAGACTGGAGGCGGGCCATTTTGTTGAAGGATCGTGCGATCCAGTTCTGGTACACTTCCAGGTGGTGCAGAGTGTGCAACCGCTTTTCATCTGGCTGTTCCAATTCACCTATCCGCTTTTATGACTAATCATAATTGGATAATCGATCACATATGGCAACACAAAGTGAGGGAATTTGGAGTTCAATGGACAGGACCTCCTCTGTGTCGTGCACCAATGAGTACGAGGTAGACAGAGTAGCGGTGAGGATTGTGGTTAGATAATACCACAATGCATGGAGGAGTAAATCTAGCCATGAATTCTTGTCTTCGTCCACAATTTTCTAGAGGATTTTGGACAGGGTCTTGTTGAAAGATTATATCTGTCCGTTGGCCGCTGCATGGTAGCGGGATGAGTGGTTAGCCTTGATACCATACTTGTGGTATAGCTTTTCCAACTCAGCAGAGCATAAATTGGTGTCGTTGTCCGTTAGTATGTTTTGAGGGACACCAAATATGGTGATGATATTTGTCTTCATGAAGCTGACAATATTTCACTCCCCGAATTCCTTGAGGGGTATGGTTTCTGCCAATTTGGAAAAGAAGTCGGTCGTCGTGAAGATATACTTCAGCTTTTTGGCCATGGCGGGAGGATATGGTCCCACGACGTCTATCCCTCAGATGGAAAACGACCAGGAGTACTTATCTTGATGAAGTAACTTTGGGGGCTGGTGTATGAAGTTGGAATGGATCTGGAATGAGTGGCATTTTGCGGTAAAACACTCGAAGTCTCGTTCCACTGTGGTCCAATAGTATCCAATTCTTCAAATATGATGGGAGAGCTTTGTCCCTGATTGATGTGCTCCACATGCTCCTGCATGTACTTCAGTCATGACGGCAGTAGTTTCTTCTCCATCAATGAATCTGATGATCACTCCATGGAGGCCTCATTTGTAGAGGACCTCTTACTGACCCACGCCGCCATATTGGACAAAATTGATTGCCCTTCTCAATACTTCCTCTCGTTCAGCCCTGTCTGATGGAAGCTCTCCCCGTTGAAGGTAGTTCGCGATGGGGATCATCCAGCCCATGGCAGAAGCATATGGCTCGGGGAAAGGACTGACATTGTGGATCTCTTCCATCTTAGCTTAAACAAATGGCAATACCATTCGATGGTGTGCAATACTGATGACTATAGCATCCCGGTCTGGGTCGGCTAGGGATGTGGCCGCATTGGCTAATGCATCAGCCTGAGCGTTTTGGGACCAGGGAATATAATTCAATGTCGGTTCTGTGGATAACTCATCCATTATCCCTCGGACATGGTCAAACAGGGGGATCATGTCCTCTTTTTTAATTGGATAGTCACCATTGACTTGTTTGATGACCAGCTCCGAGTCGCCTTTTACCTTAAGGTGTTGTACTTGTGCCTGGAGTGCGAGCTCTAGGCCTGAAATGAGGGCTTGATATTCCACTTAATTGTTTGTACATCCCTTCTGACAAGAGGAAGGAATACGAAAAAACTAACTTTTTTGGGGACATGAGAATTATCCCTAGACCCACTTTGTTGAATCTGGGATCCTCCATCCTCTTTCCAGTGGGGCTTATGAACGTGCTGTCAAAGTACAATCCCCATGCTGTGAACTCCTCTTAAACTGAGAAGATATCTTCATCAGGTATCTTGGTGTCCAGTGCAGTGGTCCCTTTTGAAGGGTGCTCTGCCAGAAAGTCTGCTAATTCCTGGCCCTTGATGGATTTTTGAGGGATGAACCGGATGTCAAATTGTTGCAGGATGACCTCCCATTGGGATAGGCATCCAGTTAGCATCGAGCAACTGAATATGTACTTGAGTGGGTTACTATAAGAGATCAAATGGACCTCATGATGCTGCAGATAATGTCACATCTTTTGATCCACGAAGACCAATGCCAGACAGCTCTTCTCGATATTTGAGTATCGAGTGTCACCATCAATCATGGTTCGACTGAGGTAATAGAGATTGTTTTCGCTACCAGCGTCATTCTTCTGTGTGAGGAAGGATCCTAATGACCGCTCTAGGGCCATCACATATAGATTATGAGGCCTTTCTTAGACTGGGGGCATGAGAACCGGTGGGCATAAGAGGTACTTCTTCAAGTTGTCGAACGCCTCTTGGCAGTTATTCGTCCATTGGTACGTGACCCCCTTCTTCATCAACCTGGTGAAGGGTAAACATTTTCCTTCCAGGTTAGATATGAACCACCTGATATAGGATAGGATTCCTTGGAATCCCCTCATCTCAGTGATATTTCGACGAGGTGGTAGGCTCAGGATAGCCTTCTTCTTCTGAGGGTCGACTTCGATGCCACGATGGCGTACAACGAAGCCAAGGGATTTCCCTGAGGTAACCCCAAAGGGGCATTTCAAGGATTTCATCTTCAAGCAATGCCTTTGGAGCTTTTTGAAGACGGTCTCAAGGTCTGAAAGGTGATTCGATCACTGTCTGGACTTAACCACTAGGTCATCCACATAACATTCAACTAATTTCCTCGGAAACGACTTAAAGATCCGATGCATGGCACGCTGATATGTGGCGCCAACATTCATGAGGCCAAAGGGCATGACCCTGTAATAGAATACCCCTTGAGGGGCCCTGAAGGAAGTGGATTCTTCGTCTTCTCAGGGCATCCTGATTTGATTATATCCAAAATAGTCTTCCAAGAAGGATAGAGCCTCATACACGGCCGTCGCATCAATTAACAACTCAGTGATTGGAACCATGAAGTAATCTTTTGGACAATGCCGATTAAGGTCTCTGAATTCAATGCAGATATAGATTTTCCCATTCTTTTTCTTGACAGGGATGATGTTGTCCAACCAAATGGGGTACTGGACCTCCCTGATGATGCTTGCTTTAATGAGCTTATCAAATTCAGCATCTATCTTGGAAGCATGTGAGGGGTGCGTCCTTCTAGCAGCCTGTTTGTAGCCCCGGTGGTCTTCTAGAAGACCTAGGTGATGCGTCGCTGCCTCGAGATCAAGTCCTGGAATTTCCGTGTAATTCCATGAAAAGACATCCCGATGTTGCCTTAGGAATGAGGTATATAACTCATGTTTCTCGGGAGACATGGCCTTACTAATGAAAGTGGGCCTTAGGTCTTCTTCGGTACCCAGGTTTATTTACCTAAGCTCGTCCACAGTGGTGGAGATACCCTCCTCAAATGCGGGAGGTGCATCTTTGAGATCCCCCCCTCTTCTTCTCCCAAGTCCTCGTCTTCTTGATCTGACGAGGAGAGGGTTTCCGGTTTGAGCCTTCAAGGGTTTGAGGGAGAGGCATCGTAGGCATCCCTGCTTGAGTATTCGTCCCTAAATCGAGGGTTGGTAGACATTACCGCATTGTAGTGCTCGACCATAGTGGTTGAAGTCATTAGGATATCTGAATGCGTGTTCGGACTTGAACTCCTACTCTAAACACGGTTGATGGGCAGGACATAATCTCTTCCAAGATGCCTGAGGGGGACATCAGAGACCATTTCCAGGCCATTTGGAGTGGGGATGCAGTCGACGACATCAACCAAAGGCTTCTTCTTCTTTTGATCATAGAACCTGGCGTCGATGTAATGTTACTAGGAGAGCTCGAAAGGGGCCTTGTTGGTGTGAAACATACCGCTTTTTCCATTGACGCAGTAATTGATACACTGGTGGTAGGATGAAGGAACGACCATGTGCTTATGGAGCCATGGCCTTCCCAGCAGGGCATTGAATTTTGTGCTCTGCCAGACCACCAGGAATTCCCTGTAGGCGACTAGGTCACTAAAATGGGTCTTTAGCTTAATTTTTCCCTTTGGTTTCTTCTCACTCTTGTCGTAACCTAACAAAGTTGTGGCTGAGGGAATTATATCGTCCTCACTGCATCCCAACTTATGGAGTGTCTGTAGGGGAAGGAGGTTAACTCCAGAGCCATTGTCTATAAAGTCTTTTTGGATCTCAATACCATTCAGTGTGCAGGACACATATAGCGGTCTAATGAGACCTTGCATGATGGTATCTTCATCCTGATCGGTGAAGGAAATCACCGCATTGGATTCAGTTGGGCCAGTCTTTGTTCGGTAAATCTCTGCGGCAGCTACCTCGGTTTGGAATTCCTTGGGGCTGATCAAAGCTTCGATAAGTGCCTCCCTAAGGTCGGATGACAAACTCAGGGCATCCAGGATTGAAAACATGGATGGTACTGACACCATCTGCTTAAGGATGTCGTATTTTTTCTCCAACGGTCGACGCTTCTCCGTTGGCGGTGGAGTCATAGAGGGAGCTTTGGGAGCTGGAGCATTTGACAAGGAGGGACCGGCTGTAGGGCCGGATGTCTATGGTGTTCCCATGTTTTGAGGACTTGGACTGGCCGGTCTGTTTGTGCGCACTAGGTGACCAGACACTTGCTCCTCCTCCGGTGGGTATTGCAGAACAACAGGGCCAGAGTAGCTGCTTGTGGGGGTGGAGTGTCATTCCCTCTCCTACTGTGTCCGTTGAAGGGATCTCCCACGGTTTTTTGCAATATTGATGGTTTGGGCCGGGGTCCAACTGTAGGGTTGGTTTCGGCTGTGGCTGTGCCTCCCCTTGTATCCCCGGCCTCTGCGATTCCTCCTTCTGGCTCCTCGTGCAGGAAACTCGGGTTCGTAATCATACCCTTCGTCGGGGAATGATTCCATGAGATGGATGATGTTGATAGAACCAATGATTGGATCTTCATCCTCTGATAGGTCAACCTGGTCGGTTGTCTCTGATGGTGCCATTTGGTGGGTCGGTGCTCGTGGTGCCAAATTCGAGGGCATAAAGTCTGAAAGGGTTTGGACTAAATTTGTCCCTATCGTGAACATCTCCTCTTGTGATTGTTTCCTCCTTCAGCTCCATCCAGATGACTGACTTGTTGATGGTTGTGAGGCCGATGTGGTCGGATTTGCGGATCCAGGGGCTGCTGGTTTCAACACCGGCTGCTGTAGTTGAGCTCGGAGTATGCACTGGGCTCGGTTGATAGTCTTCCGAGTCATCCAGTTGTCAAATTTCTGCTCCTGCTTGCTGGTGACTTTCTGCCACCCCTTCTCTTTGTCGGAGTCAGTGGTAGAGATACATGCCACATGTGCTGGGGGTGGTCCCAACTCGACTTGTCTGGAATCTACCATCCTCTGCAAGAGGTCATTGAAGACGAAGCATTCTCAGATATCGTGCCCCAACATCCGATGGTCGGGGCAGTAATCTGGCCTGTCATTGCGGCCGACTTCTTCAGGTCTCCTCGGCTCCGGGAGGTGGTGCAAGTTTCAGTTCATGGCATCGATGAAGTAGTCTCAGACTTGATCATCTCAGAATGATTATACTTTTTGTTTTCATTCCTCAAACTGGTTCCACTTCGGTCCTCTCTGATCGTCCCATTTAGGTGGAGGGGGCCGCTGATATGCAGGGAGCCCTTGACGATTTGGCAGAGGCCTGAGCGGTGGAATGGGAATAGGGGCCAGCATGAGTGTGACAGCAGATGCTTTAGATCAAGGGGCTCTTTTCATAGTAGCCTGCGAGTCTATTCGTGACTTTGTATTAGTCCGCTGCAGGGAGTCCTCAATTCTCTGGGCAATGGCCGATAGATGGCGGAAGCTTGTGGTGCACTCCACCGATATGAGTGGTGTTCGCAGCTCATCTCTAAGATTATCAATTCATATAGCTAGCATCTCATCTTGAGGCATTGGACTATTAAGAAAATAGGTCATACCTTTCCATCTGGAAATGAAATATGAGACCCTCTCATTCTCAGTCTGCTTGCAGCTCATGAGATCACTTACCATTGTTTTAGGAAGCATTGAGCGGAAGTTGAACAGGAACTGCTGCCGGAGATGCTCCCAGCTCTTTATCGACTGGGCCGATAGACTCGTATACCAGACGAAGGCGGATCCTTGCAAGGTCACCACGAAGCATATGAGTTTCACTGCTTCTTTCTATTCCAGGGTCCTTATCATAGGATCACAATAGGATGCATTGTGCATCAAATGCTGCTCTGGATCGCCTGATCCATTGAAGATGGGGAATACAGGGATCCCAAAATTGGGTGGAGGTGGTGTGTTGGTCACCCAATCTCAGTAGGGTTTCCACTCCGGCTGTATCTGAGCACGTTAACCTTCCATCGCTTCCAATCAAGCTGTTAGTGCCTCGATGGTGTTGGTGAGCCCATTGTTTACATCCGGTTGGGATCGGTCTTGGGCAGGCGTAGCCCGAGGCATTGCCTAAGGATCCAGATTGGCCACCACCAAGGGTGCATATTCCGTTCGGGGTACCCTTGGAGGGTTCATGCGTACTTTCTCTGGTTCCCTCCTAAGTGGGGGGAAATCCTGGTATTCATCATCCACATATAGGTAGTTGGACGAACCAGGTGCCTCATTGGGCAAGAGCCCTGATCGTGCTTCGTTTGCCGGGGCAAGCCTTAGCCTTTGAGGTGAACTTTATGCGAGTGCATGATGTGGCTCTTCTTGGGACGCACTTTCAATAAGGCGGTTCCTCTAGAGCAGCTCAGCGTTAAGACGCTTCAACTCTTTCATCTCTTCTTCCTGTCGAGCGAACCTCTCTTCAAGCGTGAGTGGCTCGTTTTTTTTCGAGAGAGGGGGACAGGTTAAGGGTGACTGTTCCTTTGTTCTTATCCTTGTTTGATGCTCGCCGGGTAGGCGGAGGGAGGTTAGCTGAAGGGGCGGCCATATTAAAAGCGGCCCTCTGGTTCCGGGTGTGCACACCTGGGGGTTCATTGTGAGTCACAGCCTGACCGGAACCATCGTCTCCCAACCCGTCCGGATTTTCATTTTCTCTGGTGTCACCCGCGGGGTTAGCCTCTATGGTGTTGATGAACGCATATTACGGGGTGTAGGGGACGTCATCTTCCAAATAGGATGAGGATCTCCTGCATCTTCGGTTGGCCTTCCCTTTCATGACCTGGGATTGCCCTCGGACTTCTTGAAGAAGGGTGACACAGAGAGTTCATTGATGCGACCTTAAGGTGTGCCTTCCTCTTAGAGGGAATAATGATTTGAATAACGGGATAGGATGGGAACCTCTTCTTCTGACTGCCCTCCCTAGACGAGAGAATATGGATTCTCATGGGAAATATTGTTGGTGAGGGGGTAATAATGGCCCCAGCTCTGAGGCCTAGGGTTGGCTCTATTCCCTGGATGTTGAGTCTCTTCCTGGTTTTATTGGTCTTACAAGGGAATTTGTTATTAAAAATGCCCCTAGCCCTACAGGCTGGGGTTGAATCTAGATTGCGGCAATGGCTGCGGCTATCGCGACCTGCCTGATCTCGTGTGCCCCCATCTGGGGGTGAACCGGATCTGGTGCCGAATTCACCTGTGGATCAGTCCCTTCTGGGGAGGCAGGCAAAGATCGCTGACTGGCCTCTCTTAGGAGAGAGGCCTGCTGTATGCTCTCGGTGGCCTAATTCAGGAGTTCTTTAATGGCTTGTTCTCGTCGGGCCTAACGCTGCTGGGACTTACGCAAGGCCCGAATCTGTTGGGTGTGTTGCCTTTCCTGAATAGGGAGACCACCCGAATGTTGTCTCGATGTGATGACGTTACACGATACCATGCCGAACCGGTTTTTCTAGGTGGGGAGCGGAGTGAAATGAAGAGCTCTGTGTTCCCCTATCCCCTAATATAGACTCTCGTCGGAGCGTCATCGATGAGGAGGCGCAGTTCGTGTAGTGCACGGAGGCAAGCTGCCTCCATATTCCCTTTGCGCCTCTCGGGGTGTTGTTGTCACATCGAGGAAAGGGGCTCCAGGTTGATTTGACGTAGGAGGTCCCCTATCGTCTTGACGTGGTCTACATACCCGTCATAGGGAAGGAATCTCGATTTCAACTGGCGGAGGGTCGTCCATATATTATGGCGGATATCGTGCATGCATTATTCCGAAAACTCCCTGGGTATGTCGTAATGAGAGGTAGCCGTGGGCCAAAACATGACTGGTATATCATTCTTGGCCAGTTGTTTCCTCAGGTGCAGCATATCGGCATACTCCCCCGCCAGTGATTCCTCTACCTAGTCAGCCCAACTAAGGCTCTCACTGTAGTCGGAGGCAGTGGGACCAGTAGGTATCAAATTGTCTTGTGGGTGATTCTGAGGTGTTTCAGAAGATAAACGCGGCCCTGGATCGGCTCCTGATCGAAGAAGGGCGTCGTCAGTGACAAGCTAGGAATCTGACATGCTCGATTCCGTCCTTCTGAGTGACTCGACATACGAGGGCCTTTCGGTGCTTGATTCGGTAGTAGGAGGACCTTCCTGTCAATATAATATGTCATCTTAGGGAGGACCTTTAAAATGATGGCCGTAATGGCGAGGACTACCATTACTTCCTGATGCTTCACTACATAGAGGACTTTTGCAGTGCACACCCTAGAGAGGACCTCCAAGGCATGTTGCAGCAAGGGGAGGACCTTCTGGCTGCATGGCGTTGTTACGGGGAGGACCTTTGCAACAACTGCCATCATGCTGAGGATGACCATCTTGGCTTGGCGTTCGACGTGCATCCTGGGGAGGACCTTCAGGACATGCCGCGACACGGGGAGGACCTTCTTGTTGCTTGGGGTCATTGTAGGGAGGACATTCGCAATGGCGGCCATGGTGGCGAGGACTACCATCACAGCTATGGTAATGGCGAGGACTACCATTACTACTGCAGAAAGGAAAATATCTACGGGATACATCCTGGGGAGGGCCTCCAAAATTTACCACAACGAGGGTAGGGCCTTCTTGTTGCTTGACGTATCTACGGGGAGGACCTACGCTATTAGGGTGGTGAGGACTACCACCGTGACCTGATGCCTGGCTGCGTGGAGTTCCTTGGCAGCATAACCCTTGGGGAGGACCTTCAAGGCAGGCCACGACAAGGGGAGGGCCTTCTTGTCATGATGAGACGTCACTATGGGAAGGACCTCTGTAGTTGTGACTATGATTGTGAGGACTACCATCATAATCTGTGGTCCCACTGCATGGAGAGTGATTTTAGTTTATACCCTGGGGAGGACCTTCAGGGTAGACCGTATCAAGTGGAGGACCTTCTTTTTGCTCAATATTCTAGTCACATGGAGGGTTTCCTTGACTCGCATGAAGAGAGAAGCTCTCGTGATAGATCGTTATATGCCCACGGGGGAGGCCCCCACAGGTGCTCTTGGGAGGACCTTCAGAACTGCTGGTAGCGACATTGTGGGGAGGACCTTCGGAACTGCTACTGCCACTCCCATAATATGGTAATTGGTGGGTAGGGTTTCGAGCCTTTCATGCATGCTTAGCGGCATTGGAAACCCCAGCTTCCAGCAGAGCGGAGTCATGAACCCGATCTTTATTTTCCGGCTGCCTTCGGCGCGTTCGGGGCGCTCTTTTGCGGGCAGCGGGAACTGGCTACTGTTGACAATGGCTTTCACCTTTGTGTCCCTGTCTAATTGGGTCCCGTAACATTTCCAGGATACGCTGACGAACATCTTGACTTTTAGCAGGGATATATGCCTGCTTTGGAGCATCCACTATTATGGACGTGTGTCCCCCAGTTGGAACGAGTGAAGCTGCTCCATCCGGCTGCCCTTGCATCATGGAATATAGCCGGAAACCCTAATGGGATGAAGTAGGGATGCAAATCTGCTCTGAGGGGACTTTCTCATCTCTTAGATGAGTCACCTCAATTGGGGAGACAGGCTCACGGGACCGAGTCCTTGCTATTGTTGCCGATGAAATTACATTTTGGAAAGTCTGCAAGATATGATCTGAGATCGATACCTGCTCCTCCATCATTTCCAAGATATGTAAAGAGACATCTTTGGCTGGAACGGTTATGAAGGCCCATTACGGTATCAGAGTAGGAATATCCTGCTCCGGTCCTCCAGTGGTCAGTGGGTACTAACAATTCTCCTGTCTCGGGGTAGGTGAACGAATCTGCCCCTGTACCAGGATACGCTGGTTTCTATCTCTGTGTGCCGCCACATCGGGGTGGCGGACTTTAATTGCATCTGCAGGGAGCTGGCCCTGCATGTATTGATTTCCCACCGTATCGAGTTGGTGGCCTTTGTTGGCGGGGATATGTTCCTGCCTATTATTTGTCGCCACATCTGGGTGGCGGGATTTGTTGATCGCCACCATATCAGGATGGTGGGAGTCTGAAGAAACTGCCAGGAGCTGGTCTTTCAAGTTCCGGGTCGCCACCACATCAAGATGGTGGGATTCATGACCCTGGGCAAAGAGAGGTGACTGCCTGGTATGTGTCATCCTGCGTGAGCGACGAGCTTGATGGAGCTCAGCGGGGATGTGTTCCGTATCGTATGATGCCACTATGTCGGGATGGCGGGCTTGAGAGGAGCGAACAAGTGTAGGTGCCTGTTCATGGTATGTCTCCGTGGCTGGGCAACGAAGATCCTCCTCAGGTACCAGGGTGATGACTAGTCCCCGATTGTATGTCTTCTGTCCTCATCGGGTGGTCTGAGGGGCCGGAGATCGAGTAGCATGGGCCTGAACCCTCAGGGATACATCCCCCTCAACGTGAGGATGTTTAGTCATGGCGTGACTGCGATGAAGCCTTCTGGAAAAGGCCTTGGAACAAAATCCCTGTTCAGTGGGGATGAAGTCATCAACGGTGACCTCATCCACCTCCCTAAGATACGGGAGGTACGCATTGTCCTCTTCCGGGGATAGAATCCCAAAATGGTTGGAGACAGCAACAGGGGCTGTCTGGATCCACCTTTGCGGTCGTTGATGGGTAGGCGACCGACAAATCTTGACGGATTGGAGGGTGTGCATGGCCGCCTCCACCATTGGGAGAGTACCATTCATGTGGTACACTCAGATCAGCGTGTCCGAAACCCAGCATTGAAGACGCTGGGAGGGTGACAGGGACCCCCGTTGTTGAGGAAGTTTTTTCCTTGCATCGTTGGAAGCGCACCCTTGTTAGTTCCTTTGCGATGCCATTTGATCAAAGGGAGTTCTGAAAGTAGTGCATGTGCAACATTTTAGCAAATATAAGCATCAAACCTGTCAAAGCAGCATCTTATAATCCCATGCATAATTAATGACATTTCTTGGCCCTACTTTAGAGCATAAGGGGGCACCAGGTGAGATTAGGTTAAATCTTTCATGTTTGGTTGAATATTCATGTCGGATTCACCATTTTTTGTTTCGTTCTGGTTTTCAGCCATGAAATGCCCAACAGCTCCATATCAAATGATTGATGGACCTGCTTTCCAAAGGTAGGAATTTGACGGATGGTCTTACCAGGGTTCCTTAAGAACTCACATTGGTTGAGAGGATGGGAAGTCAGGCTCATCACACCCTTTTTGGGGGGAAATTATTGCCTTTTCGAGGACTCTCTTATAGATTTAAGACGTATTCATATGTTCGCGAATCTTTGGTTTATACCCAAACATAGTATCCACAGATTTAACCTTGGTGGGCAACGGTCAACTAGACGCAGGGGTTCAGAATCATTTATACCCGAGGTCTATCTTCCCTCATTGTATTAATGACCTCGAAGGGTTGGAACTCGCTTGATGCGGCACCAGGAGTGGCGCGGTGAATCGATGTGGAGATGATCGGTTCGACCAGTTTTTGGGCTTGAACCTCAGGGAGGCTTCCTACTTACCCTTCTTAGGAAGCATGGATCAAAGTCCCCATAGTTCGGATATACATTTTAATGTCATGATGGACGAGGGTGGAACTCGACGTGAAGAAACAACCGAGTGGTGGGCTTGAACCTCGTGGAGGCTTCCTATGTACCATGCTTTGGCATGGATCAAATTCTGCGTAGTTCACTTAGGTGTCAGAGAACTGACGTAAAGAGAGACCAGGTGGTCCGATGGGTGGTGGGATTGATCCTCATGGAGGTTTCCTACGTACCCTGTCTAGGAGGCAGGGATCAAATTCCATGTAGTTTTCATATAGCTTGGGGCTTGCGCTCTGGGGAAGACCAGAATGATGGATTGGGGCTTACACTCTGAGGATTCCCATAAGAGGATGTCATAGTCGATGCTTACTCTAATCCCACGTGAGTTATGATCGGTGTGAGAAACAAGAGGCAGCATGGACCAGAGGATCACATCACGAAAGGTGCGTCCGTGAGAAGTGGAGTGGGGCTTACGCATGAGGGCGGCCTAGAAAAGTGTGCATGAACCTCGTGGAGGCTTCTTTTGTACCATGGTTTGGCATGGATCAAAGTCCCCGTAGTTATTTTTGGCTTGGGGCCTACTCTCTAGGGCAGCCCGGAATGATGGATTGGGGCTTACACTCTGAGGAGGCCCAGAATATCGGGGCTTACTCTGAGTTGGACGCCCGGGGTGGAAAAGCCTAGCAGGAGAGGGAAAGGGGGTGATCTTGTGCCCATCTACTCTGTTGTAGTGCACAAGGGCTTCCTTCTAATGGATATTTTACCATCTCCGAGGAACCCAAAATAAGTGGAGGGGCAGAAAGGGGATTCCCGAGCTCAGACTCCACATTATCGTGGGAATGTGAACCCAATAATGCTTTGTGGATATGTTCAAGGGTCGGGGAAACCCCTTTGCCCCTGATTACCGTGGGTATGTGCACTCAAAACAGCGCGCTGATGCACCTGAAAGTTATACCATGCAGATATGATGGCTCTGGCGGAGGCCTTGGCTTGGGGCCGATGAATAGGCCAATGAGGGAGTCGCGGAGGACCTGGCTGGATCGGCAAGATTTTACCTGGCTCTGGAAATGAGAACACTAAAGTATCTGGAGAGACATCGAGAGGTATGGGTGGTGGTGCCCTTCGCGTGGGGAAGTGCCACATGGCAAGATAAGCCGTCCGTGAACTAGGATGGTCTGTGGACTGATTGGCGTCCGACGAACTAGGTCGGTTCGCGGCTTCAGGTTCAATCCGCGAACCAGGGTGGTTCGTAGCTTCGGGTTCAATCCGAGAACTAGGGTGGTTAACGGAGGGTTCCAGGCGGGCAATGTCAGCCAAGGGCAGCGCCGATCGGAGGCTCATCGGTCGGGGCTTCGCCCGCGGAGGAGGGTGATACATGGTACGACGGATGGGAAAAGAGGCATAAACTCCCTGGTCCGTGGGGAAGTCATCTACGGAGTGGGTATGGTTCACAGTTCTCTTTTTTTTTTGTATTTTAGGATCGTGGTTCACCAAATTATTATGATTTTTCCAATTCCTTCTTAATTCATAATCCTGTTGTGGTTTGCGGATGGGAATTTCTCTTTTGGTGAAATCTGATGCCTTCATTCAACCGATCTCCTTCTGAATCTCCAATCCCTCCAAATCCGATTCTAGCTCTATAATCCCCTCTTTCTTTCCCCCTTGGTCTCCTTTTATAGAGTGGGGAAAGGAATGTATCTGTGGCCACGCGACCCCTTTTGCGGAGGCCCATAACCAAATACCCAGTTTACAGCTGACTTGGTCAATCCGCGATTTGTGGTGGGTATTGAACGCTCCCCCCCTCCGCGAGGCGAACTATGGGAGTGCTCCGCAGCTGCGGAGGGTTCCGCCTCTATTCCGCGAACGACAGCGGGTGCAGCTTGAACTGGTCGACACAGTCCGCGGTTGGGGCGGTTCGTGACAGTGAACCGGACTGGCGCCCATCCTGCCTCGCGACCGCGGAGGCTCTTCGCCTCCATTTTGCGAATAACAATTGTTCGCGGAGGGGTGCCTCATGGTGCCTGGCCACGTTGCGCTTTCATGGGCCGGTTCGCGGACCGGTCCTTTTTGTGTCTCTTCTTTGATTATTTTCCCCAATTTTTTGGGGGATTTGGGTAAATTTTCCTTTGCGGATTTTTTAGGACCCTACAAGGGTATTCCTAAGAGGATAACTATATGAGAAGATACTTGTGGTAGATGTTGAATATCATTCACCAAATATGAATATTTTGTACCAAGTATCTAAATAGAATAAACTATTTTTCCTCATATGTGTGTTTTTGTAATGTATTGAATATTCATATAAAAATATGAAGTATCCATGTATGAAAATTGTGAGTAATTATAGAAGCACACAAATAGTGGATGAAATTTTGTTTATTAATTTGAAGAAATAAAGTAAGTAAAATTTCTCAAAAAATAATCCCACAATTCTTGGAAATTAACTTTAAAATTAAAATGGATTCTTTATTACAATCAATTCTCATGAATTAATTATCATCTTTAAGATAAATTGAGATATTATTTTATGGAATTAACATTCCCAAAACCGTTTTCTATATCACAGTATATTACATATTGGAAATTAGTTTTATCAATCATTTCTATATTTTATCTTCCCACTAATTTTCTTCTTTTTTTGGAAGTCCCTGATGGGTTATATCAAGTAATCTTTCGATTTACCACTTCCCCTTTTCAGAGGATGTTTTAATATACCTATATAGGATGTGTGTTTTGAAAAATGATATTTTCAAATATGGAATATTTTATGATATATATAAAATTTTGAGGGTGAAATATATTTTAGGGGGGTGAATTTAACAACATTTAAATTTAGTTTAAAATAATAATATTTTTGATGACTTTCTCAACACGTAATGTTGAGACTTAATTGGGTAGTGATATATTATAAAAATATTATTATTTATGTTTTTCCATTATAAAATAAAAATTAAATTTTAAGGTAAGAATACAGGTAAAAAAATTAATATTTTTTGGAATAATTTTCTTACTCAACATAATTTAATTGCTTAATTATTAGGAAATAAGTACTCGATTTTTTATGTAATTTTTATCCATACAATTATTTTTCGTAAGAAATGGGTTTTATTTAATTTTGTCTATTTATATTATAACTATTTTATTTTAGTTTTTAAATTTAATTTTATAAAGAAAATATTTTTTGAAAATAAACATAAAAATTATATTAGTGTCAAATTTTCAAAATTTTATGATAAAAGTTTATTTTTGGTGTATAATGAAAATATCATTTTTTTAATGAAAGCTAACATATCATTTAAAATATTTTTCATGATAAAGATTTATTTAAATTGTTTTTAAAATGTAATTTTTTTAAAAAAAAATTAATTCATGTTATAAATTATTTATTAATATTTTACTTGATCATGGTAGATAAAAACTTATAGACAATGAAGGGTATTTTTTAGAGAAACGATTTTCGACATTATTTAAAAGAGAATTTAAAAATAATTTATACAAATAATACAAGTAAAATAATTTATAATTTTTTTAACATTTTTAATTATCATTATTAATATTATTAAATAATCTAAAATTTATTTTTAGGTACAATGAATATTAGAAAGTGTAAAAAAACTCACCATGGTAGTTGGGTCAAATGAGATAAATAGGTTAAAACTAATGTGATCTAGCATCATATACACTAAAATAATTATTATATTTAACTAAAAAAGTATAATTTATCCATTTCCATCCATAATATAAAAATATGACCTTTTTATATCTAGGTTTAATTATGAACTATATTATATTTTAGGTAAAAAAGGTACATAATTTCAGTCCCTTGATTTTAAATATATCTTATATGTTCACACATGGATAAAAATTAATTGTGAATGAATAATAAATTTTATTTTTATCAAAATTATATTATTTATGTAGTGATACTTATATGTCAAATTTTCAGTAATTATATAATTTCACTAAGCCCTTATACACAGATGACATAGTGATTCTACAGGCAGTGGAAAATCAACTAAATTATTTTAAAAACAATAAAAGAAATGTAATTTGGATGAATAATTGAGTTAAATTAATTTTTTAAGATAAATATTACTTATTATTATGGTTATAAATGTTTTAATTAAAATTACACAACAATATTAATCTCTTAAAAATAAAATTTTTTCAATAGTGAAAATATAAATTTTTTAAGAAATATTATATAATTTATGATATTATAATAATCTAAGCTTGATATAAAAATTATAATAACTCACACACTGAATATTTTATGACAATATAATTCAAATATCATACAAAAAAATAATTGAAAAATATAAACCATAATTTATTTCAGGAAAAATATGACAATTAATTTTAGATCCGACGTAGTGCTTGTATAACACTAGAAATGATAAACTGGGTCTCCTAATGATAATAAATAAGAAGGAAAAAACTATTCATGATTATTTTATTCAATATTATTTATAAATGAATATTTTTATTTATAATTTATAAAAAATAAGTTATATAACCTGAATTTTAACAAAATTGTTGTGCGAATCATGAGCAATTTGAAAAGAGTAAAAATAACATATTAACATTGTTATCATTGAATGAATGTGACTAGGTATACATTATGAATAAATGTAAATGATAAAAATGAGCTATAATTTTTAATGTAAATATTATTTTACAACCCTTAAATTCTATTATATTTCCTACAACACTTAGGAAACTATGGAAAGACATATATGAAAATATTAAAATATTTAAATGTAATTTTTTTTAAAATAATAAAAATGATCTGATATACATGGGATTGAATAAAATAAGAATTTTATTTATATTTTGGAAGGTTAAGATAGGAAATAATATATTATCATTGAAATTTATTTCCTTCTTGATGTTTTTAATGTCGTTTTTTGAATAGTGATAAAAAAGACAATAAAAGTTATTTAATGGCTAATTGTTTTAAACATTTTGAATTTTTTTTAAAAGTATTGCATGACTCATAGTGATATTAAACTTTCTTTCATATCATTTCTGGTTCTTATGGGAGATATTTTTCATTTTTTGAAGTACCTTTGTGACCATAAATATTGAAAACTTGTGAAAATGCTAGTAGTTTTTACTATAAAAAGGACTCAGTTCAACATATTTTCACAGAACTAAAATAGGATTTTTCTATCAATAATATAATTAAATACCCCTACAAAAAACTAGGAAAATTTCTTCTAATAATTGATCTGATCATAAACATATTTTGAAAATTACTCATGATCAATCGAAGGGAGGCGACACAAAGAACGATGTGGGAGATTTCATTTTAATTTTCATTAATTAAGACCTATTTTAATAGTTTTCACCAATTTTATTTTAAATGTTGTATATAATCCCTGTATTACATATCATATAATAAATCATCCTTACATCACTGTATTTTATGTTACAATTCATATTTCTTCATCAAAGGTGATTTGACATTAATGTTATCAATTTGAAAGGGATTTATTAGGTGAATTTACATTCATTATGTTATAAATATTCTTCGTTGAATATATAATTTGATGATTATGTGAGAAGTAACCATAAATTTATATAAGTTTTATTTTTACTTGTGTTGTGCATATTTACAATTATCAATGATAATTAATTCATTGATTAATTATCACTTTAATATTATGAACTTTGTAAGGGGATTTAGTCTGAACATCACTAAATTGGAACATAATTTATATAATGCATATATTTTTATTTTTATAGTATATATAATATACCATTTTAATTTAATATCAATAATTAATTTGATTTCATGTGATATAAGGTTCCATTTAATGTTAATTCGTTTATGGGATTCAGATTCAATAATTTCTCCCAAGTTGTAACAGCTTACACTGCAGTCTCACTTTTTAATGGGTATTGGTTATGAAAAACATTATATAGAGTAAATTGTATAATATATCTATAAAATAAATTATTATTTATTATCATCTACTTATTTATTAGGTAATAATATGTTATTTCCAATTTTAACTTCTTTAAAAATTAAAATGATAGGTGCAATTTTTTTAGATATGTCAGCCTTATTTCATTTTTGGTTGAAGAAATTTTTCTTCTATATCCATATTTTATTAAATGACATCAATAAATTATCCCATTATCATATTATTTATTTAATATAATTTTCAATATATTTTAGGTTATTTATAAAGGTTTTAAAATAAAATTATATCATTTTCCAAAAGGAATTTACTTTTGACTTTTACTAAAAATGTAAATGTAATCTAATTTTAGATTTTACTGAATGAAATTATATTCCCAAAAACACACTCATGATATTCCATTGAAGATGCGTTCAAAATATTCCAGGGATATTTTCAAATACAATACTTTTTTCCATTTTTTAATTTTTTATAAATAATCTATCACTTTCTAAACATATGATTTTTTTTAAAAAATTAATTTATAACTTCATCTTTAAACAATGATACAAATATCATAAGGATTCTATTTTAAATTTTTTACATCCTTTTTATTATTTGTTTTATAAAAGGACTTACAATAATTCAAATCCTATTTTTCTTATGAAATTATGGATTTATTTTATCTATTAATAAATCATGGTTTCATGGTTAGTGACTTTATCATGATCATTCAGTTCTTGTGACTATCTTATCTACTAAATTTTTTCATTCTATGTATGTTATATATTTATCCACATCCATATTTTTTATATCATTGATATATTAATTTTTTAAAACATATATCATTTCAATTTATAGTGTCTATTAAAACATATTTTTACCATAATTTGATTCATTAGGGAATTATTATTATTCCATATTATTGTTTCAAAAAATATTTTTTTTTGGTATAATGAATATTTATTACAAATTGTACTAAAAATTCAATATATAATTAATGAATTAGAATCTTTTTATTTATGGGTGGCACCATGTAATAGAAACCCCTTAGTACATCGATAGTGACATGACATCGAATAAGATGAAAAGATGTATATGCTGAAGCTGTAAATTCATACCAAAAATGTTAGGTATTTATATTTTACCTAATAGATAATGAGAAAAAATGGATGAATGGATTTATTATTAAATTAATGATGTCTTTTAACAAGGCCCATAGGATAATAGAATGAATATATGAGATTATGGATTAACCCCCACTATGATTTCAATTTTTATATTCTATGTTATTACTTTCATCCAGGGATATACTTTATTCTAATGTTATTAATTAAATAGAACATGTGATGATTATTCACTATATTGTATTTTTATATCTCATTTACTCATTATATCTTCCATTGTATGTAATCCACACTGATAATTCAAGATACCAATTTTTTCATTTTTCAAGGTTATGAATAATGGTTTTAAATGTATTATGTCTATAAAGGCTTTGTATTTGACAATTTTTATGGGAGATATTGAAGAATTAATTTGGAATAATAAAATATGAATATAGTGGGGAAATTTCTCACTTAACGATGTGGGTATTTTTTTGTAAGAGTTTTCATTATTCACTAAAACCTAATCCGAAATTGTCTACGGGTATTTTGGGATCTATATTTACATTAAAGGTTTTATATTTTGGATTATTTAAATTGGGTCAAATTTTTTGTTATCAAATCCTAAAATGTAAATATTTTTTCAATAAGAAATATATTTTAATGGTATGGGTTTGGAACTATTACAGTAATGAATTTATGAAGTTATTTTAATAGAATGTATATATAATAAAAACTCATAATGCTAAGGTCTATGAATTAGAGGGTAACTCAAAAAAGCATATATGTCAAGAGTATCAAATTGGATATTAAATCTAAGAAGGTTGATAAACATAATAATTTGTTACAAAAGTAAATAAAAATTAATGTTGAATATGTTGAAAGGATGGTAAATGTTTTATAAGGGAAGGTGTGGATTATTGAGTATTTTAATAACACACTCAATATAAGTATTTTTCAATTGGAAGTAAAAAATGGAAGACATGGAAAAGAAACTTATTAAGTCATCCCAATTGAAAAATAGTTATGTTTCATCCAAAAATAGTTACAAATAGTATTATTATTCAATAAAACATCTTCTATTTTATAAGAAGATCAAAAAACAAATTGATAATTTTTCCTTAATATCCTCAATGAGAAAACAATTGTCTAATTTTAATTATAATTAATGAAATAAATATATTTATATAAAAAGGATAGGTTGAAATGAAAACAATATAACAATATGGATAATTATAAATGATGATGAGGCTACCAATATATTAATTGTTTATTGAATAATAATTATGGATGTTTTTTCCTCAATGGTAGTCCAATATGTTGTGTAAAATCCTAAAAAAACAAGTTGTAAATTTTTTACAACATTCTATTTTCAAAAGAAGAATATTATTTATAGGTAATTTTTTTTGTTTCAATAGGATTCAGAAAAATTATTCATATTTTTTAATAATTTAAAAATTTAAAAATATTAAATAATCTCTATTTCACATTTTAGAAATGTTTAGAAGATGCAATAATCAAGGATTATTCAAAATCTATGGATCTCAAGAGAATTTGATGAACACTGTGAATTATGATATATTATAACTTATTTTTTACATAGGAAGGATTTATGTTCATATCTACATATTTCAAAATAATATGGGATGAAAATCCTTAGAATATCGGGATGAAAAAAGATCCGTACATGGGTATGAAGATCAATGAAGTTATAAATCTAGATATTAACAAGAATAATTCATAAAAGGATAATGATGAATTCCAGTGATAGGTCTATGAAGGTTAGTGTGAGTGATAACTTAAATGGAAAAAATGTGATTAAACCAACTTATAGGTTTCCATTTGGATGATCCAACATGGATTACATTTACACAGTGATTATTAGTTATATGGACATCATAGTTTGAGAGAGTAATGAAAATGGATGATGTATATGTTAAATATTGTTCTAAAAAAGAAATAAATGTTACCCCATGAAGAAAATTAATTTCAAAGGGTGGTTTTAAAAAAAATAAAACACATATGTTAAATAAGAACTATATGGGATATGTAAGGACTTTTATCATAATTCTAAATCATGTATAACTGGTCTCTCGGTATAAGGGGGTCCACAAAAAGAATAAGGAATGTAATAAGCTTAAATGCTTATAAAAAATATGTTCCCAATATAAATAAGTTAAATATTTGATGTGATCCGTACAACCCCCACCACAATAATATTTGAAATATATATGTGTAAGGATAATTAATGGGGAAACATAGTTAATAAAAACCTATCAAACATTATATTCACATTGAGTATGAACAAGTTCCAATTATTCCCTTATATTTTTGATTTATATGTATTTACAATGCATATAATTAATGGAAAAGAATGTTATTAGGGGGATAAATTTATGACTATCAAAACATGATAGTTATATAATGAATTCTACATCAATTATGTATGTTGAAAAGTAAATCATTGATGGGGGTAAAGGTTTCTTCAATATTTTGGAAATTCTGTTAAATGATCTATATTGGTTCATTATCCATGTAAAAATTCTTGAAAATCATATATAGAAGAGATACACCATTATGAAGATGGTTCAGAGTGTAACCAATAAGTGTAGATAGTGAATAATAGAAGATAAGATGAAAAAATCAATTATTCATTCAAAAATTAATACTCTAGAATATTCTTAGAATGTTTTTCAGTGAAAATTTATTTAAATATATTCACCAAAAATTTGTACCAAAAATAAATTTTAGCATTAATGGGTGGTAATATATTTCAATAAATGATTAAAAAATAATGGGTTTTCAATAGTAATGATTGTTTACTAAAATTAAATCCTTTCTTTTTTACTTTATTTTTTTGACATTCATGTTACATTGAGTGTATAAATTTAGAATGAAATTAAATTTTAATCGATGTCTATATTTTTATTAATTGGTTTTCACATCCTAAAAAAATGTGAAACCATTGAGAAAGATATGAGAATGTATTATTTAAGTTTTTTATAAAATTAAATGTCATGAACCCCGCCCCACAAGGTGTACCCCTCCTGGGATGACAATGCGAGAAGGGAGATAGTGACCCCCCGAGTCCCACCTTCAGTAAGCCTTGGGTTGGAGTCCTGCACTGAGGGTATAGTAAACACACAAATGGGAGAAATTACCCTCTAAGAGAACACATGCAAAATGGAGATATAAGACAAAAACAAACCAAATCCATATCAGACATTAATATAAAAGAAATCCCAAGTACACATATATAATTTTATGAAAAAAATTCTAAAACTGAGAGGGAAAACATCATGTTCCAAAAGAAAGTAAAAACAACAGCAACCATGAAGCCCGAACAGCTCTTACAACCCCATGCTTGAAGTAACCAGCTTGATCTCTAACCTTCTCTATGTGACATGAGAAAACTATTTATATATATGTAGGGTGAGTATAATATTATACATAGTATGATCCTCCCCCAATCCTCTCATGAAAAAGTAAAGAAAACATGCTAAATCACAGTGAACAATAAGTGAAACTAAATCATCACTTAAACAGGTATACTAAGTTCCCAGCCTCACCAGGGATAATCTTACCAAGTATCTCATACAAGAGTATATAATATAAGAAAGAATATCAAGGGTACCTCATTGCCACTTCCCCATTGGTTTTCCGCTTTTCCCCAATGTCACAGGTCCTAAGCATCTCTCTCCAAAAAATCTTGCCCGCATACACATGGTTATAGCACCACAACATGCAAATCATGCAACAAAAACACCATCTCCACATAACCAAAGTAACTAGGTATATTCCATGAGCCACCAAAACATTCATAATGTGTATCATACATTGGGTTTTAACCCTCAATACATTACATACCATACTCCAAGTAAGGAGCATCAACCCATCACAGCCTATACATGTTACACCTAATGCAATCCATAGGAAACAATATCTATAATATATGTGTGTTAATAACCAAAATATTTTATAGCCCTCTATAGACATATATGGGGAAAACTAACCAATGTTCCAATAAGTGCAAGAAACTATAATGAGAAGAGATCAGGTATGAAGGGGGTAGTCATCCATCTATCCTCTCACCAGAATGTCGGGAAAACAACCCCCAGGGCTCAAAATCCCTAGGGTGTGAGTCTCCCTAAATAAAAGGGTGGTGTTGAAAATAGAAACATAAAAAGAATATGATATAACATATCTCACAACCATACAATGGGAAAAACCTAGTATTAGGCTCAACTACAGCTAATGTCTCTTGGACTCTCGACTTCACTGATAAGACTATGTACCCTACAAGCACACAACCATTAAAATATGAACATTATATTATGTCATCCCTTTTTATCAGTTTCTGTTTATATTTATTAATTCTTAAAACAATAATTAACCGTTAACAATTCCACACTATTTTTCATTAGCATCACACCCAAGGTCCGTTGTTTCTTCAAAATTGAAACCTCATCATTACGTCCTAGCAGGCTCTAACCCCATCGGTTAAAATCATTTATTCAATCATTTATTAACAACATTATTGCATTCCCATATTCCTAGGGATTCTAGAAAAAAATTATAAACTCTTAAACACAAGGGGTCCAACATGGTGGGTAGTTGAAATACCCATCATGTATTTTCTAACTATAGAAAGAGCCTAGGCCCATCCTCCCTTGAGAAGCTAGACAAGTAAAACATGTGGCATACCACACGCATATTTTCCCCTTTTGGATAGAGGGTAAGAAAGACTAGCTGCCTTGAGAATTAGGGAATGTAATGTAGATAAACAACCAACAAGATTCATAAAACATCCAAACAATCATATCCAACCCATATCATCATCCCTGATGTCTTCCCCAACACCCATATACTTAAACCAATGCTTCTCAGCACTCTAGGCGTAAACTGCTTCCACAACCAATGGTCCCCCCTACCCCTAAATATCACAATAAACATCTAGGGTCATGTCACAACACAATAAAAATGAAAACAAACATCATATCAACTAGGATCTTGGCCCTTAAACAATTCATTCTTTCTTCACACATAATGAGATCTCACACCTCCAGGCATAAGGCTTTTTGACTTTATAAGAAATAGGGTAACTTAGAACCCTATGAGGAAATATCTTTTTTCAAACATCTAGTTCTTTAATCAATCATGAATTAACCAGTTCATTAATAGTGTGTTCTAACTATGGGAAACCTAATCAATAAACTATCACAAATAATTAAACATGCTTAAGGCATCAATTTGATTAACCGCAAATTACAACAACAATAACCAGGTTAATTTACATGAAACAATATCTTTGAAAAATAAATAAAATTTATCCAAGTTGATGTTACTTACCAATTTCCCTTAATATTTACATGATAAAAAAAGAAATCATAGATATCTCACTTTTTAGAAAAAAAAGAGGCAATGACATACGATCGATACCAATTGATTTATCCAATTCAAATATTTATTATGTCAATTCTATTGTGGTCAAGTGGATAAACCATTCTGGCTCTATGAATTCTTAGTAATGAATAGAGAAAAAATTAATCTCATACCTCAAAAGGTTATTGTCATTATTTATATGATAACGATCCACACAACGGATTACGATCTCCTCTCTCATGACAACTATATCCACTCGAGGATGTTGCAAAACAACCGTACCAACCGACACCTAGGAAAACTCCATTAGAAGCATGGAGATAATATTCCATAACATAGAAAGGATAAAACATGGGAATAATGATCAAATAAACCAACAGAATATAGGTAGATCATAATTTCTCTTGATGATAGATCGATACTTGATGCTTGCACAAAAACAGGGGGTGCACATGTAGCAGGAAGAAACATGAAGGGGAAAAGATCCAAGGATTAAGGTTCGACCAGACTGCTCCTATGTGAAGAAGGAAGAGTTTGAGTGTCTCTTACCAGGGAACAAGAAGAATGAATATGGGATGAATATATCTCATCCCTTTAGAATATTTTGACGGAGCAGCGGTTTAAGATACGCTGGATTTTCCAATAAAAGAGGATCATATTAAACCGAGAGGATTGACCAAGTAAAGGAATCATGGGCCTTAAAAAAATTAATATAGGAGTTATGGTATTTTAGTCGGCCTTAAATCCTTTAAAACACGAACTTCAATGCGTTTACCTTAAATGAAAACGTTAAATAGGGGAACTGTAGGAAGATTGAAACAACTCTAGAAACAGTGTACACCTACCGATGCTGGAAACATTGTACACTTACTAATCTTGGAAAAAATGTACACCTACCAATTCTAGAGACACTGTACACCTACAAACCATGGAAACATTTTACACCTACCGATTCTAGAAACATTGTTCACTGAATGAATCACCGATGACACTATTCACATCTGTCTCACTGATGGAACTGTTCACATCGGTCTCATTGATTCCACTGTTCATGTAGGTGTCACCAACATAACTGTTCACATCTGTCTCACAGATGGCACTATGCGCATCCCTCTCAGTGATGGAATTGTTCACATGGGTTATATATATATCTGTTCACATTGGTTTCACTGATTCCACTGTTCACATCGGTCTCACCAATGCAAAATTTCACATCATTCTCACCAATGACATTGTGCACATCCGTCTCACCGATGACACTGTTCACACCAGTCTCCACAATGGCATTGTTCACATCAGTCTCGCCAATGGAACTATTCACATTTGTCCCAACCATTCCACTATTCACATCAGTCTCATCGATGACATTGTTCACATCAGTCTCACCAATGGCACTTTTCACATAAGTCTCACTGATTCAACTATTCACATCGGTCTCACCGATCTCACTATTCAAATCGGTCTCACAGATGGAACTATTCACATTGGTCTCACTGATGCCACTATTCACATCGATCTCACAGATGGCACTGTCCACATCAGTCTCACTTATGCCACTATTCGCATCGGTCTCACCGATGACACTGTTTACAAAACTGGAATTTAGGAAAACTGTTAGGGATAAGTCACCTTTACCTCCCAGAACACCTCATAAACCATATTTTTTTTGAAAGAAATAGACTAGAGACGTCTATTCCATTACATCATATACCTGTCAAAACATTCTCATCCTTGAAAATTCAAAAGCAACCAAAAAGGAATTAGAAAAGGGGTACAAATAACCACCCATTGAGATTCCTCTCGAAAGAGTGAAAGCCACAAGAAGCAACAAAAGAAAACCATTTTATAAACACGAAAGGTCTACAACAACAAAGCGAACATTATTACATGAAAATATTTAAGCATCAAACAACTATGGATACTAAACACATATCTATGACTCACGTTCTCAGGTACTCTCCTCCATGCCACCGTGTCTCCACGAGACATGAACCAAGTGGATAGAACACTGACACAACACATTATATTTGCGGTCTTCAATATCCACTTGCCTCTCCTCAAAGGTCGCGTCACCATCGACATCAAACTCCCCTCAATTGAGGATGTGAGAGTCATCATGAATATAACAATTGAGCTCTGAATGATGAAAAAAATCATGTATATGACTCATCTTTAGGGGAAGTGATACTCGATATGTCATGGCTCTAACACAAGCCAACACCTCGAAAGTCATAACAAACTAGGTAGACTACCATGAACAAAACTTATTTTCATACGATTGGGATTCACCTTCAGAAACACATAATCCCCAAAATCAAACCCCAAAGGTATCCTCCTTTTATCAGCATTTGATTTCTAACGATCCCATGTTGTCTCATCTTCTAAAGAATTACCTGAACCATCTATGTTGTATTATTCAATAGTTCATGGCCAAGAATTATTGACTCTCTGACCCCAGTCTAGTAAAATGGAGACTGAAATGGTCACCAATACAAGGCTTCAGACGGACCCATACTAGTGGAGTAAAAAATATTGTTGTAAGAGAACTCCACCAAGGGTAAGTGCCTCATCTATGAACCTCCAAAATCCAGGACATAAGAGTGCAACATGTCTTCCAGAGTCTGGATGATTCACTATGTCTGACCATCTGTCTATGGATGAAAATCAGTGTTATGGCATAGGTGAGAACCAAAATCATGATGGAGACTTCTCCACACCCTAGAGGTAAAACAAGGATCTCAATTAGAAATTATTGTCCTCGGGACTCTATGGAGTCTCACCACCTCCACCAGATAATGCCTCAACAAATCTTCTTCTGAGCTCAAGTTAAACCTGTAACAAAGTCCATTAATATGTCCTCCCACTTCAATTGAAGAATATCTAATGGCTGTAGCAAACCATTGGGGACACTGTTCTCTACCTTAACCTTCTGACAGACCCAACAACAAGACACAAACTCTGCAAACTTCATTGTTCTTCCAAGGCGGAAAAAAATGACTCCCCAAATCTCAGTACATCATTTTCACACCCAGATGTACTGTTAAAGTAAAAAAATGTAACGCTATGAGAACCATCTCACACATCGCCAAAGGAACAAAAATCATTCCTTCATACAACACTCAGTGTTGTTCATCCTTATCCAAACTATTAGGGGACTCTCCACAAACAACTCGGTCTCTCCAGACCTCCACCTCTAGGTCCCCCAACAAGGAGTCTTCCACCTACTGCACCAGAGATGACTACATTTTCATCTGATAAAGAAATACTCTACCCCCAAATTCTCCCACATCAAGATTTAATGATGAAAATTCTTCCATCACTCTCCATGAATCACCATATTCACATACTACATCATTATGAAACTTCTTACTCAACACATCAACTACAAAATTCCCTCTTCTATGGGTATATGATATTTCAAAGTCATATTTTCATAAGAACTCCATCCACTAACATTGCCACAAGATCATGTCACATTGGGAGAAAAAATACCTCATGCTCTTATAATTGGTGAAAACAAAAAAGTTCTCTTCGATAAGGTAATTTCCCAACAACTTCATAGAAAAAATCACTATCACTAAATCAAGATCATGGGTGAGACATTTATGTTTTTTGGGATGCAACTACAGAGACCCATATGAAAAAACTTATCTTCGTTGCATCAGAACACAACCTAACCCCAGATTCAAAGAATCGCAGAAAACATCAATCTAAACTCCCTCTGCTGGAAGACAAAGAACCAGAGAACATACCAAATTTTCCACCAGATAATAGGAAGCTACCTCACACTGATCAGTCCATAAGAATTCCTGATCCTTACTAGTAAAAGTCATTAGAGGAGTCGCAACCCAAGAGAAATCAGCTACGAACCTCCTATAGTAGCCTGCAAGGCCAAGGAAACATCCCACATCTTCCACTATCTTGGGGGCTACCCAAGACAAAACTACTTATAACATTGATGGATCCATATCTACTCCCTGTTGGAACACATCATTCCTTATGAAATGTATATCTCAAGCCCAAAACTCACACTTATACAACTTCCCAATTAGTTGATGCTGACGTAGAACTCTCAAAATGGTTTGTAGATGCTCTGCATGCTCCTCCTCAGATGTGGAGTACACAATAAAGACCTCGATGAAAACCACCACAAACTTTTCTAAGAACTCACAGAACACAGCATTCAACAATCCCATGAACACAGATGGGGAATGTTTCACACCAAACAGCATTACAACGAACTTGTAATTCCCATTAACGACAACAGAAAATAGTCTTTGGGATATCCTCATGCTTCACGTGCATATGATGATATCCCGACCACCAGTCAATATTTGAGAACCAACATTCACCCTTTAGTTGATCGAATAAATCATCAATCCATGGAAGAGGATAGCAATTATTCGCTGTCAATTTGTTTAAGAGATGATAATAAATACAAAACCGCAAACTGCCGCTAGCCTTCTTCATGATCAAAACTGGTGCGCCCCACACTGACGCACTCATCAGAACAAAACCACATTGCAACAGACCTTCAAGCTGTATACATAGCGCTCATAACTTAGACGGTTCTATCATATATGGATACACAGAGATAAGATATGCTCCTGGCTATAACTTGATCACACCCTCGATATCTCGTCGAGGGGGGTAATGCTACAACCTCTTCTGGAAAGACAACAAGGCACTCTTTTAGGAACCTATGAAATGCCAACTCTGGAACCTCGGAAGTACTCAACATCAGCCTAGCCATCAAGGGTGATAGGGATGGAACATGTCTCTAAACCATCCGAGGGTCTCGCTCGCCAAGAAACACCGTTGGAACTCCATCATCATCGAAGAACCCAAACTACCTCCTGAAGCAATCCACTATAGCATGCACTGAATACCACCAATCCATGCTGAGGATGACATCATATGGTTTTATTCGTAAATATATGAAGTCTCGCCATGATTTTTGTTACCCTATCACTATCTCACAATCTCTACATACATCAAACAAGTCATCTCGACCTCCAATTGGCATAGTCAACACCAAGGGAATAGGAAGCCTCTATACCTCAAGTCCAAAACCTAGGAAAATGGTAGGTCATATGAAGGAATGTGTTGCTCCAAAATCAAGAAACGCATACACCCAAGTAGAAAACAAGAAAATGGTACCTCGAATGATGTATGGCTAGCCTAGGGCTGGCATTGCTAAAGCATGAAGTTGACCACGACCTCCTCCAGAGCCTCTTTGACCCTGATAACGACCACTACCACAGTCACGCTCTGATCTATGAGGATGGGGAGCATCACGGGGTTTTCCTCCGCTTTCTGCATCTTCACTTTGCTGATCCAATGTAACACCCCAAGATTTCAAAGTACATTATTTCTTCAAAGTAATTCAATAACTTGCACTACATGCAACACTGAGTTCAAGCACACCATGACTTACAAAACTAGTCGATCAAAAGTGGTTAGGAATAATATTAACTGAATTTTGAACTTTATATAATCCTTATAATTTTAGAATTCATATTAGGATTTTCTTAGACATAATGTACGATCAAATTCATTTTTGTCAGATAAAAGAATTGTTTTTCAAAAAATGCAATTTTATCGCCTTTTAATGGCGAACCATTTTTAAATAAAATATTTAAACTTTTATATATTCAATTTTTCAAAATAAAATTCTTCTTTAGAATAGGTACATAATAATTTAGTTTCAATAAAATTTTGGTGTTTTTCTGATAACTTTTATATTTTGGTGAATAGTGAAAAAAACTATATTTTAACTTAAAACAAATTTTTTAATCAAATTAATTTATAGAGTTGAATTATAAATTTTAATGGTTTGGAAGTATAATTAGATTATATTTTTATCATTAAATCCAATTCTTGTCATTATTTGTAATTTCACTTTGAAATTCGACATAAACAAGTGACAATCTTTTGATGTTTATTATTTCATAAAAATACTCTTTTTGGTTTTGAGAACGACAATTAATTTTAAATTAATTAATCCAAATTCTATTTTTTGAAATTTGTAAAATAGAATTAATTTTTTAATTCAGAATAGAAAAATTATCTTATGGTGAATTTTTGGTATTTTTCTGAAAACTTTCAATTTTCGATGAATAGTGAAAAACTATGAGTTATAATTTAAAACTAAAATTTTATTTAAATAATTATTTATTTTATATAAATTTATTTTATGTCAAAATATATATATAATACCCATATAAGTTCAATGTAATTCATTGAAGTTAGTTTATAATAATTTTAGATATATAAAAATTTTATTGAACTTTTTACCGTCTTTTACCCACCCCTTAGGAGCATTTGCAAATTAACATAAAACATAATTTTACCGCTTCTGTGAGTTGAATTTAAATAATCCTAGAGACACGGTTGATATCTGTAAGTAAAATGTGGTTCAATAAGATGAAAATAATTTTTTGTGAATAGTAACTTTTGACATTTATTTACCGCGGTTAAAGGTAAATTGGGTAATTTAAGGTAAAACGAATATTATAATACTAATAAATTACCATAACACTTGTCCTAAACTTATTGGATGAGTCATGGAAGACCATGGAGATTCTTAGGTCTGTTTTGGGACCCCATGGATCCACTTATGAATGATAACGACACTTTATATTAATTAACATAAAGTACAGGCAAAAATGACCTAAACAAATATCTTTTTGTAAATAAATTTTATATGAGGTAATATAAGTCATATTTTCGACTATAATTATTCATTGGGAAGATAAAACGATTTCCTACATAACCGTATTTTATTGAAATTTTTTATACATTAAATAATTTAATTTATTTATGACACAATGATGATGCAGTAATTATCTTATTAATAAAATATTAAAATAATTGATATTATAAATATCCAAATAAATGTAATTTGAGAATTTTTATGAATTCCACTAATATTATAGGTTAATATGACATGTTATGGTTGATTAAAGGAATTGTTTTCAAAGTAATAATGCAGTTATAAATTTATGAAAAAGAAAATAGAAAATAGTGTCAAAATTGACATAAAAGAGTTTTTTTAAAAAAATATTATATTATTAATTGATATTATATTCCAAAAAATATAATCTTCCTCCAAAAGACTTATATAATTATATTTTTATCATTAATTAACCACTTGGGGTTCTCTTGGAAATATATAGTATGTTTATTAACCAGATAATATAAAAGTACAAAGAGACATGGTAAATGTCAAACTATTTAACTAAGAGTTAAATCTAAAAGATAAAGTTAATATGGTGACCCAAACCTGTCTATGACCAATTGGTTGAGTTTTTTTCAACCCATCACAACTTTATCCTCTAAATAATATACTTTGGATCCATTAGAAACCGAAAATTATTTTATTATAAAATAATATTTCTAGTTTTCCTAAGGTGCCCTTCACCCCTCTTATAAAAGGGCACTCCCCCTTATCTCTAATTCACACATTAAAAGTCATTCGGCTCAGCCAAACCCTGCCCCAATACCCTCTCAACTGTCCTCTATTATTCATAGAGTAATTCATTTAGTCATAAATCTAACATATGGTTCCCTTTTGATCAAATCAAAAGGATGAACCCGAAGAAGAGGTAAATATCTCACCACCTCTTTCAAGTTCCTTTCTTCTTCCACTTATTTTTTCTTTGTTGTTTACATTATAAAATAATAAATAAGCTATATTCTATATAATTTGATGTTATTATAAATATGGTACAACCAAATTCATTATTCTATCCATCCTTTGAATGACATGTCGCCATACGTGAGTACATACAGCTTGTCGTCTCCATATCATGGTGTACTTGTTATTCAATACATTATTATTTGGATGGATATAATAATGATGTGTAATTGATGTAAATAATAATTATAAAATGATAATTATTATGTATATATGATATACCATCTAATTATATATTATTCTAATATCAAATAAATGATATTGTCGCTCGTGCATATGTACAGATTACCGTCTCCATGAATGCAATGAGATTCATTCCCCGTCATATCCATTCAAGAATAACTTTCATTAGATGATTAAAAATAAGGATTAAAGACTTGATATAACTCTGGATATGAATAATATACATCCCATCCATAAATATTATGACTCACATAACAAAGAATATAAAGGAAAACGAATCTGTTAACAACCGAAACAACAATAATACTATGATATTAATAACAAATAAATGTTAAAATATCATATACGATATCATATTAATGTATATGATTCTTTTATAATTGAATAACAAATATTTCACCATTATACAAGAGGTTAATCTACCCTTGACCAAGTAAAATTAAAAGGTAAGGGTTAATTTCACAATTTCATAATTATTTGAGGTTGTTTTATTTAATTATCTACTGGGACCTCTTTATCATCCACATCCATGTTTCTTAAAAATTCATTTCAAAACATTCATAATATTTTATAGACTATGGGTTAAATTCCTTTATACCCTTGTTAGACTTTTATAATATGTTTATAAATAAATATTTCCGTCATTTTCCAAACAATGTCCTTTATAAAATTTTCGACAAAATTAAAGTAAGAATGTATTTTTTTAACTTATACGGTGGGTGCGGCTATTTTCCACCTAAATAACATCATTGAAGCTTCCCTTAAAAGATTATAAAAATATTTAAAAAATAAATTTTTTCTTAAATGATTTCAAAATGGAAAGAAATATTTCACTAAAAAAAGGTTTTGATTTAATCTATGTCAACATCCTTTGATGGATTTTAAGCTTATTTGAAGTTGATTTATTCTGATACAAAACATTCATATTGTATTGACAGTTTTGTGATATGGTTGACTTTGGATGTGTTATTTTTACACCATTCATTGGTTATGGATAAATTACTGACATTTCATATGCTAGTTTTAATATGAATGTTTATGTTATGTTAATACCTTTTCATATAAGGAATGCATTGGACTTAGTATGTGACGGGTGGAGCCTGCTATAGCTCCTCGATGCATCTGTAGGTCTTATGAGGCAAACTAGTGTCTTGGAACAAGGAATTGAAATAATCTTATTTGTAGTCTTCATACTAGGCCTTGACTATGTGGTTATGAAAGTCTAGAATTATGCATTCCATCATTATGAAAGTGGCTATTGAAATTGCATGTGATTATTCCACTAGTAGAATATCCACATGAGTAAGTAAATAGAATTATTTTGATTTTATCCTTGCCATATTATGCTGAAGTTCAAGTTTAAAATACTTTTGTTTTATTCTTATACATTGCCTTAAATGTTTATTTATGAAAGATTCTGCTATGTTGTTATCCTTACTAAGCTTATGATCTCACCCCTTTCAATTTTTTATTTTTCCCAGGCTATGAAGAAGTATATTATAACTGACCTACAGGGATAGTCTATGGGATCTCAATTTTGTCTATAGAAACAATGTTGTTTTATTTTTCAATTTTATGATGTAATTTAAACCTTATGAATGTATCTATTGCTTCCATGACTACTAAACTAATCTATATTTTGAGAGTTGATCTTTTGTGATCATGCCAATGATACGTAATAATGCACCGAATTTGAGTAAATAGGGTCAGGGCGTTACAGTTGGTATCAGATGAAGTTTAGTAAAAATCATGGAAACTAGATTTAGATAAACATTGATTAGAACACAAATAACTAAGAGAGACTTTAAGGATTAGTATAGAATAACTTCCTAGAATTTTAGTATTTTATATATTTTTTGAGTTTTCCAAGCAATACATCCCTCTCTGGATACGAGCAGGTAGAGGCGGCTCTGAAACAGATGTACCTAGGGGTAAAACCCAATAAAATCGCTTTGAGCTAGACTTGAACAGGAACATGTTAACAACAACGGGCCTTGCTTCACTCTTGGTTACGACAATCCTGGGGGATATACTTAGGATAAGTATCATTTACTTTAAAAATCATTATGAAGGATTTAAGTGTATATACCTCCCCAAAGAAAATATTTTTATGATTATGGATTATATCCATAAACTGTTCAATTTACGTAAGTTATTTTACATATTTAGAATTATTCATTGCAATTCATAAACTGACTTAGTGCATGCCATTGTATACAAAAGGCACCTATTAGAAGGAATGTGAACTCCAACAATACGTATGATCCAAAGAGTAAGAAGGATCATATCATTCATGGTGTTAAGCCAGCATTTAGAAGGGAACTAGTCTCCCCTGTATTATCAACATATGAAGAAATATCATTATGTGTTAATAATATAAGTAAATAATTCTCTAAGTTCTATGGCTTTGAAGGAAAGCAAGAGAATAAAAGGATGGAAGAGAGAAAGATGGATAAAAGGAAGAAGGAAAAGAAGGATTCTCCAATACGTGATAACTGTGGAAAGAATCACCTTGGTAAATTCTTGAATGTAGTGGGGGTTTATTATATGTTTAGAGAAAAAGGACACCAAGTACGTGATTGCAAGGGTAAGGAAAAAGTTTCCAATATACAATGCTTCATCTTTAAGGAGTTGGGACACTACGCAAATCAATGTCCAAATCATCAGAGTATACCCCAAATGCTACTATTGGATAATAATAAAGTTTTAATACTATTGAAGATGAAGTGGAATGATTAGATTTCTTAAGTTGTTATTAATGTATTATGTCATTTGTGTATTTTATTAATGATGTACATGATATAAGAATTATAGAGTATATAAGGATTGTACTACAGTACTATTTCATTAATTACTTGAGATTGTGCGGAACCAAGAAAAGTGACTCAATTACAGGTTAAATTTTTAAAAGATATATGGTTGAGAGAAAGATAAACCATAATATGGTTCTGATATCGAGGTAGTGATTTTGGAATAATACATGATTAATTTGGATAAATTATAATGGATATTCTTAACTACCTTGAAACTGATTAATGATTTGTATATTCCACCATTGTTTGAGTTTACAACATTTTTAGATAGAAGGAGTATATCCTGTATTCTATAAGGAATAAGGGATTATGAATATAATCAATAAGGTTTTATGGTAATTCAAGATGTTACAGTGTTTTAAAAAGAATACATGATGATGGTTTTCACATGTTATTACGTGGAATAATGGATCTTCAGTATGTTTAGATTCCTTATAAAGTTTGGACTGTGAGTTTGGACAGAAGTATTTTGTATAATTGTAGTTTGAGATTATTTTTGGATTTCCTAAAAAAGGACAACCCAGAGGTCAGGTGGCAACCCGTCACATCGGGTAAGGTTGCGAGACTTCAAACTGCAACTGAAGGACGAAAAGGGTGTAGTACCTACCACTGGCCCATGTGATGTCCCAGATTGATTAATGTAGTTTTCTTAAAAGGTCTAGTAGAGGAATTATAAATTAATTTTTATAAAACCCAATACGAATAAGATAAATATAATATTTTTTATGTTCTATTACCTTTTAGAGAGAATGATGAGTATGTGGTAGAAATTAGTTAAAGGATGGAACTCTACTTTTCAATTATATATATATATTTTTCTTCTCTTATTCTATGAAAATTAATTCTTAAACATTAAGTAGGGGATCTTAAAACTAAAAATGTGTCATCCTAATACCTTATGTTTTGTTGAACTGATGATATTTTAAATCATCATAGATTGATGGCTTTGAGGCCCTCAATTCTACAATTATTTGTGACTGATGACCTCTATCACTACCTATAAATATTTACGTTTTTCCTCTAATTATGGGTCTCTAATTTCAACCAATTTTTTCCTAATCGAGATCATAATTTGGTGGTGATTTTTTTCATTCCCCTTTTCCTCTTATTAAGAATAAATCTTATTAACCCAATTTTTGATGTGGGTTTTCCCACAAAGGTATTTTCTATTTTCAACCTTTTATTTTCAAAGAAAAATTTCAAATTACGAGTATGCAATTTATTTAAGGAGGTAATAATGTACCACACCAAAATTTCATAGTACGTTATTTCTTCAAAGTAATGAAATAACTTGCACTACAAGCAACACTGAGTTCAGGCGCACCACGACTTAACAAAATAACTGTTCAAAAGCCGTTATGAATAGTATTAACTGAATTTTTAACTTTATATAATCCTTATAATTTTGGAATCCATATTATGAATTTCTTAGACATAATATAAGAACAAATTTATTTTTTTAGATAAAAGAATTATTTTCCAAAAAATTCAATTTTACCGGCTTTTAATGGAGAACCCTTTTTAAATAAAATATTTGAAATTTTTATATATTAAATTTGACAGAATAAACTTCTTTTTTAGAATTGGGACATAAGAATTTAGTTTCAATATATTTATGGTGATTTTCTGATAACATTCATATTTGGGTGAATAGTGAAAAATACTATATTTTAACTGGAAACAACTTTTTTAATCAAAATAATTTATAGAGTTGAATTATACATTTTAATAGTTTGTAAGTATAATTAGATTATATATTTACCATTTAATCCAATGATGGTCATTCTAAATAATTTCACTTTGAAATTGGACATAAACAAATGTCAATCTTTTGATAGTTATTACTTCATAAAAATACGATTTTTGGTTTTGACAATGGGTTTTAATTTTAAATTAAATAATGAAAATTATATGTTTTTAAAGTGGTAAAATAGAATTAATTTTTTAATTCCTAATATCAAAATTATCTTAGGGTGTATTTTTGGTATTTTTCTGAAAGGTTTCAATTTTTGATGAATAATGAAAAACACTGAGTTATAGTTTAAATCCAAATTTTTATTTAAATAAATATTTATTTTATATAATTTTATTTTATGTTGAAATACATACATAATACCTATATATGTTCAATGTAATTCAATAGAGTTAGTTTATAGTAATTTTAGGTATGTAAATTTTTTATTGAACTCTTTATTGTCTTTTACCTACCTCCTAGGAGCATTTGCAAATTTACATAAAACATAATTTTACTGCTTCTGTGAGTCGAATTTCAAAAATACAAGACACATGGTTGATATCAGTAAGTAAAATGTGGTTCAATAAGATGGAAATAATTTTTGATGAATAGTAACATTTGACTTGTATTTATCGCAATTAATGGTAAATAAGACAATTCAAGGTAAAAAGAATATTATAATAATACAACATTACCTTAACAGTTGTCATAACCATATTGTATGAGTCATGGCCGACCAAGTACATCCTTGGGTCGATTTTGGGACCCCATGGAACCACTTATGAATGATAATGACACTTTATTTTAATTAAATTATTGTAAAGGCAAAAATGACATAAAAAATATCTTTTAGTAAATCAATTTTTAAATGAAATTATATAAGTAAGATTTTGAACTATAAATATGAATTGGGAAGATAAATAGATTTACTACATAATGGTATTTTATTTATATTTTTTAGACATTATATAATTTATTTTATTTATGACACAATGATGATGAGGTAATTACCTTATTAATGAAATATTAAAATAAATGATATTATAAATATCCAAATAAATTTAATTGGAGACTTTTTATGAATTAAAATAATATTATAGGTTAATATGACGTGTTAGGGTTGATTAAATGAATTTTTTTCGAAGTAATAATGCTGTTATGAATTTAACAAAAACGAAATTGAAAATAGTGTCAAAATTGACATAAAAGAGTTTTTAAAACATATATTTTATTATTAACTGATATTCTTTTCATAAAAATATAAGGATTGTCCAAAATACTTATATAATTATAGGTGTATCTTTAATTAACCACTTGGGGTTATCTTGGAAGTATATAGTAAGTTTATTAACCATATAATAAAAAAATATAAAGAGACATGGTAAATGTCAAACTATTTAACTAAGAGTTAAATCTGAAAGATAAAGATAAAATAGTGACCCCAACCTGTCTAAAACCTATTGGTTGAGTGGTTTTATACCCATCCCCACATTATCCATTAAATAATCTACATTAAGACATTATAAACTGAAAATAATTTTATTATAAAATAATATTTCTAGCTTTTCCAAAGGTGCCCCTCACCCCTCTTATAAAAGGGAACTCTGCATTCTCTCTAATTCACACCCTAAATGCCTTTTGGATTAGACAAACCCTGCCCAAATACCCTCTAAACAGTCCTCCCTTTATCCTATAGACCTTTTTTTAGTCCTAAATCCAACCTGAGGGTACCTTTTGATCACATCAAAAGGAAAAACCCGACAAAGACGAAAATATCTCACCACCTCTTTCAAGTTCCTTTCTTCTTCCACTTCTTTTTTATTTGTTGTTTCCATTATAAAATAACAAATCTAGTATCTTCTATATATTTTGATGTTATTATAAATATGTAACAACAAAATTAATTATTCTATCATTCCTTTTAATGACATGTCACCATACGTGCATACGTACGACATATTGTCTCCACGTTGTGGTGTAATTGTTATTCAATATATTATTATATAGATGGGTATAATAATGATGTTTAATTGATGTAAATAATAAATATAACATTATAATGATTCTTTATATATTATATAAATTCCAATTATATATTATTTTAATATCAACAAAATAATATTGTCGCTCGTGTGTGCGTACGGATTACCGTCTCCATGAACACGATGAGATTCATTCCCCGTCATATCCATTCAAGACTAACTTTCATTAGATGATTAAAAAAATGTTTAATGACTTGATATAATTCTGTATATGAATAAGATAAATCCCATCCATAACAAATATGACTTACATGACAAAGAATATAAAGGAAAATGAATCAATTAACACCCAAAAAAATGATAATACTAAGATATTATTAATAAAGAAATGTTAAAATATCATATATGATATTATATTAATGTATAAGATTATTGTATAATTTAATAAAAATTATTTCTCCATTATACATGAGTTTAACCTACCCTCGACCATGGAAAAGTACAACATAATAGTTAATTTCACAATCTTTTCATTATCCGAGGTTGTTTATATGTAATTATCTACTGGGACCTCTTTATCATTCTCATCCATGTTTCTTAAAAATGTATTTCAAAACATTATTAATTTTTTATAGACTATGGTTTTATGTAATTTATACTCTTGTTTGACTTTTATAAGATTTTTATAAAGGAATATTTTCATTGTTTCCCAAATAGGGTCCTTTAAAACCTTTTCGACAAAATTATGGTAAGAATGTCTTTTTTAACTTATACAAAAGGTGAAACTATTTTCCGCTATTATAACATTGTCAAAGCTTACCTTAAAATATTATAAGAATATTTCCAAAATAAATGTTTTCTTAAATGATTTCAAAGTAGAAGTAAATATTTCTCTAAATTTTTTTTTGATTTCATCTATGTCAACAACCTTTGATGGATTTGAAGCTTATTTGAAGTTTATTTTTTATGATACAAAACTTCCATATTGTATTGAATGTTTTGTGATATGTTTGATTGTGGATGTGTTATTTTTACACCATTCATGGTTTATGGATAAATTATTGACATATTGTATGCTAGTTTCGATAAAAATGTTTATGTTATGTCTAAACATTTTCATATGAGGAATACATTGGACATAGTAATTGATGGGTGGAGCCCACTATAGCTCCTCGATGCATCGGTAGGTCTAATTAGACAAAATATTGTCTTGGCATAAGGCCTTGACAAAAAATTATTTTTAGTCTTAGCACAAGGCCATGACAATGTGGTTATGAAGTTTGGAATTATGAATTCCATCATTATGAAAGTGTTTGTTGATATTTCATTTGATTATTCAACTAGTAGAATATCCATGTGAGTAAGTAAATGGCATTATTTTGATTTTATATTTTCCATATTATTCTGAAGTTCATGTTTAAAAGGCTCTTGTTTTAGTCTTATACATTTCCTTAAATGTTTATTTATGAATTTTTTTTCTATATTGTTATCCTTACTTAGCATATGAGCTCACCCCTTTCTATGTTTTATATTTCCCAGGATGTGAAGAAGTATATTATGACTGACCTGTAGGGATAGTCTATTAGATCTCAATGTTTTCTATGGAAACAATGTTGTTGTAGTTTTCCATTTTATGATGTAATGTAAACATTATGAATGTATCTAGTACTTTCAAGGCTACTAAACTAATCGATCTTTCGAGACTTGATCTTTTGTTATCATCCCAATGATACCTAATATTCCACCGACTCTTGGTAATAGGGGTCAGGGCGTTACATCCAAAGCTGGTGTAACCTGCTCCTATTGCCTTGGATGGAACGGCCTCAATGGAGGAACCTAGAGTGGAACACCTGGTGCACAATGACTACTCTGAAAGGTTGGTCACTCCCACTGCTGATGACCTCTTCCTCCACAAGAAAAATAAGCACCTATTCCAATGGTATAATCTTGATATCCACTACCCCTAGAGAAATGAGTTGTTGAGGGCTGGGACCTACCCCCAGCCAAATGGAAACTCTTCTTCCCTGAAAACTGGGATCCCCAAACCACTTCTCTTCTTCTTGATGAATCATGATGACTCGCCCCTCGCGAAAATCCAGTTCTATCCAATGTCCTCTCGACGACATTTTCCCTCGCCAGCACCTCAAGATATGACTTCATCATAAATGGGGGGACCTGGAGTTGGATATTTGGATGCAAAGACCTATATAAATGCCTCATACTGGCATCCTCATCTCGAAATAGGTCCAAAGCATCTCGTAAAAGGTTCCTGAAATGGATTCCAAAAACTCGCACACTGGAGCTCCCCTATCTAAGGGTAAGAAGCTCTTGGCCACTGGACACCATCACAGTTGAAGAAAGAAACTAGACTCCAAACATGTCTCAGAACTCCTCCTATGAGATCGAAAATTCCTCATGATCCATAAAGAAAAAGAACCACCACTTCTTCATTGATCCACACAACATTTTCAAAACCAAAGACTCCCAGTGCTTCTTCAGACCATGGATCGAATAGAAGGCTATCTCAACCTTCTCCAACCCATCTTTCATGACACCATCTGAAACAAAGCCCCCATACTTATACAGACTCTGGTTATGAAACTCACAGAGTGTCCTCCTCCAACTGTCTTCATCGTCAACCTCTACCCTACAATGATCTTATAGCACAGCCTTCTAGACATATATTGCACAAACCTGATGAGGACGTTGACCTGGATCCATACCTATAAAATAAAAAATAGTTAGTTCTTCTAAAACTGAAATATGGAAGACTCAATATTAATTAATAATTTGTTTTCATTTATTCATTTTAGGTTAACATATCCCAAGGTATACCAATTCAAACATAGGCACAAAGAAGAATGATTCATGATCCTTTTTAGGTCTCTACCCTACAACTAGTATCACCTCATTTAGTAGACACTGAAAATTTAATGTTCCATGCATTAGATCACAGGGGTCCTTAAACTCCTATGACTCAACTATTCTCCAATGTTTACATCACTTGACAAACATAACTGACATAGCTTCTCTACCAACCAATGTAACCTCACAAGTTCCTAATAGCAAACTTTATCCTATCCCAGAACCATACAACTAATACTACTCTGTCATGGAACCCTCCCCATAATGTGTACCCCTCCTATGACGACAATGCGAGAAGGGAGATAGTGAGCCTCGAGTCCAACATCCAGTAGGCCCCAGGTTGGTGAGCTGCACCGAGGATATAATAAACACCCAAATGGAAGGCATTACCCTCTAATAGATCACATACAGAAGTTAGAGATAACATAGACACCAACCAACTCCAAATAAGACTACAATATAAAATAAATCCCATGTACACATATGTAATGTCATATAAAAACAACGACAACTGAAAGGGAAAACTACAAGTACCGAAAGAAAGTAAAAAACAACAGCAACCACAAATCCCGGACAGCTCCTGCAACCCCAATATAGTAGCAAATATTTTGATCTCTAACCTACTCAAAGTGACTGGAAAAAAACAATTTCTATATACGTAGGGTGAGTATAATAGTATAATCAGTAGGATCCTCCCTACAGGCTCTCGTGAAAAAGTAAATAAAGCATGATAAAGAACCATGAACAATAAGTGAAACTAAATCATCACCTAAATAGGTATACTATCATCCAAGACTCACCATGGATACTCTCACCTATTATCGCATACAATAGTATATAATATAATAAATAAAATTAAGGGTACCCCGCTACCACTTCCCCACTAGTTTTTCTCTTTTCCCCAATGTCGCACGTCCTAAGAAACTCTCTCTAAAAAGGCTTGCCAGCAGACACCTCATCATAGCACCGAAACATGCACCTCATGAAACAAAATAGTCATATCCATGTAACCAAAGTAACCATGAAGTTTATAGTAACCACCATAGCTCTCATAACATGTATCATATGTTATTTATTAAACATCGATTCATTATAGCACATACACCGAGTAAGGATCTTCAAGCCATCGTAGCCTATACACATTACAACTATAGTAGTTCATAGGAAACTATATCCAAAATATATGTGTGTGAATAACCACAATCTATTACATCCATCTACACACATATATGGGGAAAACTGACCAATGTGCCTACCAGCAAAAGAAACTACCATGAAAAGAGAGCAGGCCCAAAGGGGGTATTCACCCACCCATCCTCCCACTGGAATGTTGTGGAAAACACCCCCTAGGGATCAAAATCCCTGGGGTTTTAGTCACCCTAACCGACATGGTGGGGTATCATATAGAAACACAAAAGGTACATGATAAAATATATCTCACAACTATACTATGGGAAAAGCCTAGTCTCAGAATCAACTCCAACTAACTTATCTCGGACTCTTTTATGCTGCTACAAAGACTAGGTATCCTATAACCACACAAAAATTTAAATATCTACATTATATTACTTCATCCCTTTTTATTAGTTTCACTTTACGTTAATTAATTCTTAAAACAATAATTAATCATTAACCATTCTACTATATATTTCATTAACATCACACCCAAGGTCAACTATTCCTTTAAAATTCAAACCTCATCATTGTGTCCCAGTAAGCTCCAACCCCATAGGTTAACATCACTTTTTCGATCATTTATTAAAAAAATTATAACTTTCCCATATTCAGAATAATTTTAGAAAAAAACATTCTAAGCTACTAAACATAAGGGGGCTTAACATGGTGGGTAGTTGAACTACCTTTAAACTCTTTTCACCTATATCGAGAGTGTAGGTCCATCCTCCCTTGAGATGCTATACACGTAAATCACATGGAATACCCCGCGCATCTTCACCACCTTTGAAAGGACGGTAAGCAAGACCAACTGCCTATAGGATTGGGTAAATTAATGTAGATAAACAACCAACAAGATTCCTAAAACATACAAACATTCATATATAACATGTTTCATCATCTCTGATGTCCTCCTCGACACCCACATGCATAAACTGATGTATCTAACCACTCTAGGGATCAACTTCTGCCACAACCAATGGGAACCCCTTCCCCCACTTATCACAACAGTCGTCCAGGATCACATCACAACACAAGTAGTAGGAAAACAGACATCATATCAACTGGGATCTTTGACTTTATACAAGGATTTCTTTTTCCACACGTAATGAGCTCTCACATCTCCAAGCATAAGGCTCTTAGACATTACAGTAAAGAGAGTAACTTAGAACTTTAAAAGGAATTATCATTTATCAAATAACCAATACTTTTATCCTTGTTGAATTAACCGGTTCATTAATAGTTGATTCCAACTACGGGAAACCTAAAAAATAAGGAATCAAAAATAATTAAACATGCATACTGGGTCAATTTTATTTACATCAAATTACAAGAAATAAAACCAGATTCATTTACATGCATCTTTATCTTTGAAAAATAATTAAAATTAATTCCAATTTACATTCTTTACCAATTTTCATCAATAATGACATGCTAAAAAAAGAATGCATAGATATTCCACTATCTAGAAAAACAAGAGGCAATAAAAAAAGATCAATTCCAATTGATTTATCTAGTTCAAATATTTATTATGTCAATTCTATTGTAGTTTAGTGGATAAACCATGCTAACTCTACGAATGAACAAAAAAGAATAGAGAAGAAAAGAATCTCCTGCCTCAATGGGTTCTTATCGTTCTTTATTTTAGAATGATCCACACAATGGATTACGATATCATCTCCCGTGACAATTGCATCCAAATGAGGATGCTGCCACGCGACCGCACCAACCGATACCCAAGAAAACATCATTAGAAGCATAAATATCACACTCCATAACATGGAGAGAAGAAAATGGGTGGAAAAAGGATTGAAGAAAACACAATAACAGAGGTAAATCATACCTTCTACTGATGATGGATTAACACTTGTTGCTTGCACCAAAATATGGGTGCACATGCAGCAGGGTGAAACTTAAAGGGAAAACGAACCAAGAATTATGATTCAATCACACCAATACTATAGGATAAAGTAAATCTTTGAGTGTCTCGTACCAGGGAATAGAATTTTAGAACAAGCGAGGAATATATCCCATCCCTTTATAAGATTTTACGGAACATGAGTTTACAATACGTTGGATTTTCCATTAAAAGAGGATCACATTAAACCACGTGTTTTGACCAAGTAAAGGACACCCAAGACTTAGGAATATTAATATAGTAGTTATGGGCATTGAGTCATCCTTAAATACCTTAAAACAAGGCCTTGAATGTGTTTAACGTCAATGAAAATGTTAAAGGGGAAAATTGTAGGAAGCTGGAAATGATGCTGGAAACACTGTACACATGCCAATGTTGGAAACATTGTACACCTAAAGATCTTGGAAACAATGTATACGTACCGATCCTAGAAACATTGTACACCTATCAATCCTGGAAACACTGTACACGTACCGATGCTGGAAAACATTGTACACCTATTGATGTTGGATACACTATTCAGAGAATGACTCACCAATGGATCTATTAACATTAGTCTTACAGATAGAACCGTTCACATTGGTCACACCGATGCCGCATTTAACATTTGTCTCTCTAATGCAACTGTTCACATTGGTCTCACTAATGCAGCTGTTCATAGAGGTATCACCAATGGAACTGGGCATATTGGTCTCACCGATGGCACTGTCCACATTTGTATCATCGATGGCACCATTCATGTTGGTATCATTGATGGAATTGTTCATATGAGTATAACCAATCACATTGTTGACATCGATCTCACCAATGGAACTATTCACATAGGTCTCAATGAGGAGACTGCTCACATTGGTCTTACCAATGCCACTGTTCAAATCAGTCTCACCGATGCCACATTTCACAACAGTCTCACCAATGGAATTGTTCACATCGGTCTCACTGATGCCACTGTTCACATCGGTCTCACTAATGGAACTGTTCACATCGGTCACAATGATTCCACTGTTCACATTGGTCTCACCGATGTCACTATTCACATATGTCTCACTGATGGTCCTATTCACATCGGTCTCACCAATGATATTATTTAAAAAACTGGATGTTTGGACAAGTGTTGGGGATAAGTCACCATAACCTCCCTCTCAGACAGTAGATTTCAGCAGAGGAATGGGCCAGAGAGGTCCGAGACATTACATTAAATTTATGAAGGTAAATTATTTTTTCTAAAATAAATAATCATGTTTTAAACATTGAGAATGGATAAAATAAATATATTATTGAATGGTTTATGTAAAATTTAATAAGAATTAAATTATTCAACATTCCCAAGTAATAAAAACTTCTTGCTAATAAGGGGGGATAAATTGAAATTAACGACTAATGATAAAGGGGGTAAAACGAACTCCGAACATATTGACATATCATTTGAATATACTTAAAATAAATATATCAGAGGATATTTATGATACATTTTTTTATTGTATCTATTTTCAATGTTTGACAATGAAAATTTGAAATAAAATCTTGGAATATAGGATTGAATTTTCTAAGTATATCAAATTTGAAAAAAAATCATTCCATTTGATTTTCAATGATTCATTTAGGTTGAATAAATATATGGTTGGAAATTGGGGTCCCATAGATAATTTCTAATGATAAAACCTATATTTCAAATATGATTGTGATGATGATGTATTGATTTAAATAAAAGTGTAAGAGCGATTTGAAGGGTGGTTGGAAGAATTTCCTTGAATAATTGGTCTTACTATGTGTTATATTCCAAACTTATTATTAAAATCCATATACTTGAAAAATATTTTCAGCCCAAGGACCGAGAAGACCTAAGAAGTTATTTTATCTTAGCTAGAATGCTAGAAAATATTAATGGTGTGCCAATATAAAGTGTAAATTTGGATTCCAAATAGAGTAAAATACATTACTTGTGTCAATTTAGGAGAAAGTGGTCACAATAAACTCATATGGGGTGGGACGAGTTATATTTTTTTTGCATGGTGACACCTAATGGATTTCATTGGGTCTCTATTCGGAAGATTTTATGATATTAAAGAATAAATTCAATAGAGAAACTAATGAATCCCTTTTTAAAACTACATATTATTCATATGTAAAAAAAGGAAACATGATATAAGGGTGGAACCATCTCTATGTGATGCATCACCTTTATAATGATATGAAACACATGATGATATTTTTATTCTATAGAAATATTATTCCATTAAAGAAAATGAGTGTTGGAGATAGTAATGAATGGACATTAGAATATCATTAGTGAATCAAAATAAGATATTCTGGATAATATTAAATATCATCATAAAATTAAAACTATAAGAAGATCCCAATTATATGAAATCATCATCATGAATTTATAGATTCATCATATGTATCTGGAATCATTCTATTTTATGGTAGTATGATTTTTCACTTGAAGATACGCTATGACATTTCTAGAGGATTACGATATGATTATTTGATGGAAGAAACACACCATAAACATTCATTGTGTGTAAACATCAACTTCTTAAACATCATCTACAAACGCATCATTGTAAGGATGTTTTCTTTGTAATAATCCTCACATTTTATAATTTTATAAAGAATGGGAATTCAAAATCAATATGATTCATGGGGAATATAATATTTTCAATGGATTAGATGAGTCAATTTAATGTGGTATACTCTTTAATTAAAACAAATATCATGAGGTATTATATTGTGATTAAAGAAGAAGAATGGAGATGGAAGAACAATTTGTTTTGATCATTCCATAGAAAACAATTGTCATTTAATTATCACAATAATCACATGAATGAATACATTAATAAATTTGTTAAATATATGAGGATGTCTAGGATATATATAGGATTAATTCAATAAATTTTAAAGTAGGGACTCTCAAATAATTATGATTGTATTAATGCAAACTATTCCTTGACTTACTGGAAGTTACAAAGAAAGACCGTCATGAATTCAATGATTTCATATTCCATGTGTGTTGAAATTATTTAATATATGTAAATTTGGATTGTTATATTCATGAGGAATTATGAATACATATAATCATGATATAAGGGGATGATGATGAATTACAACATAACAACTTCATTACCTCTTATATATATATATATATCATTTTATTTAATGAAATGTTAGAGTTGAGAGAGACTTGATATTGTTGTTTTTGATAAAAATATTTTAGTATTGAAAAAAAAATCTATTAAACACAACTACATCTAACTTATAACAAACCATGAAGGTTTTGGAAAAAACAATCATCTTATGTAACAAGTTTTCACCATGGTTGAATTACTAGAAAAACATTCCTAATGGTTTTATTTCATAAAATGTTGTTGTTACATGAAAGTGTATGTCACCTAGTAAAAAGTATTTAGTAGAAATAACATATCATGGGTAATTATTTTAATAGTTTGAGGCATCATATACCATTTTATGAAATTTAATTTACTGGGATCATTGAATATAACCAACAATGTACATCCCATTAGGATGAACATGTGGGAATTAATTTACTTACATAATACCAAGTGAACCCATAGAAAAAAATTAATTCTTTGTACAAATATATTATTTATAAATAATCCTATTATAATTACGAAAGAATATGAGAAATTTTTTTTAAAAATAATTTTAAAAAATATGTATGCAATATTTAATGTATATTCTATGAATCGCTCAAATGGTCTAGATCACATATCATTAATTAAGGAGTTATTTATAATAGCAACAGTCAATAAGTGATCCTAATACACATTAATTCATAATTCAAATTTAATTAAACTCTAATGAAAATCAACTAAAATAAAGGAAATTTTAAAATCCAACACAATTAAATGTTATAAACCATTAAATTTAAATCATGGATATAGCAGTACAAATACATAAGAATATCAAACAAATAATTACAAACATTTAATACAAAATCCTATAAATCTATAAAAATACTAATTCAATTCAATTGCAGTATTACAATAATGAATGAATGTTAATCATCGTTTATAATGTATTTATATAAGTAGAAGATGAAAACAAAGTCTATGAGATTATTTTACCATAAATTGGTGAAATCACAACAGAAATACCTAGTGGAAGAATAATAATAATGATTATAACATAAATAGAGGATTATGAGAGAATATAGAGAGATCCTACATTGAATTCGGGGGGGAAAATACTATGAAATTTACTAGATACATGGGTATCATAGTGGTATAAAAAATTAGAGGATACCTCCATAGAATGTATATGTATTGGGATAAATAAAATTCAATACCCACCCTCATACCCATTTAGGGGTTTTAAATATTTTATATCAACAATAATGGTTTACCCCCATTTTAAAAAAAACTCATCGTAACCCTCTAGAACCTTGATGGGATCCACTAGAAATATTCTATGAATGTGGTAAAAAACTAGAGGATACACTATTCATTCAATGGATACTATCAAAACATTTTTGGACTTATTATTCAACTCCCTTATGGAATTTAAAACACAAAAAACCTCCAAACCAAAACATGAGCTCTTGAACCTCAATGAAACCTCAATACTACGCCCAAAATACTCCATAAATAATTAATTGTGTTTTAATCCTTAAACACAAAATATCCATAGAACCCAATCAAAAAAATTGAAATCTTCATGGACTTTATTTATTAAAAAATCCCCATTATATATTAATAACACCATAATCTAGGTAATTGAGATGAATTTAAATAAATAAATCATACTTGTTATGGTAAATAATGTTCTCAAGATTAGAACACAAAGTCATTACTAAAAATTTTCTTGTATTAGTGATTGTGTTACCCTATATAAATATATTCATAATATATTAACACAAATATTACTTTAAATTTCACCCAAATAAAAAATGAAATTCTATGCCAGGGTAAATCACATGATCAAATAGTTCAGTTTTTTTAAAAATAAAATTCACTAGATAAGACATTTGGGTGTGAATGGATAGTGTCTCCATTTAAATTAAACCCCAATATTTATCTAACCAAACACAAAAAAACCTATATAATATCAATATTAACAAATAAAAATTGATCACCAAGATCATAATTAAATAATATTACCATTATAAAACCATAGATGTTATTTTATAATAAATATGAAAATAACATCACAAATACCCAATAAATACCTAAAATTAAATTATATTTTCAATGAAGAGCTGTGATTGAGGATAAGTCATATATATATATATTTTTAAGCATAATCAATGTTGTAATACAATCAAGAATATACATACTAAATAATAAGTCACTTAATTAAAATCGAACCATTTTTTAGAAATAAATTGTCATCTTCATAATTTTTATCTAACATATAACATTTTTTAGTTTTCATTATCTCTTTTCACCCTCTCATATCCTTCTACATTAATTGCACTATCCTCTATAATAAACCCCCACCAAAATCCTCCCCTCCAAAACCAATATCTCCCATTAATCCATATTCTATGAAACTACCCATATGTCCCCTAGGATCCCATATTTCTCAATGATTTCTAAAAACACACAAAAAATTGACCTAATTTGTTGTTATTTTATTTTTATCACATTCTGTATAGAATTAACCCTAATGAAAATCATAACAAACTATTTTCATACCATTATATATAATAAATTATATAATTCATTTGGGAATAAATATTTATTTTACAAAATTAATTAATGTAATTAACTTTTTAAAAATAATGACATATTATATTCAGAACTATTGATGGTACTAGTATGAGATTAATATATAGTATCACACAAAAAATCCAATAAGAAAAGAGTTTAATCTATATTAGATAAATTAATAACATATATATTGTATTTAATTATTACCAAGTTAATTATTATCTTGAATTGATTTATTAGTGATGGAATCTGTTTTAGTAGTTTTTTGTAGTTTATTTTTTTAGTTATAATAATTATTCTATAAAAATTTAAATAATGATATTATTGTTATAGTTATTATATATTCAGTTGAATTATGATTAATATTGAGTGATATATTTTTATGTTTTTAGTTATATAAATTTTCTGAGTATATTTATATATATTTATTTACATATGATGTATTTATCACTCTCCCACACTCTCTCACACAAATTATTTGTCTATATATATATTGTGAAAAATTTAACAAAAATATAAGTGTGAATAATTATAGGGATTTAAAGGGGTTCCCATTGTTTATGAATGTTGGGGTGAGGGATATCTGATGAAACTCCCATTGATAAATTATATATTTTCATTCTACTATCACCATACTTATTTCATGGTCATATTTTCATAATATAATGTGAGGATTATTGAGTGAGAATTTTGGAAAACCATTGTATTGTATGAGAAGAGTTGTCATGTTTATGTTTAATCTCATTAAAAATTAAATTTAACAAAACATGACACATTTTCCCCAAATGTAGGTTTCTTGATGTGAAAGTCAAGTTTATTTATAATTTAAATTTAATCTATTAGAAGTTATAATTCTTTTAATCATATTACTTATGGATTCTAGTAAGATATTTGTTTGTACTTCAAAATGTGTATTTATTAAATTGTTTTTTACTTTGTTACTTTTGAGATAAAATGGTGTAATCATTTCTTATTATGGTTATTTATGATTTTTTTGGCATTAAAAAGATAATATTCATTCAATTAAAACACATATTCCAAAATGAAAAAAATCCATCCTTAATAATTATTATTTTAAGAATGATTAAAAAAATAATTTCACATGTGGTTATAGTAATTTCAATTAAATTAGGGTGAGGGGAGGTGAAATTACGTTAATATCATTATAAATAGACTATGATTCAATTTAATTAGTTAATTTTAATGGGGGTAAAATTTTAATTAAAAAACTGTGAACATTTGGTTTTAAAATTATAATAGAGAACCAAAAATGTATTTAAGGATTTATTACATAGGGGTAAAATGATATGGTTTATCCTATGAAAAGAATAATTTAATTTTAAATTTAATAATGTGTAATAATCGTGATAAATTATCTATTAAATATAAGTGATAAATATAGTTAATATGATTAAATATATATCTATCCTATGAATATTTATATTTGTAATTACTTTAATGGTAAATTAGGATTCAAGGTGACTGGTGTGAAAACATTATAAATGTAATAGTAATTAAATTTTCCCCAACCAAGATACAAGAATATTATATGAATTAGGATAATATTACACCTCAGGTACACCTTCTAATTAGATGTTATTAATATAAATATCATATAATGGTGTTAATATAAAGACAAACACATATTCTAGGTAGATATTTGTAATAAAAATTATTTTTATATTCAGTTATGTTGTATTTTTGAGAACTGTGATTTGTATTAAAAATCCATGTGTTGGGATATATAATTGATAAATTTTTGTATTTGAAATGAGGCCAAGTTAATGTCTTGGGTGCTTGGATGAGTGTTATAGAAGGTCTATGGTGACAAAAATTATAGTGGTTGTTGTGTATATACACCATGTTGTATCCCTAGGTGATGTGGACAGGTTGGGGCTATGGACATTTATAAAATTTATAAAGTGAATCAGACCAAACTATAACCCAATGGATTAAACAAAGTGGTGTTCTACATATATTTTATTATTTTTTGTGATGAAGTAATTACACGGTACAACCTTGAAGGCTACACAATAGTTATGGAAAGAGGTTGTAGAGTTATCCCTCCCTCATAGAGGACATCAGCGCAACAGTTGGGAGGTCGCACTATAGCGGGCATGGAAAATGACCCCTACAATTATCATAAGGTTCATCCAAAATTAAATGATCCCCATATGGGTAATAAGGGTATGTAGGGATGAAACAAATAGATTAGGGGGAATACCATAAGACCATAATGTGTGTAAGGGTTGGGGGAGCCACTAAATAAAGGAAAAAAGGAACAAAAGCTCAAGATGAAAAATAAATAATCAAATTTTAAATGGGGTTAAAAAAAATAAATGATAAAATATTGTAAATAAAATAAGTATGAAATAAAAAGGGGGAGGTTGTACATTCTATGGGAAATATATATCGGTCGTCAAGTGGGTTCTCGTCCTTACCTTCTAAGAGGTAATATCTTAATCGATTCGTGTTAAAATTCGGTTGAGTTTGTTATGATAACGAGCTTACGGTATGTCTAATTCATCGCATCAATTTTTCTCTGTTTATTCTTCTATATTCCACTTATTGAGGTATAGTGTTGTGTTTTGGGATTTGATGAATATTCCACCAGATCATAATGTAATCATTTCGATAACAAGTGAAATTTTCTTTGATTGGTTAAAGGATGTCCATATAGGATGATCACAACTTATTATATTCAAATTTGATGAGACACACCAGCACCTTGATTTTATTTATAGTTATTAAATTTTAGGTGAAATATTTTTATTTAATTGAATACTATATTTTTTTATTTATGTGATAAATATCTGAAGTGGTGTGGAGGTTTATGCTCTCCCCTTTTCTTAAATATTGAATCTTTAAAATATCTATGAGTGGGTTTTTTTAGATTAATGCCTAATAAATTAAATTTTAAATTAATTATAAATGGTTAATATGAAATTTAATAATTAACTAATAAAGTTAAATTGAATAATAAACTATGAAATGGTTATGATTTAATTATTTATGAATAGTATTGAGATAGGTTATTTAGAGTTTATATAAACACATAATATCTTGGGAGAGAATTCTCGAGATCTCTATTATGGGGATAACTCTATGAATGGGTTAGGTGGTCTCAAGAATATAACCCTCTATTAAATTCATTTTAGTTATGTATTTTATGATATGGGGTCTCATCTATTAGGGAGAACATACTTTTATTTCAAAGTAATTGTTCCTTTAAAATAACATTCCTATAAATGGACAAATCTACAAGGGTCATGATTGACCCTTGTGGATTGACTTGAGGCTTTATATATTAATTTCCATGTTCTTGATTAAACATGTATGCATCTAGGTATTTTTACCCTAAGGTATGTAAATTAAATACACTGAAATGTGCGATATGTTGAATAACCAGTGATAGGTTTCTTAATGAACTCTTGATATATAAGTGTAAGTTATTGGGATTGAATGACCAAACTAGGCCATTATGGAGTAATGAGATAACTTAGATATATATGGATGGTTTCTCATAGAGTGGTGTGAGTTTTAACATCACACTAAGTTAAATTTACCTAGGTGGTTTTTCCTGATGTAGGGTTTTTGAATAAGATAAGTGCATGAATTGAAACTTTAGATAAGTAAGAAAGAGTGTTGTTGTGAGTCCATCCCCCTTATTTGAATCTGGTAAGAGTTAAAAATAAGGCTAATTTATCCATGTGATGATTATTATGATGAAATGGGTAGATATACCCTCTAATTGATGGTCTTTAAAAATATAGATGAGTTTTAGATATTGGATACAATGTGGAAAGTTCATGCTATAATAATATCCTGGGTACCTTAGTAATTGACATAGTGTGAAGACTAACCTTGAGAGAGTTGGTCTAAGAATAGTTAATTGTGACACCTGGTTATCTTCCTTCAGGTATGCTTTGTCTTTTGTTTCTGGTTTTACTTTTTTTGGTGAATTGAGGGATTCATGAGAATTGGGAGCCTTTGTTGAAAAAATGACCTACTTTTCTGGGATGTATGTCCATATGAATTAATTGAGTCTAGGAATAATGGTGTAAATGGATTTTTAATCTTCTTCTTAGAAATAGAGAACATTATGCTTGGGTTTAGAGGATTTCTAAAGGGAACTAGGCTTCTTTTTTTCTATTGGTCTATTACATTCCATGTAATGAAAACAAGACATGTATTAGTCACAAGGTGGAACTCGTGAATTGGGTTTAGGGTGTGTGAGGATTACACACTTTGTAAAGGGTTCATTTCATATAATGGTAATAGTCTACATTTTTTTGATTTTATGAATTTTTTGGGGTCTATTTAATTTTTTGGATTACATGTCATGCAAATGATTCAAAATGTGTAATCTTCGAGAATAGGGGTGTTATGTGCACCACATGATTTATTTTTGGTTCATTCAGTCCATAACCATTCCTCTTAATCCCTTAGAATATTTGGATGATGTTGAGGTTCTCCTTACCTTTCATATCATTTTTTTGAAAATCAACCACTTTTTTGTTTTCAATTCATCTCTCAAGGTATGAATCATTCAGTTTCTTCTTTATTGTTGGTTACAGTTAATGCATTGGATGCAGTTGCAGTTCATATTTGTGATCGATTAGTGTTTGTTATCAATACATTGTAGCTTCTTTTCATGTCTTGTATTCCAAAGGTTTATCTGTGGTTTTACAATCTCAAATGTTGAAGAAAAACATGGTTCCACCATTCTTGAGGTTTCCATTTCTATAAAATGGGTTAATTAAATGAATTTCAAATCATTCTTGTATAATTCCATTGTATTCTTCTTTGAATTGAAGTGATGGGTGGTTTCGTGATATCTCATTGAAAGATAAATATTTTTAGGGGGGTTTATTTTAAAATAGATCTTCAAAAACCTATATGAATTGGATTGGATTTGAATTTTTTTATAAATTGAGAGCATGATTTTTAAATAGTAATTGAAAATAGGATATTTAGAACATTGGGTTTTCATTAAATGGAAATGGATGACTATAATGTTTGTGTAACCAATGGGGGATAGTTTTTTGATATCTATGGACTATGTTAGGACAGAATATTAGTCTGTATAAAAATATACATTTTTGGTATTATTTTATCTATAGTGTATATTTCAAAATTATAGAGCCCAATGTTGATTTCTTTTTTTATTTATGATTCATTTATCGCATTATGGATTTTTTTTCATGGATAGATGCTCACAAATTTTTATACTTGATTGTAACACATGGATTCACATAATATTCATTTAATGGATATGTTTTTCCTTTCATACGTTTTGGTGTATGGACATGCATTTCTATTTTATCACTTATACTTTTTATATTCATGGATTTGTTGAAATGAAACTATTTTATCAAAAACCAAAGGAATATGATTTACAAACAGATTGGATTAATAAAAATTAATTATAAAAATAATATATTTTTTAAAATGAAACTGTTTTATTATAAATATTAGAGATTATATAGACTGAATCTTGAGATAGTGATTATTAATTGTTTAAATAATTATTTAATGGTAGTTCGGATGGATCACAATTTTAAATGCAAGGCACACGCCTCTACTCTTTAAATTTTTTTGATCATTGATACCTATTCACGCATCCTGAAAGTGGTGTTTATCCATCATCTAGAGATCTTGGTCCCTCCATTATCTTTCCTAGATAAGCCTTAGGTTAGTTCCATGGCTCCTGATAGTGATCCTCTTTCATCCCTGGTTCATGGAGGTGTCACTACTGGATGTTCTCAGAGATGTCTTTTGGATCAGTCATATCAGAATTGGTGGATGGATCCCTATCACTCATTTTTTCTGTTGGAATCATTATAGGTGGCTTAGAATCTTCATCAATGGACTCATTTGGGTCACTTCAGACCGGGTCAGCCATTACTCCACCATTCTGATTTGGAATGCCAATGCCTTGGATTCAATGGAGAAAACTGCATTCCAAGATCATGAGTTTCAACACAAATCCACAATTTTGGTGGAAGTGTTGGAACATGATAAATCATTCTATAATATTGTAAACATTAACTTAGGTAACGGGTACGAAACTTTATGATGATTTCCCCCCAAAACCATTAAATTTCTCTATTATGGAAACCAAATATTTCTGTTAAATTTTGGAATGCATCTGACCAAATTATAACTAATATGATCAATATGGGAGGGAAATCCACATATATAACCTTTTTCTATGTGAAGTGTGATATGAAATAATGAGTATATTTTTGGCTCTATATGTTTTCCTTCGATCTAGGGGGAATTTCATGGATTTTTCTTGGGTAAATTAATGTTGTCGTAGACTCCTTAGAAAAAAAATGAAGGACGATCCATTCTAAGGAACGAATGTCCTCGGGTTTTCCAATTTCTTATCTCATAGGGGACTTTGGGATATGGGATAATCCTGGGATCCCTTTATGTGGTGAAACAATCATAAGAATGGTGATCACACATGGTTTAGTATTGATAGTTTCTTAGGTAACGCGCATGAAATCTTCTCTTTTCCTATAGAAAAGGTAAGAACAACACGTCCAAGTTCTTGCTGACCATTCCCCAACCCATGTGGAAATATATCTGAATCATGAAATGGTGTAAATTTCATATTTTTAAAAATATGTACATCTAATCCTAGTTACCAACAGACTATGGATGATTCACATTTGAAACAAATCCAGGGTGATATTAGGATAGGTCTTCACAGTAAATTGAGGAGCTTAAAATGAAATCTTTTTACATGGAGGAAAAACCAGGCTCCCATTTTTCTTAACCCAGTTACTATTTCATTAGAGGATGAACATGTAGAATTAAGTTTAAGGAACAATCAGGATGATTCCTTATTTTTGAATTTAATATAAAAAATGAATTGGTGGATTATCTTCTAGAACATGAATGTCGAGCACGAGGGAAATCAAGGATCATATGGATTTAGAATGGTGATAAAAACATAGATTATTTTCATGATTATTTAAAGGAATATAGGGGGATAATCTAACCAAACATCCTTTAAGAGTATGTATCATTCTCTAACCACCCAATGGAGGTGGGGGTGGATGTGAATCAATTCAAAACTATTCTTTCCAGAACAAACACTAATATTCCTGAAGGATATATAAGGGGTCAGACTTATCTTTTTTATGGAACTCCTTGAGTTTTGTAGACTACTATTAATGAATGATTGGAAGTGATCCTTAAAGAACATGAGATACATGAAGTGGTGATTTCTCTCAACCCTGATAGTACTTGGGAACTTGATGGTTTCACAAGTCTGGTTTTCTTAAACTCTTGGGATATGGTAAACAACTCCATTACAAATGTAGTCATGATTTCTTTCGAGTTGGCCACATCCCCCATGTTACATGTTCACCTCACTGGTATTGATTTCCAAGATAAAATATCCATTTTCTCTAAATCACTTCAAAACTATTCTTGATGGAATCACTTCAAAATTATTCTTTTCAGTACAAACACTCATATTTTTGAAGGATGAAAAAGGGGTCATACATATATTTTTGATGGAATTCCTTAAGTTATGTAGACTATTATTAATAAATGACTTTATGTGATCCTTAAAAATCATGATATACATGAAGTGGTGATTTCCATAAACCCTGATAGTGCTCGAGGACTTGACGGTTTTCCAGGTTTGGTTTTCCTATAATCATGGGATCTGGTTAAAAACTCCATTACAAAATTAGTGATGATTTCTTTCATGTTTTTTGCATCCCTCATGTTACATGTTCCACCTCACTGGCCTTGATTCCCAAAATAAAATATCTATTTTCTCTCAACCAATACTGACCTATCAACCTATGAATTTTTACCAAAAAATATTGGCTAATGTGATTAATATATGACAATCCCTTCATATTCAACGTTGGATCTTCGAAAAACACAATGGATTTGTCATTTGTATTAGGATCCACTATGTCATCGACATGGATTGAGAAATTATATATGATTTCAATCAGAAGTTGCTTAGTCATAACATTTTCATCAAACTGGACAAGGGTAAATATTATGACCAGAGAAAATGGTCCATCATCAAAAGGTAATTGCATGTATGGGTTTTTTCATGTCATTACATTGATATGATGTTCAATTGTTTTTCTTACAATGGCTAGTAGTTTCTTTTCTAGGAATAAACCACGGTTTCATTATGACATTAAAGGGGATTTGATAAAGATATCATCTATCTCCCACTCTGATCAAACTGATTTAGGAAACTCTTAGTATGATCAGTATCATTAAACACCATATACGAATAATCACCCAGTTTTGGTGAAAGATTCACTTATAATAACTATAAAAACTCATGTTTTCATATGATTCTGTAATATTTACTAATGGGAGAAAAAGTTCTATAGGTGTAATTAATATTATCCTCAAAGAATATTGTACATGTAGTTTTCCATGTGGTAATCAAGAGAAAAGTAGTTTCTTCATCTCAAACATGTATTCATATTGGAGGGTGAGAGATTTAGAATAATGTCTAGGAATTAAACAAGAATTTTCCACATGATTTATCTTAGAGTCCCCATTACTCTTGACCAACTTCATTCTTATCACTTATTTGAGGTGGTGGATAGAATCTTCGGCCACATATTGAACTGGAAGCCTCACTTTTTATTCCTTAGGGGTATGATTAACTTGGTGAAAAATTTATTATCAATGCATGCCCGTCCACATGTTATCATTTATCAGAGTTCCTAAATCAGTGGTTCAAAGGTTGGAGAAAATAATGGGAGAGTACATATAGGATTCTAACTATGAGGGTAAATAATGACTATATTCAATTCATGTATTATAGAAGGACCTTGGAACACCCTTATAAGGGAGGGTTGAATCATGATAATAATTGTTTCTTAAAAATATATGGATCTTGTTCCCATATTGGTAGGAACCTGTTCAGCATGTCTAATATGAATGTGTAGATTTAAAAACAATTGTATGCAATGATACAACACCACAATTTTACTTGGATCACCACTAAGGTCTAGTCCAAAGATATTATGCTGATAGACTGGTGGTCATACAAAAATCCAATAACCTTTACTAGCTTTGGATGATAGAAGTTCAGACATAGTCTATCTATTCCAGGAAAAATTTCATTACAATATTTTAGGGATAACACATTGCATCCCTCAGAACACGTATCTTGACTCCCCCATGCATAGTACCATGGGTTAAGTCTTACTTAGTTTATCAACTTGAAGTTCAATTCAAAAGATTAGCATTACAGTCTTTGTACCTGAATAGCATGAGAATATTCTTGTACCATAGAACTGAGTTGATACATATTAAAATCCATGTTTATTGAAAAAATGATGTATAAATCTACCTTTCACAAAGATCTATCATGAATCTCACTACCTTCGAAAATAAAAATGTCTTTGCGGAGCTCACTATGACATCATAGAATGATGATTCATCGCAAATAATCCCTTAATAAAAAGACTTGGAATCAGTTATGACATAACTATTCTTTTTTTGATGCTCAATTTCACATAAAAACTAGATTCATGGAGCCCCCCAAACATTAAACAATCAGATTGATTATATATTTTCATTTATTATTTTCATTTTAAAAGAGGTTGGGGTAGCCTTATATTTATATTATTTTTCATTCACGATTCTCTACTAGCTCTATATTTTTTTTGGATCATTTATAAACATCTTCATAGAGCTCCTCTATTCAAGAAGCTTCCTTGATATTTTTCGTTGTTGTGAAAAAATCTGTGAAACCATCAAGCACTCATGATGATCCAATTCTCATATACATAGAGAACACCATCAAATCATCACAAACTCATGAAAATTAACTTTTTGAAACCAATAATGTAACATCGCTTCTCTATAAAACATCTTTATCAACCTAGTGTGGATTGACAACAAACAAAAACCAAACCCTATTTATATCAAAGAATAGCCTTTGTTACATCATTTTTATGGAAATTTAATGTGTTGGTTTCTGTATTTAAATTAATAATGTTTCCATTATTTTCAATGTTTTACTTGATTATTTATTTATTGATGGAAATAATTAATATTTGGAAAAGGATAAAAAACGTAGATAATTCATGATCTAAAAGACCCTTCACCATGCGAGCTTCGCTTGCGATATGATAATGGATTTTTAGGGATACAACAGAGCTACAAAACTAGTGTAAAAACAATTAAACATTGTATAATTCATTTACACATCATGAAATCATCAAGATAAGTAGAACCATCTAGAAAACTAATAAATACCACAAGATAAATGCAGTATATTTCAATTAAATGTCATGAATTCATCAAGAGAAGTAGAACCATCTAGACAACTAATAATGACCATAAGATAGATTTGGTGTATATCAATTACATGTTGGGCATTTACAAAGGTATATTTGTGCTAAAATTCATTGAGTCCTTTGAAACAATTAAAATAAAGATATTACATGATGTTTAATTCATTTACACAGTCTGACGCCATTGATAAGCTTAATAATATATGATTCACATTTAAGGGTTTGATGCCATGGGTTCTAAAATAAGCCATATACATCCACTTTTCAGTGATTATGAATGATAGCTTTGATGAGGATCCACTTCCAGAGATAGGAAACACCACAGAACCCTGCTATGTACAATTTTCTATAAGATTTTCCTTCTTATTTTTAGCACCCACTCTTTGTTAGTATGAGGGGGTGATTCTTCGTGTTGTGACATGAGTGATGAAATGGGATTGAATTTATAAGAAATTTTATTTATAATTACAATTTATGTTTGGATTTAACATAAATTCTCCATTTATATCTCACCCTTGGTTTCTTGATTCATTATCATTGTGAGTTGGATTATGTAATGGGTTTAATTTCATTCAACCATTGAGCATGAACATTTCCGGATTTTTTTTAATATTGTTTAATGTGACATCCAGGTTGTAGAATTCCACCATGACCATCAGGATTGTCTTTGACCTATGTTTAAATAAGTTTTTTTTACCCATTCATTTTAATCTGATGTACATGAACATGAGAAAAAGAGAACATAAGATGTAGAGATTTTTATAAGACTATTGTACTCTCGAGGACATGATTCTGACTACTATATGACTATTAATTAATTACTTCTATCATGTCATCCCATAATCTTGGATTCATTTATTCCCAACACCATTTTCTTATTTCCTTCTCCCACATTCATCAAAAATAACATGCTCAGTATTCTAGATTTAATTACTATAAATCGTAATTAGAAGAGGTCTTTAATTATTATTTCCTCCAACATTTTCTCTCTCGGTTCGAACTCGGACTTTCATATCACATACTACATGATAGTTTAGTGGTGTGTTTTTTTTCATGTATTAAATTTCTAAATTCATTAAACCTATGTGAATTAATGATTCACATGGGGATATCAGTAAACATGACTAGAAATCTTGGGAATGAAAGAATATATCGGTTAGGGAGGGGGTATCAACATCTGAAGCATCAATGATACTATGAATGGGATTCATGTGATCCTTTATTGGGAATCTATCGATCAGATGACCTTATAGGGAATATTTATTGGATAAAAATTATATAATAGGCTTGTATCTGATAAAGGGGTGAGTGTCGGCATTATGCTGTTCTATTTATCCCCACATCTTAGAGTTGGTGAATAAATCATGTTATATTGTTCTCTCGAAAGATATTAGTTTCTAAAATCATATGTATCTTGGTTTGAAACTCAATTTTTTGGTTTCCACATCCATGGTATTTCTTGTATACAATAAACATAATGTCCCAAATCTATTCAAGAAATGTTGGGTGATGAGAAATCGGGGGTTAATTACTTTGTGTCAATATCATTTGTTCTTGAATGATGTGTGTTCACCTGTTTATGTTCTGAATGATTCTTGGTCAATTATTATCACAAGATGGTGAATATGAAGGAGGATTATGATGGATGGTGTGAGAAACTAGGGTGAAATAATTTCCCAAATAAATATAATTTCATAGTGTTTTGGATCATAAATAATTCTATACCAACTGATAAGAATATCCAATGCAACAATTTTCCTCTTGTTTCCATGCATTGTTGTTGTAGCGATCCATGTGGTGAAAACATGAAACATATCCTATTTGAGTGGTAGTGGGAGAGATTGTTGTGGAGAGTCATCGTTAGTGTCAATAGTGTGCCTTTAAACATACATATTAGTTATAAATTACCTAATCATAGGTTTTAAGTAGATGGGGATAACTTCCTGGAAAGAAAAGAGTGTGTCATTATTCTTACTGCTGGATGGTGATGTTTATGGAAGATGAGAAATAAAAATAGTTTTTTGTGAACTCCCAATTTGAGGATGGGAATAATTTTAAAATATATGATCTTTATAATTGATATAGTTTGATATATTAAATATTGGGAAGCCTCTCCATCTCTCTTTTCACTGATGCTCATAGGATCACCTAACACTATGTCATGTAGCCTTCATGAAGGACATTGGATTTATTAGAACCCTCAGAGAACATGGTGAAGATTAATATTGATGGGTCATGTATCTCAAGAGAAATATGGGTTGAAGGTCTTGTTAGAGAATGAAATGGTGATGTGTTTATCTCTTTATCAGCATTATTTATGAATAGAAATTCTCTCTAGTGCAAAAAAGCATGGTGGTTGATAGTTTTGACTTTTGGAAAATGGAAAATATCAGGTTCATTATAGGGTTGATAGACTCACTAGTGATTATCAATTCATTGGGAGGATGCAACCCCATCCCTATCAAATTTCACAAAAATGAAAATTTATGATCCATGGAGGCATATATATCACCCATAAATGGAGATTTTCTAATAAATTGGTTGAATTTTTTTATTCTTAGCCCCACCTTAATAATCGCATCTCTTGCTTCTCAATCTTGGTGTCATTTCCCAAAGAAGGAATTAACATTATAATAAAATATTCTCTAGGGTTACATTACCTTAGGCCCCCATAATTATGTGTACACGTTTCTAGTTTCTAGTTGTTGGGCTAGGTTCTCCATCGATACTTAAATATATAAATTTTGATGATTGTTCAAAAAAATAATGAAAAAAATAAAATACCTCGTATTGAATATGTGAGGGTATCCTACTTGGATTTATTATCAAACCCTAATTTTTTATTTTGAATGTTGTTGATTTTTTATTGAAGGATCTAGTTAAATGGAACGAAATCATATACAATGTTTTCTTCTCCAGTAGTCACTGCCTTTGGTTCAGGATGGTTTGGAGGTGACAGTTGCTTACTTGTAGACTTGTTTTCTTATTTGATTCGTACTTTTAAGGTTTATCATAAATTTATATTTTATGGATTTAGATGTATCTTTTTCTTCTATGGTCCAATATAATTATATATATATATATATTATTTTATTCAAAAATTGTTTCATTTTCCTTGTTTATACCTCACCATGACAGTCCTACTTGGGTGGCATGTCAACTTGACCCTTGTGGGTTTGTTATAATTTGGTATCATAAGAGTGTATCATCATGAAATGTATTAATACACTATGATTTTGGTTCAATGTAAAGGGAATATATAAGTTATGACCTTCAAAATAATGGGGTATGTCATGTAGTGTGACTTTACATCTCACTTCCATGTCTGTACTTTAGTTACCCAGGGTGGTGGGAAAATATTAACTAGATAGAGTGTAACGCCCTGACCCCACTTACCCAGAGTTGGTGCATTATTACATATCATTGGAATGATCACAATGGATCAAATTTCAAAAGACCGATTAGTTATTAGACTTGCAAACACTATATATATTCATAAGTCTTACATTACATCATAATGTGAAAAAAAACTACAAAAACATCCAGTCTTCATATCCCCTCACACTATCTCTGGAAGTCATTCATAAAATACTTCTTCACATCCTGGGAAAAATTAAACATAGAAAGGGGTGAGCTTATATTCCCAGTAAGGATAACAATATAGCAGAAACATTCATAAATAAGCATAAACATTTAAAGAAAATGTATAACTAAAACAAAAGCCTTTTAAACTAGAACTTCTGCATAATATGGTGGAAATAAAAAGAAATAATTCCATTTAATTATTCACATGGATATTCTACTAGTCAAATAATCACATGAAATATCAATAACCAATTTCATAATGATGTAATGCATAATTCCATACTATCATAACCACATAGTCAAGGCCTTGTGCCAAGACAACAAATAAGATTTTGTCACGGCCTTGTGCCAAAATAGTATTTTGTCTCATGAGACCTACCGATGCATCGAGGAGCTATAGAGGGCTCCACCTGTTAGTTATTAAGTCTAATTCATTCCTCATATGAACAGGTTTAAACATAACATAAACATTCGTATTAAAACTAGCATACAAAATGTCAATACGTTCTCCATAAACCATGAGTTGTATAAAAATAACACATCCACAGTCAAACATATCACACAACCTTCAATATGATATAGAAATTTTGTATCATAATAAATCAACTTAAAATAAGCTTAAAATCCATCAAAGGGTGTGGACATAGATGAAATCAAAACTATTCTAGAGAAATATCTCTTTTTTGAAATCATTTAAAATACACATAATTAAAACATTTACTTTGAAAATATTCTTATAAGCTTGTGAGGGAATCTTCGACAATTTTATAATGGCGGAAAATAGCCGCACCCACCTTATAAGTTAAACAAGGCATTCGTACCTTAATTTTGTTGAAAAGGTTAAAAATGAATTTGTTTGGAAAATGACAGAAAGATTCCTTTATAAACATCTTATAAAAAGTCAAATGAATGCATACATGACTTTAACTCATAGTCTGTAAAATTGTAAGAATGATTTGAAATAAATTTTTACGAAACATGGATGTGGATGATAAAGTGGTCTCGGTAGATAATTACATATAAAGAACCTTGGATAATGAAGATATTATGAAATAAACCCTTACCTTGTACTTTTCCTTAGTCGAGGGTAGGTTAACCTCCTCTTCTTCAGGTTCTTCCTTTTGATTTGATCATAAGGGATCCTTAGGTTGGATTTCTGATCAAACTAAGGAAAATAGGTTGAAGTGAGGAATGTTGAGAGAATATTTGGGCAGTGGTTGGCCGAGCCAAAAGGTGTTGAATATGAGAATTAGAGAGAAGGGGATGTTCCCTTTTATAAGAGGTGTGAGGGGCACCTTTGGAAAAACTTAAAATATTATTAAATAATAAATTCATATTCAGTTTATAATGGCTCCAAAGTGACGTATTTCGAGGCTAGGGTGGGGATGGGACGAAATACTCTCAACCAATAGGTTTTAGACAAGTTTAGGTTACCATTTTAACCTTATCATTTAGATTTAACTCTAAGTTAAATAATTTAACTTTTACCTTTTCTTCTTGTAATCCTACACTATATGGTTCATAAACATACTATATACTTCCAATCGAACCCCAATTGGTTCATTAATGTCATATATATGATTATATAAGTCTTTTGGATGATCCTTTTATTTATAGGACCATTATATCAATTAATAATATATTATTTGTTTTAAAAACTATTTTATGTCAATTTTTACACTATTTGGTATTTTGATTTTGATAAATTCATAAAAGCATTATTACTTCGAACCTAATTCATTTAATCAACCCTAACATGTCATATTAACCAATAAAATTTGTTTATTTCATTTAAAGTCTCAAATTATAATTATTTGTGTATTTATAATATCAATTATTTTAATATTTCACTAATAAGGTAATTACTGCATCATCATTGTTCCATAAATAAATTAAATTATTTAATGCCTAAAAATTATAAATAAAATATAATTATGTTTGAAATCTTTTTAGATATCTAATTAATATTTATAATAGAATTTATCATTTGTATAACCATTTATTAAAAATGTTTTAGTTATTAAACTTTGGTTTTAACTCGTTTAACTCTTCTTTGAATTAAATAATAATAAATGACCAAAACTAATAAAAGTGGACCTAAAGGGTCATATTTCATTACTAAGGTTGTTTTTGGTCAAATTACACTTATACAATATAATTCGGACATGTGAGAGTGTAATAATAATATCATTTTTACCCTTAATTACCCTATTTACTTTTAACCGTGGTAAATAAAAGTAAAAAGTTACTATTCCAAAAAAATTATTTTTATCTTGTTGAACCACATTTTACTCCTTGATATTAACCATGTCTCTCAGATTTTCAAAATTTCACTCACAGAAGCGGTAATATTAACTTTTATGTGAATTTAAAGATTCTCCTAAGAGATGGGTAAAAGACGGTGAAAAGTTCTACAAAAAATTTTATATGTCTAAAATTATATTGAATTTAAATAGGTATTATGTATATATTTTGAAATAATATAAATTTAAATAAAATAAAAATTTATTTAAATAAAAATTTGGTTTTAAATGATAACTCAATGGTTTTCACTATTCATCAAAAATTGAACGTTTTTAGATAAATACCAAACATTCAACCTAGGCTAATTTTGATTTTCTGAATCCAAAAAATGAAGACTATTTTACCAAATTCAAAACATGGAAGTTTCATTTATTAATTTAAAATTAATTCTCATTGTAAAAAATGAAAAGGCGTATTTTTAAAAAACAATATCTATCAAAAGATTGACATTTGTTTATGTCTAATCTCCATGTAAAATTACATACAATGACCATCATTGGATTAAATGGTAAAAATATAATCTAATTATACTTCAAATCTAATAAAATGTATAATTCAAAACTATAAATTATTTTGACTAAAAAATTGTTTTTAGTTAAAATATATTAATCTTCACTATTCACCCAAATATGAAAGTTATCAGAAAAACACCAAAAATTTATTGAAACTAAATTATTATATCCCAATTCTAAATAAGAAGTTTATTTTGTCAAATTAAATATATAAAATTTTCAAATATTGGATTTATAAAGGGTTCACCATTAAAAGGCGGTAAAATTGAATTTTTTTGAAAAATACTTCTTTTATCTGAAAAAAAATCTATTTATTCTTACATTATTTCTAAGAAACTCATTATATAGATTCTTAAATTACTAGTATTATATAAAGTTCATAATTCAGTTAATACTATTCATAACTGCTTTTGAACAACATGTTTGGTTTGTCGTTGTTCGCTTGAACTTGGTGTTGCGTGTAGTGCAAGTTATTGAATCTTTTAAAGAAATAATGTACTATGAAATCTTGGGGTGTTACATAGAGACATGGTGTTGAGTTAATTCGAATTTAATGAATTATAAGTTTATTTAAATATACCCATTCCTTCATAAAATATTAATTTTTGATTAGTATAATTTAGAATTTATTTAAATTATTCTGTTTTATTTCAATGATATCAATATTTAATGGTGTTCCAATTATTTTGGAATTTTCCCTTGACTTAGTAAGTTTCATATTTATGTGGTTTTTGGAAAATTATTCTTAGAATATATCATAAAAATATCAGGGAGTAATCTATGACACAGTATTCAAAAGAGAATCCTTTGGTTGACCCTTCTTTGGTAGAATCTTTTACTATTCAATATTTAGGTGAAGTGGTTTATAGTAACCAAGGACATGTTGTGGATCATGTCTTTGAGTTCACTAAGAATCATCCACCCATATTTTGTGTTGACATAGGAACCAAAGAATCCATGTAGTGGATTGAATAAATTTATAGGTTCTTCAACTTATTGAATACACATGAATACACTAATGTGGGTTTTCCACATAAAATTTTGAGTGGTCTGTATGAAGATGTTAGGACTCAATCATGTAATATAAGTTTTATGAGTACACTATTAATAAAAAATTCAAGAAAATAATAATTCAATAGTTCTATGATGATATTTTATGTGTAGTAACGACTTAAGAGTATTTGATCTTTGAGACGGGGGAGCATTCTGTTCTTGATTTGTCTACATGTTTTTATGATCTAGCGCACATGTCACCAATTATTGTTAATAATGAATACATAAAGGCCCATAGGTTTTTTGGGACTATGGATTGACCTTTGGTGTATGTAAATTCTCATGTGAATTTTTACCTATGTTTAGGTAGTTGAAAAATAATCTTTGGTTGAGGAAAACATCACTGGAAATACTAGTATGGGTGGAGCTATAGTTGGTGGTGTTATTATACAGTGTGTATCTTATAGAAATAAAAGGAAGAATAATTGTTTTTAGTATTCATTAGGGAAATTTTCAAGGGCTTCTACAAGGTGGTAGTAGTTTTTCTACTATCAGTGTCGAAAGTAAGGTCATACAAAATCAATCTATAAGGAGGATCATAATACTTGTCATATTTATATATTATCAGGGAATAGGAAGCATTTTTTTGAAAGGATACCCCCATGGAAGTATGTAGGGACCCACTCTCCCCAAGTGTATGTAATTTTTTACAAATTCCTCTATGGGTGGTGGGTCTAATCCATAGTCTAGGTGGTATGCTCACGTGTTTAATACTGAATGGATTTATATGGTATAATATGAACCAAGGGAATCTGATATAGAGACATCTACAATTAGAGATACTGTATTTATTTCTTCTTCTATGGTACCAAAAATTATTGAAATTGGTGCAACTAATTTATTTTATATTCAATTCTTGTTGACATTTTAGGATTACATTTCTAACTTATTTTTTACTTTTTGGATATTTCTCCTCCTTTGGTAAAGAGGTCTGAACGTATTTTTAAGTTTCCTATGTGTTGAATGATTATAGATAACTATGAAGTGGTATGGAACATTTTAGTTCTTACTATTAACATATTTGAATTGAGTATCAACATTGATTCAATGATCATATTTAATTACCAAATATACTATTATTTTCATTATGTTTAGTTCTTGTATTTTGATGGGGTCGCTAATGCTTTTCATGGTGAGTGGGACTCTAGACCGGGAAGAGAAGGAAGTGTTGTAACATATGTTGGGGTAATCTCAATATATTTTTCAGAAATTGTTCTTAATACAGTCAACCCGTATTTGGGTTTTTGACATCCTAATATGCAGATTGTTTACCCCGAAGTCTTTCTAGAAGTTTTTTTTGGTTTACCACAATAGAGAGAGGTTGTGTTTATGATATACATACTCCCTATTACGATGACCATTTCTATTCCATATTACCATATGGAGCCTGCTGAGTTTATGGAATATATAGTGGAGGTTACAAGTCATGATTCTTAAGTATTTATTCATCCTATCATGTCACCATGGTCTTTACATAAGGTGTTTTCAATGATGATAGGCAGGTGCCTCCAACATTGTGTGGATTATCAAAAGTTTAATCAGGTGACCTGTAAATGAAAATATCATTTTCCAAGGACTGATGACCTTTTTTGAATTCATAGAGGGGAGTGTTATTTTTCAATTATAGACCTTATTCCAAGTTACCAAACATAGAGATTATGATAATAAGATATAAATAAGAATATATTGTGTATTTGGAATGAGGATTTTTAGTTTCTAGTTATTCCATTTAGTCTGAATAATTCTCCTCTGGTATTTATGGCTTTGATGAACCATATATTTTATTGGTTCATAGACGATTTTTTCTTTGGGTTTATGGATGTAATATTAGTGTACAATAAGTAATAAGAACAACATACCAACCATTTCGATAATATTCTTCAAATGTTGAGAAAAGTTTTCTATATGATAAAATTTACAAATGATTGTTTTGGATATAGGAACAGAACTTTCTAGGAAATGTGATATCAAAGTGGGGAGTATTTTTTGTTCATTAAAATATATATTATATTATGTACTTTGAGTATCCAGTATATTTATTTGATATTTTTAGGTTCTTGGTTTTGGAGGATTACTATAGATAGTTTTTTATGATTTCTCCAAGATCGAATATTTGATGACGGATTTAACCCCTAGGGTGAAATGTTTTATTTGAGTAATATTTTTAGAGGATTTTTGGGGATGTGAAGGTGAGGTTTACATCATCACCTATTTATAATCTTCTGAAACTAGGCCCATGATATGATTTTTTCTATAAATATTCATGTTTGGGTTTGGGGTGTTTTATTGTATAGGGGAAACATGTGGGGGCCTATAGTTTACCAAAATTATTCCATCATGATAAGAAATAACCTAACCATGATATTGAGTTATAAAAAGTTATTCATGAACTCAAAATGTGGAAAATATATCTCTTTGGGGAGTGGTTTACTATGTATTCTTATCATAATATCATGAAATATATTTTTTCTTAAAGGGATCTGTAACTGTAATAGAGATGTTGGGTTGAATATCTTTAAAATTTTGATTTTAATATTTATTACACTTCTGGTAATGGTAATTTCGTTGCCTATGTGATCAAAATGAAATTACTGACATAAATGTTGAAGGAATTAGTAGAGGAGTGGTATCTGATGGTTTTGTTTATTGAGATGATCATTGGAGTGGAAGATGTTGGTGTATAGGTGTTCTTGGATTTTCTGAAAGCTGAATCATCTTTTTATGAGTTTACTCAGCTACAACAGGTGACATACACCAAGTTCCAATGCTTGTTTTATATCCATTATGGTTGGGAGACCTCATGCGAGTGGTCTTATTCACCAAGTTGAGCTTTTGGATTTCAGAACTGGTGGGTTGATACTTTTTCCATGATCCTGGAGTTGATGGAAAATGTACAATAGTCATGTTGGTTCATACATCCTAGTGTTACAAATATGTATCATGACTTGAGACATAGATATTGGTGGATGGGGATGAGATAGAAGATTTCATATTTTGAATCGTGGTTCTTTTCTTATTATAAAATCAAGGTAGGACACTAGAGTCCCACAGTTTCATTGCAGCCCCTACCCATTACATTGTGAAAGTATGATGAGGTTTGCATGGACTTCTTTATTGCTTTACCATAGAAACCTAGTGGTAATGATTTTATTTGGGTGATAGTTTATTGACATAAAAAATTGAATCATTTCATACCCATCAAAGAAAAGATTAATATAGAACAGCTTGGGAACATGTACATCGAAGTTATTTTGAGACATCATGGGATTTATTGGCAGTTTTATATGATAGGGAACTAAGGATCAAATCTAGGTTCTATAATGGTTTATTTTTTTGGTGAAGTGTTCCCATGTAAAATTGAGAATAGATTATCATCTGAAGATGGATTTTCAGATAAAGAGAGCTATCAATATTCTTGTGGACATGCTCTGGGGTTCTGTGTATTATTTTTGAGGATATTGGGAAAATAATTTTCCTATGGTCAAATTTTACTATCAAAATATTTATCATGACTCAATCAATATTAAACCATTTGAATCATTTTATGGGTGGATATATAGATCACCCTTATGTTAGGATGATTTGGGAGAATGGTCATTTCTTGGGAAATGTATTTTCCAGGAGGTGAAAGGGATGGTATAAATATTATGGAAGAGATTGATCATATAATATATTCTTCATAAATCTTATCTAGATCTCCATCACAAGACACTATAGATTATGGTTGGTGTAAAAAATTTTCAGAGTTTCACTTGTCCTGGTACATCGTCACATGGGTAAAAAGGGTAAGTTGGCATCGATGATTTTGGTCCTATATGAGATCATTGGATGGTTGGGAAGGGTGGAATATCAGTTGGACAAGCTATCTGGTTGAAATATATCCTTTCTATGTTTAATGTTTCCAATTGAGGAAGTATCAAACAGATCATTCCCATCTGATTGCATGGGAGGATGTTGTTCTTGAGCCTAATAAAACAATGATAGAGAAGCCACATCATGTTATGGATCACCATGAGACATTATTTTGTGGTCAATTGATACCTAGAATCTCGTACTATTGTAGTGCATACATGAAATCCCTGATATGTGGTAGAGGTAATGATTTATTAGGAAGTAGTGGAATTTAATTTTTGTGGATCTAGTATATTAATGTATTTCTGGGGTAATAAATAATTTATGGTGGTGAGATAGAATCACTCAATTATTTTCTATAATGTATGCTTTTTCATTTATTTTTGGTTCCACTTTTGGTTTTGGTGAAAAGTGGGCTACTTAGGAATGAAGATCCATTGATTGAGAAAATGAAATGGTATTTTGGGATTAATTTTTTTAATTAATTCAGATCTATTATAAATGTGTAAATGGGTTTATAAGGACCTCCTTGGGACCAAAAAACTTTTTTTTGGGTTCATTGGAATTATTTAGGGAATTGGGAAGATTGTTGTTTAATGGGTGATTTCATGCCATGTAGTGGTCACACAATGTGTACTGGTCACTAAAAATAAGCCATGAATCTAGTTCACAATGTGGGAGGTTTACATCCAATTTAAATTATTCAAATAATGTAATTATAAATGTATTTATTTTTATTAGATATTTCATGTTTTTTAGAATCTTTTAAATCCGTGAGATTTCACAATGTGTAAATGATAATGGTCATGTAAACCTCAAACATGCTGTTTTAAGATCTCTATATGCCTGATTTTTGGTTCAATTAGTCTAATAACCTTCCTATAAAACCTATAGATTGTTTCTTGATGAATATGGGGGTATCCTTTCGTTTCAAATTATTTTTATGATGATTGATCATTGTTCTGGTTTTGATTCATCTCTCCAGGAAAGAATTCTTCATTTTCATACTTTCCTTGGGTCAAGGCTACTCTGTTCACTGCAGTTGTGGTTTAAATTTGTGATCAATTTGTGCCTATTATCAATCCTTTTCAGTTTTTTACCATTAATTATCTTCCTAAGGCCGATATGTGGTTTTCCAATCTCTGTTGTCAAAGGCAGATAGGGTTCCATCATTCTTGACGAATTTATTTATACACAATGTGTTAATTCAGTGAATTTATTTCCAATCTTGTAAATATAATTTGTTCTATTCAATGAATTGAAATTATTTGTGTTTTAAAGGGTTTAATTTAATGAATGTTTTTTAAAATGGGGTTTTCTTTGAAAATATACTTTCTTATGCTGAACTGGTTTATCTTGTCTTTGAATTTTATTTTTCAATTGTGAGCATGATTTTGGAATGGTTTTTTAACAATGGAACATCAGGAAGCCTAGTTTATTTGGTAATGGGACAAACAATACCCTAGTGTGTGTGGAACCACTTGGGGTTAATTTTAGGATATCAACGCAATATGGTTGGAATTAATATTTTTGACCCAATATATGACAGGTTTACGATTTTCTTATTTATACTAGGAATTCCAATAGGCAAGATCAGTATACTGAGTGCTTTGGGATTTATGATTTACTTATCTCATGATATATTTTTATCAGGGATAGTTTCTCATAGGTTATTATATGAATATGTAACACATGGATTAACATGATAGTTATTTCATGGTTATGTGTTTCATTTATTTCCTTTCGAGGTATGTATTTGAATTCTGTAACATCCTGATGTTTTTATTAAATATTTTCTCTAAATAATTTAAATTTTGCAGTATCATGCAGTGCAAAAAATTTCGAGTTTAAATGAATTTGGAGATGACCTAAGAATAAAATGACCACTTCAACCTAGCTGTCAGTTTAATGGGAATAAATATAAATAGCATTTGAAAATGTATGGTGAAGTTATTCACTACCAATTATTTATGAAAAATATAAATCAATTGTATATTTTTATTTTTTTAATAAATTGAGTGAATTACTATTAGTAAATGAAATTAATTAAATATATATGTTATATCATAATAAAATTCTTTTTATATTCATACAATATATATTTTTGTCATAGGGTATGAATAAACATTATTTGATTTATCTAAGCCTATATTTTTTTAGAAGGGAAATTTTATAATCATTTAATTGAGAACCTTTTTTAAATTATGATTTTGACACATTAATAATTTTTATATGATAAATTTTTTTATTTGTATGTGGGATATAAAAATTTACGTTGGATTAAATTTTAATATTTTTCTGATAACATCTTAATTTTGATGAATAGTAAAAATACAATAATTTTAATTAAAACAACTTTTTTCATCGAAATTATTTATATGGTTAAATTATAATATTGAATGTGTTTAAATTAAAAATAAAATATATTTTTATCATTAAATATAATTTATTTAATTAGAATAAATTTTATATTGAATTTAGATTTAAAAACATTTCAATCTTTTGTAAGGTTTTATCTTTTAAAACTCATTCTCTCTTTCTAAAAACATAATTATTTTTAAATTAATTACTAAAACTTCTGTGGTATGAGTTTTTAAAAACTAAATCCATATTTTGATTCTTTATGTTCAAATTATGTAAAGATATTTATTTTATTTTTGGGCAATATGGATAATAACTTCATTAATATTTACTATTATGGTAAAAGGGTAAATCGGGTAATTAAGGATAGAAATACTATTATAAATTTACCCTAACAAATGTCTTAATATCATTGGATATGTTTTTTTCAACCTAAATAATCCTTTTGTTGAAATTTTGTCCCTTGGAAGACGCTTTTATGAGATTAGAATATGTAATTTATTTTATTAAAATAAAAGTTAAATATGTCTCAATAAACTTTTAATACATAAATCATTTTTAAATACATCTATAATGTTTTTTAATTCGATTATAAATACTTATCTGAAAGCTAAATTGTTTTTACTTATCATGGTAATTTATTTTTAATTTTTAGTAAATAATTAATTACCTTAAATACTTATTCTTTGATTATGTAAAAATTAATTAATTAATGGGAAATCAATAAAACTATTTTTATTAGGATTATAATAACCATCAAAGTACCCAAACACTGGAACAAATATTATTGGTATTGTATATATCAACCATAACAATCCAAGGGTAGTGTTATTGACTATTTTGAGCTATATTGAAGATATTGTAACAGTTATATTATATTATTTAAAGTGGTGTTAAAGTTGTCACATTCATAATTTTATATGTATAGAATTTTAAATTTTGGATTTTTCTGAAGATAAATTGTACTAAATATATTAATATATAATCTAGTGGATTTATATTCATCATTGTATTTTTCTTTAATTTTATTTTACATATAATTTCATTAAATAATTACACAATATTAGTGTACTAATTATTTTATTCATTGGGAAAACCAGTAAATATTATTAAAAATATTAATGTAAATATAATTTTGGATAATTAATATGTCAAACGAATTTTAAAGATTATATTGACCTCGTGGGAATATAATAAAATATCTTGTTAGAATTTGTCTTTTTATATTAATATTTTAAAAATAAATTAATTGTGTAGCGTCAAAATTGAAACTTATGATTGTTAAAAAAATAGATTTTTATTAAATTAATTAAAAATTATATAACTATTTAAAAATTATATAATAATTATCCTATGGTCTGAAATGTTATAAGTTAATTATTTATGATATAATTGAAATCAAATAAGTAAATCTGACACCCTATTAATATTCAAATATTTGTTACCCTAGTTAAAAATTAAATAAGATCACTAAGTGTTAATTTAAATTATAGGGTTCAAATTGACATAAATACCTGTCAAAAATTATTTTTTGATAATATTTCATCTTTTTCTAATATAATCTTATAAGTTGAGTCATTTTTGGTGGTTTTTTGAATGGGGTTTTATTTTATTATAAATTATTATTTTTGGATATCCAAAAAGTGCTCGTCACCTCAATTATAAAAGGGAACCTCCTCCATCTTATCTTCACTTCAATTTGAGCATTAAATATCTATCATCCCATATGATTTTCCATTATAGAATTCACTAGTAACATTATATAGGTTAGGATCTCCTTCAAAGTCCAACTCTAGTGCTCTAAGATGAGATTTAGAGGAAGCACATCGAATAAGAGGTAATCTCCTCAACCAATTCTTTCAAACATCATTCTTCTTCTACTTCCTATCCATGAGTTGATTCATTATAAAATAATAACCCTAGTATACCTAACATACATAGATGTTATTATAATTTTGAAACAACTATATTCCACCTTCTATTCATCCTACGAAAAATGAAATCACCATGCGTGCGTGTGTACGACTTACCATCTCCACACCGTGATGTAAATTATTTTTATTTTCACCACCACCTTACATGGATGGGTATAATGATAAAAATAATATATATATATATATATATATATGATTATTATAACATGATAATTATTATGAAATATTATACAAAATTCACTTAAATATCATTCCACAATTATGGGAATGATATCGTCGCTCGTTTGTACGCACGACCTACCATCTCCACGATGCGTTGCAATTCATTATAAATGATCTTCATTAAATAATAATAATAAAAAAGTTTATAATGAATTAATAAGGTATATATAATGTTAAAATCATCTTGGTATTATATAACAATGACTTTAATGTATAACACAAACTTATTCGAAAAAACATGCATAAGAAAATGAAGTAGTGAATACCTAAGTAAAAAAGTAATAATGAAATGTTATTAACGAACAAAAAATAAAATGATCAAATATGATATAAAATAAATTAATATGATTCATAAATAAGTTAATGAAATTATTTAAATAATTATACAAGAGTTTTATAAATGTACAAAATAAATCAGATGTAATGTGAGGGATAATTTTCCAATATCCTTATTACCCGAGATTATTTATACATAAGTATATAATGGGGTTTATTTATCATCCACATCCATGTTTTATATATATGAAATGATATTTATATTCTTATAAATTTTTTGATGTCAATTTTCCCAATTTTTTAATTTTTTATGTGGTATCAAATGAAATGTTTTTCATTATTTAATATGAGGAACTTCTTTACTTTTTCGTAAAAAGTACGAGGATAATTTCTTTAACTTTTATAACATGAATGGATTTTTATGTCTTCATAACACCTTATTTACATGAATATTCCCCTAAAATATTTCATTTTTATTTTCAAAACAAATTCTTTTCTTCTAAATTTTCAATACATTTTGAGAAAAGAAAACATTTTTTATGATGAAATGATATTTTCCTCAAGAATTAATATCAACTATTTTATCAAAATTATTTTCCATCTAAGATGAAATTCTTTAAATATGATTATGTTTCAATCCCTATTATCACTATAGTTTTATTGTGTTTATTATTGATTTCTATTTATGAAAATCCATTTATTTTATATGTATTATGACGGAATGATGTTTAAGAAACCCATTTTATTCCTTGGGTTATGCTATTTTGAATGATTTATGTTCTTGTGGTACATGTAAGAATGATTTAATTGTGATATAGGTGGGACCTATATCTACCTATAATACAGTTTTTATATATCTATATCTAATGATATATACATGGATGGAATGGTAAATGATCTTAGTTCACTAATATAGGGCTGAAACGAGTGGTGAACTCGGTTCAGTAATGGACTGTGTCTACTATGATGGTCTTGGAAATGATCCTTAACTAAAATGAAATGATTTTATATGATTATGCATATGCCACAAAATTTCATGTCTTATGTTATGACTTTTTTGTTTACATTCATTTCTTCTTATTAACTTTCTTGATTTAATCAAGGGCATGATATCATGATCTTTCATATGAAGGGTAAGATTTTAAAAGGATATGTTATTTTATCTTATTATTATGATATTATTTATATCTCCCTTTATTACCCTTACTAATAATATAATACCACCCTTTTATATGATTATTTTCCCTAGGTCATGAAGAATGGTATTAAGTATGATATGTCAAAAGTGTTCTAGTTATGAAGAAATATGTGGGAGACAATAAAGATGTCTTATGAACCAGTTGTTTATGTTTGATAGTTTCTAAAGACATTATACCTATAAGATCCTTTCATAGATTTATTAAATTTTTTAATGAACATTCTTCAACATTGACGCAATAACATTTTATGTAAAGTATGGGGTGCTATAGTTGGTATCAAAGTAAATGTATAGTTAAACTTGGGAAACTAGGATGAAAAACCCATAGTAAGAATCCAATGGATATGTCAAAGTATAGGTTTCAATCCCGGAGATTTAGAAATGATCATGAATAAGCTAGGATAACGCCAAATGTTTCCTAAATTGAAATTGTATTCTTGATTATGTGTATTTTTCATTTTGATTAGTATTTCTCACACTATGCATCATGGTTTTTGTCAAAATATATAACCCGAAGAACCATGTTAATGTTGAATGTGACAGAATATGCAATGATTTTCCTCCTAATCAACCAAATGTTATAGGAGTTGGAATGAAAAATATTAAATCTATACTCACACAACTTTTTCAATCTATGAATCATCCAGGACTTCCAAATGAGAAAAGAAGAGAAAAACATTATATTGAGTACTTCATAAGGAAGTGTCCACCTTATTTCAATGGGTCATCTGATCCATTAGTGGCTGAACAGTGGAGCAGTACCACTAAAAAGATATCATTAGTTCTCTAATGTTCATAACATGATAAATTCATCTTAGTAGTCTATCATTTAGAAGGTAAAGATGATCAATGGTGGAACCTTAACAAGAATAAAAGGAAAGGATATGAAATTTAATCCATGGAATGGGATGAGTTCGAGAACTTATTTTTCAGTAAGAACATTCCTCATATTATTCAAAAAAGGATGGATAATAAGTTACATTAACTTAAGAAAAAAGATGATGAATCTATTGGTAACTATGAAGAAAATTTTAAATGACTTGGAACGTAAACTTATGAAATTATTATCCAACCTGAGAGAAACATTGATCAATTTTTAGTAGTTTAAAACCAAGCCTCCAAAGAGAATTATACATAGGGTACTTTGGCAGCTATGAATAAATCATTCAATGTGCTCTCATGGTTGAGATGGATATTGGAGTAACCCATCGGTCCAATGGGTTTGATAAGAAGAGAAAAATGGAGTTCAGGGGAAATATTAAAGACCACATTGAAAATCATACGAGTTTTACCTTATGATGAACATGAGGAAATAAACATGGATGAATGTTTCTTAAAGGGGATAGTAAATGTTTTAAGTGTGTAGACGAAGTTCATCAGGAAGTTGAGTGTTGAATTTAGGAGAAAAACATATCAAATGATGTGAATGGAAAAAAAAGAAACACATAATTCACCTCTTACATTTCAATGTTACAAGTGTAAGGAAATGGGGAATTATTCCAATCAATGACCTAATGCATGGGTTATTGATGATGATCGACATCATTAAACTATTTATGCCAATTAAAAAGGAAAGTCATATGAAATCACTATTGGAGATGTGGATTATGATAATGAAGTGGGGAAAGGTACACTTACCATCCAATCTAAAGTAGAAAATATTTTATTTGATTATAGATCCACCCAATCTTTTATTTCGGAATAGTTTTTAAGGGAATCGTCATATTACCTCAACAATAAGATGTTGAGTTAGATATAACAATTTCTAATGGTACAATGGTCGCATCAAATGTTTATAATTCTTCTATGGTTAAAGTTTGTTGGAAATTACGTCATGAAAATATTGTGATCCTTCATATAGTGGAATTTGATGTGATTATTTGCATGGAGAGAATTTATCTATATAGAACTCATATCAATTACCAAGGAAGGGAATTCATATTTCATATTCCATATCAGTCTATGATCATCTATCGATGCAAGGATGATAATGACCTTACAGTGAATTTTTTTCCATCTCATGGGTCTTGATCACTATAAATGAAGGTTATATACATCGAATGATTGGGAATGAGCTCAAAATTAAGAATACACTCATTATATGGGTGTTTGATGATGTATTTATAGAATAATTACTAATTCTTCCACCAAATAAGGAATTTTAGTTTTAAATAGAACACATACTGGGTACTATTACTATTTCAAATACACCTTATAGAGTGGACACAATTTAGTTGCAAGAATTGAATAAAAAATCAAATAGAATCTTGACAAGGGATTCATAATCCCAAGTGTGTCACTTTTGGGTGCACCTGTTCTATTTGTTAAGAATATTGATGGATCTATGAGACTCTGCATTGATTATCCAAAACATTACAAGATCACTATCAATAAAAAATATCCTCTTCCCCACATAGATGATTTATTCGACCACCTACGTAGAGCTCAATAATTTTCCAATATTGATATTCATATAGGTTATCATCCATTAAGGGTTAAGAAGGAGGATATACCAAATTCGAAATTCCGTACAATGTATGGAAAATATGGATTTATGGTGATGCCTTTTGGTCATACTAATTCCTCCTATATATTTGTGTATCTATTTAATGGAGTTATTAGATACTATATTGATCAGTTTTTGGTAGTCTTTATATATGATTTTCTTTTCTATTTGAAGATAATAGAATAACATAAAGATAACTTGAGGATTATACTGAATATCCTGATAAAAGAGAAGATTTATGGAAAGTTTAACACGTGTGAATTGTGGCTTCATAAAGTTTCATATTTGGGTCATAAAATCTAAAAAGTGGGGATATATGTGGATCCACCAAAAATAGATGTTATTAAAAGTTGGCTGAGACCAAAAATGGTAAATGAGATCTGATGTTTTCTTGGTTTGGATAGATATTATTAAAGTTTCAGGAAATATTTTTAATGATTATCTAATACAATAACCAATTTGAATAGAAGATGAGTTAAGTGTATTTGGATAGATGAATGTGACGATAATTTCAATGATCTCAAAAGAAGGTTAGCTGGTTCAACTGTGCCTTCACTTCCTTACAATGGAGAAAAGTTGGTGATCTACAGTAATGCATCCAAAAAGGGGATGACATGTTTTCTCCTGAAAAATGATATAGTGATAGATTATGCCTCACAAAAATTAAAAATCTATGAGGAAAATTACCCAACACATAATTTGGAGTTAGTTTTGGTAATCATTACATTAAACATATCGAGGAATTATATTTATTGTGAATGGTGTGATATTTATAATGATCATAAAAAATTATGTATATTTTCACAAAAAAATGAGATGAATGTGCTTAAAATAAGATGGTTATAGTTTATTAAAGATTATGACTACTCAATACATTACCACCTAGGAAATCCGAGCAAGGTGGCAGATGCTTTGAGTAGAAAGGACCATTCTAGCCTATCCATTATGAGGGTCACAAAAGATCCAATATTAACGGATTTTCAAAGGATGTATATTGAAATTATAATGGAAGGGGATAAATTTTATCTTTATAAAATGAATGTTCAACCATCAATACAAGTGAAGATTAAGTAAGTGCATAAGGAACATGTAGAGATATAAAAGAAGGTGATTAATGTTCCTGAATTCAACCTTGATTGTGATTGAATAATAAGGTTCATGAAGCAGTTTTGTATTCCACCTATACCAAAATTAAATATGTTTCTATTGGATGAGGCTCTTAGTTATTCATTATCTATTCATCCTAGAAGAACAAATATGTACAAGGACTTAAATGATTATTTATGGTGGGATGACATGAAAATAAAAAAATTTGAATATGTCACTCGATGCTTCTTATTTCAGCAAGTTGAGAATGAAATACAAAATTCTATGGGGATGTTACAACCATTACCAATACTAGAATAAAAGTGGGAAAACAATAATATGTAATTTTTCTTCATAATTCCAAAAATATATAAGGACCATAATGCTATATGGGTTATATTTTATCCCTTTATGAAGTTTACACACTTCATTTCTATTAGATATGATTTCTCTCTTGATTAACATTTAATGATACATGTGATGGAAATGGTAAGATTTCATTGAGTACCACTTTCTATTGTATCTGATCGGAAAATGAGGTTTAGCTCGATGTTCTAGTGATTTCTTCAGTAGGCTCTAGATATGCAGTTAATTTCTAGCACTTCTAATCATCCTCTAATAGATGGTTAGTTAGAGATTTCAGTTCAAACTCTAGAATACGTGTCATAGCTTGCTCAATGGATTTCAAAGGTGGTTGGGATCAATAGCTACCATTGGTGGAATTTTCTTACAAAAATAAATTTCACTCCATTATTCCTATAAATCCTTATGAAACCCTATACTAACAAATTGTGGAACCCCAATTTGTTGGGATGAAATAAGTAAAAGAATGCTATTAGGACCAGATATTGTTGATGAAATTTTATAAAAGTTATGATCTATTCAACAGCCCATAAGAGTAGCTCAGAGTCAGCCAAAAAAATATGCAGACAACCGAAGAAAATAACTAGAGTTTAAAGTGGAAGAAAAGTTTATTCTACGAATATCTCCCTAGAATAGAGTAATGATATTTGGAAAGAGGGGAAAACTGTTCCCTAGGTGTCTCTATCCTTTTGAAATTCAAGATCATGTTAAGAAGGAAGCTTATCGGTTGGCACTTCCAACAAATCTCTCTCAAGTTCATGATGTGTTCTATGTATCTCTATAGAAAAACCACATACCTAATACTTCACATGTACTAAACTGAGAAGTCATACTATTAGTGAAAGATATTTATTATGAAGAATAACTAAAAGAGATTATGGATCATAGTGAAAATTTTATGCGAAACAAGATAACTCGCTTGGTTAAATTTTAATGGTGAAACCACCAATTTGAGGATGCTACGTGGTAACATGAGGATATGATGAGGGAGAAATATCCTCATCTATTTGTATCCATGTGACAAATTTTTAAGGTGAAATTTATTTTAAGGGGGTTAGAATGTACACCCTGATTTTTTTATGAAATGTTTTCTTGAAATAATTTTAATTATTCAATAGCTTCCATTGCATGCAATCATGAGATTAAATGAACCACGAGATGCCCTTAGTATTAAATGATAATTTTTACCTAGTAGTTAGGTTATCAATAATATATATAAATAACTTATGAAAATGTATAGTGATTTCATTTTCTACCAATTATTTATGAGAAATCTAATTCAATTATATATTTTTATTTTTTGGATTAATAAATTGAGTGAATTGCTATTAGTAAACAAAATTAATGAAATATATATTTTTATGTACTTAATAAAAATATTTTTTATATTCATACAATAGATATTTTTGTCATAGGGTATGGATACACATTATTTGATGTATAAAACCTATATTTCTTAAAAGGGTACTTTTACCACCTTTTAATGAAAACCCCTTTTTAATTTATGATTATTAAACATTAATAATTTTTATATTACAAAAACAAATTTTTCTTTGGAAGAGATATATAAAAAATTACTTTGGATGAAATTTTAATATTTTTCTAATAACATTCAAATTTTGATAAATAGTAAAAAAGACACTAAAATTTAATTAAAAAAAATTTTTTCATCGAAATAATTTATATGGTTAGATTATAATATTTAATGGTTTAAAAATATAAATAGAATATAATTTTATCATTAAATATAATGTATTTCATTAGCATTAATTTTACATTGAATTCAGATGTAAAAACATTTCAATCTTTTGCAATGTTTTATCTTTTAAAAATCAATCTCTCTTTACGACAACATGATTAATTTTAAATTAATTACAGAAATTTATGAACATTGAATTTTGAAAAATGGATTCCATATTTTTAATAAGTTGTTGTAAATTAAGTAAATATCTATATTTTATTTTTGGCCATTATGAATAGTAACTTCTGTAATTTTTATTAATATGATAAAATGGTAAATAAGTAAATTAAGGGTTATAATACTATTATAAAGTAACCCTAACACTTGTCTCAATATATTTTAATAAGTTTCTTTCAACCAAAATAATTCTTCGGCCGAAATGGTGTCTTTTGGAAGCTAATTGAATGAGATTTGGACATGTAATTTATTTTCTTTAAAGAAAATTTAGATATGTCTCACTCAACATTTAAAAACTAAATCATTTTTACATAAAGATATTAAAAATAAAAATTCATTTATAAATAATAATTTTAAATGTATTTTTTTCTTTATCATGGTAATTTTTTTGTAATTTTTATGAAATAAATAATTACCCTTATGACTTATTCTTTGATGATGTAAAAATTAATTAATTAATGAGATGTCAATAAAACAATTTTTATTGAAATTATAATAACCATCAAAGTACCCAAAAACTAGAACAAATCTTAATTATCGAGTATATATCGACCATAAACATCCTAGGGTCGAGTTACAGGCCATTTGGAGCATTATATAATATATTGTGACACTTATATTATTTTTCATAAAGTATTTTTAAAGTTTTCACATTCATAATTTAATTTGTATATAATTTTAAATACTAGATTTTTCTGAAGATAAATTCGAGTACATATATTCCAATGAATTATAGTAGATTTATATTCATTATAGTAATTTATTTTATATTTTTTTTTTGAAAATATGAATGTTAAATAATTCCATGATATTTAAGTAGTAATTATTCTATTAATAGAGATAACAATTTTTTTTAAATCTATTAAAGTATATATACTTTGGGCTAATTAAAATGTCTAATGAATTTTTTAGATGAATTTTACCTCTTGGTAATATAAAAAATTATTTCGTTTGATGTTATCTTGTAATTTTAATATTTTAAAAAAATCAATTAATTGAATAGTGTCAAAATTGACACAATTCATTGTTTTTGAAAAGTAATATTTTATTAAATTATTTAAAAATAATAAAACATTTTTAAAAATATATAATATTTATTTTATTTTTTAAAATTATATAAGTTATTTATTTATTGGGTAATTGACATCAAATATGTTAATATGACACCCTTATAATAGTGAAATATTTGTTACCCTATTTGAAAAATTAAATAAGACAACTAAGTGTTAATTAAAATGATAAGGTTTAAATTGACAGGAATACTTGTAAAAAATATATTTTTTTATGATATTAAAACCTAATCTAATCTCATATTTGAATTTGGGTTCTTTTTGTTGTTTTTGGATGGGGTTTGATTTTTTTATACATTATATATTTTTAGAGATCCCCAAAGTGCCCCTCCCTTCATTTATAAAAAGGAACTTCCTCCCTCATATATTCACTTCACATTATACCTTAAATATTGTAAATAATCTACATTTTTCTATTATAAGCTTTACTAGTTATAGTTTAGAGGTTTTGGTCTTCTTAGAAGACCAACTCTAATCATCTAAGATGAGATTTAGAGGAAGCACGTCGAAGAAGATGCAATCTTCTCTACTGATTATTTCAAACTTCTTTCGTCTTATACTTCCTTTACATGATTTGTTTCATTATAAATCAATAACTCCAACATCATTTATATACTGATATTTTATTATAATTATGAAGAAACCATATTCCTCCTTCTATCCATTATATGAAAAATGAAATCACCACGCCTGCGTACGTACGGCGTACCATCTCCATGCCATGGTAAAATATGTTTTTTCACCACCACCTTACTTGGATGGGTACAATGATGCAAATAATAACTATATTTTTTTATAGCATTATATTTATTCTTAAATATTATACTCTATTCAGTTAAATACCATTCCACAATTATGTGAATGAAATCGTCGCTCGTGCGTACATACGACCTACCATCTCCATGATGCGATGGGATTCATTATACATGATATTCATAAAATATTGATAATATAAATGTATATAATGAATAAATATGATATATATTATGTTAATATCATTTTGAAATTATATAACTGTGACCTAGGAAGGACAACCAGAGCTTATTCAACAAAACATGTACAACAAAATGAAGCAGTTATTACCCGAATAACAAGTAATAATGAAATTTTATTAACAAACAGATGATAATATGATCAAATATGATATCATAAAAATTAATATGATTCTAAAATAATTCAATGAAATTATTTAAATAATTATACAAGATGTTCGGATACGTACAAAAATGGGAATCAGGCCTAAGGTGCAGTATAATTTCACAATCTCCTTATTATCCGATACTGTTTATACAAAAATATTTACTAGGGTATATTTATCATCCACATACATGTTTTATAAATATGTTATATTATTTCTATTTTTATATAATTTTTAAATGTCAATTTTTCCAATTAATGAATTTTTTAAACAGTATGAAAGGAATATTTTGTCATTATTCGATATGATGTACATTCTAACATTGATGGAAAATTACGAGGATGTTATTTTTAACTTTTAGGGAATGAATGGATTTTCATGCCTTCATAATGCCTTATTTACATGAATCTTCCGATAAATTATTTCTAGTTTATTTTTAAATAAATTATTTTCTTTTAAAGTTTCATAACATTTTGAGAAAATAAAATGATTTTTAAGAAGAACAAATATTTTACTCAATAATTAATATCAAGTGTTTTAACAAAATTATTTTCCATCTATGATGATATTTTATAAATGGGGTTATGTTTCTATCACCATAATTTCTATGGTTTTATTATGTTTATGATGGAAATATATTAATTAAATCTATTTAATTTATGTGGATAATGATGGAATGATGTTTAAGAAACCAATTTTATTCCTTGGGTTATGCTATGATTAATGATTAATGTTTCTGTGGCACACGTAACATTGATTTCATTACTAGATGGGTGGGACACATATCTATCTCTAATTCATTGGTTAAATATTTATATCTCATGAGATAGACAAGGATTGAATGGTAAATGATATCGGTTCAATAGTAGATGAATGGAATGAGGAGTGAACTCGGTTCAGTAATGGACTATGTAATCTATAATGGTCTTAGCAATGGGAGTTGACAAAAATGAAATGGTTTTCTATGCTTATTTTGTGATGTCTCGGACCTAGATTCCACATAAAGGGAGCCCCCAGCCCTGTGGGCCATGTGCACTTAAGTACATCTCCCCAAATGCTAGAGGCTGCTAACTACCAGCGAAGGCCTAAGGTGTGTCTGTGAGGAGACTATTCCCTCATTACCGATGTGTAACCCACCAGATGAGTATAAATAGATGGTAAATAGAGAAATAAATAAAAATAAATATAATACGCATTGGAAAATATAGTCAATAATAAAAATAACTATAATAACTGGAATAAAATTCAACTACTAATGATATTTCATGTCACCAGAAAACTAGAAATCATGGAAACAAGACAAAAATTATAACATGTTCCACATAATTATAAAGGAAATAAAATTGTATCCTAAGTATCATGAGCTCCAGCTCGGTTATCTACTATCGTGATGCATACTAAATAGGAATCAATCATGTGGTTGAAGTGGTATGCTTACCGTTTTCAACACCTTCAACCATGTAATCTACATCGAGTACCAAACGACTCCCATAGAGTGTGTAAGATAAATCATAGTTGTCCACCACCAACTATGTCTATAACATCCGACCCGTGTAATGGAAATGTATCAATGTACAAGCATTAATATATAAATTGAAGAAGAAAAATGTAACTAAATACCCATGTACCAACATTATCCCTCAGTTTGTGTCTGTACATAATGGGTCCATTTATTGATTATTACCAATTTATAAATAAGTCACATATTAAAAATAGTTAAGGTTCTATGTTATGACAAGGAAACCTATAATAACATTTAATGATGAAGTTCACATATAACAACCAAGGAAACATAGACCTCAAGGGTCTCCAACTCAGTATTAAATATATCTTGGATAATGCTAAGAGTGTAATCCAAGAAGTAGAGTCTAATGAATTTCAAAATGAGATGCCTACTGAGTCTAAGGAATTCATCCAAGTTAAAATGGGGCTAATAAATGACTTGGGCTGATGGGATTTAACCATGGCAACTACTTGTCAAATTTGAATATAAGGAGTTTACCCAAGGCATCCTGTAATAATATTGGAAGGATCATACAGTTTCATACTGGGAATCCAAATAATAGACAAAGATAGAGATATTGGTGGGTTTCAACCTAATCTAGTCGTATCCTTGAATTGTAATGGGGTTCCTCAGTCCCCAAGGCATTCACGAATAAAAATAAAAAGTGAGTTCGAGTCAGTAAATTTCTATTTGATAATGAATTTAGGTAATATTTCATTTAGTTCAAGCCTCTCCTTTTATTAGTGTGATAAGTTCATGTAGCATGAAAAGTTTTAATCAAGTCATAATTAATCAGTAAGTCCATTTGGTTTAAGAATTTCCTTTCATTAGTGTGACACACCCATGTAGCATGAAACCTTTTTAAATTCCATATAAGGAATTTTCAATAACTAAGGTTTATTCCACTACCTTCCACTAATGTGGTAGGGGTGAAAAAAATATAAAACCACTTAATAATTAACATTTAATCCAGTCAATTCATATACTTAGTATACATTCCTATTTCTCTTACACATTTAATTATCAATTTGAAGCACTTACCTTAGTCCGGTAAAGTGATGAGTGTACATGGTACTTTCCATTATTCAATTCATAATATAAAGTAAGAGATTTAATAGAGAAAAGCTTACCCTTAGGAAGGTCGAGCCAAGGCACACCCGAACGGTGGCTCAAAAGTTTCAAAACACTAAAATAATAGTTATATCAAAATGTCATACATGGGATGTTGAGAGTTGTTGGAATAAACTCCAACAAGTAATCACATATTTTGAAATAGATTATCCATATGGTTCTGATGATTATAATCATGACATAAAAATTCAATTAGCAGAACCCGATGAAATATATGGGCCCCAAATGACAGTTACCAAATCAGTGGACTTGAGGAATGAGTTATAGACCACCCACCTTATGCTTTCATGACTCTCTAACTCTAGTATCGGCCCTTGATTTTGCTAGGATTTCAGTATATCTAAGAGAAGAGGAAATAACTATCACACCATGATAACTTGGTCAAGAGAAAAAGAGAAGGAGAAATGCTTAAACGAACTCGTGTACTTACTATTGCACTTCTAATGTGACGAATGGAAGCTTGATCAAATCCTTGATGAGGGAGATCATTTAATCCCTATATTTTCCCTTAAAAAAGCACCAAAAAGAAATCCATGGATGTAAATCCTATAGAAACTTGTAATAGTAATAAAGAGGGGATCTAATTAGATCAGTATGGGGAAAAGGTCAGTTTACCCAAAAAATAGTATGTGCAAAGTTTGTCCACAAAGTTTGTAAAAATGTGGGATCGATGAAAAATTTACTTGGAAGATGAGGCACTCACACATATAGGTTGCATGGCCATGTCAAAACCATGTGATTTTGTTCATATCGTAAATTTACATCTACACGGTTAGACAAAACATTCACCCACCATGCGCTAACCACGTGACATGGAATATTTCCCAAAATGATGGGTTACGGGCTTCGAACAAGTCCTGGACAACCCTAAGATATTTTCTAACTCATTAGTAATCCATATTATTTTATAAATAAGAAATTAGACCGAAATTTAAATGATCTATACCTGAGTGAAAAACCTAGTTCTTACAGTATTCCCCCTTAAAATAACATTTCCCTGAGTTCACCTACCAATGGTAGAGAAATATTTCCTAAGAACAACTCTAGCCATTGGTCATGTATGTCAGACTCTCACTCCCATGTCTCATCTTGTACATGGATGTTTTTTTATAGGAAATGTACTAGAGGGACTGACTGGCCTCCGAGAGCCTTCCTGCTCTGGTTAATGATGTTTACTAGATACTCCTCATTGGTAGCATCAACATCTAACTCCAGTTCCTTTGGAACAAATGTATGAGACCAGTTGGCAGGAGACAAGAGAATCTATGAAACATGGAAGACATCATGCATGGAATGGTACCTTTGAGGTACTAGAAACTGATAAGATACTATCCTGACACTCTATAGGGTCTCAAACGACCCTACGTAATTAGGTGACAACTTACCCTACTTTTGTAATCATCTATGACCTAGCCAGGGAGATACCCAAAGGAAAACACATGATCTCTAACTTCGAACTCTAGAGGTCATCAATGACGATTGTCATAATATTTATGTCTAGATTGAGAAATAGTTATCTCTTTTCTCTTCAGCTGAACCTGATCTGAAGTCTCTTGAACATGATGATGACCTAGTAGGGTTACCTCACCTTCCTCTACCCAGCACATGGGTGAACAGTAAGTCCTACAGTATAAGGCATCAAAAGAATCCATTTGAATTGTATCTTGGGACCTTTTATTATAGGAAAACTAAATGAGAGGGATATTATTCTCCCAATAAATACCAAAATCAAGGACACATTCTAGGAGAATATCATCTAGAACATGTATTATCAGTTTTGATTATCCATCAGTATGAGGGTGAAGAACTATTATTAAAATCACCTTTGTTCCCATAGCGTTATTAAATACCTACCAAAACCATGACATGAAATGATCATCCCTATCTAAAATGATAGTATGTGGGATGCTGTGTAGTCGTATGATTTAATGGAAATAAAGTATTCCAAGCTCATCAACCAACAATGTCTCTTGAATAGGATTGAATTGGGCTACCTTAATTAGTCTATAGATGAAAACAAGTACAATGTTGGTACCTATAGGTGACCTAGGTAAACCAAATACATGTTCTATAGAAAAATCATTCAATTTCCATTCCATTAATGGAAATGGATGTAATAGCCTACATGTCTCTGGTGCTCCAAATTCACTTGATGACAAGTGGAACACCAAGTGAGAAATCCTGTTATCTGATATTTAATTCCAGACCACCAATACTAGTTTCACATGTTTCGATACATCTTCAAGATACCTGGTTGGAATGCCCACTTAGAGTCATGGGACTCGAGCATCAACTCACCTCAAATATCTGTAGGGACCCAGACACTTCCATGAATATGCAATATGTCATCTCTGTCTACAAACCAATATGAAGGTGGTTTATCTCTTCATATACACTCATGGAGAACCAAGCCTCTAGGATCTGAAATTTTCTACCCTTTACCATCTCATAGAGGGAAGAGGTAATTGTCTAGTGTGAGAGATAATACTTCTTCTTCCTATCATGAAACTCCATGTGCAGATCAGAGAAGAGGTCCATTAACATCCATTCATCACAGATTCCCATACTTCTTATTCCTGAGTTTTTCAACTCAGTGTATCTGCAACTGCATTGACCTTCCGTAGTGTTTTTTAAATCTCAAAATCAAAGTATTATAGATATTCGACATGTTGTCTGAGGTTCATGTCAAAGTGAGTAAATATATATTTTAGGCTCTTGTGGTCTGTCTACATCACAAAGTGATCAACCAAAAGGTAGTGTCTCCCAAAACATTAGTATTATACACCTACTACTAGATCAAGGTCGTGTGTCAGGTAATTTCTCTCATAAGGCCTCAACTCTCGTTAACCATACACAACATTTTTCTCCTCCTGCATCAGCACTGCTTCTAATTTGATTCTGGATGCATCACAGAAGATGGAATAACGTTTTCCTTGTTTTGGAAGAACTATAATTGGTGATAATTAAATCATCCCCTTCATATTTTTAAAGGATTTCTAACACGATTTATAAAAAAATGACATGATATACTTATTTGTAAGTCCATTATGTGGTGAATCCGGACATGATAAGTCCTATATGGAATACCTGTAATTTCCATCCATCCCCAAGAAACTATGTATATCAAACACATTGTTGGGATCTCCAATGTAACTATAGCACTAGCCTTTTAGGTCAACAAAAACACCAGATTCTGTGATAATATGACCCAAGAAGTGATCTTTGTCGATCCAGAAGTGGCCCCTAGAAATCTTGCCATAAATATGATTCTCTCTCAGTGTACCTATAATTATCTCAGTATTATTGTCATGGTCGCTACTATTTTTGGAATACATCAAAATTTCATCCACAAAGACCATGACAAATGAATCCAAAAAATGGTGGAACACCCTATTCATCATTTCCATGAAAAAGGCAGGCACGTTTGTAATATAGAAAGACATAAAACGGTACTTATATAGAAAATACCTTCTATGAAATGATGTTCAAGGTATATATGTTGGTAAAACCCACACCTCATGATAGCCTGATCTCGTGTCGATCTTGGAGAAAACCTTATCTCATCAGATCTGCTAAAAGTGCTCATCTATTCGAGGCATTGGATACCGATTCATGATCATAAACTGGTTTAACTTCCTATAATCCACACAAAGACATAAGGTTCCTATGCCTTATTGAAAAAATTCATGAACGAACCCCAAGAGGATGTATTGGGCCATATAAAACCTTTTTCCTCTAAAACATTTAACTACCTTTTGAGATCCTAAAGTTATGTAGGTTTCATTCTGTATAAGGGAATGGAAACTAGAGCTTCTCCTGGATGGTCAACTCAAAGCAAACCTGAACGATGGTTCAAACGTGTCAAAATACATAAACAAAAAATATGTCAAAACATACTACATGGGATGATGATAATTTTGTGAATAACCCCCAATAAGTAATCAAATATTTGGAAGGAGAATATCCATTTGGTTCTATTGATTATAATCATGACATATAAATTCTATTAACAGAACCCAATGAAATCGGTGGCCCCACACGACAATACCAAAATCAATGAAATTGAGGGATGAATTATAGACCAACCAAGGTAGGCATACATGACTCCCCTCATCATGTATCAGCATTTTTTTGGATCATATTAGATTAGATATAAGAAAATAGGAAAAATGATCATATCATGATAACTGAGTCGAGAGGAAAAGAGTTGGAGAATTGCTTAAATGGATTGAGGCACTTACCTTTGCACATCCAACATGACGAATGAAAGCCTGATCAAATCTTGGATGAAGGGGACCTTTAAATCCCTAGATTTGGCCTTCAAAAAGCTCCAAAATGAGAACCATTGTGGTAAATTCTATAGGAACCCGTAACAGGAAGATGGATGAGATCTAATTAGATGATTAATAGAAAAATTACAATTTAACTAGAAAATATAATGTGCATGGTTTGTCCATAGGGATTGGTAAACTGTGTGAAAACATTGCACAGTTATCTGGGAAGAAGGGATTCTCACACGGTAATTTGTACAATCATTCACAAACTGTGCAGTATGGTTCTTTCAATTAATTTACTATCCACATGGTTAGGCAAACCATGCGCTAATCGTGCAACATGGCTAGTTTCCCCAAAAATATGTGATGTGGGCTCCGAACATGCCCCAGAAACCCCTAAGACCTTTCCTAATCAATTAAGATTCCATTTTATGTATGAAATAAATAATTAGACCATGATTTAATGGATATGTACCTATGTGAAAAATTGGGGTCTTACAGTCTTCCCAATTAAAAGAAATCACCCCCCGAGTTCACCTTCAAAGGGTGTAGCAATTTTTTCCACAGAGCACGTATGTCAGCCTCCCGCTCCCAAGTCTCATCCGGCGTGCATCCATGATTCCATAGAACTCGTACTATAGGGATAGAGAGACCTTATAGAACCGTTGTGCTCTAGTAAATGATGCGTACAAGATACTCCACAAAGGTAAAATCAACATCTAACTCTAGTTCGTCACGATCAAAGGTATGAGACGGGTCAACATGATACTGTAGAAGCTGTGAAACATGGAAGATGTATTGCATGTAATGATTACACTAAGGTAGTAGAAATTGATAGGATTCCATTCCAACACCCTCTAGGATCTCAAAAAGACTTCAGTAATGAGGAAACAACTTCCCTTACTTTTGTAACCTTCTATTCTCTAGCCTAGGCGATACCTGAAGGAAAACACAATCACTAAAATCGAACTCTATAGTTCATCAACGATGATCAACATAAGATTTTTTCTATACTGGTCTGTATTCATAATCATTCTAACCAGTTGATCCTACTCTGAAGTCTCCTGAATGAGATTAGTACCTTGTAGGGCTGCTTCAGCTACCTTTAACCAGCACAGAGTTGAACAAAATGGACTACTGTATAAGGCCTCAAAATGTTCCATTTGAATTATTCCCATAATGTTATTATTATAATTAAAATCAAGGAGAGGGATATTATTTTCCTATAAACCATTGAAATAAAGGACACATGCTCAATGGATATCCTCTAGAACCTGTATTATCCGTTCTGATTTTCCATCGGTCTAAGGGTGAAACGTTGTGCATAAAAGCAACAATGTTCCCATATCATTTTGCAATACCTGTGCCATTACCATGATGTGAAACGAGCATCCCTATTTCAAATGATAGTATGTGGGACCTCGTGGAGTCATATGATTTCACAAACATACAGTTCTCCCAGCTCATCAACTGGGAAATTCTCCTGAATAGGAATGAAGTGGTATTATTTCATTAGTTGGTCAATGTCTACCCAAATAGCATCACTACCCCTCAAATAGCTTGGTAAGATGTCTTTGAATTAAATATAAACGTCTTACCATTTCCATTCCAGTATTGGAAGTGGTTGTAACAAGCCTGCAGGTCTCTAGTTCCCTACTTTCACCTGTTGATAGGTGGAACACTTAGTGGTAAAGCCTACTATATGAGATTTCATCACAGGCCACCAATACTAGTGTCACATATCATCATATACCACATATATTTCTAGATGAACTTCCCACTTTGAAGTGTGGGACTCATTCATGTCTTATTTTATGAATTTTGGGATTATGTTTATTGATTCTTATGAACTTTCATCATTTATCCCATAATATGATAACGCGATATTTCATATGCAGGGTAATATTATCAAATGTTATTTTCTTATGTCTTATGATTATTATATGATTTATATCTACCTTTTTTACCCTTACAAATCATTTGATATCACCCTTTCAAATGTTTATTTTCCCCTGGTCACGAAGAAGGGTATTAAGTAAGAAATGTCAAAAAAGGGTCAAGTTATGATGAAATAAGTGGGAGACAATGAAGATGTCTTATGAACTAGTTGTTTATGTTTCAAATTTTTTAAATACACTATACCTATATGGTCCTACCATTTTTTGTTATATTTTGTATTGAATATTCATCAGCATTGACATAATATCAACGTATATAATGTATGGGGTGTTATACATTCCTATTTTTTCAGTTATACTTTTCATATTCCTAGATTTATGAATATGATAGGATTTTTTAGATCAATGTAAAATGATTTTTAAATGGGTTTGGATTTTCTAAAAATCATTTTAAAACTATTTTTGTTTGAAAATCCTGAACTGTTGAATTATTGATATTATAATATTTATTGAATTTGTGGTCCAATCCAACTGGGATTTATTCTCACACCCTAATTTTTCCTTTGGGTGGAAGTAGATGATTTAGTATAGGATATAGGAAATGTGATGGGAATCATGTAGCACACTGGCTTCTCTTATTTTCTCTATGTTTAGATTGTGGTGGTTTGGAGGTGATGGTTGGTTACATGGATACGTATTGGTAGTGTATGTTTCATATATTTATAGTTTAGAATTTGGAATTGTTTTTAAGGATATAGTGGTGTATTTTTATTCTTCATTTTACATGGTTGTATGTTTTTTTTATATTCAATACCTTTTTACTTTATTGTTTTTATACCTCACTATGGAACTCTAGCTCAGGTGGCTTGTCTAGGTGAACTGGGATGATCTATTATAATAGTGATAACTTTCTCTAAAAAATTAGAATATTAATGGATGGAGTGATGTTGATGAAAAAGAGGTGAATTTTATGTTACATTCTATTGGATAAACACACAAAACACTGAGTTAATTCATTTTTAAATCATGGGTATGGTAACCTAGGATTTGGCCTTTGATTCTATAACATTTTGGTAAAATCCCAGGGTGAAATAACTCCAATAATGACCATTTTCAATCTAAATACATTCACTATGGATTTTGTTGTTGATAAAATTTCTATTTTATTTCCATAAACATGATTCTTGAAATTAGAAAATGGGACTATATGAATTCCAAGGGGGATCCCATTGAATTTGGACTTTGGGATTATATAGAATGACTTGGAAGTGTGATTTTTTCTTTTATTCTATATAAATTCCTTAGTCAAGCTCCTTGTATTTAAAATAAAAAACGATATGTAATGAATAGGACGATTCCTATAGATTCATACATTGGGAATAATATTATGGATGGAGAGTGTCATCTTATATATATATTATCATCAGTTTTGATATGTCATTATTTGAAAGGAGTATCCTCTTAAGAATCTATTTTGGATCCTACCAATTTATGGGAATTGGGTATAGTGTATGCAGATCAGTTCTATTAACTTCTTACAGACACTCTAACACTATACATAATGGTGTAGTTGGTTATATGCTTCATGTTAGTACCTATGGATTTACAATTTTTAATGGTTTGACATTTTTTTGTAATTTAATTAATTATGGTCGTGTTATCTACACATGTGAACTAACATTACTAGAAATAAATCTGGCCTTGTTATTTGTTCCTTACTTATAAGGCCCCAACCTTAAACCTTACTTAATCTTGAGTTATTACAAGATTACACATTGAGGAACTTTTTAGGTTTAGAGTTTTAGAGAATTAGATCATGAAACTTGCATTACATTCCACATTTAAACAAAGTGGTTACATAAAAGACAGTATTCATTCTTCCCATCAACGGAAACATATTTAAAATAAAACATGGATTCTTTATTGACACATCCTTGACACTATCATCACATCATGTACCCTTCCCTTGACCTGTGAAAAACATTTCAAAAACTTGGGATGAGCATAAAAAGCTCAGTAAGGGATATAAAAATATGGAAAGGAAACATGAGTACATGTATACATAAGAATGAAATCATACTTTACCCATAAAACATAAGCATATCAAATCATGAATAAATCATAGAAATCATAAGACACAAAAGGTAACTTAAGGCATTCATAACATTCTTACGTAGGGAGTAACCCTCTTAGTTACGTTTTGGAATACCCATCACAGTATATTCCCTAAATCTCTTCGGAGAAACCTCAATGTTTCACTCCTTCGCGTTACCCAATGCATTGGAGAGCTATATCGGGCTCACCCGCCCTTAGTTTATCACGGAACCACCCATTTTCATGACAATGCCCAAGAACCATAACATAAATGTATCACATAAAACATGCATAAAGGAAACATAACATTTCCACATTTCAATCACAATATAACATTTTAGTATATTGAAATAATGAATCCATTCAAAATGAAACCATTTCCAAAACCATTTAAAACATTTAATAAAGATATTTTTGAATCAAAGTGTCCCATACCACCTTGAAGATTAAAATTTTAAACCATTAATATCCATATAAATAAATCCTTAAAACCATTTTGAAAACATGGATATTAATAAGAACAAATAATTAAAACATTTAAAACGATATTTTGGTTAAAGGGGTTTTATCAAAATTAGAGATAACTGAATACAATAATTGAGGAATAACATTTAGTCAGAACTTTATAATATCATTAGAATAAATTGATTCATGATATAATACTCCAAAGGACAGTATATACACCATATAAGAGTGAATTGGTGCATAACAACAATGAACCCTCAATAGAAATGTCAAATGTGATGAAATCCCTTATAAAGAAGGTATCCTTAAATTAAGGACAAATCAATCTCAAAAATATGTGTGAAAAATATAAATACACCCAATATAAGTGGATGTTAAGTGTAAAACAATAAAAGGTCATTCACACATATTCAATGGATAACATATTCAATGACTACATGTTGAACCCAAAGAAATCGAAATTGGGTTAAAAAGTTCCCTTGACAGCCTAACGGCATCACATCAAAATGAGTTCATGAGAGATAAAAAGTGTATCTCATCACTTGGACATAAAATTTACATAAATAAGGATATATGAGAACATATCCCATCATAACAATATGTAAATTAAAAGACCCAACAAAAGAAGTCTTTTAAAAAAGAGGAGGGTGAAAGGTTCCCTTACCGACTTGGGTATCCTTCAAAACATACACCCCATGAAATAAGGACAATAGATGATTGATTTAAATACTCATAAACGAAATTATATTACAAAAATAGTAGAATAATTGGCATTACATAAACCACTCAATCAAATTTGTGGCAAATGTAGCATAAATCTCACGGGAATAAAAGTGAGATGAAAAATCCCTTACGAAAACTCACCAGCCTAACGGCACCACATAAAACTTCCGAATATGGACTGATGAGATCAAATAGGGTATCTCATCACATTAAAATAAAATTTACAGGAAGAGGAATATAAAAGAACATCCCCAACATTACAAAGAGGAGCATAAAAGAAGTGACATAAAGGAGAGTACTTAAAAAGAAAGAGAGAGGTTAGATCTCTTATGAAAGTTCGGCAGCCTAACGACGCCACTCAAAACTTCCAAAATGGATTAATGAGAGATAATAGGGTCTCTAATAACATGAACATAAAAATTACAGTAAGAGTAATATAAAATAACATCCCAATAACAATAATTATGAGCTTAGAAGGAAGGAGATAAAAGAGTGTACTTAAAAAGAAAGAGAGGAGTAGGAACCCTTACCTCAGGTCTGACTTGACTCGATCGTTCTTTAATCTCCTGAATAATAAACTTGAGTTAATTTCTACTTCCTTAAGAACATTTTTCAAGTTCATTATTCCTTTTATATCACTTATTACCATGTCATAAACATTATGTAATCATTTAAGTTAATAATATTTGTTTTGCTGATATTTGGTTCCTAAGTCGAAAGTGGACTTCTTACAATTACATGTTGTTCGTGTGGCCAAATGTTTATTATATCCAGAATTTTATTCATGATGTAGATATCATATATTTCATATATATCCAGTAAATTCATGAATTTATAACGTTACATAATCATTTAGAGGTAAGAAATGAAATGCACCGTTCATGGAGACGGTAAGCCGTACGTACGCATGAACGCTACTTTCATTTCTATTTCGTATTTTATAGAATGGAATAATAATGATATAAAGGTATATTATAATTAAAGTATAATATCATATATAATATCATAGTTCCATCCTTTATACGTCCCACATATGGTATTTAATGAATCAAATCACTTTGAAGGGGCGGTAGTCCGCACTTCCTAAAATGAAGATATCGCGTATACCCATAATGGATGCCATAAAGGTAAGACACAAATTAAAAATACATAAGAATAAGTAAAACATAAACATATTATATATCATATATAAAAATAGTGACATTATAATGGCCACCTTTGAAGGTGTTAAATGAGTATTGAACAATCATCGTTTCGGGAGGCAGAATTTCGCCATCCACGGAAACCGTATGTTCTTTAACCATTTGATGTAGTTGTGTGAGAGTTTAGCTCAAATAAATCTTATAACAATATCCTAGTATATTGAAGATACTGGTGTTGTTACAAAAGAAGTAAATAAAAAGAGTTTAGGGGGTTGGAGAAGCAAAATAAAACAAATGAACATGCGGGAATGAATTACCTTTAAAAGTGTAACTCCTTTTGATTTGAGCCTAAAGGATTCCTTTGAAAGGATTATGCCCAAAGGGAATCCTCTAGGATGAGGAGAGGGATTTGGAGAGAGTACATGGGCAGGGGTTGGCCGATCCAATGGCTTGAGGAGTGTGTGAAATGAGGTAGAGGTGGGGGCCTTTTATAAGAGGAGATGAGGGGCACTTTTGGAAAGTAAGAAATATTACTTTATTTGAAAATGTGTTTCGGTTTTAAAAAATCCCAAATTGATATGATTTGTGTATAAGGTGATAATGGTTCTAAATAAACCAATAAAATAAGTTTTGGACATGTTTAGGTCATAGATTTTACATTATCTTCTCATTTTATTTAAATCCTCAGATAATGATGTCATCGCTGCATCATTATGATGTCATAAATAATTTAATTTATTTAATGTCTAAAAATTATAAAAAAATTACTATGATGTAGGAAATCTTTTTATCTTTACAATTACTATTTATAATAAAAAATCTGACTTGTATAACCCCACTTAAAAATTGTTTTAGTAAAATATATCATGTTTGTGTCATTTTTACTTTTACATTAAATAAAAAGTTATTTATGTCATTTCCCAACCAAAGTGGCTCCATGGGGTCCCCAAGTTGACCCATGTCTTTTATTGGTCGGCCATTACTCATCCAATAAGGTTAGGACAAGTTTCATGGTGTTTTCACATTTTTATAATATCATTTTTACATTAAATTACACTAATTGCCTCTAATCGCGATTAATGAAAAAAAGTTACTATTCACCAAAAAATTATTTTCATCCCATTGAACCACATTTTACATTCTAATGACAACCACGTATGTCGGATTTTCAAAATTCAATACACATTAGTGGTAAACTTTCATTTTACTGAAAAATCAGTTTGCTTGATTACCACTTAGTGGTTTCACTATTCATCAAAAATTGGAGTTTTTCAAAAAAATACCAAAACTACACCCTAAGCTATATTTGATATTCCGAATTCAAAAATGAAGTCCGTTTTACAAAATTCAAAACATATTAGTCACATTAATTAATTTAATAATTAATTCCCGCTGTCAGAGCAAATAGCGTGTTTTTATAAAACAATAAGTATCAAAAGATTGACTCTAGTTTAAGTCTGATTTCAAAGTGAAATTAATTCCAATGACCACTATTGGATTTAATGGTAAAAATATTTTCTAATTTTACTTTAAAACCAATTCAAAATATTATCTAATCATATAAATAAATTATATTAAAAAGAGGTTTTGAATTAAAACACAACATTTTACACTATTCATTAAAAAATGAACTTTATCGGAAAAATACCAAAAAATTACACAAAGTAAAATTTGATGTCCCGATTCTTAATAAGAGTTTTATTTGGTCCAAAAAAATGTATAAGAGTGATCAAAACTATATTTAATGACAGTTCTCCATTAAAAGGCGATAAGTGAACCTTTAGTGAAAACTAGGGCATATACGCCTAAAATTGAATTTTTTCCATATTTTAAGTCTTTAGCTTTTATTGGATAAATGTAAAAACATTAAAAAACATATATAATAATATTTTAGTTATTTCTATCCATTCCCTCCAATACAACAGCTACATGTTAACTACCATTTGAAATAATATTATTTTATTATTAGAGTGCAACGTAAGATTCCCAAGATACTCGTTGTTGCGTGTTGGGTACGCCATCGAGCATAGCGTCCCCTTTAAAGTCATATTAATATTTTATTCACAAATATGGATAAATTTGAAAATGTCATATTTTTTATTTACCTGGGGTGTTACATCCTTCCCCCCTTTTGGGAATTGCGTCCTCGCAATTTTTAAAATTGAGCTTGGAAACATCCTTGAAAGTCCCACATCGGAACAAAAGTCGGTAAAACAAACACTTTAAAATAAAGAAAGATAATTACAAAGGTCACCCGAGTTAACCCATACTAGGATTCCAAGTATGAAAATATGGACATGGAGGAAAAAACAAAGGGTCATGTTCTGATGGAGAGTGATAGAAAACATGTTTAGGAGAAAGTTAACCATGAGAAAATCACAAACTTGTGATGGGTTAAACGGTATTCGATTCCCCAGTAGGAAAAGTTAATAGACAACATTTTTTTTAAGTTACTTTTTATTGAGGAATTTATTCATAAGCAAACATAATCACTTATCATATTGACTTTCAACTTTTATTAGATTCCTTACACAAACTCATATTTACTCCAAAAGACGAGTATTTAGGAAGACTTGTTCACATTAAGAGTACTATAATCAACTTCTAGAGAATCACCTAATCGACAAAATAGAACTATATACTTCCCATGTCTTTAGACTTTAACCAAAACCAAAAAGGTTATTACAAGATCAGATAATCCAGAAAAGGATAACCCTTTATAAAAGAAAATCTATTCTTAACCTCCAAAATTTGTCCAACAAAACCCAAAGTTCAACGAGGACCATTCTATAATCAATTTGTCCATAAAATTCTTCAAAGTAAACCAAACTAAGATTGAAACCCAAATATTTGAAGGATTTAGTCACACAGTCTTCCAAGTTAAATCGTAACATTTATCTCCAAACAACATCAGTTGCTCCTAAAGTCTCGTATTGAAAAGTAATTAACCTAATCACATATCCTCCATGATAGGTTAATCATTTTTATAAATAACCCAAAATCAACTTACTCTAAATTCATAAAATCATATAACTAGAAAGAATCGGTCAAACTAACCAGGGACTTCACGTAGTCCAGTGGTAGGCGATAAATACCAGTCGTACATTGGTTTTGGGTTCAATTCCCGCAGCTTTGTCCGACGTGACGGGATGTCACACGGTCTGCGTGTTGTCCTTTTTCCAAAACTATATAATTCTTATAACATTCCCCAAAATGAGATAAAATCTTCAAGAATAATCATAACATATTTTAACCTCAAGTTTATCTCATGCCTTTCATTTTCCATCATAACATATAATAACCCATAATTACCTCAAAAGTAAGGATCATATAAACCCTAATGGTTACCTTAATAATTATTACCTGAATTTCCACATCGAGTTGGCCATCTCGTACATGATGCATTAGAGAACTCACCAAGGTTGAAGTGATTGATCATGACTCCTTGATAGTTGGTTAAGAACCACTATGAGATTCCTCATTGAATCCCCCATCTCATCCAGTATCTTAATCAGAGAACCACCACAGTTTCCTTCAATCCCATTGTCACTTTGGTGCCTGCTAGATCCATCATTTCACTAAAAACAGAAATGTCAGTGTGAGTATATCAACAAAACCATCATGTACTAATGAGGAAGGTAAACACTAAGATATACTTACTCATTCACTTTATCTAAAATTTGGACTCTTTCTGAAATCCTAACCATTATGGTAATGTCACTTATGTTTAAAGAATACCCTAACCTCTAAAGTTATCTAAAATGACCTTTGATACCAACTATAAGGCCCCAGCCTTAAACCTTACTTAATCTTGAGTTATTACAATATTACACATTGAGGATCTTTTCAGGTTTATAGTTTTAGAGAATTAGATCATGAAACTTGCATTACATTCCACATTTAAACAAAATGGTTACATAAAAGACAGTATTCATTCTTCCCATCAACGAAAACATATTTAAAATAAAACATGGATTATTTCTTGACACATCCTTGACACTATAATCACATCATGTACCCTTCCCTTGACATGTGAAAAACATTTCAAAAACTTGGGATGAGCATAAAAATCTCAGTACGGGATATAAAAATATAGAAAGGAAACATGAGTACATGTATACATAAGAGTGAAATCATACTTTACCCATAAAACATAGGCATATCAAATCATGAATAAATCATAGAAATCATAAGACACAAAAGGTAACTTGAGGCATTCATAACATTCGTACGTAGGGAGTAACCCTCTTGGTTACGTTTTGGAATACCCATCACAGTATATTCCCTAAATCTCTTCGGAGAAACCTCAATGTTTCACTCCTTTGCATTACCCAATGCATTGGAGAGCTATATCGGGCTCACCCGCCCTTAGTTTATCACGGAACCACCCGTTTTCATAACAATGCCCAAGAACTATAACATAAATGTATCACATAAAACATGCATAAAGTAAACATAACATTTCCACATTTCAATCACAATATAACATTTTATTATACTGAAATAATGAATCCATTCAAAAAGAAACCATTTCCAAAACCATTTAAAACATTTAATAAAGATATTTTTGAATCAAAGTGTCCCATACCACCTTGAATCTTAAAATTTTAAACCATTAATATCCATATAAATAAATCCTTAAAACCATTTTGAAAACATGGATATTAATAAGAACAAATAATTAAAACATTTAAAACGATATTTTGGTTAAAGGGGTTTTATCAAAATTAGAGACACTTGAATACAATAATTGAGGAATAACATTTAGTCAGAACTTTATAATATCATGAGAATAAATGGATTCATGATATAATACTCCAAAGGACAGTATATAGACCATATAAGAGTGAATTGGTGCATAACAACAATGAACCCTCAATAGAAATGTCAAATGTGATGAAATCCCTTATAAAGAAGGTATCCTTAAATTAAGGACAAATCAATCTCAAAAATATGTGTGAAAAATATAAATACACCCAATATAAGTGGATGTTAAGTGCAAAACAATAAAAGGTCATTCACACATATTCAATGGATGACATATTCAATGACTACATGTTGAACCCAAAGAAATCAAAATTGGGTTAAAAAGTTCCCTTGACAGCCTAACGGCATCACATCAAAATGAGTTGATGAGAGATAAAAAGTGTATCTCATCACTTGGAAATAAAATTTACATCAATAAGGATATATGATAACATATCCCATCATAACAATATGTAAATTAAAATACCCAACAAAATAAGTCTTTTAAAAAAGAGGAGGGTGAAAGGTTCCCTTACCAACTTGGGTATCTTTCAAAACATACACCCCATGAAAGAAGGACAATATATCATTGATTTAAATACTCATAAAAGAAATTATATTACACAAAGAGTAGAATAATTGGCAGTAAAAACACCACTCAATGGAATTTGTGGCAAATGTAGCATAAATCTCACGGGAATAAAAGTGAGATGACAAATCCCTTACGAAAACTCGGCAGCCTAACGGCGCCACATAAAACTTCCGAATATGGATTGATGAGATCAAATAGGGTATCTCATCACATTACAATAAAATGTACAGAAAGAGGAATATAAAATAACATCCCCAACATTACAAAGAGGAGCTTAAAATAAGTGACATAAAGGAGAGTACTTAAAAAGAAAGAGAGAGGTTAGATCTCTTACGAAAGTTCGGCAGCCTAACGGCACCACTCAAAACTTCCAAAATGTATTGATGAGAGAGAATAGGGTCTCTCATCACATGAACATAAAAATTACAGTAAGAGTAATATAAAATAACATCCCAATAACAAGAATTATGAGCTTAGAAGGAAAGACATAAAAGAGTGTACTTAAAAAGAAAGAGAGGAGTAGGATCCCTTACCTCGGGTCCGACTTGACTCGGTCGTTCATTAATCTCCTGAATAATAAACTTGAGTTAATTTATACTTCCTTAAGAACCTTTTTCAAGTTAATTATTCCTTTTATATCACTTACTACCATGTCATAAACATTATGTAATCATTTAAGTTAATAATATTTGTTTTGCCGATATTTGGTTCCTAAGTCGAAAGTGGACTTCTTACAATTACATGTTGTTCGTGTGGACAAATGTTTATTATATCAAGAATTGTATTCATGATGTAGATATCATATATTTCATATATATCCAGTACATTCATGAATTTATAACGTTACATAATCATTTAGAGGTAAGAAATGAAATGCACCGTTCATGGAGACGGTAAGCCGTACGTACGCATGAACACTACTTTCATTTCTATTTCGTATTTTATAGAATGGAATAATAATGATATAAAGTTATATTATAATTACAGTATAATATCATATATAATATCATAGTTTCATACTTTATACGTCCCACATATGGTATTTAACGAATCAAATCACTTTGAGGGGGTGGTAGTCTGCACTTCCTAAAATGAAGATATCGCGTATACCCATAATGGATGCCATAAAGGTAAGACACAAATGAAAAATACAGAAGCATAAGTAAAACATAAACATATTATATATCATATATAAAAATAGTGACATCATAATGGCCACCTTTGAAGGTGTTAAATGAGTATTGAACAATCATCGTTTCGGGAGGCAGAATTTCGCCATCCACGGAAACCGTATGTTCTTTAAACATTTTATGTAGTTGTGTGAGAGTGTAGCTCGAATAAATCTTATAAAAACATACTATTATATTGAATATACTGTTGTTGTTACAAAATAAGTAAATAAAAAGAGTTTAGGGGGGTGGAGAAGGAAAATAAAACAAATGAACATGAGGGAATGAATTACCTTTAAAAGTGTAACTCCTTTTGATTTGAGCCTAAAGGCTTCCTTTGAAAGGATTCTGCCCAAAGGGAATCCTCTAGGATGAGAAGAGGGATGTGGATAGAGTAAATGGTCAGTGGTTGGCCGAGCCAAAGGCTTGAGGAGTGTGTGAAATGAGGTAGAGGTGGGGGCCTTTTATAAGAGGAGAGGAGGGGCACTTTTGGAAAGTAAGAAATATTACTTTATTTGAAAATGTGTTTCGGTTTTAAAAGGTCCCACATTGATATAATTCGTGGATAAGGTGATAAGGGTTTTAAATCCACCCATCCAATAAGTTTTGGACATGTTTAGGTCATAGAGTTTCCATTATCTTCTCATTTTATTTAAATCGTCAGATAATGATGTCATCGCTACATCATTATGATGTCATAAATAATTTAATTTATTTAATGTCTAAAAATTATAAAAAAATTACTATGATGTAGGAAATCTTTTTATCTTTCCAATTACTATTTATAATAAAACAATCTGACTTGTATAACCCCACTTAAAAATTGTTTTAGTAAAACATATCATATTTGTGTCATTTTTACTTTTACATTAAATAAAAAGTTATTTATGTCATTTCCCAAAACAAGTGGCTCCATGGGGTCCCCAAGTTGACCCATGGCTTTTATTGGTAGGCCATTACTCATCCAATAAGGTTAGGACAAGTGTCATGGTGTTTTCACATTTTTATAATATCATTTTTACATTAAATTACACTAATTACCTCTAATCACGATTAATGAAAAAAAGTTACTATTCACCAAAAAATTATTTTCATCCCATTAAACCACATTTTACATACTAATGACAACCACATATGTCGTATTTTTAAAATTCAATACACATTAGTGGTAAACTTTCATTTAACTGAAAAATCAGTTTGCTTGATTACCACTTAGTGGTTTCACTATTCATCAAAAATTGGAGTTTTTCAGAAAAATACCAAAACATCACCCTAAGATATATTTGATATTCCAAATTCAAAAATGAAGTCCGTTTTACAAAATTAAAAACATATTAGTCACATTAATTAATTTAATAATTAATTCCCGCTGTCAGAGCAAATAACGTGGTTTTATAAAACAATAAATATCAAAAGATTGACTCTAGTTTAAGTCTGATTTCAAAGTGAAATTAATTCCAACGACCACTATTGGATTTAATGGTAAAAATATTTTCTAATTTAACTTTAAAAACAATTCAAAATATTATCTAATCATATAAATAAATTATATTAAAAAGAGTTTTTGAATTAAAACACAACATTTTACACTATTCATTAAAAAATGAACTTTATCAGAAAAATACCAAAAAATTACACAAAGTAAAATTTGATGTCCCGATTCTTAATAAGAGTTTTATTTGGTCCAAAAAAATGTATAAGAGTGATCAAAACTATATTTAATGATAGTTCTCCATTAAAAGGCGATAAGTGAACCTTTAGTGAAAACTAGGGCATATACGCCTAAAATTGAATTTTTTCCGTATTTTAAGCCTTTAGATTTTATTGGATAAATGTAAAAACATTAAAAAACATATATAATCATATTTTAGTTATTTCTATCCATTCCCGCCAATACAACGGCTACATGTTAACTACCATTTGAAATAATATTATTTTACTATTAGAGTGCAACGTAAGATTCCCAAGATACTCGTTGTTGTGTGTTGGGTATGCCATCGAGCATAGCGTCCCCTTTAAAGTCATATTAATATTTTATTCACAAATATGGATAAATTTGAAAATTTCATATTCTTTATTTACCTGGGGTGTTACATTACTAATATATACTCACACCCTACTTGTTTAGCTGTCAAATTAGGGAACTCAAGTATCATTTAGTGTTTGTATGTTTGGGGGATAATGGACCAAGAATATATTTTTCAATGGGATAACTTAGATAAGATTAGAGATCAATATAAAGATGGAATTGTGGATGGTAATAGAGCCTCATGTACAATTTTTATATTATATTACTCATTTTTGTATGTGATAAACCTAGTGTAAATTTTTTTTTGTACCGTGGAAGCATTGTGAGTGTGTATGATCGTATAATGCATTCAATTTATTATAGTGTTATTGGGATATTTTTTTTGTGTACTCTAATTATTCTCTATTGTAGACTATTTTTAGATATTATACTTATTATTTCAAAAACTAATAATATGGTGGAATCATCTCATGGAGAATTACTAGATATTCACAATCTCATCTTCTTCTAATCTAGGATCAACTACAATTATAGGTCTGGAGGGATTTTCAATAGGTTTAAAATCGTTATAAAACATATCATGGTCCTTAACCCATAATTTCTTCAATGGATTATAGATAAACTTCATTATCTTTCAAATAACCTTGGAGTTACATAAATCACATTCCTTAAGTACTTTTTCATTCTATCCAACTACACCTTTGGCTAGAAGAATATCAAAAATGATCCTTGAATAGAAAATGGAAGTGTACATTGATGTAGTATTAATCATATCACACATTTAAAGAATAATATACTTACACAAGTTGATTTTGATTCAATTCTTTAGAAGATTAATTTAAAATACATTATGATACTTAAGAGTGAAAAAATATCATTTCCATGGACAAATGAGGTGTTGAAAAAACATGAAAAATATATTTTACATACCATCATTCTCAATAGTAATTTCACTTCTTTTCGTCTTATTTCCAGTTAAACATCCAAGAGCCTCTTCTAGGGTAAACACATCACTAGGTGTTGGAGGACCTCTTTGGTAGAACTCAAAAATACCTTCATGCGAAGTTCCTAAGCAGACAGCCCAAAAACTTGAAGAAAAAGTTCATCTTTGACCATTTACCCTGCCCCTAACCACAAAATATTCCTTAAAATTGATGAAAAAAATGAAAATACTAATAAAACTCAAAAACAATCCTTGTGTAAATGGGTATTTTCTCCTTGGTAAACCAATACAACCATCCATTTTATTTTAGAACTCATATAACCAGAGACTTACTGGTCAAGAGCTACTTTTCACAGATTTCCTTTTCTAGTACAACTTGGATATCCTAAAGACCTGGTTTCAGTGGTTTCTAGAGTGTTACAATAGGATATTTCTTTTGTTTCATCTGCTACATCCACTTTTTAGGAGTCGAGGATGATGGATTCTTCATCATTGGAATTCAACGTAGGATCAAGAAGGATGAGAAGAAGGGAAAGCATTTTGAGAGAGAAATAGGATTTAGGTTTCGAGAGAATTGAGCTCGAGTGAAGTTTAGTGATAGGTATTTATCATTTAGGGAGTTCAAATGTCGAAAAAATAAAAAATGTGGTAAATAAAACACATGATACCAAAATAAATAATTAAAAATAAATTCTAAACAATAAAGTGGGACTGGTATATCCATTCACAGTGTCAGTATTTCTTTTTGACTCAATACAATGTGACCTTAATGAATGATACAGCAAAAAAAGATAATAATTTTTGTGATAGTAATCCCGAGAAAGTAATCATGAGATATTAAACTGAGATAGTAAACTAATATAATAAACTGAGAGAATAATATGTTCACTCAAGGTTAATCATTACTAATTCATGTATGATGTAATTCATCCATTCAGAATTTAATATCTTAGTGAAGATTTCAGTAACATGTTGTTATGTTCCAATGAATTCTAATGTAATATCACATTTTTGATAATGATCTCTCAAAAATTCATTTATTACATCATTATGAATTGTTTTAGAATAAGAAAAATGATTCTTTGATATGTTAATAGCACTATTTTTATCACAATTTTTAGGGACTTGTACGAACTGATATCTATTGTCTAGTAAGGTGTGTTTCATTCACAAAATCTAAGCACTACAACCACCAGTAGATATGTATTAAACTTCAGTAGTATATAAATCAATATATATTTTATTTTTTACTACACCATGAAACTAGTAACTTTCCCAAAAAGTGACATGTTTCAGATGTTATTTTTGTATCTAACTTACAACCACAAAAATAATTATCTCAGTTTCTAACCATGTCAAGTGATTTTCATCTAGGATAAAACACTCCTAAGTTGGTAGTATGTTTGAGGTATTTTAAAGTCCTCTTTACATCAATAAGATGTGACTCTTTAGGGTTTTATTTAAAATGATCACACATACAAACACTAAACATAATATCAGGTCTATTAGTAGTCAAGTAGAGTAAGATCCCAATCAATCATTTATAAGTGGTTTGATCAACAAATTTACCATTCTCATCAAGATCCAGCTTATAGGTGGTACTCATTGGATTTATCCTACTTTTAGTATTATCTTAAAAAATAGAAGATATTTATTATATTTAATTTTATTTAAAATAATACCTTCCTTATTTTTTAAGATTTGAAATCCAAGATAGAATATTAGTCCACCCATCAACCTCATTTAGAAATAATTTTTCATCATATTGGAAAAATCATGTCATAAAGAATTTTTTAAATATCCAAAAATAATATCATCAACATAGATTTGAACAACTAAACCATATTTATAAATTCATTTCATAAATAGAGTAGGATCAACTATACCTTTTGTAAAACCATTATAAATAAGAATCTACACAGTCTATTACACCATGAAATTGGAGCTTATTATAAACCATATAATTTTTTTTAAATTTAGAAACATTATTTGGAAAATTAGGGTTTATAAAAGTTTGGGGTTGTTCAAAAATAAAATCTTCAACTACATTCCCATTTAGAAATTTACTCTTGACATCCATTTTATGTACTTTTAAATTTAGATGTGTTGCATATGGAAGAAATATTCAAATTTCATCAAGTCTAGAAACTGGTGAAAATGATTCCTCATAGTCAATCCCTTCTTCTTGAATATAGCCTTGAGCAACAAATATAGCTTTATTTCTTACTATTGTTCTAGATTCATCAACATTATTTCTAAACACCCATTTATTGCCTATGGACAATATGTCTTTATGACTATCCACAAGTTTCTAGAAATTATTTCGTCTAAAATGATTTAATTCTTCCTGCATAGACATCACCCAAAATTCATCATTGAATACATCATTGATGTTTTTAGGTTCAGGTTGTGAAAAGTAATCTTGATGTTCAACATGATTTCTTAGAGAATCTCCTTCCAGTGTTCCTTTGTCTAATTCTCCAACAACAGCATCTATAAGATGGTTTTTATGGGTTCTAACAGATCTAGAAAAAGAATGAATAGTAATTTTAGATTTTTCAATAGATTCAAGTTCATTATGGTAATAATTTTGGGAAATTTTAAGAACTGGAAGTTTTAACAGATTCCTTAATAGTATGGTGAAAGATTTAGCATTTAATTCTATATTTGAAATGTCATCCTCAAGATTTTCTAGTGAGGTCGTATGTTCATGCAGATCTGTTTCATCAAATTTGACATTTACATATCCTTTTACACATTCGGTTATCTTGTGGAACTCTATAAAGGATTTACTAGGGATTGAATAACCTATGAAAATTCCCTCATAAATCATGGAGGAAAATTTATCTAGATTATCCTTAGTTTTAAGAATATAGACTTTACAACCAAAATTTATGTAGTGGTTAACCTAGGATTTTCTATTTTTCCACAGTTCATAGGGAGTTATTTTAAGGATTGGTATAATCAAGAGTCTATTGATTATATATCATGTTGTGTTGATAAATTCTACCCAAAAGTATATAGGTAGGTCATACTCACTATGCATGGTTCTAACAATATCATGTAGGGTTTTATTTCTTCTTTCTACAACACTATTTTGCTGAGGATTACTAGGGGCAGAGAAATTATTACTATATCCATTATTCAAGAAATAAGATTCAAACTCTTTGTTTTAAAACTCATGACCATGGTCACTTATTAGAGATTTAATTCTAAGACCACTATGAATTTCTACAATTCTAGCATACATGGTAAAAAAAGACAAATTTTCACTTTTTAACCAATAATATTGTTCATGTATATCTAGAGTAGTCATATACAAGAACATAGACACAGTGATTCCCATTAAGACTTGAGACTCTAGAAGGTACAAACAAATCCATGTGAACTAACTCGAGAGGTTGAGATGTTGAAACTTAATTCATTGTTTTGAATGTGATTCTATGTTGTTTACCCTTTTGACAGGGATTATATACTTTTTCATTTGGAAACTCAAGTTTATGGAGTCCCTTGACTAGGTGTTTTCTAGTAATATTTCAATGTGAATGTACATTGCAGTGTCTTAATCTCATATGACAAATCCAAGATTCTTCTTTAAAAGCATTCAAGTAAGAAACATTTTGAGAAGCTAATGAATGTATGTTAATGGAATATGTATTTTCATTTCTAAAAGAATAAATTTATAATTAATTTTTAGAGTTAAAAAAATGTCATTCATCGTTTTCAAATTTAACATCAAAACCATCATCAAATATACGAGAGATACTTATCATATTATATTTTAATCCATCAACAAAAAGTACATTAGAAATTATAACTGCATTAGAGTTACCAATCTGGTAGAAGCCAATTATTTTTCCTTTAGCATTGTCACTAAAGGTGACATTCCCACTATCAATAATTGTTAGGTTCATGAAGCATGAGTAATATCCTATCATATGTCTTTAACATCCACTTTCCATGTAGTATAAGATTTTTCAGGATATTTTCTATTAGTTTTCCACATATGTGTTTGTCGTAAAACACATATTGGATTTGTCATCCTTTTCATCATGTGATGACTCTGAGCCACATGTGCTGCCCTCAGAATAACTCCATGTTACTTTCATTTCCTTTTCGTAAATTCTATATTTGTCTTCATATTTCTTCTTATATTTTATCTTGGTACAATCATCCTTTATATGTCCTTTTCTCTTAAATTAATAACATATTATTTCATTATAATTATCACTTTTCTTCCAATCCTTTTTCCAGTTTCCCTTGCTGTCATATTTACCTTTGTAGTTAGGCTTCCTAAAGAATTTATTTGTTCTATAAAACTTATTTAATCATATAGATAGTTGAGATATTTATTCATACCTATCATATAATGAATCATCATTACTTGTACTATCATAATGTGGTTGTATCCTTTCCAATTCCTTATTTGTAGAGGTACTAGTTTTGAAAGCCACTGACTTTCTCTTCAGTTCATCTTCCTCTTCCTTTTTAAATTTTAATTCTTCCACATGCATCATCAACATTATAATAATATCGTTTACTAGCAACTTGATGATTTCACAAGATTCTATAATTGATATAGAAGTTCCACTCCATCAATCTGGTAAGCATATGAATATTCTCATGATTATCTCCTTGGTTGTAACATCAATTCCCAAAAAATCATGGTATTCAAAATTTCATTAAACCTGAGATATATGTCAGAAATAGGATCATCAGGCTTAATTTTTAAGCTATCATATTTAATAATATATGTCTTAGTTCTCTTTCCCTTAACAATAGAGGGTCCATCATGTGAAACAGATAAAGTATCCCAAATATCATGGGTTGTTTTCCATGCTGAAATTCTATTAAACTCTTCATCCCCAAAATAATTGTAAAGGGAATTCGTGGATTTGAAATTATTATTATAATAATCCTTATTAGGGTCATCTCATGTATTCCTATCCATATTAGTAATCTTAGTTTCATCTATAATTGAAGTCCAAATCTCAAAACACATAATTTCTAGGTGCATAATCATTTTAATTTTCCATTGTGAATAATTTATTCCCTTAAAGAACGGATGTCTGTTTGTAGAAACACCTTTAAATATATTATATGTTGTAAATAAAGATGATTTTAAAGAACTAGAAATTTATAACAAATAGAAATTTAAATATCTTTAAAACGCAACTAAAATCATAGTTGAAAAAGATATTCAAAAGTGATTTAAAATTTTGAAAAAGTAACTTGAAAAGACATTGGATACCAAATGATGGTCAGTCTATGAAACTCAAGAGGGGGGTTAATTGAGTTTCTATAAAACGTTTTGTTAAAAATTTCTTTAAAATATTCCCCTAATTAAAAATAAAACAGGCCACATAACCAATACTGTAAAATTATAATAGTTTGACAATTCAAATAGATTATCTGAAGATTGATTAATTCTTAGTAATAAAAATATAATATATTGATACAACTTTTGAAACTATTATAATAAGGAAAAATAGTTATAACTACTATCCAATACTAACTTTCATAGTAAAATTTAGCATTTTGAAATATGAGTTAAAATAGAGAATGTTTAATTTGAAAGACACAACAGATAAAACAAGGTGTTTAGTCTCAAGCTGAGACTAAATCCACTCCACTTGGTAATCACCTGTAACCAAGAAAAATATAAAAAGTTCGGATCCACATCCTGTATTGGGGTTTACACTAGCACAAGAAACTATCCAGTTCATAAGAACTATTCTACTTTTTTATGTGGGAAAACTAACAGTCAGGTCACACATGACCTCTTCCACAGTTATACATGGATTAAACAAGGTGTAGAAAGATATTTGGGTAATTATATCTTATATCCTACTATTCGGTGTAGGAGACAGTGTTCATTTTAATAGGTATACACACACTTATCAAAAAGTAATGAAATAGTACCCAATAATGAAAAATGTAATGAGATAGAGCTTATAAGGCTTTGTGTGTCCTTAAATGAAACTTTAGACTCTTTGGATGCAGAAGATGAAACATTCAAGACCTCTTCTGATAACAGAGTGTCTCAAGTTGAGTGTTCTATTTTTCAATATGGTGAGATTTTCCTCTTCTACGTTGAGTTTCTTCAAGGATGATTTAAAGATGGTTCACACCAATTTATTTTTTTACATCCATTATAAATTTTATATTCTTGCTTTGGTGTGTTTTTTCTTGTATGGATGTTCATTTATTTTTTTTATGCAATCCACTGCTACAAATATTTGCTCAAGTGCCAAGATTTTATTTTTATTTTGGGTTCTTCTGTTGGAGGAAACAAGATAATCTATCTCCACACCTCATACCTCATACTATATAATGAGAGGACTGAAAAAGAACATTAATTATATCAGTGTCATTAAATAACTCAAATATGACTATTAGAAAGAACTATTAAATTTAATTAAAAAAGATAGAAAAATGGTTAAGTATAGAATGTTGTCACAGTTGTGGTGAGACATTCACAGTGCCATAGTCCCAGTAAGATTGTCACAGTGAGAGATTCATGGTGAGATAATCAAGATGAGATAGTCATGATGAGATCTGGTAATGGTAGCAATGTTGCAGTGTCTAGTCCTTTGTGAATTTTGGAATCAGCAGCAAGACTATGGTTTCAGATAAACGGTGTCTCAGGTAATAGTGTCTAGTCCTTTTTCAAAATTACGGATGAAGTCTTGTTACCATGTATTGGAAATGGTTTCAACGAAATGGTGTCATGTCCTTTGTGAAAATCTAGAATTGGTAGCAGGCTTACGGTGTCACAAAATTTGTGAAAATCTGGAACTGGTAGCAATCTTACGGTTTCACAGACTTACCCAAATATTTGTATGTTTCTTAAGAAGCAGTATTCAAAGAATATATTACTATTGAACATAGTTATACTTAAATATAATAGAACAAGATTATACATAGTTAACAATATTCAAACATGATTGTGAGACTCTAATTCATGATCTTATGAGAGTTTAAAACATGAGTTGTAAGAGAGTAAAACATTAGGATTCCAGCAATATCCAAACATTATTTGCGAGAATTAAATCATGAGGAGTCTAGTATTATGTTATCTTTATGATCAATATAGGTTTTATGTGATTTATCTATGTGTCAGATCGATGGGTAAAAGTGTGTAGGGTGAGAGTATAACGGATTTTTTGGTTGGTATTGGATCAATCCATGGGATTTTTCTGAGGGTTAGGTTCATAATTTGATGTTTATGAGTTGATGATCTTAGTATCACTATAGATGTTTTGGCATCGTGATTATGTGAGTTTGTAGTATGTCATCAGGTGTGGATGAATTTTTTTCAGAATATTCATCTAGAGGTGGTATGATTTTGTTTTTGAGATAGGATGTAGTGGGTTAGAAAATATATCATGTACATTTTAGTATGTATTCTAGGTATATTCCAAGGAAAAATAGAGGCTCTTTAAGGAAAATAAGGCATTTATGGCCCTCTTCTTGGATGGTGGATGCTCATCTTATTCATTTTGTTAACAGAAAGAGGGTTAAATTAAATGTTTATACCCATTATATTTCATATTTTTACTTATTTATAGGTCAAAACCATACCATTTATGTGATTAGAATACTAAGAATGCGTTTCATTAGGTTATTTTGATGGTGATAAGATCCATGTTTCAGAATCATCCATTATGAGCTAATACATATGGTGGGAGCACCGTAGGATAAGAAATTAATTGGTTTACGACACTATCGACACTAATTAAGAACACAAAAAGACTATGCAGATAGCCCAAGAAATTTCAAAATACCAAGGTGAGGTTCGAAGAATTAAAAGGAAATTCAAACCCTCCAAAGAGCTACATGGTATACCTATGCTACATACCTATGTGGTAGTATATTTTATATAACCCTTCGTGGAAAAACTACGCAGAGGACCTATGTAGTGAACCCGAGCGGACAACTGCCCTTCGTCCAGGCCCCATCCATGCCTATAAATAGGACCCTTGAGATTCCCATTTCAAGAACTAATATTTTTGAAAGACTCCATGAAGCTCCCATTGTGAATCCCTTTCTCCCAGATCCCCGAAAATGTCTCAGGTAGCTCTCAAAAACACGAGAGAAGAGATAATTAAATGGGATAAGCATGTTTAGAAAGTCTTTTCACAATTTTTACATAGACATGGTTCCCCTATTTTAAACATATACTTCAGCCATCAATATACACTTGTGTAGAACACCTACACGGCACACCTGCGTGTTACAGCTGCGCGGCGCATCAATGTAGGGTACCTACACGACACACTTTCATGAAGTACCTACGTGGCATAACATGTTATAAGGACTAAATATCAACTTAAATACCATCTTTAAGGTAATTCATGCAGGTTATCTCTTTATTTGGTTAATTTATTTGAATGGGACTAAGTTTAATCCTCCCCCAAAACCTCATGACTTATCAATCCTTATGGAAAGGCACATATGCATGTCTCCAACTTGGATTTTTATTTCTAGAGTAATATGTTTCCCACATTTGACTCACAATATAGTTAGGATTCATGGAACTTATGTGGGTTTGTATATCCGTAGTCACATGGAACTTTCTCCCAGGAACAGTTTTGGGAGGTTCTCGGTTTCGATGATTATGGTTTGGGTTCTATCATCTCCCTTCTCAAATATCTAGAACCTTATGTCACTAGCAGGGATGGTAAAGTTCACAATTACTTGTCCATTCAAGCAAATCAAAAGTCTCCCTCCCCTACAAGGATCAATTTTAGGGCAGACATCCTAGTATAAGCCCCTTTCCTTCATCCCTTCTTCATTTCATGGGACCCCTATCTAATATAAAGTGAAGAGAGGGAAGGCTCGTCACCTCACCCTCATCCATCGTCGCTACCGTAGGTGCACCCTCTTCCACCAGAGGAGGAGGAAAAGTGTGGGTTTATTTTTTGAATATTTGACATAATCTTGTTTCTCACATGGATCATGACTCACGTGGGGTTATATAATTGACATGGTTAAAACATTTGCAGAATAAATGTACTATGAGAACTCTATTTCCCACCATAACTGGGATACGTAGGAATCCTTCTTAGGGCCCGAGCTCACTGGATATCCTCTTGAGGAATCCAACCCTAATTCCCTTAATCTGTAAATCCTCCTTAAGAACAAGCCCCAAATTAAACCCCTAAATCACCAAGGAATATTTTTCAGGAAGTAATTCCAAACTTATTTTTATCAAAGGACAATACTCTCTTTTGAGACTTATCAAACTATTTGGACTTTGATTCCCATCTATATGGGATACGTAGGAATACTCTTTGAGGATTAAACCCAAAACATCAAATCATCCTTATTTTCATTCGGCCTTACTCCCAACAAATTCTAATCTTAATTGTAATCCCATACTCTTCCCATTTTCTTTGGGAGGATTAGATATAAGTCTCACATCAAATTTTTACTAAGAACCTTTCACATATATTTCTGTACCACATGAAATTAAACTATATAGCTAGGTCTATATCACATGACCTTAGAAGGTATGATGTGTCCCATTAAGTGGCACTGAACTACGAGGGTTCTTATTCCTTTCACAAGGATATGTAGGTAGCCCATTTCATGGGTAGGATCACAATATCAAAAAAAAACCTTCATCTCCATGAATGAAAATAAATTCTAGAGTGCCCCACTTAGTGTCTTTAAAACCAGTATAATCATAATGATGATTAAATGAATATCTAAGTAGTATCTGAGAGGATATCTCCAATATTGAAGAACCAAGAATACATATGGATTATTCTACATTTTATATATGTTAATAAGTGATTGAAAATTCTAAGGGAAACATATTTTATAGTTGGTGAATTAATGAGGATTCATGATGATATCTTAAATTTATAAAGTGACTCCCAGAGTAGTTAATAATTCCCCCCCAAAAGGGTGTGATGATTCCAACCTCACATCATCTCAACCAATGAACATTCATAAGTATCGTAATGTTCAAACATAATGAAAAAATTCCTTTGGAAAGTAGGATCCTTTTGGATAAATAAATATTGGAAGTTTCCTTATCCATAAATAAATCCAATAGAAAACACATGGAAGTAGTGATTCTTAAAACTAGAACACAGATTTCAAGGAGCTACGAATCAAAAAATGGTGAACCCCATGTGAATCCTTAACCAAGTGAATAATGTTACCCACCTATTATCCCCTATCAATTGATAGACAGTGTCCAGAAAAAGGAATCAATAAGGAATGTATCCATTTAAATGATGTTTCTTTATTTATGTTTATTGTTGTTCTCAGTTTTTTCTCAGAACTCCATTTAGTCCAAAATGGATTTCCTCAATAGGACATATCTGAACTTACCGACCACTACTAAGGCCGGATCGTCAACTATTGGAAGGATGTTATCACCCACCCATAATCTTCAACAATGGGTCTCCAATGTTCTAGTATAGGAGTACCGTTAGCATGGTACAATCCCAACTTTGGAGGTTTCCCGATAGGCCCTCCAGGTCATTAACAATCCCTGATCATTCAGCCAACAAAGACTTATGATCAAGAGGCAGATGGTGCCAACCACCATCTTCAATAGTTTCAGGTCCTTATCCTAGAATGCAACAATCATTCCCTCCCGTACTATAGGGAGGTGGATCAATAGGTCACTCAGGGCCTCATTTCAAGTATGTACGGGTCCTTCCTGAGGAATCCCAGCAACAATCGCATCAAGTTGAATCGCATGGTAGTGAACCCCAAACATGATGGGGGTGTTTTGTCTTGACATTTTCCCCAGGTCTCTCAATCTCAGTCACACAAGACAAACCATTGGGGACAATGTTAGGCCAACAGGGAGCGGGTTGTCACCTCTGCTCCCTCTGTAGAAGTCCATCAACCTAACTCGATGGAGAACAACGAGCAGGAACATACACTCCTTTGTCCTAATTATGCTGCCCAACAGACATGTCTAGTACCCAACCACCAATACCACAAGGAAAATCTAGTGGATTATGGTGAACTGGATCATAAAAATATTTAAAAATTATCCGCTAGTCAGCAGACTTGTCTGACTACATTTAAAGAAGCCCACCAATCAAAGGTGGTGGAAACTGGTAAAGATGAACATAAATTTTCTTACAATCACCAATTCTGCCAGCAGTCTCATCTTCTAGTATTGAAGGAATTACATCAACCATACATGATGGGAATCATATAGAATGCACATACACTTTCCAACATTCATCAAGACTACCAACAGTCTCATTTGGAAGCACTCGGAGAAGTCAGTGAGAAAGCTCCGACAACAAATCTGGGGTAGACTCAACTCTTTGTCTCCATACCTGGGTACTGTCAATACCCATTTATAGGAAAAGGAGGATAGGAGAAGGCACATACACCTACTCCTAATATGGAATGAATGTATATTCCCCTTCTGGATGATGAATTCACCAAACATATTTTATCAATGGTGAAAGGGAAGACACAAATTCGTGGCCATATTCTAGAAGCATGCCATAATATTATGACAACAACTTTTTAGTACTAGTGGAACAGACACATAATCATGTCCCCACACCTAGGATGACTCATTATCATGCCATTCTGAAGCATATACACACCTCTGTTCTAGTCTAGGAGGGTCATGTGGGATACTCCACCATATAATACGGAAAATCAGATCGGGACCATACTCTATATCTAATAGGAATTAATCATACCATTCTGGTGACCACTCCAAGGTAGGTATATACACCTACCCATGATAACCAATTCTCCTAGAAAGTGGACCCCACTATGTGTAAGAGACCATTCATGAAGAAGTATCTTCAAACACGGTTGGGAAATAAAGAATTATTCTGCAATTTGGATCCACTTAATGTTGGAGTTCTTGAATCGCTCATACATTTACCTATTAGAGCTCAAGATCCTACCCTCTCATTACCAAATTATGGGATTGGTAGTAGTAATTATGAAGTTCTCCATTGGATGCTTCATCATGAAGGCTTGATTCATGAAAATTTAGTCAATCTAGAGAACCTATCTCTGGATGAGATCCACGACAACCCTCCGTGTGGTCAAAAGACCAAGGATCAAGAGGATTTATCCCTTTTTGTAATCCACCATGGTGGTCCTCCTCATGATGGAATTTGCAGCGAATGTCTTCTCCATGGTACTATTTTGCATTGTCAAGGTAATATTTATAAATGATAAATTAGTGATGAAAAATACCTCTTATCTTAAGGCACTTTTCAATACAAGGCCATTCATATATGATGCCTTTTCATTAATAGTTGAAATACTTTCTCAATTAGAACACATATGAAGGGAACAATCATTATCCAAAACCTCCCTTGGTTAATTTTTCTTCTAATAAAGAGTGTTCACTTTGGTCAGAAAAAGTGGAGAAACCTCTAGTGAATGGTAATGAAGATATGTTAAACACGAGAAAACAATTTTTTAAGGAGAAATAGCAATCATGTTCTGGCCTTTCTAAAATTATCAATATAAAATTACGGAATTGATGGGAGAAGATTGCATTCATGATATATACCTCAACATATATAAGACTCTTCATCATTTGAAAATCAAAGTATTACCATATGGTGAATATCAGAATCATGTAAATGAAATAGAAGGGATGAAACTCCAAATTGACATGGAATCTCTCTTAGTTTCCCAACATCCAAAGGTTGAAAAGAATTAGTAGACACTTCATCATGCATTCCTCAATACTTTAAAGAGGCTACACTAGTTAATTTTTGATTCCCCATCTAGTGTTTGTATCAAAGGATGGGGTGCACATGGATCGTTGCATTTCACTGCACTCTATAATCAGCAACGCTCGCCAAAATTGGTCTCATGAAATGTTATTTATGATGACCGGCTACAATCAACATGATTTGTAGGAAATAAAATGTATGCATAAGAACATGACTCAATTATCTCTCATTGAATTCAAGCCGAAATAAAACAAGTTTTTGAGTTACTTTTTCATCAAGCATCTGAGAATCTTAAGTGGACCTCCCTTTTAGATCATGTTAGTCAAAATATAGTGAAAATTTCTAAAATAGCACAGTGATCATCTGATGTAGATGATTTGATTGGTGGTCGGATAATTCACCCAGCTAATGTCCGAACCAAAATTCCAAAAATCAAAAGAGAAGTTACGCAAATATCAAACATATCAGTTCTAGAGCTACCCTCGCTTGCAAGTGTAGGGTATTGTTTAATTCAACATTCAAATTTGTTAAAAAACAGTTCAATGGTTTGGAGAAGAAGAACAGGAATAGCCCCAGTCTGTAGGGATGGGGGATTTTTCACATCTATGATCGCCACTTCAACAAAAGTTAGTTTTCTCCCAATTAGGGAAGAAGCCACAAACAGAGCATACAACTGAACTAACCAACGATTCTATTTGAGTAACCATCTTCCAAACATTTCTTGGGAGTTGGGCATTTAGAATAAAAAATTCTCATTAAAGATAAAGAGGGAGACAAACTTAAAATGATACTGTCAGAATTCCATCAATACATTATGTGTCAGTAAATGTTGTTTACACTATTGTATAAGATCCTCCAGAAAATGAGTCTATTTCCGGTGGATCAAAAGATGAAGTTCTTATCCATAATACAATACACACTGAAAAAAATGAAGAAAGTGTGCGTACCTAAAATGATAGGTTTATCTAGAATCTTGGTATGCCTTCAAATAAACAACTCCCACCCCTCTGAATGGTATATAGCAAGGTGAAATGTAAATGTCAGATTACATCTCACTTTTACACTGGAAAAGGTCAATCTCTTTCACATGAAGATAGATTGTCACAACAATTAGAGGAGATGAGAGAGTTGAAAAACTCAATATAGTGTTACTTCAAAGAATCATTTCAGCTAGACATACTCCTCTAGCAGATCCTCAACTTGCACATCTTATTGGAGCTCCTTAGAAAAGAGGATTTGTGGTAACTACATATGCAGATAATGAATTCCCTCCGTTGGGTATACAGGTAGGACATGATCAAACACATCCTTATAGGCATGTTCCTGTGGGTTATCCAAGGAAAATATCAGCACTACCACCATTGGTTTTAAAGTTTGTTGCCCCAGTTCATGCTCCAGCTACTGTACTTGTACAGGTCCCAACTCATCCAGACATTCTCCAAGTACTTATGAACACAATTGAGGCCTTAAAAACTCTATTGGAAGATATATATGAATGGCGTGCACTAGTTCATCAATAAAATAAATAATACCCTAAGTGGGTGGATTTGATCCCTCCCCTACCAAAATTTGTGAATAACACATTCCCAATATTTAATGGTTCATGAGATCCGGAAAAACACTTAACACATTTTGTTTCTCATTGTGATCCCACAATGGGGACTCCACAACAACAAGAAGCATTAAAGATTAGGTGTTTTGTGCAGTCAATATACAGAACAACTTTTGTATGGTATACAAGTTTGAAATCTCGATCAATTACTAGATGGGAATATCTCCATCAGAAAATACATCTTCAATTCATCTCAACACTACCGAAGACAATAGTTTTTTATTTCAGAAATTGAAAACAAAGGTAAAATGAGAGAGTTTCATATTTCATTTCTTGATGGAAGGGATTAACGTATTCCTTAAATCTGGAACTCCCTCGAGAAGAGTTTCCATTAATTTGTGTTGAAAATTTGTGTGATGAGTTACTCACACCACTAATCCCTGTGAAATACACAGGAGGGTTTCAGGACCTAGATTCAATTTCTCAAAAGATTAAATATTCCATTATGTATACTAAATCTAAAACTCATGTAATTATATCATCTCTATAAAAGAGAACATGGAAATTGGAGTCTGATATAGTTACACTTAAGAAAGAACATGTACCTATTTCCACTTCAAAACCTACATCGTTTCAAAGGTATCCGCCTCCAGAGAGTTCGCAGGAATGAATTCCTTATCAAGATAACCAAAAATATCAAAGGTGAAAACAAATTGATGAATTAAAGAACACTGATTATTACTTCAAGAATAAACATGTTCTTGGTTACTTTATCTCAGTTATAAAATATAATTTAGTTCATTTACCAAGGCCAAAGAAACCAAAAAAATAAGGAGATGAAGATATTCCAAACTATTGTCCCTTTAACCAGATGTTGGGTCATCCCATTCAGGAGTGTTTTGTTTTCAAGGACCTCCTACAAAAATAGGAAAACTCTGGACAATTGAATCTGAAAAGTTTGTTAGCTCAAGTAGCATGTGTTACTGCTACTGATCCAGAAGAAGAAGGAGAGTGGAAGGAAGTCAAGAGTAAAAATGTGTAGAAATATGACGACTGTATGATCTATAAAATGATCAACCAAACTTATTCCCTTTTACGAACATAGTTGAATAAACTCATTGTGTCTTCTAATACTTCTACTACAGAAAAACTACCTTCATAAACGGTCAATCCTCAAAGAAGCAAAGTGAACAGAATGGAAAGAAGCAGTCAGAAGAAGATGAGATCATGTCAAGGACAATGTTGTCCTTGACCCTATAAAATTTTATGCCATTCTTTACAAAATCACGTGGACCACCCGACCAAATGGAACAACCAAAACTAACTATCAGGAAGAATATTTATCAGATAAATAATTGATCTTTAGTTCCGTCAGCTTTATCCACTTAACAGATCCATATGCCAATGGTGATTCTGGTTATAATGAGTTTGAGTACTCTATACTTAACAGGGGAACTAGAGGAAGAGTCCAAGGTCAGGGATACCGAGGAAGGATTTTGAATTATAGAAGCCACTATTTTAACTCTACTCCTGCTCGAACCATATATGTGGTTGAAACTCATGGGAGAATCCATTAGAGGTCTCAAAAAGAACAATGACATTTTTCCACACATGAAATATTCAGTCCTAACATGATCATTTTGGAGGACCGATTGGAGGTTACACCATCTTCCTCTCAATAGATAGATAGAAATAGTCAGTATAATCTTCCAAATCCATGATTATTTCCAGTTTCTACTTTGACATAGGATACCTCCCCACCAGGAGCTTCAACATCCAAGGTACCTACAAAACTGCATCTCTATGCAAAGAAACATAGACCACTGGAACGAAAGAATTATGTTTTGACATAGCTAGCCCATGTACCATCATAGTTGTCAATTTTATATTCCTTGGATTAGTAAAAATATATTTGAGAAGCACTTATTGAGGCTTTGTCAAGTCCTCAAGAGTTTGAAACTGAAGTTGATGCAGCTGATGTTTACCGTATAGAGAATTATCATGAAGAATGTCATACAGTCATATCTTTTACGGATGAAGATAAATATGATGTTTTACATGGACATATCATTCCCTTGTATCTATCTTTAAAGTTCAATGACATAGACATCCAATGAGCCTTCATTGATAATGGCTCAGGAGTCAATCTCATTATCATTCGTACACTTTTTCGATTGGGCCTCACTGAATCTGACTTATCTCCTTCCAATTTAATGTTTCAAGGATATAAAAATAATGATAAAGAACCTCTGGGAAAGATTACACTCAGAACGCAGTTTTGGGATCTTAAGTCTAATTCAGATTTCATGGTTGTTTGTCAAGATACAGCCTTCAACATTCTTCTTGGCAGGCCTTGGATACATCAACATGTATCCATACCTTCATCATACCACCAATGTCTCAAATATTGTTTCAATGGTCAAATAGGGACATTTTATGGTGAAAAGGTACTGTTCCAAATGTGTGAATATCAATACATTGAGGTGGAATTTTTCACACAAATGGAACAAAGTCCATGAAAAATGAGGTAACCAGAATCAATGCTCTGAATGGCTTGGAAAAGTTCTCAGCCAACCCATTAATAAATTTGAGTATAGATTATGTGTTACCTACCAATCAAATTGAAAGGGTAAACTGAAATCCAATCATTCATTTTTTAACTTCAAAAATGTAAATTACGGCAATCGAGCCTGGAAGCATGGGATAAATTGTTGATTCACCAAGCAGTGGTGAAAGCTTAAATGGAGATGTCTTCATTTCATCCATTGAACTTCATAAAGTATCGATTTCATCAATTAGAATAAGAAAATATGTATCAATGCTATAGGAATACAATGATGTTGATTCGAAATCCATCACCTCCTAATTATTATCCCAAGAAGACCCTTCATCATCTGTAGGGTCAGAAATGATGGCCTCTTCTTTAGGATTTTCATATACTAACTCCTCTCCTAGATTTGAATGTTTTGAATCACCATCTACTATGAAAGTAGAAATAGAAGAAGTGATGCATAAGGAAGATGAAGAAGAATATGAAGATCTCAGGGATTCTCCTCCAGCATTTGAGGAAGGTGTCTCTACCACTGCAGAAGAGATTAGAGTAATAAATTTGGGTATAGAAGAAGATCCACTCCCCAATCTAATTAGTGAGTCCATGACTTCTAAAAAGAAATATGTTTATAAAACATTTCTAAAGAAACATTGACATATATTTTCTTAGAATTATACAAAAATTATAGGTCTTAAACCTAATTTAGCTACTTGTTATTTGGGTTTTCCAGAAGAACATCGAGGATTCAAGCTTGCAACAAGAAGAACACACCCAACTCATGCCTCTAAAATTGAGGCCAAATTTGATAAGCTTATAAATGCTAACATTTTCAGGGAGGTACAATATCACGAATGGATGGGAAACATTGTACCAGTGAAATAGTAGAACGTGAAAATCAAGGTTTGCATTGATTTCATAGATCTTAACCGGCATTGTCCTAAAGATGACTTTCCAGTTCCGATCATAGAGCTTTCAATTGATGCAACAGCTAACTATGAAGCCCTTTCCTTCATTGATGGATACTATAGGTATAATCAAATCTGTATGAACTCGGATGATGAAGAATATACAGCCTTTATACCCACTCATAGTGTGTTTTTATATCAGGTAATACCCTTTCGCTTAAAGAATGTAGGTGCAACATATCAACGTGCCATGAACCGTATCTTTAAACCCTTCTTAGGAAAATCTGTTGAATGTTATAAGGATGATTTGGTGGTTAAATCCAGAAAACATTCCAATCACCTAGCTGATCTGGAGACCCTATTCATTAAACTTCGACAACATAGTTTGAAGATGAACCTTTTGAAATGTTCTTTTGGGGTAACCTTAGGAAAGATCTTCAGCATCATTTTATGTCATTGTGGTATCGAAATTTATCATGAGAAAATAAAATCATTCTTTTCCATGTCACCTCCTTGAAATTTGAAATAATTAAGAGGACTCCAAGGACACTAGGCCAATATTCGGCGTTTTATCACCAATTTGGAAGGCAAGTGTTTTCCCTTCACCAGATTAATGAAGAAGGGAGTCACCGATTAATGGAATGAAGACTGCGAAGAAACATTTGATACCCTCAAGAAATATCTCCTGAGTCCACCAGTATTAACACCACCTATTTAAGGAAGACAACTTATTCTCTATGTTACAGCGTTAAAGAGATCATTGGGTGCCTTCCTTTCCCAAAAGAAGGATGTTGGCAATAAAAACAGCCTTTAATATCTCAGTCAAACTATGATTGATGAAGAAACTTAGTATTCATGTATTGAAAAGTGATTCTTGGTATTAATATATGCATTTCAAAAATTGAGGCACTACCTGCAACATCATGAGGTCCAATTGGTGTCTCATAATAAACTGTTCAAATTTATCCTCAGTTATCCTATTCTTTCTGGTCGTCCAGCATGGTGGGCAGTTATTTTGTAATAGTTTAATATCTACTTTGTGCTTCATAAGGGAATAAATGTCCATGCTCTGGACAAATTCGTTGCTGAACATCCAACTCTTTAAAAAACGTCATTGTATATTGAACTTCCTGATGAAGAGGTATTATCTATTCAAGATAATTATCAATCCTGGGAAATATACTTTAATGGTGCCTCCAGAAGTCCAACACTGAAGAGAATAGAAAACCCTAAACTCAACAAAGTTGGATTATGAATTGTAATTATCTCCCCATAAATGGATGTGTTGACTTATTCCTTCATGTTTCCGGAAGGTGGAACCAACAATGAGGTAGAATATCAATCTTTCATTGTAGGCTTGGAATTGGCACTTCAGGTACTAGTGAGCCACTTTAAATTGAATGGTGATTCAGAGTTGGAAATAAAACAAATCAATGGGGATTATTCCATCAAAAAATAAGAGTTAATCCATTAAAGTGATTACTTCATAGGGTTAATGGATGAATTTCCCATAGAGATGACATTGTCGTATGTCCCGTGACCACAAAATGACCAAGCTCATACACAAAATAATGTAGCGACAACCGTTGTAGATCTAAACTGGGATGAGATAGTCATCTGTATAACCCATCTTCATGTGGTCTCACCATTTGTTCAAACTATAATGGATTAAATTTATGAAATTATCCCTATTTCTGAGCCATATAGTCATACCACAAGATAGTGAACACCCATCATGGAATACCATCCAAATGGAGTACTTCCACTAGATAGAGATGAAAAAAATAGATCCAATGAAGAGCGGCCAATTATACTCTTTATGATAGTCATGATCACTAGAAGATCCTCTACAAATAAGGCTTAGATGGAATCCTCATTAGATGTATTTATGGAGAAGAAACTGTAACTGTCATGAAAGAATAACATTCAAGAGCTTGTGGTTCTCACTAGTCTGGGCATAGGATTTCTAATCAAATCTCAAGGCTCGGATACTTTTGGCCTTTGATAACGTAATATTACACAGATTTCACTATGAAATTTCATCTCTACCAAGTGCATGCCAACTTCATTCATCAACCCCCAATGTTTCTACATACAGCTAAATAATCATGGCCATTTTCCACATGGGAAATGGATGTAGTAGGATTTTATCATCCAGCTATGGCTAAGCAGTTCAATTATATTCTTACTGCTACTGACTTCTTCTCCAGGCAATACCTCTTAATGAATTCAGAGCCAAAAGAATTGTTATTTTTTTCAAAAATACTAACATAACCAAATTTGGATTCCATCATACTATATTTATGGATAATGGAACGAATTTTTTCTGTTGAGGTAAAGAAGTTATATTAGGAGACCAATATCAAATCCAACCATTAATCTCGCTATAATGAAGCAGCCAATGCACAGATTGAGGCCTTCAATAAGACCCTATCAAATATACTCTAGGATATGGAGGATAAAGTTAATAAACCTTAGCCTAATAAATTTTCTCATTATTTATGGGCTTATCGGACTAATACGATACTGCCACCCAGGAAACCCATTATTCATTGGAGTACGGAATAGAAGCAGTTCTTCCAATTGAAACTCAATTTCCTTCACTCAGAGTTGGAATCTATGATGAGTTTTCTACAGATCAGAGGTCTCATAAACGGTTTGATGAGCTTGAATGATTGGGTAAAAAAATATTTCATACTTTTCATCATTTAGAAATATAACATAATAGAATAGCATGATCATTTAACAAGAAATGTCACCACCATTCATTTTTTCAAGGAGAATTGGTATTAGTCCTGAGGACTCTAATAATACTAGGAAAGAATCCTCCAAAGCTTGAGGAAAAGTTGAAAGGACCTTATTCCATACATAAGGTCTACTTAAATGTATATTATTCTTTAATATTAATGTATGGATAGATTATTACAACTCCAACCAGTGTGAGATTCTGGAATAAATACATTTTTTAATTGCACATATCATCCTCATTGCAATACTGAAAACTACAGAGCCCACATGTCATCACTGCAAGACTTAATACTGCATAGTATAGTGTCCTTACTGCAATACATAAAACTACACAGTATAATGTCCTAGTTTTATGACATTAAAACTATATAACAACCATAAGAATCCATGCTGCATGATGTTAAAATGTGTAGCATCTTTTTCCTTGCCGCACGACGTTATACTCCATGACATGATTTTTCTTTATCGCACGACGTTAAACTGCATGATTAACATCTTCTTTACTTGATGATAGGAGAATATATATGGAAGAATCATTGATATCATTGCTACTCCTTAGTGTCACATGATCCTTTTTCTTCCTTATGTCTAAATTAGATCTCTATAGGGACCCTGTTTCAAGAACTACGTACGACATGATTGTAATCTATATGATATACATAGAGACGACTGGATCTCCAATCTTGGGCCTAGCTGCAACCACAATTTTTTTATTAGCTTTTCTTCTCTTATATATAAACCAGATCTATACATAGTTTTCCCCTAAGATACATGGTCTTATATTTATACCATTTTATGTCTTAAGTTTAACCACCCTTCTCGAACGTGTCAAAATGCCCTCGTCTTCCAAGTCAAACTTGATTGGTGGGGGAAATTAATGTTTCAAGAACAACGTATGTCTTGATTCTCATCAATATGACATACATAGAGACTCCCAAATCAGCAATCTTTGTCCCATCCATGATATAAAAAGAAACCCCCCTTTTTATTCCTTATATAAGAATCAATCCCGGATAGGGAATGTTTAAAGAACTACGTATGACTTGATTCGTGCCCCCTGTAAGACACGTAGTGACACTTGGGTTTTATACCTTAGTCCAATTAAAATATTTCTTTCTTTTCACATTGGTTCATCTTCTTCCTTACTTAATGAAGTTAAAATGCATGGAAATATAATACCCATATTCTTCACTTCTGTCAACTTTTGTGTTATAGAGAAAAACCTTACTACTCCTTGTTTCTCACACCAAGCAGAGCTCACGTGGGCTTAGAGATTGGGTAAAAGGATTCTCTGTTATAAATAATGTGTCTCAATTTATTTTCAGGTTATCAATATATTCACTGCATTACTAAAAACCGCACAGAACAATGTCCTCGCTACATGACTCTAACATGCATTGGAAAATATCGATTCAACGGAAATAAATAGAGTTTCCATTTTACATGTGAGTTAGATATATGTAATTTATTTCATACTCATGGCCAATATTAATCCAAATATTTATCATGCTCATTGAGGATATCCCCCTTCCATATTTCACAATCTTAATATTGAATATTTCATGATTTTTATAATCTTTCTTACGGTTTCTGGTGACAGAGTTTCTAATATCTGAGAACTATTTTTCCTGACTATGCAGTACATTCCCTAAGGCGGCCTTGCATAAGTTTCCTACATAATGGGATTTTTAGTCAAAAGATTCCACTATTTTTCTATGCAACATATTCTCCAATTTGACCTGTATAATACATCACCCATAACGGTTTTTTCAAATAATGGTAGTTTCATTCGTTGTTATAGTGCCTTTTACCCTTCAAATGTTGATGACAATATACAAGAATCTGTATTCTAAAATATCCATTCATTTATATTTTTCCCGTTAATGTTTTATTGATCTAAAAGTCTTCAAGACCGTGGTATACACATATCAATCCCTCCATGTGTTCAACGAAATCTGAAATAACCGTGGATCACTTGACCACATATCATACATTCTTTCCATTTCTTTTCCAAGTTGTATGACCTAATACTAATACAACCATACTCCCTACGTTTGGGTCAATCCTTCATAGAAATTTTATTCCTCCAATTCTTTGTAAATCATCATTGGAAATACTCTCTACATATTCAGGTACCTTTCTTCATAAAGCAAACTCTATGCTTTGGAAAATATAAATAGCCATAAACATTCTTCAACTTTTAGCAATAGAATGTCAAACTTCTAAGAGTTATTTAGTCTGACTATGCAGTATGTTCCCTTAGGTGGCCTTGCATAATATTTTTCTACATAACATGGATGTTAGTCATAAGATTACACTATTTGGATATGTAGTATATTCCCTAATTGGACCTGCATAATACAACCACCATAGTGGGTTTGTCAATGAATGGTAACTTCATTCATGGAAAATACATCCTCTAATGCTTTACCCCCTTTTACCATATCATTATTCAGATCCAGAAATTCCCAAATCAAAGCATACAATTTTCCCTCCAATACCTAAATATGGTAGTATGTTACCAAAAAAATATCCAGAAATTTGGAGAGTCTCGTACCTTTGGTTGGAGTTATAGACCTTAAATTAAAGCCACACAATGTCCTCACTGCATGACGTAAAACTGCACTATACAATGTCCCCACTTAATGACATAAAACAACAAAGTATAATGTCCTCACTACATGACTAAAAACTGCACAGTTTGATACCAGAAATTCCCCTTTCTGATAAATTTTAACCATTCCTTATACACCAATTTTTTATAGAAATATTTTTCCTATTAATGGAATATATCTACATATATAACCATTTATTCTTAAAATTATTTTCCTTGGAAAAACCACCCACTGTGTAATTGAGTCACCCAAATCATATTTTTCGTTGTCTATCAACAGTAAAATGTTAAATTCCTAAGATGTATTTTGCTTGAATAATTAGTTTGTGTCCATAAATGGCCTTGCATAAGTTGACTACATAACATGCATGTCAGTTAAAAGATGATAATATTTGACTATGCAACATATTCCCTAGTTGTACCTGCATAACATAATTCCTATAACATATTTTTCAAATAATGGAAACTTTGTTCATGGATGAGACATCCCATATGTTGTTAAAAGTTATAAATTTGGTAACCATAAAAATCATGGATCAAGATTCCCATTGGAAATATTTAAAGAATATTAAATCAATTCTAAGTCACTGAGTCTTGTTTGGGATCTAATTTCAAAATTTATGGTGAAATCTATTCGACCTTAAATAGTAGTCCTTTATAGTCAGACATATATGACTCTAAACTACTAATAACAAGAGTTGGTGTACTCACTAGATTGAGAACCCGTAAAGGGAACTCTAGAAAAAAGTCGAGTCCCAACTCACTGAACATACATTTTGTATGATTTAGGTAATATTGAGAAATAGAAAGTCTAAAGATACAATGTTTGTGGGGTTTTCCATAAAACCCTAGAAAAAATTAAACTATTATAATTAATCCCATTGGATGAAAAAGAAAATTTTGGGCACTCCCATTCTTTTCATTGTAAACATTATAATCTAACATTATTGTTTGATGTTTAAAAAAATCATCCTCATCATTACCTTAAATATTGATATCAATGAAAAAGAGGGAAATAATGAATGTGTATAGGAATTAAGACAAAATTTCTTTCATTCATATGAAATTAGAGGTAGATCAGCAAAATGGAGCCTATCTATCATGATTTAAAATAAAATATCAATAATAATTCTCATTTTTTGGACGGCCTTATGAGCCATATAAACCACCTACTAAAGTTGAGACATTTGAGAAACTCCAGCCTCATCATCTTGATAAAGTGCTTCCTTAGTAGTTAAAATTCAGGTTATCCCCTCCAATTGGGTTTCCCCCAGTGTTTGGTTCAATTGTTCATGTTTTTTAGGAATAACATCCTATTGCTATTAAAGATATAACAACATCTTCATGAATTAATTAATTTTTTTGCGGATTTCAATCGACTTCTTGTTATGATCTTCCTCTACCTCAACTATAGCATCTTTGAAGCCCTCAAAATTGATAAGTCATTTAGTCTTTTCAAAATATTTCCATATCTTATGCTCATACTCCCATTGTCGAATGGTCTCTTCCATTTCATAGTAGTGTGGTCGATAATTAAATCCTTCAAATCCCAATATGCAAAATAATGGTGGGTGTTCAAAAAAATGGGGCAGGATCTCCTCCAATGGATTCTCAGCAATTATTCTCCATATATGTCTCCATGTATTCTTAGGTTCCAAGTCAAGAGAATATTGCATGTCTAAGACTGATTCAGAGTCAGTACCATGAGGTAAAATATACTCTGCAAATAGATCACATAAAGTGGTTCCTTGTTCTGCTTCTCTCGGAGTAGTAGAAGCTTCCCCTTCTGCTGATTCCTAAGGCAACGCGGAAGCTTAACCTTCTGATCTAACTATATGATATGATAATCCCAAATGATAAATCAATATCATTGTCATTTTCAAGAAAAAATGGTACAAACAGTGTATGCTCCAAATTGTCAATGAAATTTAGCCATTAATAAGTCATCCACTTGATTGGATTCATCCCCAATATTCTCAACTTCAGTAGTTTGAGTAGATGATTCTTGAGAAGGGTAATTCTAATGAGTTTTCCCAGTTATCATAGTTGAAGGCTCTGGAATGTCTCTCAATGAGGGGTTATCAGTAGGTACTTCTCCTACATCACTAAAAAGAAGGATATAGTTGAATGCCCTGTTCTTAAGGAGCCTTTGCAACATTTTTTGCAGATAAAACTAAATAATGTAAACCTTTATGTGAAGTATCAAAAATAAAGAATAACAATTATGTAAGGAAAGTGAAATAATGAGAACTCACATCCTGGAAATTCCTCATGAAAATCCCCAAACTTCTATATAGAACCCAAAATATCAATATTTGGATTAAGGCATTCCATCATTTAAGTGTAGGTGGCTTGGAATGTTATAGCATCCTCACCATTTGTGGTATCTATAAAATTTTGGTTGATTCCCAAATTGGATCTGCTGACATTCTGTTCCATAAGTTCCTCAATTGGTGAAGCATCATCAATTCTTTCTAGGATTGGGTCAATATCAGTATTTATCTCAGACTACCCTGGGTATTCATTCCTTTCTTCTGGAGTGATAGGAATATTAGAATTGTTTATTTCAGGATCCATATAAAAAGGAAATTGATCTAAGATAAATTTAAAATAAGCATATTAGCAAAGATTTTAATATTCATGAGAAATGTACTTGATCTTACCATGTATTTTCTATATCTTTGTTGAGACAAGATAGGGTATAGATGAATATTTTGATTATTTATCTGCTAAGGTAGAATATCCATCAAAATGAACCTGGGTTTCTCTTATTTTTTCCTTCTATGGTCTTTAAGAATCAGCTCATAGTCCCTTTAGATAGGAGAGAGATACAGATCCTCCAAGTGGATAAATTTGACTACCAGAGTATCGAGAAAATTATAATTAACTGAGGAAAATATAAATAATTACTCCTTTGGAGAACACTTCAGACCAATCTCATTTCTTTCTTTCATTTCTTTTCATAATCATTAGGTTAAATCAACACAATTTTCTTGGCTTCATAAACTTGAGGTAATGGATTAGGATTATCTGTCGCCATTACCCCAGTAATGATTCTAGCTCCTGGAGAAAGTTTTAGAGACCTGGAAGGATCATTCGATGTGTCTATGGGAGAACCTGTAGGCCCAAACCTTGGTGATCCAAGAACTGGTCCAGAGTTTCCTTCCCTACATTCAAACTTTCAAAAATTCATTTCATCAATATTAATGATGATGAATGGTAAAGAGGAATTGATAGAAAAGAATAGGAAAATACATTCTTCGTATTAACATAAATATCCTAATCCTCCTCAGGTTCAATAATTCCCCCTTCATGTATTTCTAAGTCCATCATGTAAGATACTCATTTAGAGGCTGGGATTTTTTCAACAGTTCCATATATAAAAGCCTCCAGCTCCATAATATACACTTGTACTTCAGCAAGGTTATTATCTGGATTGCAATCAGAAGGTTCCTTAAATTCACCCACATCCGGTATTCAAACTATATGCTGGAGGAATGCCCATGCATTTCTATGATCATGGGTCACACTCTCCCAATGGTGAATGGAATAATGTTTCACATAACTCGATCTCAATATGGTTGGTTGTGGAGAAGATTCAACACCTTCTAACTGGTGAGACTCTTTAGGCATCCCTTATTCTTCAGAAAGTCCAATAGATGGGATAGGAATCTCTTTCAGATGGTGGCGACTGGATCCCCTTGGCTCCAAAGGAATTTCTTCTCTCGCCCTAGTCTTCCTGGTATACCTCATACGAGGATTTTTTGATGTCTCTAAAACCTCTGAAACATCTGCATCATCTCTGGCCTTGGACTTTATACCACGATTTCCATCCACAATAGTCATTGTAGCTACCACTCGATATATTCCTTTTTTCAAAACCCCTGGATTATATGAAGAAGTCCTAACTTTGGAATATATATCTTCCAATTTGATTGACGCATCTAATGGAGGTAACGAAATTGACAATTTGGATGCCTCTGAAGCTATTAAAATCCATAATTATCTCGCTACCATTTGGTTTTTCTCATGTCTAACATACATGGGTGGAATAGTGTTTGATTGTTGAATAAATATAAACTGTTGAGAAAAAAATACAGGATGTAATCCTTATAGATAATTTCACTATCAATCCAAGTCGATAATAAACCATCCTTGAATTCCATCATATAAGACCTTATCTCATAATTATTTTCTTTACCATCATCAGTAAATGTTCTAGTTGGTTGGTTAACACAATGAAAGAAGTTGAATTATCCTATGAAATTTAATTATTTTATCACTACATTAGGTATAAATATCTAAGGATAAATACAAGAAAATATATGTAAAAATGGAGTTAATTTCCCTTTGGGAACTCTAACAAAATTCAACACTGAGTAGGAAGAAAATTGTTCCGCAATCCAACCCCACAACACTAGAAATGGCCCTAAAATTCTAAATGGAGACTTTACATTGAATAAATGCTTAAGGTAATAGTAAATGTTTTCCAATAAAAAACTTTATAACCCAATATACATCCCCTCTACCAATTTAGCAGCATTGAAAAAAGTCCCTGGCCTTACATTGCCTTCGGACTTAAGAACTGTAAGCAAGTAAATTCTTAGCCAGATTGAAAGGAAAGAATCTATATATATCTTTGCATCAATATAAGATTTGAACTTATACCCAAATTTCTTATAGTCTCCTCTCTCCAATGTAGGCCAATATGTGCATGAAATACCCCGGTTATCTATAGAAGGATAAATAGTAATACGTCCATAGGTGGGATCTTTCTCTGTTTTTGGTTCTAAAAAGGATTTCATCTGCACCATGGAATGAATATATTTCTTGTCTTTGGGAAACATATTTTCTATTTTGAATATTTCATGAGCCAATGGTGGAGTTCTAGTAAAATCATCCCATGTTATAGCTGGTGGAATAAACTCATCCTACATTTCCCGAAAATGGGAACCCCAGCTATTTGGTAGATATCCCATTGACTAATTCCAACTTCACCATCTGTCATATGGAAAGAATTTTTTTTATGGAATCCATCAGCTCAAAAATGCAGGAATGAAATTATTTTTATAAACAAAAGTTTGTCCCATCAAAATAGATTCATAAATATAGACATCTGATAGCTCTTTCCTGAATTCTGCACAAGTTCGGTGCACCCAAAATACCCACATCCATTCATGTTTCACACCTCCTCCCAAACGAAGATCTCAGTCTTCCATCCAACCATTATATTGATCTTTCTGAGAAGCCCAAAAGAATGAATCATATCAATGTGTCCTTGGCTATACAACATGATCCTTCATCTCTGGATTGCAACCACTATGATTCAGGATGAAACCAACAAAGATTGTTCCTTCATGAACTAGAATTCCCCTTGCACTAATATTCATGCACTTATAGTTGGAGAATTGATGAAAAAAATTCTTTTGTAAGTACTTCTTAATAGATGGAACATGGGAAGATTGTAAAAGTCCATACCCGTACAAGTGTAGGTAAGGAAATTGTGGGTATTCACGTTGATGAAAAATTAAACCTTTCCATTATCCAGGAAGAGTACTTTCAACAATGTCATAATAATCTGGTCTGACGATCTTCATCACATCATTTTGAGAAGCCTTAGCTTCTTCATTAGAGTTTATAAAATGAGACATTTTCCTGAAAAATAAATACCAAACTCCCCCAATTAATTTGGAATTTTAATTTGAGAAAAATATAAAATATCAACTTCAAGGAATAGAAAATCGAAAATTTGAAAATGGACACTGTTCAGGTATGTCCTTCGATGAGGTGTGTCACATAGGTCCTTTGACAAATGTCCTAGTGCAACTCCTTTGATTAAGTCCTTATACATATATCCATTTATAAAGTAGTATTACCTTCAAATTTTTTTAAGGAAACTACATGAGAGCACAACGTGATGAGGCTAGATAAAAGAGCTATGCAATGAGAGCTGAAAAATTTGGATACACGGATGAATAAAATCGTAAGGGATCAAACCTATTTTTACCCAGTTGCAAATCTCCATGACATGCTAATGCAAAAACACTATGCAGAATATCTACGAGAATTAGCTCTGCAGAAAACCTGCACGGTCCAACAATTAACCCATAGTCTTTTCTTCTCATTATTACCTCATGACTCGACCCTCTTTCAAATCGAATCCAATACTGAGGGGTTGGGGATTTTGTTGACACTACATATGAATAAAAAAGACCATAAAGTTGTCACCGGATATTTCAAAATCCCAAGGCGAGGTTTGAGAAATTAAAAGAAAAGCCAAACCCTCCAAAGTGCTAGGCGGTATAACTGCGTGACAGACCAGCGTGGCAGGCCTGTGCAACATACCTACGCGGCATACCTTCACGGAAGTATATTTTCTATACTCCTACGTGGAAAACCTATGAAGAGGACCTATGAAGAAAACTTCCCTTTTCCCAGGACCCATCCATGCCTATAAATAGGACCTATGGGCTTCCTATTTCAAGAACTGGAAAATGTGAAAGACTCCCTGAAGCTCCTATTGCATAACTATTTCACCCAGATCCCTCAAATTGACTCAGGTAGCTCTCTAAAACATGAGGGAAGAGATAAATAAATAGTATAATCATGTTTTGAATGTCTTTTCATAATTTTTACATACACTAGGTTCCCCTATGTGGAACATATTCTTCAACCATCAATACACACTTGCGCAGCACAACACTGTGGTACATCTGTGTGGCGCATCAATGTGGGGTACCTACGCGGAACACTTGCACGATGTACCTACGTAGCAGAACATGGTATAAGGGCTAAATACTGAATTAAATACCCCCATTAAGGCCATTCATGGAAGGGTATCTCTTTTAATGGATCTCTTATCTAAAAGGGACTAAGTTAATGCCTCCCCCAAAACCTCCTGACTTATCAACCATTTGGGAAAGTCACATCTCTGTGTATCCTACTTGGGTTCGTATTTCTACAGTCATAGGTTTCGCACATTTGTTTCATAATGGGATTAGGATTCATGGAATGTCTGTGGGTTTATATATCCATTATCACATGTATTTTTCTGTCAGGAACAGTGTTGGGAAGTTCCCGATTTTGAAGATTAGGGTTTGGGCCCTGACCTCTCTCTTCTCATAGAGTCGGAACCTCAGGTCACTGGTAATGAAAGTACTATTCATAATTGCTTTTACATTCATGTGAATAAAAATTCTCCATCTCCTACTACAATCAATTTTAGGGAAGCCATACTGGTATAATCCCTTAATCTTCATCCATTCTTCCTTTCATTTTACCCTTGTCCAATGTAATTTGAATAGAGGTAAGGCTCATCGCCTCTCCTTCATCCACCGTCGCCTCTGTAGGAGCACCCTATTCCACCAGCAGAGGAACAAAATTGTGGGGGCTTTTTTTGAATCTTTTACATCCTCTTGTTTCTCACACCAAGCACGACTCATGTGGCCATAGATATTTTTCATGGTCATAACATTTGCACAAGAAATTAACTATGAGAACTCGGATTCCCACCATAATTGGGATACGTAGGAATCCCTCTCAGGGACCATTCTCAATGGATATCCTCTTTAGGAATCCAAACCTAATTCTTTTAATCTGGGCATCCTCTTTAAGAACAAACTCCAAATTAAACCCCCAAATCAGCAAGGCATCATATTCAGGAAGTACGTCCAAACTCATTTTTCTCAAAGGACTATACTAATCACCATTTTCTTCGATGTATATACCACATGACATTAAACAATATGGCTATTTCTTTATCACATGACCTTAAAAGGTATGACATTTCCCATTAAGCAACACCGATCTATGAGTGTTATGATTCCTTTCACAATGATACGTATGTAGCCCATTTCATGGGTACAATCCCAATATCAAAACAAAACTTCGTCTCCCAGGATGATAATAAATTCTAGTGTTCCCCACTAAGTGTGTTAAAAACCAGTATCATCATAAATATTATTAAAATAATCTCTATGTATTATATGAGTTGAAATCTCTATTAGTGAAAAACCTAGAATGCATATTGATGATTCTAAATTTTAAACTTGTTAATAAGTGATTAAAAATTATAATGAAAAATTATGTTATAAAAGGAAATTAATAAGGATACATGAAAATATGTTAAATTTATAAAGAGAGTCTTGAATCATACACTAATTCCTCACAATAAGGTGTGATGAGTCCACCATCTCATCCTCTCAACCAATGCACGTTCTTAAGTATCGTAGAGTTCATACTTAACAAATGTTTGCCTTTGGAAAGCAGGACCTCATTGGATAATGAACTGTTAGAATTTTACGGCTCCATGAATGAATCCAATGGAAACCGCCTATAAGTAGTGATTCTTAAAACTAGAACACACTTTTCAAGGAACTATGAAACAGACACCCTAATATCCCAGGAGATTACTATGTAGTTTCAAGCTATCTCGGTGGTTCAATGATGGTGATAAGTGGTAATATTGGGCTTTAATGGTTTTCAAACAACATGATTATATTTCCAACATGGTCATACCACAGGATAGATAACACCCATCATCGAATACCTTCAAAAAGTATTAATTCCACTAGATAGATCTTAATAAAATAGATCTGATGACGAGCGGCCAATTTTACTCATTATGATAGTCACGATCACTAGAATATCCTATAAAAATGAGGATTAGATGGAATCCTCTTTAGATGTATTTATGGAGAAGAAACGATTACTGTCATGAAAGAAGAACATTCAAGAGCTTGTGGTGCTCACTTGTCTAGGCATAGGCTTTCTGATCAAATCTGAAGGCTCTGATACTTTTGGCCTTCAATGACGTAGGATTGCATAGATTTTACTATGAAATTTCATCCCTACCAAGTTCATGCCAACTTAATTCATCAACCCCCAATGTTGTTACATATATCTAAATAATCATGGCCATTTACCACATAGGGAATGGATGTAGTAGGACCTCATCTTACTGTTATGGCAAAAAAGTTCATGTATATCCTTACTACTACTGACTTATTCTCCAAATGGGCCGAGGCAATACCTCTCAAAGAAGTCGGAGCCAAAAGCATTGTTATTTTTTTCAAAACTAACATCATCACCAGATTTGGAGTCTGTCATACTATATTGATGGAAAATGGAACCAATTTTTTTAGAGGTAAAGAAGTTATATCAGGAGAACAATATCAAATCCGACCATTCATCTCGTTATCATGTAGTAGCCAATGCATAGATAGAGGCTTTCAATAAGACCCTATCAAATATACTACATGATATGGAGTATAAAGATTATAAATCTTAGCCTAATAAATTTTTTTCATTATTTATGGGATTATCAGACTACTGCCCATACTACCACCTAGGAAACCCCTTATTCATTGGTGTGTGGAACAGAAGCGGTTTTTCCAATTGAAATTCAATTGCCTTCACTCGGAGTTGGAATCTAAGATCAGTTTTCTACAGATGAGAGGTCTCATAAATGGTTTGACGAGCTTGAATGATTATATGAAAAAATATTGCATACTTTTCATCATTTTTAAATATAACAGAAAATAATAGCACAATAATTTGACAAGAAATGTCACCACCATTCATTTTTTCAGGGAGAATTGGTATTAGTCCTAAGGACTCTAATAATACATGGAATGAAACCTCCAAAGAATGAGACAATGTTTGAAAGACCATATTCCATACATAAGGTCTACTCAAATGGATACTTTTCCTTAATATAAATGAATTGATAGATTATTATAACACTATCCAATGTGATATTCTTGAATAAATACATTTTGTAATTTGCACATATCATCCTCATTGTAAAACTGAAAACTGCAGATCCCACATGTCCTCACTGCAAGTCTTAAAACTGCACAGTATAGTGTCCTTACAACAAGATATAAAAATACACAGTATAAAGTCCTAGTTTTAAGATAATAAAACTACATGACAACCATAAGTGTCCATGTTGTATGACGTTAAAATGTGTAGAATATTTTTCATTTTCACACGACGTTATACTGCATGACCCGATTTTTCCTTATCGAACGACATTAAACTGCATGATTAACATCTTCTTTTCTTGATGTTAGGAGCTTCTATATGCAAGAATCATTGATATCGTGGCTACTTCTTAGTGGCACATGAGTCCTTTTCTTCCTTATGTCTGAATTAGATCTACATAGGGACCTTATTTCAAGAACTATGTATGGAATGATTGTAATCTATATGATATACATAGAGATGATTGGATCTCAAATATTGGACCCAGTCGCAACCACAAATTTTTTTATTTCATTTTATTCTCTTATATATAAACCAGATCTGTACATAGTTTTCCCCTAAGATACATGGTATCATCTTTATACCATTTTGTGTCTTAAGTTTAACCGTTCTTCCTGAATGTGTCAAAAAGCCCTCGTCTCTCATGTCAAATTCGATAGGTGTGGGAAATGAATGTTTCGTGAACTACATATGGCTTGATTATCATCTATATGAGATACGTAGAGACTCCCAAATCTACAATATTGGGCCCATCCATGATATAAAAATAAACCCCCTTTTTATTCCTTATATAAGAATCAAACCCGGATAGGGAATGTTTAAAGAACTACGTATGACTTGATTAGTTCCCCCAACAAGACAAGTAGTGACACTTGGGTTTTATTTCTTAGTCCAATTACAATATGTCTTTCTTTTCACATTGTTTCATATTCTTCCTTATTTCATGACGTTAAAATGCATGGAAATATAATACCCATGTTCTTCACTTGTGTCATCTTTTGTGTTACATAAAATAACCTTACTACTCCTTGTTTCTCACACCAAGCAGCGATCATGTGGGCTTAGGAATTGGGTTAATGGATTATCTATTATAAATAATGTGTCTTAATTTATTATGGGGTTCTCAATGTCCTCACTGCATGACTTAAAACTGCACAGTACAATGTCCTCGCTACATGACTCTAACATGCATAGCAAAATATCGTTTTAATGGAAACAAATAGAGTTTCCATTTTACATGTGAGTTAGATCTAAGGTAAGTATTTCAAACTCATGGACAATATTAATCCAAATATTTCTCATGTTCATTGAACATAACTTCCTTCCATATTTCACACTCTTAATATTGAATACATCTAGATTTTTATAATTGTTCTTATAGTTTCTGGTGACAGAGTTTCTAATATCTAAGAACTATTTTTCCTGACTATGTAGTGCATGACCTTAGGCGGCCTTGCATAAGTTTCCTATATAACGGGCATGTCAGTCAAAATATTCCACTATTTTTCTATGTAGCATATTCTTCATTTGGACCTACATAATAAACCACCCATAATGCGGGTTTGAAATGATGGTAGTTTCATTCTTTGTTATAGTTCCTTTTCCCCTTCAAACATTGATTACAATATACAAGAATCTGTATTCTAAATTTTTTATTCATGTATATTTGTCCCGTTAACTTTCTCTCGATCTAAAAGTCTTCAAGAACATGGTGTAAACATATCTCAACCTCTATGTGTTCAATGAAATCTGAAATAATTATGGATCACTTGACCACATATCATACATTATTTCTATTTCTTGTCCAATTTTTATGGCCTAAAACTAAAAACACCATACTCTCTATGTTTCGGTCAAACCTTCATAAAAATTCTATTCCTCCGAATCTTTTTAAATAATGATTGGAAATACTCTCTATATATTCCGGTACCTTTCTTCATAAACCAAACTATGTCCTTTGGAAAATCTAAATCTCCATAAACCTTTTTCAACATTTAGCAATAGAATGTCAAACATCTAAGAGTTCTTTAGTCTGACTATGCAGTATGTGCCCTTAGGTGGCCTTGCATAAGATTTTCCTATAAAATAGGAATGTCAGTCAGAAGATGCCACTATTTGGATATATAGAATATTCCCTAATTGGCCTTACATAATATAACCCCCATAATGGGGTTTTCAAAGAATGGATGCCTTATTCATGGAAAAGACATCCTCTAATGATTTTTCCCCTTTTACCATATCATTATTTAGATCCAGAAATTCCCAAATCAGAGCTTACAATTTTCCCTTCCATACCTAAATATGGTAGTACGTTACAAAATAATATCAAGAAATTAATATAGTCTCATACATTTGGTCAGAGATAAATACCATAAATTAAAACCACATAATGTCCTCACTGCATGACTTAAAACTGCACAGTACAATGACCTCAGTAAATGATATAAAACTGAAAAGTATAATGTCCTCACTGCATGACTAAAAACTGAACAGTTTGATACCAGAAATTCCCCTTTCTGATAAATTTTAACCCTTCCTTATACACCAAATTTATATATAAATGTTTTTCCTATTCATGGAATGTGTCTGCATATATAACCCTTTATTCTAAAAATTAGATTCCATGGAAAAACCACCCACTCTAGAATTGATCCACCTAAATCATATTTTCCCTTGTCTATTAACAGAAAAATGTTATATTCCTAAGATATCTTTTTCATGACTATTTATTTTGTCTCCTTAGGTGACCTTGAATAAGTTTCCTATATAATAGGAATGTCAGTCAAAAGATGATACTATTTGACTGTGCAACATAGTTGGCCATGCATAACACAATTCCTATAACGTATTTTTCAAATAATGGGAACTTCATTCTCATAAGAGACATCCCTTATGTTATAAAAGTTTAAAATTTGGTGACCATAAAAATCATGGATCAAAATTCCCCTTGTAAATATTTAAATAATATTAAATCAATTCTAAGTCACTGAGTCTTGTTTGGGATCTAATTTCAAAATTTCTAGTCAAAGCTATTCGACCTTAAATAGTATCCCTTTATAGTCAAACATAAATAACTCTAAACGGCCAATAACAGGATATGGTGTACTCACCATATTGAGAACCCGTAAATGAAACTTTGTAAAAAGTCCAGTCCCAACTCACTAAACATACATTTTGTATGATTTAGGTAATATTGAGAAATAGAAAGTCTAATGATACAATGTTTTTGGGGTTTTCCATATAAACCTAGTAAATATCAAACTATTCTCATTAATCCCATTGTATTAAAAGGAATATTCTGGGCACCCCCATTCTTTTCATTGTAGTCATTATTATCTAACATGAAGGTTTGATGTTTAAAAAAAATCATCATCATCAATACCTTTAATATTGAAATCAACAAAAAAGAGGGAAAGAATGAATGTGTATATTATTAAAGACAAAATTTCTTTCATTCATATGAAATTAGGGGGACATCCGAAAAATAGAGCCTCTCTATAAGGATTTAAAATAAACTCTCACTAAGAATTCCCATTTTTTGGACGGCCTTATGAGCCCTATCAACCACCTACTAATGTTGACATAGTTGAGAAACTCTAGCCTCCTCATCATGATAAAGTGCTTCCTTATTAGTTGAAATGTAGGTTATCCCCTCCAATTGGATTTCTCCAAGTGTTTGGTTCAATTGTTCATGTTTTTTATGAATATCATCCAGTTGTTGTTTATGATATAACAACTTCTTCACGACTTCATTAATTTTTTGGATGATTTCGATCAACTTCTTGTTATGATATACCTCTACCTCAACTACTACATCTTGGAAGCTCTCAATATTGATATTTCATTTAGTCTTTTCAAAATATTTCTGTAGATTATGCTCCTACTCCCATTGTTGAATGGTCTCTTCCATTTCATTGTAGTGTGGTCAATAATTAAATCCTTTGAATCTCAATATGTAGAATAATGGTTGGAGTTTGAAAAAATGGGATAGGAGATCCTCCAAAGGCTTCTCAGCAGTTATGCTCCATATTTGTCTCCATGTATTCTTAGGTTCTAAGGAAAGATAATATTTCATGTCTAAGTCTGAATCAGAGTCAGTAACATGAGGAAAAATATACTCTGCAAATAGATCGCTTAACGAGCTGCCTTGTTCTGATTCTCTCAAATTAGTAGAAGCTTCCCCTTCTACTAATTCCTGAGCCAACGCGGAAGCTTCGCCTTCCGATCTAACTATACAAGATGATAATCCTAAATGATAAATCAATATCATTGTTTGTTTCAAGAAAAAATGGTAGAAACAGTGTATAATCCAAACAATCGATGAAATTTATCCAACAATAAGTCATCAACTTGATTGGATTCATCCCCCATATTCTCAACTTCAGCAGTTTGAGTAGATGTTTCTAGAGTAGGGTAATTTTAATTACTTTTCCCAGTTGTCATAGTTGAAGGCTCTGGTATGTCTCTCAATGAGGGTTTATTAGTAGGTACTTCTCCTACATCAGCAAAAGAAGGATAGAGGTGAATTCCCCATTCCAAAAGATCCTTTGCAATATTTTTTGAGATAAAACTAAATACGGTGAACCTTTATTTGAAGTATCAAGAAAAAGAAGAAAAATTATGTAGGGAATGTGAAATAACAAGAACTCACATCCTGGAAATTCCTCATGAAGTTCCTCAAACTCCTTGATAGAACCCAGAATATCAATATTTGGATTAAGGAATTACATCATTTCAGTGTATGTGGCTTGGAATGTTATAGCATAATCACAATTTATGGTATCTAAAAAATGTTGGCTGATTCCCAAATTGGCTCTACTGAAATTCTTTTCCATAGGTTCTTGAATTGGGGAAGCACCATTAGATCTTTCTCGGTTTGGGTCAACATCAGTATTTATCTCAGACTGCCCTGGGTATTCATTCCTTTCTTCTAGAGTGATATGAATATTATCATTGGTTATTGGAGGATCAATATAAAAAGGAAATTGATCTGAGATATATTTAAAATAAGCATATTATCAATGATTTTAATATTCTCGAGAAATGTAATTGATCTTACCATGGATTTTCTCTCTCTTAGTAGAGCCAAGAGTGGGTATAGATTAATTTTATGATGATTTATCTACTAAGGTAGCATATCCATCAACATTAACCTAGGTTTATCCTAGTGTTTCCTTCTTTGGTATTGATGAATCAGCACTTAGTCCCTCGAGAGAGGAGATAGATACAGATCCAACAAGTGGATAAATTTGACTACCATAGTATCGAGCAAATTATTATTAACCGGGGAAAATATAAATACTTACTCCTTTGGAAAACACTTTAGACCAATATCATTTATTTCATGTATTTATTTTCATAATATTTAGGTGAAATTAAAAAACTTCTCTTGGAAGGATAAACTTGAGGTAATGGATAAGGATTATTTTTCCCCATTACCCCAGTCATGATTCTCGCTCTGGGAGAAATTTTTGGACACCTGGAAGGATCAGTCGACCTGTCGATGGGAGAACCTGTAGGCCCATACCTTGGTGATCCAAGAACTGGTCCAGAGTTTCCTTCCCTGCATTCAGTCTTGCAAAAACACATTTCATCAAGATTAATAATGATGAATGGTAAAGAGGAATTGATAGAAAAGAATGGGAAAATAAATTCTTCGTATTAAAATAAATATCCCATTCCTCCATAGGTTCAATAATTCCCCCTTCATTTATTCCTAAGTCCATCATGTGAGATACTCATTTAGAGGCTGTGATTTTTTCATCAGTTCCGTATATAAAAGCCTCCAGCTCTGTAATATACACATGTACTTCATCCAGGTTATTATCCATATTGTAATCAGAAGGTGCCTTAAATTCACCCACATCCGGTATTCAAATTACATGCTGGAGGAATTCCCATGAATCTCTAAGATCATGGGTCCCACTCTCCCAATGGTGAATGGAAGAAGGTTTCACATAACTTGATCTCGATACGGATTGTTGTGTAGAAGATTCGACACCTTCTAACTGGTGATACTATTTAGGCATCCCTTATTCTTTAGGAAGTTCAATAGATGGGACAAGAATCTCTTTCTGATAGTGGCGACTAGATCACCTTGGCGTCAGAGGTATTTCTTCTCTAGCCCTAGTCTTCCTGGCATACCTCTTACGAGGATGTTTTGAAGTCTCTGAAACCTCTGAAACTTTTGCATCACCTATGGACTTGGACTTCATACCACGATTTTCATGGACAATAGTTGTTGTAGCTACCTCTAGATATATTTCTTTTTTTCAAATCCCCTGGAGGATATGGAGGACCCCAAAATTTGGTATATCCATCTTCTAGTCTGATTGAATCATCTAATGGAGGTAACGAAATTTACAATTTGGATGCCTATAAAGCCATTAGAATCCATAATTATCTCGTTACCATTGGATTTTTCTCATGTCTAGAATTCATGGGTGGAAAAGTGATTGATTGTTGAATAAATATTAACTAATGAGAAAACCTATAAGGGATGTAATCCTCATAGATAATTTCACCATCAATCCTAGTAGATAATAAACCATCCCTGAATTCCATCATATAAGACCTTATCTCATAATTTTTTTCTTTACCATCATTAGATTATGTTATAGTTTTTGGGTTAACAAAATGAAAGAAGTTGAATTCTCTTAAGACATTTAATGATTTTATCACTACATTAGGTATAATTCTCTAAGGCTAAATACAAAAAATATATGTAAAAATGGGGTGAATTTCCCATCGGGAACTCTAACAAAATTCAACACTGAGTATGAAGAAAGGTGTTCCGCAATCCAACCCCACAACACTTGGAATGGCCCTGAAATTATAAATGGATCCTTACCATTGAATAAATGCTGAAGGTAATAGTAAATTTTTTCCAATACAAAAGATTCTAACCCAATATACTTCCCCTATACCAATTTAGCAGCAATGAAAAAAGTCACTAGCTTTACACTACCTTTGGACTCAAGAACTATAAGAAATTAAATTAATACCCACATGGCAAGGAAGGAATATGTATGTATCTTTGCATCAATATAAGATTTGACCTAATACCCACATTGCTTATAATCGCCTCTCTCTAATGTAGGCCAATATGTGCATGGAATACCCCGATTATCTACAGAAGGATAAACAGCAGGATGTCCATAGGTGGGACCTTTCTCTATTGTTGGTTCTAAAAAGGCTTTCATCTGCACCATGGAATGAATATATTTCTTGTCTTTTGGAAACTTCTTTTCTATTTTGAATATTTCATGATCCAATGGTGGTGTTCTGGTAACATCACCAAATGATGTAGCTGGTGGAATAAACTCTTCATACATTTCCCTAAAATGGGAACCCCATCTATTTGGTAGATATCCCATATAATAATTCCAACTTCACCATGTGTCAAATGGAATGAATATTATTTTGGAATCCATCATCTTAGAAATTCAGGAATGAAATCATCTTTATAAACAATAGTTTATCCCAAACAAATAGCTTCATAAATATAAAAATCTGATAGCTCTTTCCTGAATTCTGCACAAGTTCGTTGCACCAAAAATTCCCACATCCATTCATGATTCAACCTCCTCTAGAATGAAGATCCCAGTCTTCCTTCCGACCATTCTATTGATATTTCTAAGAAGCCTGAATGAATGAATCATAGCAAGGTGGCCTTGGATCTACAACATGATCCTTCATATCAGGAGTATAACCACTATGATTTAGGATGAAACAAATAGAGATTGTTCCTTCACGAACCAGAATTCCCCTTGAACTAATATTCATGCACTTACAATTGGAGAATTGATGAGAAAAATTCTTTTCGAATTACTTCTTAATATATGGAACACAGGAAGATTGTAAAATCGCATACCCATACCGGGGTAGGTAAGGACATTGTGGGTATTCATGTTGATGCAAAATTAAACCTTTCAATTGTCCAGGAAGAGTACTTTCAACAACGTCATAATAATTTGGTCTGACGATCTTCATCAACTCGATTTGACAAGCCTTAGCTTATTTAGTATAGGTTATCAAAAGAGAAATTTTCCTAAAAAAGAATTACCAAACCCCCCGTATTAGGATAGAATTTTCACTTTAGAAAAAAATCAAATATCAACTTCAAGGAAAAGGAAATCAAAAAATTGGAAATGGAAACTGTTCAGGTAGGTCCTTCGACGAGGTGTGTTTCATAGGTCCTTCGACAAGTGTCCTAGCGCGACTCCTTCGACGAAGTGCTTCTACATAGCTCCATTTATAAAGTAGTTTTTCCTTCATAAAATTTTAAGGAAACTACAAGAGGGCACAACGCGATGAGGCTAGATGAAAGAGCTATGCAATGAGAGATGAAAAATTTGGAAGCATGGAAGAATAAAATCATAAAGGATCAAACCTATTTTTAGCCAGTTGCCGATCTCTATGACACGAATATACAAAAACACTATGCAGAATATCTATGAGAATTAGCATTCCAGAAAACTTGCGTGGTCCAGCAATTAACCCATAGTCTTTTCCCCTCAATATTACCTCAGGACACGACCCTATTTCAAATCAAATCCATTCCTGAGGGGTGGGGGATTTTGTTGACACAACTTATGAATAAAAAAGGCCATAAAGATAGCCCTAGATATTTCAAAATCCCAAGGCAGGGTTTGAAGAATTAAAAGGAAAGCCAAACCCTCCAAAGAGCTAGGAGGTATACCTACATGCCAGACCAGTGTGCCAGACCTGCCCAGTATTCCAACGCGGCATACCTTCGCGGCAGTATATTTTATGTACTCCTACGCGGCCATCCTATCCGGAGGACCTACGTCGAAAAATTAGCTTTTCCTAGGACCCATCAATGCCTATAAATAGGACTCGTGGGCTTCCTGTTTCAAGAACTGAAAAATATGAAGGACTCCAGGAATCTCCCATTGCGTAGCTCTTTCGCCCAGATCCCTCAAATTGACTCAGGTAGCTCTCTAAAACATGAGATAAGAGATAATTTAATAGGATAATTATGTTTTGAAAGTCTTTTAACAATTTTTACATATACTAGGTTCCCCTATGTGGAACATATTCATTAACCATCAATATACACTTGTGCAACACACCTCTATGGTACATCTGTGTGGTGCATCAATGCGGGGTACCTATGCGGCACACTTGTGAGATGTAACTACACAACAGAACCTAGTATAAGGGATACATACGAACTTAAATACCATCATTAAAGCCATTCATGGAAGGGTATCTCTTTCAATTTTTATCTTATCTGAAAGGGAAAATTTTGAAGACTCCACCAAAACCTCATGACTTATCAAACATTTTGGAAAGACACGTCTCTGTGTGTCCTGCTTGGGTTTGTATTTCCGCAGTCACAGGTTTCCCACATTTGTTTCATAATGGGGTTAGGATTCATAGAATGTCTGTGGGTTTATATATCTATCATCACATGGAACTTTCTGTCAGGAACAATGTTGGGAAGTTCCCTGTTTTGAAGATTAGGGTTTGGGTCCCAACCTCTCACTTCTCATAGAGTCGGAACCTCAGGTCACTAGTAGGGAAGGTACTATTCACAATTGCTTTTCCATTAAAGTGAATGAAAAGTCTCCATCTCCTACTATGATAAATTTTAGGTAAACCATACTAGTATAAACCCTTAAACTTCATCCATTCTTCCTTTCATTATACCCTTGTCCAATGTAATGTGAATAGAGGTAAGGCTCATCGTCACACCCTCGTCCACCGACGCCTTTGTAAAACCGCCATATTCCACCGAAGGATGAGGGAAATTATGGGGGCCTTTTTTGAATCTTTTACATCCTCTTGTTTCTCACACCAAGCACGACTCATGTGGTCCTAGATATTTTTCGTGGTCATAACATTTTCACAAGAAATTAAGTATGAGAACTTAGATTCCCACCATAACTGGGGTACGTAGGAATCCCTCTGAAGGAACGTTCTCACTGGATATCCTCTTCAAGAATCCAAACCTAATTCTCTTAATCTGGACATCCTCCTTAAGAACAATCTCCAAATTATACACCCAAATCATAAAGGCATCATATTCAGGAAGTAAGTCCAAACTCATTTTTCTCAAAAGACTATACTCTCCTATGAGACTTATTGAACTATATTGACTTTTATTCACATCCATATTGGATACGTAGGAATCCTCTTTAAGGTTTGAGAACAAAACTTCAAATCTACCCTATTCTCCTTGAGCCATATTCTCAACAGGGTCTAATCTTACATGGAACCCCATATTCATTCCAAGTTCTTTTGGATGATTGGCATAAGTCCCACACTAAACATTGACTAAGAACCTTTTTCATATATTTATGTACCACATTACATTAAACTATACGGCTATGTCCTTATCACATGACCTTAAAAGGTATGATGTGTCCCATTAAGAAACACCGAACTACAAGGGTTATGATTCCTTTCACAACGATATATATGTAGCCCATTTCATGGGTACAATCCCATTATCAAAACAAAACTTTGTCTCCTGGGATGATAATAAATTCTAGAGTTCCCCACTAAGTGGGATAAAAACTGGTATCATCATAATGATTATTAAAAGAAACTCTTTGTATTATATGAGTTGATATCTCCATTAGTGAAGAATTTAGAATTCATACTGATGATTCTAATTTTTATACGTGTTAATAAGTGATTAAAAATTCTATGGGAAACTTATGTTATACATGGTTAATTAATAAGGATCCATGAAAATATCTTAAATTTATAAATAGAGTCTCTAAGCAGACACTAATTCCCCACAAAAAGGTGTGATGAGTCCGAAATACCATCCTCTCGACAAATGCACGTTTCTAAGTATCATAGAGTTCATACATAATGAATGTTTTCTATTGGAAAGCAGGTCCCTTTTGGATAAAGAACTGTTGGAAGTTTATGGCTCCTTGAATAAATCCAATAGAAACTGCCTAGAAGCAGTGATTCTTAAAACTAGAACACGCTTTTCATGGAACTATGAAACAAAAACCATGATATCCCAGGAGATAACTATGCAGTTTCAAGCTATCTCGTTGGTTCAGTGATGGTCATAAGTGGTAATATTGGTCTTTAATGGTTTTCAAACATCATGATCATATTTTCACCATGGAATCTTAGTTGTTTTTAAATATTAGAACATATAAAATTGAGCATGAATCAATGAATAGGATTGGTCAATATATTTTTCAGAATCAACAATGATGATTATTTGGGATTAGTAGTTCTATGTTTGGTATATTTTAATGGGGAACGTAATATATGGTCTTTGCTTTCTAGTGAATTTTTAATATTCGATTTTATATGGTGTTGTTTTTTGATTTAGGATTCAATTTTTGAATCTGGGTATCTAGATATCCCAAAGATATTTTTAAGAAATGTATTGAGTCCCATTTGGTGTCTATGGTTCATGGGTGAGCATCAATGAAGGGATTACATACACTAGAAGCATGATATTGTAACAGGTTTTAGAAAATGCCACATCTATGTTTTTTATGTCTTTTAAATTCATATTGTCCTTTTCATGTATCTCAAAATGAAGAATTCAATGTGTTGGATGAAGTGTAACATCGTAGTGGTGATGTGAATACATGTTTAAGTATGTGTGGGTAGAAAAAGCCACAAAATATACTATAGGATTATGTTATACTGGAGGAAAGGAGGCGATGGGGTGAGCCCTACGATGTGGAGATTTCTATAACATAGCTACAAGGCCACATGATAGTTCGATGTGATAGATGATAGATACATTGGGTATAAGGTTCATCTAAGGAGGGATAATACCTTCACAATGTGTTTGCTTCATCTAGGAGATAACCCTTATGTAGGGAGTAAAGGTTATCTCAACTAAACCTTAGGATTTTATGGTTAGAAAACATGCTGAGTAATTGAAAAAGGAATAATAGAAGAATAAAAATATTTAAAAATAAAAGACAATTTTTTTTTGAAAATTCAGATAAATAAAATTATAGTAAAATAAATAATTAATGGTAATGTGGGGTGTTCTATGGAAAGAATATGAGTGGATAGATGTTGGATCTGGTCATTGCCATTAAGCAGGGAGTATATCTATAGATTATTAGAGAAATTGGGTATCATTTTGTGTGATTGTGGTCTTGGGGTATGTATAAGGATTCAATATTATTATTTCATGGTTTATTCTCCTCCCTCATTGAAGGTGATTTTTTACAAACTATTTATGTCTTAGATGATGATTCCACTATATCATGGTGGAATAATATCGATAAAAAGTTTTTATTGCACAACTTAGTTAAGTAGTTCCATGTAGGATGATCACACCTTATTATACGAATATGTAACTATGTATATTACTTTATTTACTTTACTATGGGTTTTTATTTTTTGTGGAAATTTTGGGTTTTATTAGAATTTTATGTTAGGGATTTGATGTGATAACAGTCCTGTCAAATTATGGGCGTGGTTATCCCCCATTTCCATAATGTTTCAAGCCTCATGTTACCATCGGGTGTGTTTTTTGGATTTTTTATTATCAAATTTTGTAATAAATCCAATATAAACTGTTGAAATATAATTGAATAATTTATTTGAAATTGGGTATGATTAATTATTTAATGTCTTGGCTTGAGTTAGGTTCTCAAGAGTTGGTAAAAGAATAGAATATTTTGGGTGAGATTCTATCTTCTTACTTTTATGGTTAAGAAATCATGAAAATTATTTGGTGGACCATTTAATATATCACTTTATTAAAATCATTTTAGCTATGTATACATGTGAAATGGTGAGTCACTATCGAGGGATGTTGAAAACTTATTTAAAACCAATAATCATTTTTATTGAAATTCTTTGAAATGTATAATGTAATAAGGTATATAATAGTCTGCTGTGAACTAGAGTGATTCCTCATACCCTAAGGGAAAAAACATGATTAAAAATTTATTCCATACAGTGCATAGTCCTTGAGGATCTTAAATAAAATAGAATGAAATAAACAATATGTTTCTGAACTAGAGATATCTGACTTAGTGGAATTTATATAGAGTGTGAGAAATTTGGTAAATTTTGATCAAGTATGATGTGATGGGACCATGTGATGCCTTAGATCCATTTGGTTGGATGATCTGAGTGTGAAGATATTGTTCCTACCACACTGAGATGTGTATAGCATGATGGGAATTCCCTAGGCAAGATTTGTGGATATGTTGGGTGCATTTGGATTGACCTAGGGTGACTGAGAAATTAGATTTTTTGGAGGCCATCACATTTATGTGAATATGGTAGGGGTTACCTACATGTCCAATATAGTCATGTGTTTATTATTATGAGGTCATGGGATCTCTTCTCAATGGAAGGAATGTTTTTTACCAAAGATATGAGCTTCAGATAACGAGATCCATGTGGGGAGTATGATCCATGATAAGTATTATGGGTCCTTAATGATTATTAATTTGTGAAGAAAACCCTTGATAGAGTTTTTCTGGGAAGGGGTAGTGATTTTTTAGGATGTCACGTTATAAATGAAATCGTCCATGTGATCCTAATGAGGTGGTGGAGGATTTGATGTGATATATTATGTGATGGATATAATACCCTATTTTGATTATTCATATTGAATTCCTATAGATTTTTATCTAGTATTTTACCATTGATACTATTATATTTTGGTATGCTCATAGAAAATGATAATTACACCAATGAATATTGGTTTTTATAAGACTTTCTCTAAGGAATAGACTATCAAGCATTCTATTTTGGGATTTCCATCGATAACCTCATTAGAATACACCTATGGGTATCTATTAGTTCCATGAGAAATCCCTTTGGATTCAACCATTGGTCTTATATGTAATCCCCCAGATACAAGAAATCATCCTTAAAGTAAATATTAATGTCTTAAACGAGCTCCTTAGATTCGACATATGCGTCAATATGGGATGGCATGGATGATTCTTTTTTATTCTATTCTAGATCCTAATATTCTGTTCTTGATGGCTCCTCGTCTCTATGGGGGTCTCCTGATCCCTCCTCCAAGCTTGTTGGTCTGGTTCTATCCTTCAAGGATGCCCTATGTGTCCCATCCTGTGTTTCTCATTAGTGTTGATTCTTGGATGCTCGCTCGGTCTCTCCTTCGGTATATTAGGACAGATCAATGATATCACTGGAGGTCCCAACTTCGGCCTTCGATGAAGAAGTATCCAACATGAAATAGACTCTATTGGCTTGGTTTGGATCTGTGCAACCACCTCTAATGGACTTCAGATGATTTCAGGCCTCCAGGGGCCTACAAGCTCGATCTCAAATCATTGTCATCCATCGAAACACATTTTTTATGGTTTTATAATAAATAGTAGACTTCATCCAGGCATAGTGAAAAGCCCCCTTTTTCTGTATGGTGGCACATCAACGTGAATCAGTGATCCATGAAGGTTCACAAGGGTAAAGAGAGTCCCTATGCTGCTGTCTGGATCAGTTTTTTGGGAAACCATTACCTTTTCAAAACAAATCATTCCTCAAGGCTATCAGTGGTTCCCTAGGAGCCTTTCTCTGCATTGATGACTACACCCATGGGGGAGAGGAAACTCTAGTGGCTCAGTTATGCGTTGATCTAGATTTATCTCCTCCTATTCCGGATAATATTACCCTGAAATTACAAGATTCATTTGTGTGGAACCATGACATCGTATACCCAATGTTCCCTAGGTATTTCTCTGTATGTCTCCTATAGGGTCATTCCTTTCAACTATAAAGTAAATGCTGGAAAGAAGCTCAACAACAAAAAGCTATAGGAGATCTCGTGTGCATCTCTTTTTATCCTTCAATAGTAGGGATTTTACTAGATCCTACCCACGAAGAGCATTTGGGTGTCCCCTATTCATCTGATAGAGTTTTGTTGGCTCCCCCATCCCCAGAGGTAGCCCCTCATTCTCCTCCCATTGTTTGGGATGATCCCTCCAACAAGGTGCTTGATCTTTGTGGTAACCAAGCATCATAACCCCTACTCCCTCTATGATTTGGCTATCTCTTTGATCCCTCCCAGTGGATCTATGAGGGTGAACTTAGGGAGTGATTCTAAAATTCCTTAATAGTCTTCATGGGTCCACCCCTTCTTTCCGTAGCCATAATTAATCCATCCTTTGGATCATGTGATGGTATGAAAACCGTGGTTAGTAGAGTCAACGAGGGTATTCCCTTCCTTGTGCTAGAAGAAGCACATTCCATGGAGGATCTTAGTATCTATCAGGTTGAAAATTCAAACACCCATGATGAACATAATTTTGGGAAGCATGGGTTTATGTATCAGTCTCCTTTAAGTTAAGCGAGGGGGGAAACTACGAAAGTCACATCTTGTTCACATTCGTTATCACTAGAGCCGCATTATCAGAGTCTAGGAATTTTCACTAGATCAATATTAAAGCTAAAGAAGACTTTAGAGAGTTCTTCCTCCCATAAAAAAGAGACCGAGGTGCTCATGTCCAAAGTTGAGACTTCCTTCTCTCAATGATACCTATCCACATATGGAACTCCTAAGGCATCATACCGTAGTTTAAAACCAATTTTGTAGCATCAGAATCCAAGATGAACAAGGATATGTTAGAGGAAATCTGCAAACGTAAGCATAATCCCAAAAAAAATCACTGAGTTTACTCACAAAATCAAAATTTATAATTCCATGCATGACGAACCTAAAAACAGACAAATTTTGACATTCTGGAACAGGGGAATATTGGTCAACCTGGTACAAGAAGGGGAGAAATATATCATAAAAAATCTCTAGTGGCATGAGTATACTCTTGGTGTCCTTCATCTATGGCAGCTGAGATATGCATAGAAGGGGGTGATTACTCATGATCTCTGTGGGTTAAAAACTAAGGGCATGCCTTGGATTACAGGGGGTGAATTCAACGTCTTTATGGAACGAGCTGAGAAGAAAGGGCGGGGGAGCGTTCCCCTGTAATGCTAGCATAGACTTTGTCTAGTTCATGGTGGGAAATTGCTTAAAATACATACAATATTTAGGTGATCAGTTTACAAAGCGAAATATCCAACAGGGGAGAAGATGATTTTGGAGCCATCTTGGCTGATGCCTCACCATCATCCATTCTATCTGCATGTTTTTAAATGAAAAGGTTAATCACCTTGTCTGAGTTATCTCTAATAATTATCCGTTATTACTCATTCTGTATCCTTCGCAGGAAACCCATGAATGTTTTAAGTTCACCAGTCAGTGGAGAGAGAAATTGGGATACCAGCAGTTGGTAAGGGATTCATAGGGAGAACTGACCCATGTTCACACTTCGGTGTCCTTTCATAACATGATTAGGCGGATCAAACAGGTGCTACAACTATAGGCTAGAGATCTTCCCCCATCAGTCAGAACATGGAGGAGTTGAAGTGAGATGTAGAGCCGCTATAATTCAGTATGGAGGAGGCCTGGGATGGATCTATTTTTGCAGATCTCTTGGATCAAAATAATTATTTGGAAGACATGGTCATTTCCCAGGATTGAAAGACAAGGGATAACTGAAAGATAAAATGGTTTCGAGAAGCTAACAAAAATACCTCTTTTTTCATGCTTGAATAAGAGAGAATAGATTCCCTATAAATTTTTTTTCTCTAGAATATTTTTCAAATACTGATAATATATATTTGGTTGGGGATATGGTGCACAGGTTCTTCAGAGATCTTTTGGCATATCATGGCTCGAAAATGCCTAATGGTGATCCAGTAGGGGTGTATCGTTTTGGGGAGTGCTTCCAAATATTTTCTCGACCCAAGATAATAAATCTAAGGAAGGGATACATGGTAAGGAAGAGATCCATACAGCCATGATGAAGATCAACACTGAGAGTGCTCCGGGTCCAAACAGCTTCCCAGGATTTTTCTACAGGAGCTCTTGGGAGGCGATCAAAGGTGATATTATAGCTATGATACAAGACTTCATTTGATGATGTGTCCTTCCTTGGGTGTCATGATCTACGTCATTAGTTCTTAATCCAAATATAAATTACCCATTTTACCTCCATCATTAATGAAATGTCAGTTTGTGAAATTTCCCATACAAGATTATGCAAGTATCGTCAACCTGAGGTTGTGAGTTCACCTCCCCCGGTGGATCTCCCTCAAGAAAATGACTTTTTGAAAGGTCTCCCAATCCAAGTGGTGATAACTTTGTCTTAGGAGATACTGAGAGATATAAGCACTAGGACTCATGGGTCTAATATATCCAAAATGTTGTACATGAGAAATGCGTATGAAAGGATTCAATGGGGTTACATTAACAATGTGCTAGCTAGATTGGTTTTCTCAGCCTAGGACTTCAATATTCTCTTTAGATGTTATATTTACTATTGGATGGCTATTTCGTTCATGGGGAGAACATATGGCTTCTTCAAGGTTACTCGGGGTCTATGCCAAGATTATCAAATCTCCCCACGTATCTTCATCTTACTATAGGATACTCATCCATATGATCAATAGAGGTATGTCCAATGGTGACATCCTCCCATGTAAAAGGAAATTGAACCTTCCCTTGGTTTCCCATATGATGTTTTCTAGAGACTAAATAATCTTCACAAATGCTGGAAGGAGATAACTGGAGGGAATCGATATAATTATCCAAGAATACTACCACTTCAGCGTCCAAACCATAAACACGGACAAAAGTAAATTCAATATTTCAAATGAATGTGAGTCTAGAAATTCTGTGTATCTAAGTAATAGGTTGGGTATAAAGCGAGGCCACTTCCCTCTAGAAAATCATAGTACTCCAATATCCCCAGGAAGAATGTGCATTAGGTACTTCAAACCTATGGTGAGTAAGATTGTGGGACATGTCCTCAACCAGAAAAATCATTTCTTATCTTTCAAGGGACGATTTTCATTGGTTAACAACATACTATCAGCAGTCCTAGTACATGCCATGGCATCCACCAATGTGCCTAAAGTGGTCATCATAACAATTGTTAAAATGCTGGCTGGGTTTATTTGGTATGCATTATCAGAGGGAAAAATACACTGGGTCTCTTGGGATAGAATGGACAGGCCCATCCATGAAGTAGTAATTAATGTGAAACGATTAGTAGTCACCATCCAATGTGTACACATGAAACTGGAATGGGAGATGATAGAAGACCGCATTTGGTGGGGTAAAACTATGTCTCATATCATGGGAGGTAATAAGGGAAGTTCTTTAGTGCATGGATCACCTATTTGGTCCTTGATCAACTCTGTTATCCTAACTCTTCAATAGAATTCAAAATGGATAGTATGGGAGGGGAAAACCCACTTCTAGCATAACAATTGGCCAGAAAAAATGATCAGGTATCCAAGCTTACCTACCCATACGATCTCTTTTAAGGAGTCGGGCCTACACAAAAGATTTATCTCGATGGTTTTGGACTAGAAGCTGTAAGATGTGTTTGATCTAGTAGTCACCAAATCAGAGACTGATAAATGTGTCTTTACTCCATCCACCTCAGGGAACTTCAATGAGAAGGAATTATGTAGGCTCTCTACTCCTAAGACTCAAATAAACTGATGGAACAATGTGGTGTGTCCCAAAAAAACCCCTACAAAGTAAATATTCCTTATCTGGAGAATCAAGAATCAAGAGATACCCCTGGTTGAAAATATCAAAAAGTTTGGCATAAGTATCGTGCCTCATTGATACAAATAATGAAAAAAACTAGATGAGAAAACGAACTAAATTTACTTTGAAGTTGAATGGGCCTATGATATGTGGAGTTTCTTAGATAAGCATACTGTGTACTCCTCTCAAGGCCTCCGTGATGAATTGGTCCTAGAGCAATGGTTTAAGGGGACTAAAAATATGGGCTAGGAAAGAATTTCACATTCTCTAATCCTCATTATTGGGTATTGTTGTTTAGGTAAATCAAGGAACCAGGTGAGATATGAGGGGCTTCTCTCAACACAGAGTTCCATCATCGCGAGCACAAGGAGCCTACTGTTGGACCAGGTGATCCTCTTCTGCAACTAGAAAGAATCACCCTATATTAGGTCATTATGTGTTTCCTCCAAAGTGGATCATCCCCTATGTTCTAGGATACTTGTCCAGAGGGTGTGGTGGATTCCTCTAGTGGATGGTTTCAAGATAAACACAGATAACTCATGTATAGCGGTTATCATATGCGGAGGAGGGGTTGTGTGAGACCTAAAAGGGAGTGTTGTGATGGCCTTCAAGGCTCACTATGGCAGTGGTAATTCCTTATATGATGAGACTAAATAAGTTTTGACAAAGATCAATCTGTGCATCTTGGAGAACGTCTACATTACCCAGGTGGAAATAGACTCTATGATCATTCATGTCTCCTTACAGGGTAAAGGCCTCACTCCACGGTCGATATCTTATATCATCAAGAAATTAAGACTTATTCTCTCCAATAATATAAAGGTTACCCCCACCTATAGAGGAGGGAATAAAGTAGCGGATCACCAAGCTTCCCAGGCTGAGAAAGCTGTCAGAGTCACTTGTCTTTTCATCATATCATGCTTTAAACCTGAGGTGGTGTCTTTGATTCGAGGGGAATCCCTCAGCCTACATTACATAGGCCTCCTTAGGCTCTGGGTGGCCAAATTTCCTTGTACCTTATCTCCTTGAAAAAATGGAAACAATGATGATGATATGATACATTATGGAAGTTGGCCTTGGTATTGGTTTGAATTTTTCTCAGATGTTCAGTCACTCTAGTACTAGATTGGTTATTTAATTATTAACACTAAGTGTCATTTTACAACCCAATAATATATAATGTTTATTTTATTGAAGTTATTTATTTATTCCTATAGTTCCACCTTCACACATAGAATTCATTTACTTTTTATGAATGGGATTAAATTTGTGGGAACTTCAATGTGTTACTGAAAACCTTCTCAGGCTACAATGGATCATGGGTATCAAAAATACCACAATGTTTTTAGGTTCAAGTATGTAAGAGGCTCCAGAATAGATCGTTCATCTAGATATCTTAGATAATATTGGAAATCAATATGAGGTGAGGCTCGATGATGGAAATAGATCCTCATGTACATTAGATATATTATTTTATTCATTTGTATATGTGATCAACCATGTTAGCGACCAGCTATAGTATACTGGAAGGACCAGGATTCTATATTATTGTATATTACATTCCATTTTATATATCATTATTATTTTACATATTCTATATATTATGATTATATTATTATTTGGATGATGTATATGTATTTTCTTATTATTTTACAAACTATTATGTGGTTATATTTTCCCCACAGTGTCACTTTAGAGTCGTATAGCAAGTTGATAACATTTAGCATATGTAGAGGTGTGGTTGAGGTCATTGTAGACTCTAGATGAGATAATATTTCGAGGCCTAAATCTAAGGAATATTATAATTAAATCGATTGGGAACTAGTTTACCCTCATTTAATTTAAATAAAAAATCAAGATGATCATTCAAATAATTCATCATGACCCCTAATAATGATGAACAATAAGAATAAAAAAATAGGACATGTTTACTATTAGAACATATACACCAAGGAAATGTGTTTTTTATGGGATGATATATATATATATAAATATATATATTCATAAATATATATGTAATTCAACTCCGAATAACATAATACACAAATAGTGATGTTTACTATTATACATAACATGTTGTTATTGTCATACATATGAACCTGATTGACTAAACTGACACAAAAGACATATGAAGGGACATAATGTACATAATATAATCCATATGGAATGACCATGTATAATTAATCATGTCTAGCTCTACTTTTTCCATGATCATATAAAAAAATATCCCACTAAAACCCATGAATAATGCACTATGAACTACAAATATTTAGTTCTTTCCCTTTTTCTATATCACAAAAAAACATCACAAATTCTATATTTGATAAATTTAGTGTTTTTATAAATCATAACTGTTAGTATATCACCATGTACCCTGTAAAAATCCTTTATGAAATCTAATGTACAAAAAACATTACAAAATAAAATCTCAAATAATATAAAAGTTGTAAATTGTTACTATAAAACATAATTAGTTGAGTGAAAATAAATATTCTCTAGGAACAAATGAAATTTGTTCTAGTATACTAAATTATCCAACAAAAAAGTTCAATACATAATATTTGATATCATAATATCTATAATAAAATAGTTGGCTTCTTCTAGCTGAAAAAACACATAATTAACTTGAAAATTATTTTTTCATGTAATAATGTATCCTACATTAAAAGACATTCATAGTAGATAAATACAAAAAATAATTTTAAAATTTCCTAATTTATCTCTTAAAAGGGTTTATGAGTTTTCAATTCACCTAAATTATAAAAACTATATTATATTTTTGTGGGACCTCCTATAATATTCCACTAGTGTTTTTTGAGGGACTATATGTGTGTATAATGTGTAGTATGAGTGAAATTTCAATTGGTATACTGAATACCCATGCACAATTGATGTCTAACAATTCGTATCATATAATATTATAAAAAAATAATATAAAGGATTATATCATAGGAATTAAAAGATATTTCTTAATCATCCCCATCTAGGTTGTAATTCACATGTAATATGAAACATTTATATACTTTACCTCCAATTGAAATAAATAAATAAAATGTATCCAATGTATGTATATAATTCATCAGGTTTATTGGAAGAATATTCATTTTAAAAACCATATTCTTATAAATCTAAAATATTTTTCATTAATTTTTTTTAAAGGCATAAAATATGATTAAGAAATATGTTTTAGTAGATATGAATTAAAAAAATGACACATTCTTAATTCATAAGTGTAATGTTGATATTAATATTAATCTATGTGTTTCACAACATTGATTATTACTCACCATGGATAAAATACATCCATTAAAAGATGATAAACTATTAGGGGAAAATATAAATAAAATAATAAAATATTATTGTCTAGGAAATCCTCTATTTCATATTTAACCATTAGTATCACCAATAGGAAACTAAACCCCATAGTGAGGAAGATTAAAATTAACTGATAAATCATTATGAAATATGGTTAATAATAAATAAGAACAATTATATACAAAGTGAGAGTGGAATGAATGAATATTTTAGTAAGACTATATGTGAGTGAAGGATGGTTGTTGAAAATTTGGTCTTTTCCAATATGTTCATTGTTCATATATCTAATATGTATACTATAGTGGATTACTTTTATGTAATTAATTTAAAATTCAGATTGAAAAATATTTGATATTAAAATATTATAATTGTATGAATTCAAGTGTTACATGTAAATATTAACAATATTGTTATTAAAAGATGATATGACATAAATATCAAATTGAAATAAATATTTTAATATTAATCAGGAATTAAATTCAAATTTCAAATTATAAATAATTAATTTAAATTTTATTTGTTAAAGTGTATTCAGTATAAAAGTAATATTACTTTTTTTAATGAACAGTTTTTCTATGTATTGTATTTATTGTCCAAATATATTAAATTGAACACATATAATATATTATTATATCTGAAATAATATATTCCAATATTTTAAAATATAAATTCATTTGAAATAATATTAATAACACATAATCTATAAAAGGTCATTTTTTAAATTATTGTTATTTTCTGATATATTTTTTATTTTCAAAAATAATATATATATATATATATATATAATTTTTAAGAATAATTATATAAAAAATGAAAATTTGAATTTATAATATTAAAATTTACTTAAAATTAATTTTTTACCTTTTTATGAAAATGTTTTTTTAGTTAAAAAAAGCGATTTTTTTGCAAAACTAATTTTTTATAACAATACCATTTTGAACTAAATTGTTAATAATATTTTTTGTTGATATAATATTTAATAAATAAATAAAATTATTAATTTTAAAATATTATGTGATATTATAAATCTCATTTGAATCATTTTTAGAACAAATTTAAAATGTTGGTTTAATACAAAAGAATTTTTTGTTTTTTATTTAAATTGATTATTTTCAATGTGAGATTTGGTTTTGTATTACCACAAAATCCTCATAAAATTATAATAATTTTTAAGAACCATATATATGTCATGTTAATTTCTAATTTTAATTATAATTCGTTAGACATCAATTTTATGCTTAAAACGCAATTTTGTAAAACACATTTTTATACATTATGTGCGGAAATCATAGAAATATATTTTCAATCCCATTTAAATTTTATTTATTAAATGACTGAAAAAAATAAATATTAAAATTTAAATTATTTAATGGATAATTATTAATTTATTTCATTAAATTTAAATACTACAATTAAAACTAAGTTTCCATAGTAAATATAATTTAAGTTAAAAGTTAAAAGGTTAATAGATTAAGCCAAAACAATCAAGGTTACCTGAAAAATGACTTCTTGAGGTGATTATAGACCAAAAATAACTTTCCATTCCATCTTTAATTATTTCCATTGATCATTGAATTGAAATATTACTTCATTGAAAATATAATGGTTATATCCAAATCAACCCTTATCTTGACTTACAAAAAGGTAACACTTCCACCACTACAAGAATAAAAAATCCTTCACATTTAATATTGAAAATAGAACATATGGATCTAAAAATAACCATATCATACTTTCAAAATCTTTTGGTCCCCATTTTTTTCATAATTCCACTATTTCCATGTATTTTTTCAAGAGAAAATGAATCTTTCAATGTAAAAATTACATTCTATTAGTCTTTAATTTTACTTTACTCTTTTTAAATTCATCTCTATCTATATTAGAATAACTACATTGGTATCATTAGTAAAATTAAATTTATTTTTTTAATGATAAAAAAGTTATTCAATTATTTCCATCAACTAAAAAAGAAAAATAGCATCGATCATGAGGACGTACAAACTTCTTCATTCACGAAGTGATGTTTCTCTTTTTTCATCAACACCTATGAAGACTAGTATCATGTATAGATTTTATGAGTAACTATTTTTTATATGCAAAAAATAAAATTCCAAATGTAGCATTTTTTAAATATCATAATTTATTCTTTTCATTGATAAATGGGATCATTTATCTTGCATACATGTAGACTACCACATACCCAAATGATAAATTTCTTGTGTCATCATCTACCATCAATGATGGTTCCTATAACATATTTAGGTAGTTTAAATGATTTTATTGACATGATTTAGCATCTTATATTTCCTATTGTAGTTATTTAATACATCCCCATAATCAAAAAATCATTATAACATGTTACTATTTTCCTTGAATTAACTACCCATGAAAATGATGTTAAAATGTTAATGTCATAAATTATTATTGGAATGTAATAAAATTTTTATATAATTTAATGATAATATTTTATATATTTATAAATTTTTTTAGATGGTTTTTGTTGATTTTTAATTTTTCTTACTAAAATATCACCTTTTGATCGTTAAGCACATTGAAACCTATTTCATCTTGATTTCAATTTCCACAAGCCCTTTTCATTTATTTCAATGATTGAAAATTGGAAAAAGGTAATCATTGAAAAACAATTATTATTTTTATATATGGAATGATCTATGAATGATGAACCTAAATCCATTTAGTGAGAGTAGATCTCGCCTTCAGAAAGTTTTTCCGAAACAAACAACTGCAGGTTCTAAAACCGGATAATGAAAAAAACATTAATAACGTGGTTTATTTTTAATATATTATTATAAATAACTAGAAAAAGGTAATTATATTTAAATTAATTTTCCTAGATAATTGATTATGATAATTTTTTCATTATAAAAGATTCTAAACGACATCCATTGAAATCATGTCTAATAGTATGGGAGTAAGAAACATACAATCATTTTTTGGAGTTATACAACTTCTTTTTGAACATTTTTTTCAAAGTCATTCCCTTTTCAATGTTTCTATCTTTTTTATTTTTTATGAAAAATATTTTTTACTCTAAATACATTTCCATTAATGGTTTTATTAAATCATATTTAAAAAAGGATACATTTTTAAAAGATACTTGTGACATTAAATTTCACAATGAAGAATACAACTTGTTTTAAAATATATATTTTCATGACTATGTTTTTATTATCATCAATATTATATACCTAAAATAAAGCTATGATTCATGTTACAACCTATATTTTTATTATATTATGTGGTTATTTTGAGTGATCTTGTTTTGGTATCAAAAAATTTTCTATATAATGTTAAATTATACTATTTTGATGTTTTAAAAGTCTCCTTTTATTTCAATGGTATTATTATGAAAATTGAATGATTATTTGGATGTTATATGAAACCCAATTTATTTCCATGGGTTATTTATGTTGTGAAAAGTGAATTTTATTATGTGTCAGACATAATTATGGATGAATGACATGTGGGGTCCTATAGAACCCTTTAATTCATTGGTTATGAGTTTATATATAATTAGATATGTATTCATATGTATATTTTTTTTATCATAAAAATGGTCACTAATTGTGTGGCTTAAGAAATAAATGATTTCGTATAATAATATTTGTTATATACTAAAATATGTTATTCATTATCATATTACTCTCCCTATATTAATGATTTAAAATATATTACTTAACCCATGTTATAGTAGTTATGTTTTTGTGTTGATATTTTTTTCATTATATTATTATGCCATGTACATTGAAAATCACTTTTGTTTTAATTTTACTACTGATGATGTTATGTTATTTTAATTATGATATTGTATTTAATAATTATCATGAACTCATAATTGATATAATTTTTATTCACCCTACATAGAGTGTTTGATAAAATCTACATATTATACATTCATTCCACATGTTGTGGGGATAAGTGTTACTAATGGGTTGTCTAAAGGAGGGTCTATTACTATGAATTTATGGAGAAATTATTTAGTGTTTTAAAAAATAAGAATATTATGTAGCTTTATCCAATTAGATTGCACCTATAATTCCTTATAATATTATTATTTATGAAATTAATGGTTTCAGATCATATAATGGATTTAAAATAAATTTATGACTATCATGAGTCACTACAAATAGTATCAAGTTAGTGTTCATTTATTTTTGGAGATTCATTCAGTTACCTATGGTATTAGGTTTATAAGACCGTAGTGAAAACCCAAAACATGTTTATAAGCATATGGGGTATCCTAAAATATTGTAAAATTATTGTGTATATTATTTCTACACATACATAACTATCTATATTATGGTATGTGGATATAGTCTTTGGAAATTTTTTTGATTTATCTAATAACCTTGACTAAAGAATATTGGTTATTAACTATAATGTGACATGGTGTATGAAATAGTGCACTAATAACATATATCACTGGTTAATTATGGTAGAAATTCTTTCTTTGATATCATACTCATTAAAAACCATTTTTTTGGATTAATTTCATGATTACATTGTTGGATTATGTTAAAAAGTGCAAGAAAACTCAAACTGATGTTTATCCAAGAAAAATATATGTTTTACTATAAAATATTGATTAACATGATAGTTTTAGTGTAAAAGATGATTTATGGTTGAATTATTTTCATTATTTTTTTCGTCACTAGTGTTAACTCTTTTTTAGATTTAGACTAGTTTATAAGCTTATGGAACTAGGTTAACAATTGGTGAATGGGACAATACATATATTTTCTCGATGAATAATCCAACAAAATGAGAAATTTAGTAAACAACCTATTATTACACTAAACCAACTATCACTAAATATGATTATGAAAATGAATATAGATGAATTCTATGACACACAAAATAAGATAAACATCGAGTCTCAATAAAGATCAAGGGATGAAAATAATGAAGGATTTTTTAAAAAAAATCATAAATGTTTAACATGTGGAATAATCACTAAGTGAATTTTATCAAGTGGAGTTTAAGATAATTTACTCGAGGAAGATAGGGTTATTGAGCATTAAAATTTCAAGGAAAAATGAAGATTCATGTTAACATCACGGAATGAAATAGAGTAGATCACATAACATTGTTGGCAATTCATTGAATTACATGTGATGAACATTATAATTATCCATTTCAATGCCCTAATAAACATGGTTACCGTGATTTTAAGAATCACTGACCTCAAATACCCGGAGGATAATGGAATGAATATGTAATAACTACTTCCAATGTGTATTATGATATTTAATTTTCACATGCACTTCAATCTAAAGCTATAGATGTCTTGTTGGAATTTGATTCAAGGAAATCAAGTATATCAAAGAAGTATTAATTGGTCATTAAATACCCAACTCAGTTATGTGATTTTCAAAAAAAACTTCTAGAGTATATTTTATATTTATGAAAGTTTAATTAATATGATTGTTAATAATTGATATCATATTATCCATATTTTATTGAAATTTAAAATAATTTTTTGTTGGATTTTTTCCCTCCACTAATAAAAAAATTATCTTTAGTAATTAAGACACATTTCATATAAATATATGAAATTATATCAATTAAATAATTATAATAATAACCCTTTAGTAACAACTTTTATAATGTGATTCATCATACTAAATAATGATAGACTTTAGGCCCTAATAATCGATGAAAACAAAATAATGGGGACATTCCTATTATAAGGAAATAGATATGTTTCCAATGTTTCTAAAGTTCATATATATTTTGAAACTAAATAATTATTAATCCCTATTATTAAAATTCCCTTAGATATTTATTGAATTTTATGATAATTATAATTGTAAAGACAAAACTTATTTAGGGGGTATATATAACACCCAAAGTTTCTAGAAGAATATTATTTTTATAAACCATGTTGTTATAATTATAAAAAAATTTAATTTAATTGAAAATTATTTACAATAACTATTATATAATATGAATTAACTCTAAAACCACTATAATCATTCATAAGTTTAATGTTATAATAAAACACCTAAAACTATGTATTACACCCCATGTATTATTACTAACCATTGATAAAATACATATATTTAAATTGCATAAATAAATAATGGACAATTTATTGAAAATAATAAAATCATAATGGCTAGGAAATCCCATGGATCACCCTCTTCCTTAATCTCACATATGTACGAAATACCACTTCCATGAACAATGTGTTTTTTTTCTTCATCGTCATTCATTGATAGTTACTATAGGGGATTTAATGAGTATATATGATATTGGTGACATGATTATGATTATATATATATATATATATCATATTATCCTTATAAAAATTTTCTCCCTTACACATTATATCATTATAAAATGATACCATTTAGGTTTATTTAACTGACCATGTAAATGATGTTATAATGACTAAAACAAAAATGATTATGAGATGTCATATTATTGAAATATCATGTAAATATAATATAATATAGTTTTCATTATTGTAATGGAAATGTGTTTTATATATTTATAAATATTTATTAATTTATGAAATTTCTATTATTAAAAATGTCAAAAACTAGTCCATTTCAATTTTCATTTTCATAATCTGTATCGTTCATTTCACTAAATAAAAATGGGACATATGTAAAAATTAAAAAAATGGTAATTTTATATTTAATGATATGATAATTATTAATGTGAGAAAACTTATTGATAATTTATCCCATCATTTTGATGCTTTTATGAAATAATCAACAAAAAGTTTTAATACTTGAAAATGAAAAGAATCTATAATTGGGTGATATATTTTTAATTTTTGAATATAAAAATTTATAAACAATATTTAATGTTTAAATAAATGTTTTGATATATGTTTGTAAGATTATTATGATCATTATATAGTTGGTTAACTCACATATGTGGAAAAAAGATTAAGGGTAAGGGACATGGTAACTAAAACTCATTTCTTTGAGTTATAAAATTTCTTAATGAACTTTGTTTTTCCAAGTCATTAATTTTGTAATAATGTTATCCAAATTTATTCTAGGGAAAAATATTTTTTGAACAAAATAAATTTCCATGAAAAGTATTTTTCTCATATCAGAAATATATTTTTTGAAAAGGGATATGTAACTATTTATTTTATAATGGTGAATAAAAAATGATTTCAAAAAATAATACATTTTGTGATTTTTGTTTCATTATTTTAACATCTGGCCACCTATAATAGGGTTATAATTCATGTTTCACCCCATATTTTAATTTTTTACGTGATTATTTTGGTTGATATTTTTTTGGTCTCAAATTATTTAGCTCATGATGTTTTTTTAGAATATTTATATGTTTTAAAAACCTATATTATATCCATGAGTGTTTCAAAATATTTAAACACTTTAAATTAAGATGCTTTATGAAACTAAATTTACTTTCATGGGTTCATTATGATGTGAAAAGTGATTATATTTTTATATGGATCACATATGCATTGATGAATGATAGTTATAGTTATTTATCACCCTCCAATTCATTGGTAAGTGTTTATATCTCTTAAAATAGGTATTAGTGATTTCATTTTAGTTACTCGTAATCATAGTCACTAATGGTGTGGCTCGTGAATTTATTTTCTCCCTATGATAATGTTTTTCCATATTTATTAGATGTTGTTAAATATGATCATATTCTATAATTATTCACATTTTATTATAAATATTACTAATCCATGTTATAGTTTTTATATCTTCATGTTTATATTTTGTGGCTTTATGTTCTCATGACATGTATTTTGAAGCAAACATATGTTTTATTGTTATTACTAGGGATTTTATGAAAGTTTTATTATGATAGATTTTAACATATTCTCATGATCCTGTTCTTGATGAAATTTTTATTAAAACATTGTTGATCATTTTAACTCACACTTTCTTATTTTTCCATTACACATGATATAAGGATGATTCTTACTAGAGATATGCCACAATGATTAAAATGTCCCATCTTTTCTAATAGGTACATTCAATAAGTATATGGTTTAAATTCATTTTCGAATTAAGAATGTTTCCAATGGGATTCAAGGAGGTCTTGGTGTGTCCAGGGCTTGTTCAGAGCCTACAACCCAAATTTTGTAAAAAGAAGACTAGGTTTCACGATTAGTAGAAATCATGCTACCCAGCTCGCATGTTTTCTCTAAGAGAGTAGTTACACATACTAAGGTGTTGGTGGATACATTGTATGTATTAAACTTTGAGGCCACATGTGATGATCCCTACATGATTGTATACCCTCGGGATATAGTTGTTCTGCAAATGCTACACATAATTATCCAACATGTGTGCCTAGCCCAGGCGGTGTTCCCCTTGGTGTAGAACACAACACAAAGATGAAGCAAATTTTGAAAAATTGTGTAGCTAAACCATGATATATTTCCTATGTATATGTTTTATGTTTTTTCCCCTAAAATTTCTTCAATCCTCAAATCCATTTTCCCCATAAATTTCTTCTTCCAGAAGCTGTGTGAGCATCCTCCTCCCCTCCCCGTAGGGTTTTTTATATCTCCTTCAATAAGACTCCAAATTTCATGAATTCTGAATCAACATAAATATAGAGGTTCACTCTATGATCCTATCCCTTATATTTCTCATTATTTCTAACATATTTTCCATAATTTAGGTGTGATCACATTTTCACTATTTTCATGGTGTTTGAAAATTTCTTCATTTTCTCTCATTTTAGCTCGATTTAATCATCGACAATGGATGAGTGTAGCGAAACTACATCAAGGATGGTGGTATATGTATTTTCCACTCATTTTTCCTATTTTTAATGGATGAATCATTATTCTTAATTCCCAAAGCATCCATATATTCTTGAAATATGATTAATAAAATAATTTAACGAGTTCCTCATGTTATTTTTGACCTTACATTTTGTAGAAAACCATCAATGGGATGATAGTCATGAAATTGGCCACCCCATTGGTTGTCCCACCTTAATGGACTAATCTCCCATTCCACGAGTCATTTACCACCATGTGTGTGTTTCTAGATTGATTAATGGCCTGATTTATAAGATGATTTATGATTAATTATGATCCATTAGTTAGACCCCATTGGCTATTCCCCGTGATTTATGCCTTATGTAATTGATTTACATTTATTCAATATAGTTTGACTTATACATGAGCATGTAGACTTTTCCCATTTGGTTATACCTTATACCTCATGTACTATTGCCTCATGGTTTGGCTTACTCTATGTGCCTTGTCTGTCACAACATTATAAACCTTGTTCTTATTTCCATAGTTGATGGACTCAAATTGTATAACTGGAATGGCTTGGTTAGCATGTGATATTTAATTTCTTAATGATAACATGTGATTATATATGTTATGAATTGTGATATGTGATTTAGTATCAATGCCTCTCCTACTATGGTCCTGCAGAGAACATGGGTCTAGACTTAATGACATCGTGGATGCACTCTCCATGTTCGATTTGGATCAACATGAAGCACTAGGAGTGATACTTTGTTATGTATTGTGTGGGATCTTCAGTCTCATTATTTATACTAATGGGTGACATCATTTTCCCAATGGTGAAATGGTAAATTGACCAGTTTGAAAGAATAATACATCATTCCATTGGTGATACCATGTCTTATATGTGAGAAACATGGTACGAATATAGATTCACCATTCCATGAGTGAGAAAATCGAATACTTAATGAGTTTTTTTATCTGGACTTAGTGGTATTAGTTATATCATTATTTCATATTGTGAACCTTGGATTATTGTTAGACTTCCTTGGAAAATCTCATGTATCCATCATCAGATTTCATTTATTTATTTCTTTTGTCATATGTTATTAATCTTATTCATATAATCGGAATTTTTTTTAAGATTAAAGGTAAATGTGACCACCAAGATGAAGATCATGATTGGGGTATGCTTACCTTGTTTTCTTTATTTACAATGACCTACACACACTATATCACTTATATAGGTACCTTGTTTCAAACATATGGCTTAGTTAAAAGTAGGTGGTATCATTGAGGAGTCTATTTAAGAAACTAGAATGAAACATTTATTTACTTATTTATATACATTTATTAATAATTTATGACACACTATTCATTTATTTATTGCATGAAATGCATTTTCCTATAAACTGTTGTTGGTGAGATACTGAGATGTTATCTCACACCCTACTTAGGACTCCTATGAAACCCAAGAAGACATCATAATTTTGGGTATTGATAAAGGGAAGTGTATTAATTACTATTCATGAATGATTTACAACATTATGAAGGAGTACATGGTTGATGACCGATCATATGCTCAAGATGCTAGATATAGTAGTGTTTGGTCTTTTTGGACTTTTTTATTGTTATTATATATCATGTGTTATATTCATGTATCACATGATCCGCATTCAATATTATTATATATTCACATGAAATAGGTTTAATCATCATTATATCTATTTATTTATCTAGATTTATATTGTTTCTTATATTACTTGGTTTATTTTTATTATTTTTTTTGTTGTCTATTTCTTAATTCTGGTTCCACTATTTGTTATCTATTATTTCTACTATAATCACTCTAGTCTATGATGGAATATTCTCCCAATAGACACACCCTATTACATAACTTCTATTCATAATCATATGGAATTCATGGAGGTGAGTATGAGGTCTTTCATAAGCATCGTCTTATGGAACTTTTGAGTGAAAAATAGTGTGGGATTATACAAAGTGTTATCAAATAACCCTTTTCTTTTTTCATTACTTTTTTTAGAAAGAAGGATTGGAAATTTGGGATTGGGAAATTAGAATGTTCCTAGGGGTAGTGAACCCATGCATAAGGAAACCATAATTTACTAGGCTGTGTAAATGATATTATTACATGCATTGGTTACAGTTTCAGGGATTTCACTATCGGACGATTTACTTCCATTATGTTTATTTTACTATTGATTATATTACTAACAAATTGGTATTTCTCATACCATGGCCTGATGACATGGGGAATAATAAATCATGTATCATATTAGTCTCTATAGTGATTAAAATGTCATTGATTATGTCATTACATATTTACTTCTCAGGTTTCATCGCCATTGATGCATGTGCTTGTTGTAGATACCTGATTATATATATAGGAATGCACCAAAATTTCTTACCATAATGAGTTATGGTTTAGATTAAACTGACGAAATATTACAATATATCATGTTTATGGGCACTTACAAATTGGAACTAGTGATCCATATAATTCAACCATTTGAATGGATTTAATTACATAAATGAGTTAAAATGAATAAAAACATAAAAAATGAACTAGTAAGGTTTTTTGTTTAATGTGAGACATTATCCTTTACCCAAACATAGTAGGGGGTAGTAGGATATGTCTCTGATGTCTCTACTAATACTTATGTGAATGTATCTTTTCATATATACTAGGAACCCTCAGTATGATTTTAACTATGTCGTGTTTTTGGGAGGCCTTGTGCCTTCCCTTTATTTACGACCTTCATTATTTTCTTTCTATATCTATTATAAATCTAGTTTGAGGAATGTTTTTGAAAATTTTAGTGATATACACACAGTGAAATTCTCATGATGTATGTGAAGAGAGAGTTGATGAGAAAATTCCAAAGGTGTTGGGACATAACCCACCTATACTACCTTCTATAACGCCACTTGAGGTACCTCCTGTAGATCCTTCAGCTGGAATCGATGCTCAGTTTCATGATATTTTTTGTTCAATTCATAATATTTGTTTAGAGTTAACCTAGTCCCACCCCAACTATGGCTGAGCTATGTCCAAACTTTCAGTAAGAGCATACTCCCACCATATCGAGGCCAAGAAGACCTTAGGTTACTGAGTCATGGCTAGTATCCAGGGAATCAATCATTAACTATCACGAGACACCACTATAGTAGAGTATAATTCTATCTATGTACATGTCACATGATTCCACCTAGCATTAGTGGGACATCCTCTCTCACGCTTAGAATTTTTGGGGTATGGTCGGTGAAGACTTCTAGATGAAATTTCGTTATTACTTCATCCCACAGACTTTGATAGCATACCATGGCAAGGAATTTATAAATCTTCATTCATGAACTTTGGTCATTCCATAGAACTCAGCTTTCTTCGTTGATATCCAGACATTCACACTATCTCTGACCAGTGATTGGTTTATGAATATGAGGAATTTTGAAGATGGGATTGTATACACTATCCAGCCGTATGTGAACATCTTCTATTTGACTACCTTTATAGAAATAGTGAATCACGACCTAATCACAAAACAAAATTTGATAAAATATGGAAATGTGAACCTGAGTGGTGTTGTTCTGAGGAAGGGAGACTAATCTTCTTGTAGTTGGAAGCTCTATTTTTTTTGCACATGGGGGTAGTACTAGCGAGGTAAAACAAACTAAAATTATTATGTTTTTTCACCAGTGTGGAAGGCCATGCCATAAGATTCTCAGTATATAAGAAACTTGATTTAGTGGTGATGTTTTTATAGGATGGGTGACCTTCAATTCTTCTTATTGTCTTTACCACTAGTAACTACGAATAGGGGATCTGTGCTGACACCTCAATAAGGTATAGGGTCCACAACATCATTTCAGACTAGGTTTTGGACATTTATCAGCCAATCAGGCCATGGTGGAGGTGGATATGGCCATGTTAGTCTGGTTTTAGAGTTTCAACATGAGTATAGTGGACCTACATAGGCTAGTTAGGTAGAATCTGAGCACATAAATTCCACCCAAATTTATATAGTTTAGAATTCAATTGAGGAGTAGAGTCTAGGTCTATCTATGGTTAGAGTTATGATTTTGGTATACTCCACTTTAGTTTATACCCATTTGATACATGTTCATCACATTATTTTTTATTTGAAATGGTTGTGGAAAGTATGAGACTTATAATTGAGAACTTATGTGCCTTCATGTCTCTCGATATGTTGTTAAGTGTCATATCAGATGGAATATAATAGTGTCTGAAGTGGCCCCTTGAAATTGGTGGTTTCCATTTATTATGAAGTTTCTTCATCCTCACGATGACCAGCTATGATGTCAATCTAGTTTTGGAATGACTCATGCCTTATCAAGCCCTATTGGATTCCTATCACTAGTGAGTGTCCTTCACATCACCTGATGGTATCCCGTAAATCAATAAGTGAGAGTGAGATATCCATGAAATTCGAGTTGCACCCGAGAATACTATGATAAGTGTAGTCATAGCCCAGATGGAGATTCAATTTATGAGTGATATGGGAATGCAGTTAGTATAATTCAATCCTATAATGGATCATTTAAGATATGTCCTCAATGATGATTTATCTTGCTTAAATCATACGATATAGGATTATTTCACCATCAATTTAGTTCTAAATTTGATACTAGGGTCAATATAATGTCTTGGACCCTCCTAGTTTATTACTTTGCGAAAAACTCAGTCCCACCGAAATGGTGGCACTGGTCACGGTAGCACCATGATGGTGGCACCAGTCAGGGTGGAACCACTTATGGTGTCTCACTGTGATGGTGGCACCACTTATGATGTATCACCGAACCGGTGGCACCACGATAGTGGCACACTGAAAGATTGGCACCGCTTATGGTGTCTCACTGAACTGGTGGCACCGTGACGGTGGCACAGATCACAGTGTCTCACCAAACCATGTCTCACCATTTTCTTTTTCCCAGTCTCCCTAGTTTTTCTATTTTCACTCCTGCAACGTATATTTTTACATGAATGTGTTTTAATACCCATTTCAATGCCATTAAAATCCCATAAATGATATCTAAAATCCCCCAAGATCCGAAATACCCTTGACTTACCAAAATGTGTGCATTTTCCTCAGTGTCACACCCCTTTCCCCATACTTTTCGGTTCCGCCCCTATTGCGCGTTATCTTCTAATTTGAGGAAACAATTTAGCGTACAGTCATTATGGCCACCTCTCCTATGAGAATTATTAAATGAAAATTAATTCCATAATGTGTAACCACCCAATCGCGTGGTGAAACCACAATCCTCCTTTAATCCATTCAAAAATAAATATCTTGTAACTCCAAGATCTCACCTTTTTATCGCATGGGAAATTCTTCTTCTTCTTCATAATCTTCTTGGTTGGTATCCTTTTCTTTCCTTGTGTGTTTGAAGTCCCCCCTTTCTGAGGATAGTGGTGCCCCTATTCTCGAGATTTTTTCCCACCCTTGGAGTCCCTGAAGTTCCTCCCCTGCAAGTCGTGCATCCCCAGTTCTCGGTGCATGGAGAGAAACTTTGATTGTTGATCATCTAGGTAGGGTTCTTCCTTCATCTCTCTTTACTATGTATCATGCAGGGCGGGTATGCAAATTTTTCTATGGGGATGGATGAAACCAAACCATAAATAAGATAAGAAACAAACTTTTAAATAATTGTGGGGTGTGTTTAGTGGTTCCAATGTACTATTTTTCAATTGCGTATATGTTGTGAATTAGATGGATTTATGTCCAATGAAAATTGTGGTCGTTGGTGGTCATTCTTTTTGCACTAATGAACCTTTGTCCTCTGGATAGTTTTGTGATTGAATGGATTTACATGGGAATTGGTTAATCACATAAAGTCGATTGATAAAATGAATGTCCAGTGAACAATAATTCTTGTGTGATCACCCCGGGTAACTTAACGGAAAAGAAGGGATTAAATGAATAGTGTGTTAAAACTGGAAACCCCTTCTTTTCTCTATTTTGGTGAATGTGTGGTTGTTCGGCTAGTTCATCATGGGGTGACATGGATGGGGATGGGATCCCCTATTGTGGTGCAGTTGTTGGTTTTTGGATCTAAGGTTGTGTGGGGCCATATGTTGGGGCTTGGTTTCGTTCTAGCACATCGAGTTATCTCACAGATCCCTTTTGTTGTTGTGTCTTTAAAAGAGAACCGGGTGTGAATGCTTAAATTGATGTTGGACTGTTTTCTTTTCCTTGCCTCATGGCTATGCCTATTAATTTCCCAGTATTGAAGAACTAATTTAAATTTAATAACTTAAATATGAAAATGAGAATCGGTTCAATGAGAATTTCTTTTCCCAGAATGAGTCATGACTTGGTCTAGGGTATTATGTGGTTTATAAGTAGTAATGATGGTGTTTGTGTATAGGCTGGTTAGGGAACCCCTAGGTTGGGATGAGTTCATGTACCTATAAGTATAATTAAATTTTTATGTTTCTTTTTCGCACCCCACCCATGTTGAGAACTTTGTGCTGAACACCCCCATTTCATGGGGGCTATTTTTTCCAATCCTCTTATGGGTGGATGGTTATTAGCTCTATTTATACTCCCTTTCCCGAGTAACCCAAGTCTCTTTAGGTAGGATGTGATGGATTGAGGTCCATTATAGCCCTAGTTTCTTCTTCCAGGTTATGTGGTGGTGGTTGGCCCAAGTGTGTGTGGGCAGGTGGATTCCCAAGTGTCTTCGGGATGAGGCCCAGGTTTCTTCAAGCGTGGAAGTAGTTGTTCAGACCTAGGTGTGTGTGGGCATGTTTAAATATTTTTTTGTGTCCCAGGTGTTTCTAGGTGGGATGTTTGGTAGTGATATCCCAGGTGTTTTCGGGCGATATGTGCGGTTGTGATAGCCCAGGTGTGTGTGGGCAGGGAGTAGTAGTGGGACTGCAGTGAGAATGGCCGGAGAGGTCTGACACCTAGGATGTCTTCGATAACTAGTGAGAAAGTCGTGTGGGGTACCAAAACATCTATGTGTCGTTGCTATTACATTATTTGACTTCTGTTATTTGGGGAGTCTGCCTTGGTGAGGATGGGGTGGATATTTTCCTTGCTAGGTGCTTTGGTTGTATCCTTTTCTCATTGGCAATAGAATGTCTCCCCACTTGTGCATGAGAGATTTTGGTTTTCCAAAATGAGTATACTTGTAAACTCACTGTACGTATATAAACTATTTTCAGGTTTCCAGGATAACTTTGAGGATCGTGTGGGATAGTACTAGTTCGGACCTTGGGACAGTTGATGTTACTGTTTTTATTTTCATTGGTACTTTCCTTTTGGGTTTTCTTGTATTTTTGTATCATTTACTTATGTACATGCATATGGGTATGGTTTTCTTTTGGATTCACTTTTACCTTTAGTTTTGGGTGTTGTTGGGATTCACTATCTTATCTCCTGATCCTACTAAATAAAAAAGGTAATTCCTTCCATCTAGTGTGTGATTATACACCCTTGGTGCTAGTCGCCACTCTAGGACCTTTTGAAGGTGGGTCATAGGGGCCATTAGCTCTTCTTCAACTTGAAGAAGGAAGGGTCTGGCAATCTGTTGTCCCTTCCTTCATCTTGGTAGAGGGGGGTCGTGACAAAATGGTATCAATGGTGAGGTTGATGGTTGAGATATAGGATAGAGAATGGGGCTAGTCCCAGTGAGGATTTCATGGGATGGTTGGGAAATCGTGTAAGGAAATCATGGTGCATGAAATAGGATAGGGAAGACCAGGTAGGACATGGGATTTTAGGGCCCCCTGTGATCCGATGAAAGGACTCTGGGCATACTGAAAGACCAAGTGAGCCTACACTAATTGTAGGGTAAAGACCCTAGGAAAGGTACATGCATCATAATGACTTGTGTTCTTGTGTTTCTTGGGTATTTTTGGGATTTAAAATGAATAATAAGTCTAAGAAAATTTAAAATAAACCTTCTACAATTCTCTGGATCGAGAGTTCCTTGTTTACATTTCAGCTATGGAACCTGGACGACGACCACGAGTAGTGTAGGAAATCAAGGCCCATGAGGTTGACGTGGATGATCAGAAGAGTTCTAAATGAGAGGAGGAGGATGGCTAGTGGAAGTGGATGCTTTCTTCCTTTTAGTGGAAGACCCTCGGGAAATATAAAGGAAGCACCTCAAACATGGAAATGGAGAGCTGGCTCGAGGATCTGGTGATTTCTTTCATCTTGATTCGGGCTCTGACGGAGTACTGGGTTCCTCTTGTTGTACGCCAGATGCGGGGAGCAGCGCGTCAGTGGTGGACACTCTACCTTGGGTAGAAGAGGGTGGCTGAGGTTACGTGGACTATATTTTAGAGGGAATTCCGGGTGGAAATCCTATCATCCACGATGAAGGAAGAGAAGAGACTGTAGCTAATCTCCCTTCGGTATGGGAGAATGATAGTGAGGGAGTTCGGGATCATGTTCAACGATCTTCTTCTTTTTTCTCCGAACCTTTTCCCGGATGAGGAGTCCCGGGCGTGGCGTTTAGAGGAGGCACTCTGGCCTTCTCTTGAGTATGTTGTTACTCCCTTCACCCTACTGAAGTACTGGGAGGCCCAAAAGAAGGCTAAAGTGGTGCAGAGGATGCACACATGGGGAGGTATGCCGCGAGAGGGAAGCCATTTGGGATCATCAAATGGGAGGCAGTTAGCAGCTGGCTCTAGCGTCTGGGCCTTCTAGGATTCGGCTAGTGGTGAGCTGGCCCCAGCAGTTCCAGTTTCAATATCTTGGTCCTCGCCTCTTTCTTTTGGGCCAAGGACCGAGGTGTTTCATCTGTGGTAGTCATGGGCACCTTCGGAATCCGTTCCCGGACCGAGCACATTATAGTGGTGGTGGGTAGGTTCAGCTCCCACCTTAGTAGAATCAGCTTCTAAACATGCCCTTTCATCAGTATCAGCTGCAGTAGGGACATCGAGCTCCCACTCCTCCGAGGGTAGATGTTAAAAGAGGAGGTCGGCCTCATAGCGCTCCTCAAGGACCTTGACTAGGGCATGGTCGGGGAGCGGCTGACAACCGAGGGGCAGAGGAGCTGGGCGTGGACAGTTACACGCCGTAGTGGTAGTAATTCCACCAGGGCGGGAAGTCATTCGAGGTATGATCATATTGTTTAGTACTCTTTCCTATACCTTGTTTGATACAGCAGCTTCACACTCCTTTGTTGAACCCAGTCTGGCCCGTGCTCTATGTTTAGATGCTGAGAGACATCCCAGGCCCCTAGTTTTGAGTACGCCAATCGAAGGTCATACTCACTTGTTTTATGATTTCTAAGGGTATAGACTGATGATAGGGCCACATCAGTCTAGCCGAGATCTTCTACTATTGTAGATACAACCATATTATGTCATCCTAGGCATTGACTAGCTGTAATCTGTACATGATGTTATCAACTACTTATGAATAAGAGTCATGTTCTCCGATGAGAATAGTCAGCGTGTGACTTTCGCCGGTGACTGGGGTTTCTAGGAAGGCATCCGGTGAGTGAAGCCCCTCCTTTCCTTGTTAGCTAAGATGTTAGTGGAGTCAGCAGATACAGAGATGGTGGAAGTCCCGGGGATCATTAGTGAGTTCATGGACGTCTTCCCTGAAGAAGTGGAAACTCTACCCCCATGATGTGATGTTGAGTTCGAGATAGACTTGCAAACCAGTGTCCGTCCTATTGAGATGACACCTTATCAGATGGCGCCTTCTGAGTTACGGGATTTGCTGATTCAGATTGATGATATGATGAATAATGGTTTTGTCTGACCAAGAAGGTCATTGTGGGGTGCTCCAATCTTGTTCGCAAAGAAGTCAGACGGTGGTCTCAGGCTCTGCATAGACTACCGGAGGCTGAATCAGGTAACGGTAAAGAACCGTTACCCCCTCCCGAGAATAGATGTCTTTTTTACCAGTTAAAGGGGGCATGATGGTTCTCCAAAATCTACCTATGGTCAGGATATCACCAGTTGAGGGTGAATGAGGGTGACACCTTGAAGACATCCTTCAGATGCAGATATAGGAATATTGAGTTTGTAATCATGCCATTTAGAGTGACGAACGCACCGGCTGTGTTCATTGGGCTCATGAACTCCATCTTCCGGGTGTATCTGTACTGGTTCTTATTCGTTTTTATTGACGACATCCTGATCAACTCAAGATCATAGGAGGATCATTTTGATCATCTGAGAACGGTTTTAGAGTTCCTTCGACACCACCATCTCTATGAGAAATTGTCTGAGTGAAAGTTCTGGATACGAGAAGTGCACTTCCTTAGGAACATGATGTCCGAGAAGGGAATAATGGTGGACCCATCAAATGTCAAAGTGGTTGTCTCTTGGGCAGCGCCCAAGAACATGGTTGAAGTTCGTAGTTTTCGAGGTCTGGAAGGATACTGCTGAAGGTTCATGCCCAACTTCTCTTGAGTTGCGCACCTTTGTCATCCTTGACCAAGAAAGACCAGGCCTTCGTGTGGAGTGGACAGTGCGAGACCTCCTTCAATTATCTAAAGGGGAATATGGTTAGTTCCCCAGTGCTGAGGTTTCCATAAGTTGGGGTGACGTTTGAGGAATTCTGTGATGCTTCAGGGCAAGGATTAGGGTGTGTGCGGATGCTACAGCGGGGGGTGATATCTTATAGGTCTAGGCAGTTATGTCCCCATGAGGGTAACTATGCCACCCATGACTTGGAGATTTTATCGGTAGTGTTCACACGAAATTTGTGGCGGCACTACCTCATCAGGGAGCACTTCGTGGTCTTCACGAATCACAAGAGATTGAGGTATATCATCTCCCAATGGGACCTCAAATTGAGAAAGTGAAGGTGGAGGGAGTTTCATTAGGAAAATGATATAGAAATTTTCTACACCTCATGAAAGGGGAATGTGGTGGCTGTTTCCTTGAGCCAAAATTCGTAGAAGGATGCGGTTTGAGAGTCGGAAGATGCTTAGAAGGGGATGTAGGAGTTCACTTCCCTACACCTAGATACAATAGTGGATAAGGGTATAGGTTGTTTGTTTAAGATGAAAGTGCAGTCCTCTCTGTTGCAGAAGGTGGAGGAGTCTCATTGGGGAGACTTAGAGCCTGAAGTGATGCACGATCGTGTTAGTCAGGGCAATTCCCTAGAAGGTTGGTCGGAAGAAGGGAGAAATCAGATGATGTGTCATGGGATGTTGTTCATCCCGATGGAAATCCACAAGAGAGTTCTTCGTGAGTTTCACAACTCACCTCTGGCAATGCACCAATAAGTTTCCAAGATGTATCGGGGCTCGAGGGGTCAGTTTTGGTTTCCCAGGGTGAAACGGGCAATGGCAGAGTTTGTGCCAAGGTGCATGGTGTGTCAGCAGTTGAAGTCTGAACACTGCATTCCAAAAGGTCTGTTACAGCCTTTATATGTACCCGAGTGGAAGTGGGATAACCTATCATTGTATTTCATCACCAGACTACCCAAAGTTCAAGGTGGTTGTGATTCCATCTGGGTAGTGGTGGACCAGCTGACAAAATCGGCTCACTTCCTAGCAATCAAGGAGTCGAGTACGGTGGATACCCTATCACAATGGTACATGGATGAGGTGGTGTGGTTGGATGGTGTTCTGAGGTTCATATTCTTCGATTGGGATACTCGGTTTACCTCCCGTGTCTATAAAAGATTACAACATGCTTTTGAAACCCAGCTAGGCCTCAACCCTGCTTTCCACCCCCAGACAGATGGGTAGATAGATCACACCATCCAGATGACAGAGGATATGCTACGAGAATGTGTTTTAGACTTTGAGGGATCGTGGGTATGAAACATTCCTCTGGTAGAGTTGTCCTACAATAATAGCTATCACACTACCATTGGCATGGATCTGTTCGAAGCTTTGTACGGGAGGCTGTGGTGCTCACCCATGTGCTGGACAGAGGTCGGGGAAGCAAGTTTTCTTGGCTCTAAGTGGTTCAGAGCACGATGGAGAAGATTCATCTTATACAAGAATGGATGAAGGAAGCCCAGGACTGGAAGAATTCATATGCTGATAGTAGGAGGATACCCTTGGAGCTCGAGGTCGGGGACCACGTGTTCTTAAAGGTCTTCACTCGGCATGGACGACAGTGGTTCGACAGGGGGAGTAAGCTTTATCTTAGGTTCTTCGGATCCTTATAAGTGTTGAAGCATATTGTAAATGTGGCTTATCATCAAGTTCCACCATCTTCACTGCTGAGAGTGCACGACGTCTTCCATGTGTCTCTTCTCCCTCAGTATCTACAAGATGATTTTCACATCCTCGACTAGGGAAATCTAGATATCAAGGACGATGTGACATTCATAGAGAGTCCAGAGGGGATCGAAGATCAAGAGGATAAGGTTCCTCAGGGAAGAACCATACCCTTGGTTTGTGTGTTATGAAGGAATGGCGACCTTGAGAAGAGTACCTAGGAATGGGAGGCACAGATACGCTCCTAGTACCCATAGTTTTTTTGAGTGTTGTTCTATTCTATTTGAAACTTATTTGTGATGTAGTACTTAACCTTGTTATCTATGAGATGGTTTGTTCATCTATTCTTTGAATGTGCATGAATTTTCCTGACTATGGGGTGGGGAAGGATCGATCCCTATTCAAGACGCATTAACGTGGATGTGGTTAAACCCGTGCGGGTGAGTCAGTTCCACCCAAAGCAGACAATATCTTGACATGGAAGAAGGGACTCCCAAACCCATATGACTGGACAATACGTTCATTGAATCTTTATGTGGTTACTTGGGGGAGATGAGCAGTAGTGTATCCATAGTCATTCAAAAGATAGATGAGAAAGGGGTATTCCCAGATGTCAGGGAGGTTTACTCCTGAGAGGTATCTTCCGAGGTGGTTGTTCGGACTCCCTCTTTTTCCTTTGGTTCTAGTTTGATTCTCAAGGGAGAGAATAGTTTGAGAGGTATTTGATGTAATGGACTAGAACCTACTGGTCCAGTACTTTTCCAAAAACTTGGTCCCACTAAAACGGTGTCACTGGTCACGGTAGCACCATGACGGTGGCACCGGTCATGGTAGCACCACTTACGGTGTCTCACCCTGATGGTGTCACCACTTACGGTGTCTCGCCGAACCGATATCACCATGATGGTGGAACACCATAATGGTGGCCCTGCTAATGGTGTCTCACCAAACCGGTGGCACCATGATGGTGGAACCGCTCACATTGTCTCACCAAACCGTGTCTCACCCTTTTCTTTTTCCAAGTCTCCCGAGTTTTTCCAGTCTCTCTCCCGCCACATATCTTTTGACATGAAAGTGTATTGAAACCCCTTTCAAATCCATTTAAATCCCATAAATGATATCTAAAATCCAAAAATAGTCGGATGACCCTTGACTTACCAAAACATGTGTCTTTTCCCTGGTGTCACACCCCTTTCCCTATACTTTTCGGTTCTACCCTTGTTGCGTGTTATCTTCTTATTTGAGGAAACCAATTAGTGCACAACCATTATGGACACCTCTACGATGAGAATTATTAAATGACAATAATTTACATCATGTGTACCCACCCAACCACATGGTGAAACCACAATCCACCATTAATCTGTTCAAAATTCAATATCTCGTAACTCCAATATCTCACCTTTTTATCAAGTGGGAATTTCTTCTTCATATTCATCATCTTCTTCTTCTTGGATGGTCTCTTTTTATTTCCTTGTGCGTTTGAAGTGCCCCCTTCCTGAGGAAACTGGTGTGCCTATGCTAGTGCTTTTCTTCCCACCCTTGGTGTCCCCGAAGTTCCTCCCAAGCAAGTCGTGCATCCCCTGTTCTTGGTGTGTGGATAGAAACTTCATTTGTTGATCATTAAGGTAGGGTTATTCCTTTATCTCTATTTATAGTGTATCATGTGGGGCGGGTATGATGATGTCTCTATAGGGATGGATGAATCCAAACCTTAACGAAGATAAGAAATGGACTTTTAATGAATTGTGGCATGTGTTTAGGGGTGTTTTTGTACTCTTTTTCAATTGCTTATATTTTTTGAATTATAGGGATTTATGTCCTCAAAATATTGCGGTTGTTGGTGTTCCTTCTTTGTGCTCTAATGAACCTTTTTTCCTCTGGATAGTTCTATGATTGAATGGTTGTAGAAGGAAATTGATTAATCATGTAAAGTTGGTTGATAAAATGAATGTCCAGTGAACAAGAATCTCTATGTGATCACCTTGGTTGACTAAACGGAAAAGAAGGGATTAAATGAGAAGTGTGTTAAAATCTGGAAACCCCTTCTTTTCTATGTTTTGGTGAATGTGTGGCTATTCTTCTGGTTCCTTGTGGGGTGACATGGATGGGGATGGGATCCCTTGTTGTGGTGCAGTTTTTGGTTTGTCGATCTGAGGCCGTGTGGGTCCATATGTTGGGGCTTGGTTGGGTTTCAATACTTCGAGGGTTCTCCAAAATCCCTTTTGTTTTTGTGGCATTATAAGAGAACCGGGTGTGAATGATTAAATTGATGTTTTATTGTTTTCATTTCCTTGCTTCATGGAAATTCCTGTTAATTACCCAGTAGTGAAGAATTAATTAAAATGGAATCACTAGAATATGAAAACGATAATGAGTTCAATTCGAATTGCAATCCCAAAATGTGTTCTAACTTGGTCATGGTTGTTGTGTGGTTTATGAATAGTAACGAGGGTGTTTGTGTATAGGTTGGTTATGGAGTCTCATAGGTTGGGATGAGTTCGTGTTACCAATATTTATAATTACGTTTTTATGTTTCTTATTCTCACCCCACCCATGTTTAGCACTTCGTGCCGAACACCCCCATTTCATGGGGAGGGTGTTTTTTCCAACACTCCTATGAGTGGCTGGTTACAAGACCCTTTTCTAATCCCATTCTCGGGTAGCCCATGTCTCTTTGGGAAGGCTGTGATGGCTTGAGGTCCATTATAGACCTAGTTTCTTCAAGCACAGTATGTGGTGGAGGTTGGCCCAGGTGTGTGTGGGTAGGTGGTTTCAAAAGAGTCTTTAGGATGAGGCCTAGGTGTCTTCGAGCGTAGCATTAGTTTTTCAGACCCAGGTGTGTGTGGGCATGGTTACATTTGGTTTTTGTGGCCTATGTGTTTATGGTCGATATGTGTAGTTGTGATAGGCCAGGTCTTTGCAGGCAGGATGTGTGGCTGTGATAGCCGAGGTGTGTACGGGCGGGGTGTGGAAGTGGGACTGCAGTGAGAATGGTGGGAGAGGTATGACGCATAGGATGCCTTCAATAACCAGTGGGAAAGTGTTGCGGGGTACCCAAACATTTATGTGTTATTACTATTACATTACATGACTTGTGTTATTTGGGGAGTGTAGCTTGGTGAGGTTGGGGTGAATAGTTTCCTTACAAGGTTCCCTCGTAATCTCCTTTTCTCATGGGCATTATAATGTATCCTCACTTTTTCATGAGAGATTATGGATTTTCCTACTGAGTATACCTGTATACTCACCCTATGTATATAAATTGTTTTTAGGTTTCCAAGAGGACTTCGAGGATCATGTGGGACAATACTAGTTCGGACCTTAGGACAGTTGGTGTTGTTGTTTTTATTTTCTTTGGTACATTCCTTTGAGTATTTCTTGTACTTTTGTAGCCTTTACTTTTAGACATGCATATGGGAATTTTTTGCTTTTGAATTTAATTTTACCTTTAGTTTTTTGTGTTGTTGGGATTCCCTTTCTTATCTCTCGATCCTACTATATAAAAAGTTTAATGACATCCTTCTTGTGTGTGATTCTATACCCTTTGTGCTAGTCACCCCTCTAGGACCTATTGAAGGCGGGTCTCAGGGGTCATTATCTCTTCTTCAACTTGAAAAAGGAAGGGTCTGGAAATCTATTGTCCCTTCCTTCATCCTGGTGAAGGGGGGTCATGGCAGTCAATTACAGCTTATAGTATGGAACATACAAAGGTACAGGAACTCAAGAAGCATATTAAAGATCTATAGAATAATGGTTTTATCTAACCTAGAAAATTACCTTTGGGTTCACATGTTCTTTTCACCAATAAGGTGGATAATACCCTTATATTGGGATTAGATTACATTTTACTGAACCAATATAGGGTGAGGAATTAGAATCCACTACCTCATGTTTAACACTTCTTCAACCAACTTTGAGAAGTGGCTATTTTCTCTAAGATTGATTTGAATTTGGACTACCATAAGGTGTCTGTGTGACAATCTTACATACCACTTACAACATTCTAGTGTAGGTTTGGATTTTATTAGTATTTGTTTATATCATTTTGTCTAAAAAACACCTCTAAAATCATTATGGCTTTGATGAATTGTTTTTCTACCTATACCTATATTTGGATGTGGTGTTCTATATTGAGGTCATCTTAGAGTATTCAGGAACCACATATGACCATGAAAATCATCTTGATATCATGTTCAATACAATGATATTGTAGCATATATATGTGAAGCTCAATAAATGCCACTTTTGTATCAGCAAGGTTCACATCATGGGTCATATCATATCTAAGGTAGGTGTATCTATTGATCCAGATTAGGTGAGTGCCATGGTTTTACAGATGTATCCCAAGAATGAGTGTGACATATACAGTTTCCTAGGAATGGATTCCTATTTTAGATGATTTGTCCTAGAATTTTCATTTTTTAGAAGCTCCTCTTACAGAATTGATAAAAAAAATCATGTGATATTCATCAATTCAGAAGCTTGTAAAACTGCTTTACATAGTTATAGGGAAGACTAACTTCAATGATGATATTGATTCATGGCATATGGGTGATTGATTCGTGGAATATGGGTCCCTCCAGCTGTGGTCTCAAGAGCAGAATTACCCTACACATGAACTTTTTCTAGTATCCATGGTTCCTACCATACTATATTGGATGAAATAATTATTATCTGAGCAATTAATTGTTTAAATGGATGTAAAAATTCTAAAATAAATCTCCACACAGTAATAATTATATATGAGTAAGCAAGAGTGGGTTGAATAACTGCATTCATTTGACATTTATCCAGATTACACACATGGAAAGTTAATTTTCCTGGATGATGATTTGAGATAAAAGACTAAGAAGAAATCCATCTAGGAGGCTAGTAGTGAAAGGATGATGATGTATCTATTGTATGATTTTCTCTTGGATGTTCAGGAACAAAATTGGAAAATTATTTTAATAGCTCTGACATTGACTTCCTCCCTTATAGAGTGGGTTTGGAATAGGTGGTTATCTGATTTCAAGGGCCTCATTTTGAGGAAGAGAATCACCTGAGATAACCCAACTCATGAATGGATTGTTGATGCATGTGATTCCATACACTTCCATGGCCTTCTATTGGAACCCTTAGATATATGGGAAGAGTAGATGATGGAATCCCATGCCTCCATTTGAGAAGTTCATCCCGGGCATACCAAGTTGTAAATAAATAAATTATTTATATAATGGTGTTTAGGTATGAAGAGGAATATAGTATGTTTGATAAAAATGTGTTCCACCTATTATCATGTGAAGATAGAGCACTGTCTACCTATGGGGATCTAATAGCTACTATCAATTAATAATTGGAAATGGAATGTTTTCAGCTTGGATTCCATGATGGGCTTTCCGATATCCCCTCAAGGTATTGATGTGGTATGGATGAACATAGATAGGTTTACTAGAGTTTCACACTTCATAACTATCTAAGAGAACTTCTATTTTAATGATCTAGGAAGGTTTAACATATAAAGATTTTTTAACTTCATGTTGTTCCCCACTTTATTGTTTTAGAATGTGATGCCTAGTTTATATCATAGTTATGGAAAGGGTTGAAAAACACACTGGATTCATAGGTTCTATTTAGTTAAACATATCAACCTTCGACCAATGGGTAGTCTGATAAAAAGATACGGGTGTTGGATGATATGATTTAGGCCCGCATCCTTGATTCTGTAGGTTCATAAAAAATATCCCTCTTGTTTAGTTTTCTTAAAAAAACATCTTTCAGTAAATGATTCATATGGACATGTTTGAGCTCATCTATAGTAGACCATTATTTTGACCCTAATGCTTTCTAGTGGATAGTGAGGCATCTCTACTAGTTCTTCATCTCATTAATGAGACTTTATAGAAATTCTTGATAATTAAGATGCATATCTATATAAATTAGTCCATGATGAATTATTATACCAATCATCATTGGAAACAACATGAGTTTGAGGTAGTACATCGGTTCTTTAGGAATGTATTACTAGATTGTGTCATATAGGAATTATGAGACAAGGAAAGTTCTAACAATGATATGTTAGGAAATTTTAGATAGTGGAGAGTGTTGTGCTAATGGCCTATTAGTTTCTATTACCTCATAGGTACCATTCCATGAACAACATGTTCCATATATCACATCTCTGATAGTATCATCTAGACCCGTCTCATTCATTTGAACACAAGGATGTTGAGTTGGGGGTAGATGCATCCTTCGAGGAGTATTTGATATTTATCATTGATCGGATAATGAATTCTCTTAGAGGTTGGTACCCTAATTTGGTTCAAGTGTTATGGAATCGTGAACACATTTCAGATGAGTCCTTGGAGTGGGATGTCAATCTACATATGTACTAGTAAAAAATTTTCATAGATGATGTCTTACCAACCCTGCAAGGGAAGCTTGGGAATGATATTTCTTATATAGGGGAGTTTGTAATGTACCATATTTTCTAAAATTTATGGACCATTTACTTTTTCTTTCAATCCATTTTTTCTATAGTCATGTTTTATAATATGTTCTTGTGGTCATAAGATGTTGGGGGATCATTTGGATCCTAGAATGCCAATTTTGGGAGAGGTGGTATGGGCTGTCTTTTTAGTGTAAACCATGCATCCCAACCCATACAGTTTCTCAAATCATGAAGTTTTACCCAATGGGGTGTTGTGTGAAACATGCTTAGTCTGAAATCATGGGACCCTCATCACATTTCTGGGCAAGATAACATACCCTATAGATATATCTATTCTACATAGGATGTGAAAATTCTATCAAATCATGCTCCTATCCCCTGAAGGGTGTCCTTTGGGGAAGAAAATAGAACCCAATTAGTACAAGTCATTGAAAAACATGTACCCAAATTATGTTCCATTTCTTATGTGGGTGTTTTTACGATTTCTCCCTTAATATGTTTTAAATCCCTAAATACATTCATCCCATTAATTTTCAAAATCTATCATCTATGTAAGATTACTCTTCCCATATCCATAGGGTTTTTTCTATATCCCTCAATCAAACTCGAAATATCATGCCATCAGTAGAAAAATAAAGCTAGTGGTATGCTCTATAGAACTATTCATTATATTTCTCCATGCTTCCAACATATGTTGTGCTACCTATTTATGGTCATTATTTTCATATTCTTAGGGTGTTGGATGATTTCATTGATTTATATTTTTCTAGCTCAATTTAAGAATCGAAATTGGATTATTAGTTCACTAGTACATTGAGTTAGATGGTCTATGACTCTCCTTCCTGTTCCATCGCATTATACATGATGCATCATTATTCTGTACTCAAACCCTTCTGGAGACACCATTAATATGATAAATAAATTAATTTAATTGGTTCCCCTTGTCATTTTGGACCATACTTTACAAAGGAACCATCCCTAGGTTGATCACCTTTTCGTTGGACACCACATAGGGTTTCCCACCTTAATGGCCTCATTTCTCATGCCTTGATTCATTGACCACCATGTGTGTGTCTTTCTCCATTATTAAGTTCCTTAATTTATAATTTGAATTAAGATGAATTGTGAGCCATGAGTTAGGCCCCCTTATAAATGGACCATGATTTATGACTTATGTCATTACAATACATTTCTTCCGTGTCATGTGTCTTATACATGATCTTGTTTCCGTGTCCCTTGTGTTCATTCCTTATGTCTCATGTCTCATTACCAGATACTATGGTTTATTCAATGAAACTTTTTCCCCGTCAACTTTTATTCCTTGTTCTTATTTATATAGTTTATTGAACAAAATTTGATATCTTGGAAATATTGGTTAACAATTTTTTATTGAAATGAGTCTTCATGAAATGTGACAATATATCATATAACTAGTGATATGTTCTTTGGTTTCTATTTATCATCTTCTATGACCCATGAGAGAACATCGGTTTAGACCTATGGACATCATGGATAAACTCATAGTGTTCGAATTAGATATACTTGACGTATAGAGAGATATACATGGGAATGACTTGTAAAGGCTCTCCTGGTGGAATATTTATACTCCTTAGTGACATTGGTTCCCTAGTGGAGAAACTATGGACAGACTCGTTGGAAAAATTCCTATTCAAATATTTGGGTGATACCTGGTCCCCTATGTGAGATACTTTTTACAGACTCTGAGTTACCCTTCCAGGGGTGATTCAATTGACAGCTAGATGGGTTTCCTTGGATATACTCATTAGTATTGGTTATATTGGATGTTCCTGTAGTGACCCTTGGATTATTATTAAATCGCCTTCAAGGGGATCACGTATCCATCATTAGATTCAATAGATTTTTTTCCTATGTCATATGAAAGGATTATTATTTATGTTATGAGAATTCTTGTATGGAAACATATAAATTTTACTTCCAAGACGAATCATAATATTTTGGTATGCATACCTTTGATTCATTATTTATGATGACCCAGACACAAAAATTATCACTTGTACATGTACCTTGTTTCTAACATCTATAACATGATGAATTAGGTGGAATAAATCCATTTTCCATTTAGAAACCGGGATTGAATAATTTGTTAATATTTACTTCCCTTTATTCATCATTTATTGAACCCTATTAATTGTTTTATTAAATAAAATTTATTTTCCAAGAAACCTTTGGCTGTGGCCTAATATGATTGTATCTCAAAACACTTTTTGGGCCAGCTATGTTACCCATGTATACATGATGATTTATTTTCCTAATAAATGGATGAATTCATATATCGATGATTCATTGATTTATATCATTAGTATTGAGTATGGGGTAGTGGAGCGAACCTATTCTTGATATGATTGTTATATCAGTTTTTGTTATTTTGGTTTTTTATAGTGAATGGTATATTCATGTATCCTATGTTTCATGTGAACTTATTTTTATCATCACATGATATCAGGATCATTATCTTTGTATCTATTTATTTATTTATATTCTTTTTCAATATTATATTGCTTGGTATATTTCAATTATTTCACTACTATACATTTATTAATTATGATTCCACTATTAGTTATCTATTTTTTTTATTTTCCTCAAAATTATTAATTATGTCATAGTCTCCCAACTGACACATCCTAGGCCTCTGCTGCTAGTCACCAGCCTCTGGTGTTCGGGGAGGCTCCCTTGAGGTCTTGTGGCCCATTGTCTCGGGGAACTATTGAGTGGAAACTAGGGATGTATTCTATAATGATGGTCTAGTATGGTTTATTTAAGGATAAACAACTATTAATTTTCTAAAATAATAATATTATGTATATATTATCTAAACACACTAAACATATGAGTCCTTATGATATTATTATTTATGAAATTTATCGTTTTAATCATGTAAAGGATATAAATAATAGAATTTTTAAAATATGACGATATAATGTATAATAGAAATACAACTAGGAATGTATGATAAAAATTAATATAATAGAACCTTTATATTTTAAAAAGATGCACAATACGTCTTATGTCATGTAGTCCAATGATTCCAGATTAATTTCATTGATAAATATAATGTGTAATCACATAACTATTCAAAGGAATGACAATATACCAGTAATCTATAACATGTTATTTAATTAACACATAAAAATAAAAAGAAATAAAAATAAATAAGTCAAAAATTAATGGTAGGGAACCAATATTTAGTGAAAAATTCAACCAAAAGAACATATAATTTTGAAAAAAATATTAATATCAATATCAATTTCTAGTTTAGAATCCCTCTACTTAATTATAGTATTATTTTTTCACCTATAAAAATTTGAGAGGAGAATGTTGTCCATATTCCAAAAATGGTGTATAACATACATTAAAATACCAAATGAATAAGGGATTAAACTACATTATGTATCATAATATATTATTATAATGGAAGACAATGTTTTTTGAAAATTTAATTGGATAATATTGTAATTGAGATCAAACACACCTTATTTACCTCATGAACGTTAACAAAAACATTCCAGACACTTAATAGAGGATATATATTCTATTAAATAACAATATTTTATACAATATAAAAATTTGAATTCTGGATTTTGAGTCTACTACACCATTAAAAAGAATCAAAATAGAGACTGAAATAAATTTGTACCTTATAATTTATATGATTTATGCTATAATATAACTCGGTGTATAATTTAATTAGTGTAGGGGGTTGAAAGGAGGAGTGAAAAAGATTAATTGGAAAAAATAAATCAATAATAATCCCATTAAAATTGATATGAGGATAAAAGGCTGAGTTCATTGGTCCAATATAATATCACTTAAGAAAACACATCCGCATTCTACAAGGTAATTGGTTAAAGGACACGGATACATGATGGCCACACACATGGAAATTGATAGATACTCAACACCACTAGGTAACAAAAACAAAACAATGGGAACACAATTATTCTTATAAAAAATAATCCAACTATACATTCACCCACCCCACCCCGTTTATTCATCTCAAATAATTTATTAACTCATTTCAGAAAAAATTAAATAATTAATGAACTTGAATTTTAATGTAAAAAAGAAACAAAAAATTTAATATTCATTAAAAACTCCACAATATTAATATTATTATTGTAAAGAATCATTAATGGGATTTTGAAAGAAACAATTATTTAAATTTACCTCAAATTTCACCATTTCATTTTAATGTATCATATAAACTGTGATCATATATCTATCATGAAGATAAAAAATCATATTCATTTATTAAAATATCATATCTCACATGTTAATAATACTAGAAGATACTTCTTATAAGAACCATATTCTCTTAACTCTACATCATCATATAGAATATAAGGAATCATAGTGGGTATGTATTTTATCAACATAGAATCATGGAAGACTTTACAAATAGATGATATCTTTATAAAATATTCCAAGATCTGGAGGGGTCTAAATAATGATGGATAATTTTTAAAATTATTTCTTATCTATTGATTAACCTGCTAAGGGGAAACTCAAATAGATATTTGATTCATATAATACAATTCAAATGCTCATAACCTATAATCAAAATAAAAATTTTGGTAACTATATAGAGGAATAAATTATTTCAAAATCAAAATCACCAATTTAGTCACATCTTATACTCTACTGGGACTAATCAATAATGAATCAAAAATTATTTTATAGTTTAATATTGAATATAAATGAACGTTATAGAGTGCCTCAATCATCTTCATCAAGATATATTACTAATAAATATAATTATAAGGAATTATGTGGGGAGATAAATTATCTACTAGTGAGTGGGATGTATTCCTTTCTAAAATTGGGCAGTAAACCATTAGAATTGGTCAAAAATGATCATATTCAATACTCTAAAACATTTTATGATCCCTATGAAATGTAACATGCATATTTCATCCTTATAAGATTTAATATTGATACTAGGTATTCATGGGTAGTTGATCAACAATCACCTAGAACATATCCCCACAAGATAATGATAATGGAATGTACAATATAAATCTTATCATTTAATCATCCAATTTTTATATGGGTATATAATAATTTTACAACTCAACCAAATGATGTTAATTTTATATCATAATACAATGATATAAAGACATTAGTAATATAGTTTACTAATCTATAATTTTATACTGGGAGAAACAAATTTTCTTCACACATTGTGATGCATCATATAGATATCCATGTTAATTACCAAAAATAATAATATATATTCATTCCTAAAAACATTTGTATACTAGTGTAAATCATTAATCATACATGAAGATAACTTAATGATTTTGAATCTTGAGATGACTATTATATGATCTCCCCTCTATCAGGTATATATATGAAATGATGATAAATTCTTAAACAAACATCAATCATTAGTCTATTATGATATATAAATGTATCTTAAATTTAAAATACATCAATTTCCACTGATTTGTCAATTATTTCAATTTTTAAGGATGATATTTCCTACTTATAAAAAACATTTATTTCATTTTTCTTACCAAGAGTTTAATGAGTATAAATATTCAAAGACTCTATGTATTTAAGCCACTAATATAGAAAAAATAGATCATTTTAGGATGAGATGTACAGTAGATAATTATAATCAATGTATTAAATAAATTACTTCATAGATAAAATAATTATATACAAAATAAATGTATTCACTAAAGTAAATAAATGAAAATTTTAGTTTTAGTAGTTACTCTAATAATGGGGAAATTTACATGAAATAACATGATTTCCCAGCATCAATACACATCTCCAAAAAATACAATATACAATATAATACACTTTAAACTCTTTTATTGAGTATATAAATATTATATGGAAGGATATAGTAAGTCGTAATTTAAATTTCTAGAAATAGAACTCACATCAATCTAGATAGATGAAACTTACCACTTCTTTTGTCAAGGATATCATAGGAGTTGATAAAAATAGAAATTTTGGATAAAGTGATGTTAGTATCTAGAAAGTAAAAAAGAAACTCTAAATCCTAAAACATTCTTGTTTTTATTAAAGAAATCAACACATATACACATAAGGGTGCACTAAATTTAAAGCTTCTAACACAACCTACATAAGTATTTTTGAATAAAAATGGTATAATGAACTTTTCAATATTACTACACAAATATTTAAATCCCATATTCCTTATAATTATTCATTAATATACACACTATTCTATTTAAAATTCACTGAATACTTATGGATTACAACCACCAAAACATCAATTATAGAATCTAAATATGGATGTAAAAATATATTTGAAAAATGAATTTGAAAAAATATATACAATAGTTATTCTAATGAAATTTAAAATACATAAAATAAATATAAAGGTATTATAAATTTATATTTAGAAAATTATCATTTTTTTTGAATATTGATTTCACCAAAATAATAATTATATCCTCAATGAACATTTAACACCACTTAATTCATCAAATAAATAATAAATTAAAGTTCATGAATTTGGAATCTTAATATTTAGTAGATTTAAAATTTAGTAATTAATACTAAATATAATATTTTGATTTTTAATATTGTAAAAATGAACAAATATGAACCAAATAGTAAGGATTGGTCAATCAATACCCTTTAATTTACGATTATTGTGCTAGAAAACAATTTCCATCAACTCTAATTATGAAGTCTGATATAGAAGAATAGAAATCACACATTGTCCATGTAATTATCCATTTTGAAACTATGCTACATATTTATGTTGTAATCATAATTTTTTTTAAAATAGATCATTTAAGAACCATGTTACATGTGAGAATGCATATTGTTTAAGGGATTCAATATCCTGAATTATGAAATTTACCAATTGAGTGTTAATTGATCCCCTCCACTAATAATTTAATTCTACTTAAAATTCATGAAGTTAATATTACTTTAAAAGAGTATAATGGGATCCATTAAAAGAAAAACAGGAAACTTTCCTTTTTAGTAGTTATTATATTCTATTAATTTGGATAACCAAAAAATGCCTAAAATAAGTTTTCAAACCCTCAATATGTGTAAAAAACTTTAGAAATGATAACACAAATGACATATCTTAGTAATATCTAAAAATTTAATAAATTATTAATGATACTTTTATCCTCATAATATTTTAACAATTATCTCAATAAGACATTAATTTATTATAAATAATATAATGAGAATATCAGATATAAAAATTTGCAAACAAGTAAATAATATTCTAAAATTGAACATATAACCATACAATAAATATCCATATCATTTCAAATTATTTATGTTTTATAAAAATCAAGTATAGCTAAAATTATAATATCTATGATGAATTATCTATTTGTAAGTTGTATCTTGAAAAAACCTATAGAGGTGTCTGATATGGTAACATTGGTAATGATAATTTACATAGAAAAATAAATTAGGTTTCTTACATCCATAATGACCATGCTGATAATATTTTCTCAGGGTCAGCACGAGTAAATAAGAAGTGTAACCTACTCAAGAAGAATATTTTTTTGGAATATATCATACCAAACCTCCATGGAACATAATTTCTTATAGATAAAAAATCTTGTACCCTTTAACTCATGGTGTATTTTTTTATTTCATAATAATATCTGAAAAATACTAGGATCCTCTTTCAAGAAAACATTTTCACACCCATTTTCAATACGAATATTATGTCTTAGTAAATTAATGATTAAAATGGGTTTGTTCAATTCATTATTTGATTCCCTATATTGACCTGTCATCTAATAATATTGAGGACCCTAATCCGTTAAATGATTCACTCATCATAATATCTACCATGCATTTTAGAGATAGTGAGAATGTTCTTTTAGCTACTGTTCAGCATTATAAATCCTATCAAGATATATATTACTATCAAATCCTTTATGTAGAGTTTTAAGTGGTTAGTATTATGGAAGAGTCTATATTAATGTTTATATTAACACAAGAATACTCACTATAAATATATAAACTTTTAAGATGTATTCTTACAACTATATCAATCATATGTGAACACTCCCATATCTCCAATTTATTTAATTTTCAAAAATAATTTCATTCAATTTAAATATAATAAAATATACATTAGAAAAATATTTTGAAATAAAAGAACAAAATATCTATACAAAAATATAAAATAAGGGTTTTTATATGTAAAATATTTCAATTTTTAAGTCATAAAAAAGGAATTATAATAATAAGTAAGTAAAAAATAGATAAAAATTATTGATGTTTTATAAATTTATAATTGTTTCAAAAAATATGATACAAATTCAGATAATACGATAAAATATATCATGGTATCCAACACATGATAATATATATATACATTCTCATAAGTCAACAGTCATGGAAAATAGGTCAAGGTAAAAAAGAAAACCATAAGATAAAGAGTACATGAACTAGTGCACTGAAACACCTTAGGTGCTCATAAAAGTCATTCTAGTCCATAGTAAATGTTGGTTATTAGTGAAAAATTATTTTTGAATTATTTTATCCATAATTGTTTTTAAATAAATACTGAATCTGGCTATAGAAAATATTCAGAATAATCCTGGGAGATGATGGGAAAATAGATGAAAAATATAACATCAATCTTTAAGAGAACCACTAAACCAATTATACCGATTTTTCCTAATAATATAGATATATATATATATAATAAAACTCTATACAAATTAATACCAAAAAACCATTTTTCCCACTATAATAAAAATATCCATTGTAATAAATGTATACATGGTCATGATGGACTCTTATAAAATAAACTATATTCGATTGGAAGTCTCATATATGGAGTAATAAATATTTAATGACTAAGGAAAACTATAAATATCTTTTTCAAGCTCATACATTAATAAAAAAATCTATCATGGATAAAAATCAACAATCTAATATCTTCCATGCTCTGGTTATTTCCCTTTTCCTTGATAAAACACAGTTGAATTGGAATATCTCCTTGTAAAGATACATTTTGGGTGTGATTATATCATTCTTAGTGGGTGGTCACCACTTAACCCGTACCAATCTATCACACAATCAAATTTATATCATAACTACATAATTTTGATAGTATAACAATAAAAAATTCATATACATTAAATACATAAAATAATAACAAATTTAACAGAAAATGAGGCATATATACATATTGAAATATGCTATAACAAAATTAATATTTTTGGTATAAGATATTTATTTGTATTAAAAATAGTTTTGGGTTATTATATTAATAATCCACTAAAAGAACCCCAAAATACCAATTTTTATTAGTTTATTAAATATTTGTTGTTAAACCTATATAGTAAACGAATATTAGGTATAATAAAACATGTACTTAGTTCATAATAGGAAAGTATAGTTTTAAAATCACTACCATTATAGAAACCATATTATATTAATGAGGGGAATGACATATTCTTTTCATAGTATGTATATATAAATAATTTTTTCTTTGATAATACATAGAAATTGGTGCCTTGAGTACTAAACACAACACTTATCTACTCCCTATTTACTTTTAAAACATTCTAGAACTATTCTATAAGAAACACAATATAGGTATGAAAATAATTTCCCTAGGAAACAAAATATTTTAGGATATACACATATAAAATGTTACCTTTTCATATATAAAAAAATACATAATGTCTAAAAATAAAATTGTCATGGAATTTACAATAAGAATATGATATTTCATTATGAATTGAATTCTAATATATATATAAAATTTTTGGAACATTTTAACTATGACATCCTATGTATGGTAATCCAACAAAGCATGTTTATTGTAATGGATAAACTAGTAGAATATTTCTATAAAAACATTAATTCATATCAATATATCAATAAACAGTAGAATTTAATTTGATATGACATATCAACAAGACATTGATATAAAAATCATGAGCAATTACAATATGGCACTAAACCAATATTTAGTTCAAAATAAAACCATATAAATACAAATAATATTGAAAATATTTATTTTTAAAAGATATCGAAAATATTTAATTTGAGAGATATCACTTTCTAAAATAGATTTTTTCTAACTCATTATAATATTTTCAGTCATAATGCAATTATTTTAGGGGATATGAGGGGTCACATAGGAAAATTAATTTTGAAACCACACTCAAACACTAATGGAATAAGTGTTTCAATTGCATGGAGGATTGGATAAAAATATGATAGAGGGAAATTGGATTATGCATTTCCATAATGATAAATATTAATTCGATATTAAAAATTACTATGTTAAATAATAATTACTGATAAGATCCTCATTTTTGCACCTAAAGGATGACTATTCAAAATTAAAATGTTATTTCAAACCATTAAAAATGAGTAATTCGGTAATTTTATTTCACTACATGAATGGATAATAGAAATTATATATTAGAGCGATATCATAACATAGAATCACCAGAAAATAGATTTTCACCACTAAGGAAATGAATCATATTGATGATCAATAGTAAAATTTAGAGTTATGAAGTCAGATGGAGGGAGGATCTCTCATAGATCATATAAATGGAAAATTGGATCAAAACAAAATTCAAAGAGAATTGAGTGAATATAAAATTGACTTCAAAATACAAATATACCTTATCCATAAAAAACATATCATGAATATACAATGTACTAAATTTAAGGCCCCCTTGTACTCGATGTCTATACCAGTTTCAATTTCACACTACTATACACCAACAGTTGTATATTAACCTCATTCCAGGTATAAGATTCCTCTTTTATATTTTCATCTAACTCAATTTTAACCCTCTTAATTTTATTACTGTCTAAAACACTATAAAACATTATAAAAATAAATTATGAGATAGTAAAATTAAAATTTAAAAATAAATATATCATAAAATGTTTAAATTCATTATAAAAATTATTTTATATTGAAAAAATTCTATTTTTATATTGTAAATGGTAAAAATATTGAATGAAATGGATATACGCTATGAATTAAATCATGGTTTGTGTAATAGTGTATGGAAACATAATTCATAAATAATAAGATTTTTCCTATTGAGTTTTAATTTACCAAATTCACAAACCCTAATAAAAGAAAACACATTATATTATATATGGTTGTTTTAGGGATATGATGATTAAGAAAAAAATAAAGTTAATAAAAAAATATAAATCCCAAAAAACAAATAATATATTTACATAAACCATAAAATTAGAATAAATACATTGTAATGTATGTAAAAGAGTTCATGAACCCTTTTATTGTCAATCTAGTCAGCCAAAAAACCTTGTCCATGCATTAATAATATTATCTATCCTAATCAAATTTATCTAGAACTAGGTTTATCATTCACATAATTCAACTTTTTACCACTATTATGATATTAACATCAAATTAACTTAGTAATTATTTCAACCAAGTGATTAAGAAATTCAAAAAATCAACCTTCAACGTCAATATATTGAATCAATAAAATAATATAGCATCATAACTCAACAAATAACCACATACACATATGAATACATGTGGTAATTTCATTATTAAGTGAACAACACATCACCAGTCGATATTAATTGTATATACTACAAAATAAAAATGTATTTTATCTTTGAAATTTACATCATCCAATAATAAATCCATGAATTTTATAATTTATAGTAATATAAAAAACTAATGATGAAAACTCTATTACAAATATCTAAAAAAATATTCAAAATCAATAATCTCATCACTAACCCAAAAAATAATCAAAAATAGTAATAAACAATCATAATAAGAAAATTATTATTATTTTCTTTATCTTAATCATATATATTAGTATCGTATAAATTATAGATTAATATGTTAGTACATTCCTTCTCACCATAAAGGGTATGGATAATGATTTTGGAGGATCTAGTGGTTGGATAACTCTAATGGTTTTAGTAATACATTATTTTCCATGATTATTTAGGTGAGACTATAATGAATACCACCAAATTAATTATAAGTTTTTCATTTAAATTACAAATAAATATTAGAGAACTTATCACTTTTTTCTCTATCACTACAATCATAATTGGAGACATATATCTAATTTCAAATAGTTTTACATGAACTAAATTCATCTTAGAAGTATTCATAAATTACATTAACAACATAATATTTTTATTTTTTGGAATTAAAAACTAACATAATATTCATTATATATCATTGTGATAGATTATGAGAAGCCTCTATGATTTTTGAATTTAACTAACAAAACTTCTACAACTCTTATGAATGATTAGTCTGAATAAGGAGATGGATGATCCAAAATGTCTATAGAAATTTATATACCACAACAATCATCACATTCCATTCCTTATGATTTATTACCATATCATTTTTGTATATTATTTCCAAATTTATTATAAGTAAAACGTCTTCAACCTATGTTTAAACCAATGTAGCACTATCAATAACAATTTTAACAGCTTTATAACCTTGAATTCCATTGGATTTTATCCCCTCCTCAATAAATTTTTCGTGATTGATTCTCAAAAAACTATATTAGTAAACATACAATGTTTCCACGATATCTCTATATTGATATATTTTCAATTACTCATCCTTTTATTATAGCTTATTAAATTATGTCATCTTAAAATAATAAGAAAAAATAACTTCATTTTGAAAATTGGAAAATAAAAGGATAATTTATTTTTATCTAGAAAAAAAGGATCATGCCTTTTTATATTCAATTCATCGATTAATATCATAATTATTTATTGATAGAAAACTATTTTTGTTGAATTCATTCTTATGTCTATATTAACTAACACTCTGGTAAATTTCTCATATATTCTAAATTTAATATTTTTTTCATTTTAATTGGATCATTAATAGAAGATATAATTTAATTTATAATTCAATGATTCTAAAATATATATTTATGTCTAATACCTTCACCAAAAGTTTTTTTTATTATATCATTAATGATATTAGATTTAATGTCACAATCTTGAATTCTTAGGAAAAATAATTTTTTATAAATCGAAAAAATACAAAATCATTCTCCTAAATTAATGACTACTTGATAAAATAAGAAAAAATATTCTTATTGAGTAGAAATCCCAATTTTAGAATTTATTAATTCTATAAATAAGATAAACCAAATCATTTATCCCGAATGAATTTTTACATATTCATTAATACAATCTAATAGATTATATAATGTAGATATAAATCTATTTTCATCAAAACTTCTTCTATGATTTCTACAACATGTGAAATTATCACACTATATAAAATTATTTCTTATATTACCTATTTAAACTATCCATATGAATACAAATATTGTTCACTGAAAAAAATTAACTTTTTAGGGGCCAAATTGATTTATTTATCCCAATTATTAAAATGACATTTAGATACCACCTTTCCAACATCCCTCAATTGAGTGGGATTAATATTCAACCAAATACGAATTCATTTCAATTCAATATGAAGAAATATGAATATTCTGAAAGGTTAGTTGGTCCACTATTGTGCATCAAAGAATTAATATGGCTATTAAAGTAAAATAAATCACAATATTAATTCTGAAGATACTTTATCTTAAAAAGTAACTATATAAAATCATTTAACGTATCATTTAATATTGGTCATGAAAAAATGGGTAATAGAAAATGTAAATGTTTTAAATTCTATTTTGGAACATGGATGTGAATAAATTCAACTCTGGGTGTTAATATTATTGATTTTATATTTTTTCATAATTTTAATAAACAATTTGAGTATAAATGAGGAACTAAGAGTGAATGTTATATAATAAATATGGTGAAAACTGTTTGACCTTATTTTAATTCATTGAAAATTTAATGAAAAGTGTAATGAAATTTTCTATTTGATGTAAAAAAACATAAGATGTTTGTTATGGATAATTTAATAGTGTTTTAGGTAAATATTTATGATTTTATGATTAATATAAGGGAATATATTAATAACATAGTTTATTTATAGTCATTTTTTTGTTAAGGAAAATAATTTTCATAAAAATGATTATTTATTAACTTATAAATGAAAATGTATCAGTAATGAAAATAAATATTTTGAAATTATGGAGATAATAAATTTGAACTGAATTGTTTTGGCATGAATATTTGAATAATAAATCATATAGGTGGATTTTCAATATTTTTCGCACTATATAAAATGTGAATTTATTGGAGAATTTCTTGTATGCATTTAGTGGTAGCTATATTATATACTAGACATATCATAAAAGGTTTACTAAATCAACCATAAAATCATGAATATAATGATTTCAAGCAAAATAGTTAAAATATGAAATAAAATATTAGGGAAATAAATAAATGAAAATGTTATGAGGGCTAGTAGGTAATTAAATATTATAACATAATTTTTATATGATGCACTGAATTTTTTATTTTTTAAATATATTTGGTATATATTTTTATTATTTCTAATGAATTATACCTCAATACTATGTATAAGAGTACAATTTTTTCTTCTCAAGTGAATTTCAGATGAAAAAAATTATTTAATAATTACATGAAGATACATGTGTATTTGAAATTGGGATATAGTGAAAAAAAATTATTGTATTGTGTGAACGGTCTCACTCATGAATGATTGATGCTAAAAATATATATAACCTTTGTTTTTATACTGTAGGTAAAAATATTTGATAGATCATGTAACCTAAAAAAAGATAAATTATGTTGTATTTCCTTGTTGTTAAATGGGTTTATAACACTATTTTTATATTTCTTTACCACAATATCATAATATTTTTCTAATTATAGTATAGTATAATTTCTATAATTAAGAAATTAACATAAAGGGGGATGTGTAGAATTGACTAAATATAATTTTTATATTGTTCTTACAATCCGTATTTATTTTAAAACATTGGCAGTAATTATAATGTATAGACTTTCTCCCTATTAATTCATCAGATTACCAACAAATTGTATATTAAAATCACACTCTTGTAATATTTTTATAAAAAGGATCACCCTTGATGTGAGATATGATACATAGTGTAATTTTTATTTATATCCAAACATTTAAATCATCACATTTTTTATTATGTTATATCTTACGGTCAAGGGTTATTCTAAAAGACCATTTGAGGATGTAATTATCCATTATATATAAAACAATTATCCTAATTAAAAATTATAAATGAATAAAAAGAATTTATTTCATATATTCCATGATAGTTTTCATATATAATAATATTTTTTATTCATGATGCGCTTATTGATTCATAATTATTTTTTCGATTTTTCACCTATTATAATAAATATTTTGAATGAGGCACCATAATTATCTATTTTTATTATTATAAAAAATATATGGCAACAAAAAATATATTATTTCCCACTATTCAGAAATATGTGGTCTTACTAAAATAATAAATTCATTTAACTTCAATATCTATCTATAACCCATAATTTAAAAATAATTCAAGAAATAAACCTCATATGTCATTCACTTTTATGGTTCATTAATGATTTATATAATATGGAATTATATTCAATAAATATATCCACAAATTAGTGAGTATCTATATCTCATATCTATAATTAAATCTATTTTCATCCTAAAATATAAAATATACAAATAAAATTAAATATATAATTTTATATCTCATCACAGATCCACACATTTACAATTTCAATAAATATAGAACATAATGTTAATATCTGCATAAAAACCATATTATAAATTATTTATTAATTATATTTCAATCATTTAATCCTTACACTTAGGTTTTATAAGTTACCACAAATATGTATATTATATTTATCTATCATGGGACCTAGATCCATATTTTTATATAGAAATGTTTTACCCCATACAGAATATCATGCTAGTATGTAGATAAATAATAATAAAATACTTATTTAACTAAATATTTTGTATAATATAGAATTATATATATGAATTAGATGATTTATAGTGGTGGTTATCAAATTTATGATTCATTTTCATGTTCTATAACATATCAATATCATAGTTTTTATATAGTAACCTTCATTATTCACTATACCTTCTTTAAAAATGTATTTATTTCTAATATTCAATCAACATTTTTCATAAAATATTTTATTATAAAAAATTATTTTCTAAAAAAATATTTTAAATTAGTTGGTTAATGGTATTGTATTATCCTATAAGGATAGGTGGTGAGAGCTAATATCACTAGGGTGACTCGTAAATGAATTTTGCTTCCAAACTATTATATGTTCTTGGTATTATAATTATACCATGCTTGAAAGAAAAATAAAATGTAATGAAGAAATTTTTTATAGAGGTAAATGTTTTGGAAGGGACTATAGTGTTTCTATTTGTTTTTATAAGTATGTTATTAATAAAATTCAATCATATTTTATGGTGGCTTAAAATACTTATTTAAAATATTGATTTTCTTGTTTTTATAATTTTTTTCTAGAATTAATGTGTTTTGTTTAGAATATATAATTTTACATATGATATTCCTACATATGATTCGTAAAAACTATAATAATATTACATAGAAGGATATGATTCCATGGTAGGGGTTAAAAGAATCTAAAACATTAGATAATGGGGGAATCCCATTGAAAAATGATATTACAATCCAGTTGAAGTGATTCAACGCTATAAAATAGTAACACTGCTTCAACCAGATTATATGTATATTCTAAGATATCAACGACATTATTTCCCTCATACCACGTGTGCTTGGTCAACAGCTCTTGATCTAGATGTCTCAGGAATTCCATAATGAAACAAAAAAGAAAACCACAAATATCAGTGGATTATAATAAAAATTGTACAAGAAGATCAAAGTTTAATTCCACTAAATAGAGGTTAGTATTAAATAATCTATAGATATAAATACCTCTCAGCATAGCCAACTCCTTACTGATGAGTGATTTAACCTCACCATATAAGTAGTTAAACATAAAAATGGAAGATCAATGAGATGCACTGATGATATAACCCCTAGAAATCACTCTTTTATCACCATAACCATCAATATTGAGCATAATAATGAAACTAAGGTCCTTCCAGGACATCTAGTGGACCTATATAACACCATCCTCACCTATTTGTCTCTTAGAAGAGTACAGGTGGAGGTTCTGAGAAATATCATTCTTGTAACTCCTTGCATACATTGATCCAACTTAGTGTTCGTCTAAATAAGTTTAGATTTTATATAGGCGGATCTAGAATCAGAGACAAGGTGACACAACTAATTCTTTCCCCCAAATGATTCAAAAAACTACTATAAAGGCCACAATATGATCTCAATCATCAACAATCACTACATCTGCCTTGTTAATCCCCGAATCCAGGAACAACCATATATAGAAAATAATAAGGGAGATAATCTAGAAACATTCAAAGAAATTATAGATTAAAAATGATTAATCCACTTAGAAAATGATATGATCATTTGTTTCAATATTTTAGTTAGTATCATATAAACATTTACATGCTATATGATTCCCTCCTCTTTGAATCAATGGTTTTTGTTGGAATATCTTTATTCAAGACACACCATACTAGGAAATTGAGTATGTAATGTTAAATTAAATCCAAAGGTAATTATACCATGAATCTTAACCATAGTGAAGAAGAATTAGGTTTTTAAATAAAGACCTAAAAAAATGAATAAGAGCAGGATAAGACCCAACAATCAGGCTCATCAATAAGACTGATGTCGGAAGCTTATTTAATATGATCTTTATCAAGAGAAATATTGATAATCCTCCAGAAATCTATCACTATATAGAAAATTAAATCCGTATAAGGAAACACTTAGAAGACTTTATAATCACAAAAATTATTGTCATCCCAAAAATAGGTGTCACTATACACAATGATCCATTTAGAATTATCAAAGATAAAATATAAGATATCATAGAGAAACATCTATAAAGAGGATTTCACAAAACACCCATTTAGTGAGTCCATTTAGGCCCTCCTATATTTAAAATTTAGGTGTGTGAACTATAGTAACTATCTTTCTAGATTATCCCTTTATAATTTTGACTATAAATATTTCATTCACACATTAGAGATATTGACATTGATTCCAAACTTTATAAAAAGTTTTTCCAAGAGGTACCATCTCACCCAGTGACATTGGCCCTCTTGTTGTGATTCCCACATGAATCCATTAATAGTTTTTTCAAAATTATTTATGAAATATTTCAGATCCCTTATACATTAAAAAAGACATTGACCTGGAAAATAAAACATTGTTATATTGGGTATTCCTTCCTCTAATTGAGAGAAACTTAATTTTATAGTCATTATAAGAACATTGATCATTTCCATCATAACATTGATTTGGTGGATACATAAACTATACATAGACATTCGAGCTCCATGATAGGAAATCTCAAATACCCCTTTATGGAAACCACCAATCTTTCCATAGTTCAATAATGTGTAGACAAACATATGTTGGGTATGAATAAATAACTTTTAAAATTATCAATTTTATTCCCGCACTATGATCCATAACAATTTATACACAGTATGGATTTATGTAAAGATCATTTAATTCAATATAGGATACATATTATATTATCTATAAATAATTTATATCAACTACCTAAAAATAAAAATCTATCATTGAATAGAATAACCTCCCAATTATAGATAAATAAGATCTCTTTCATTCTTAGAAGGTCCATATATTGACTAATGAGGCTAATATAGATAATATATCCATGATTGATATCAGGATTAGACTTGAAAAAACCCAAATTATTTTTAATAAGAGTTAATAGGAACCATGTTGACTTTTAGAATTTTAATAATCTATTATAAAACCACTTCAATAACCCTTATCCGTACATAATCATGAAAATACTATTCTACTTTATTACAATAGGTTCTTTTTTTCCATGTTAATTTAAAAAATTTATTTTCACTAACAACATTAGAATCAAGTTCCACCACATCTCTTGATCCCAACTGGTTACAACTTGTATGTTCCCTACCAAAAAAAATTGATGCTTCTCTTCCAAGATTGGGATATGAAGAATATTAGAGAATAATTTTTGTAAAATTTTATACAGGAGTTTATAGTAAATATTACAAAAATTGATGGAATGATATAGGTTGTGGGATCTCAGATATTGAATAGTTGGAATTATTATTTGGTCTATCACACAAGTAGATCTAGGAAATTCACCCCTGTAAAATAGTCATGTACTATATCAATAACTTATTTCTTAATAATATCTTAATATATAATATAAAATAAACCAGGGAAACCTTATATACCTAGTACACAATATGGGTATTGATTACGTACAACCTCTTTCATTTTATCCTCCATAGGAAAGGATTCCATAATAGAATAGTTGATCTCAAAAATGGAACATGGAATATTTTTGAGTAAAGGTTCATCCTGGAACTCCATGGGGTTAACTCCTCTCATTCCATGACATGAACCAGAAATAAATATTGATTAAAAAAAGCGGTATCAAAAGACCCCTTCAACTCAATAATAATACTAATTGAACTATTATGTAACTATAGAATATTATTACTTAAAAACATATGTTTCATATTTTTTGATTGAAAAATTAATTTTTCATGTCTCCCATTTTGAGTTATAATTTATAATTTCATTCTGTTTCTTGTGTTTATTTCTCTAGAAGTCAAACCACAAACTAAATATATTTATTAGTGGGAATCAAAAAATTATCATCCATACACTTCTCATATATTCTTGAATTGAAATGGGTTATCTACTTTTTTAGATACCCAGCAATAGTTTTCTTGTTATAATATGTTTCAAAACAATAATTGATGTCACCTTTTACCCGCCTATGATTCTTTTAAAAAAATACCCAGGAGTGTCAATTCATTATCCAAACCCCAGACACCTATAATTTTTTTCATGAAATTACTCTCTTAATTCCAAATATTATTGATGATGGAAAGAAGATTAACATACATTAAATTTTTTATATTGATAAATATTATGGAATGATTAGGAGGAGACCAGGACGAAGGGGGAAAATATTGGGTGTGAATGAGGTACCTTGATTTCTATATATACACAAATCTCACCAACTCTAAGTACTAGGATTTCCATTATTAATATTACACCCTATAATGATATCTCTTTAGTACCATACTTGAATACAGTTATTATCAGATATGAATTCATTGAAATAATAAATTTCATTCCTTGAGTAAATAATATGTTTTTCTAAAATTTATTGAGGATCCTATTGAAATCACCGACTATGAACTAGAAATAGAATCCCATTTAGATGGTATATAATGAATTCATGTTTTTTTATCTAACAATTGTATTAAATTTATTGCAGATGATGGAAAATATATATAGAGTTGGGATCATTTATAATAAACTATGATTTTTTAGGGAATAAATGCGTAGGTGCATATATATAGTTCATTTATTTAAGACCCATCCATGATTTCTAGTGGGTCTATAGTACATGAAGTTACTCTTATGGAGATTTGACACAAACTAGGGGGTCTCTTCTTCCTTGTGTTTGTGTTTGAGTATAATAATTATAAAAATTTGATTTTGATTAACCTATATAGAAACTAATCCATATTAATTTTTGGATCCAATCCCCCTAGAGTTGAAAAGGACCACTGATTTCATTAGAAAGGATTTATTGAATCATATGAGGATTTTTCCTCTCAATCTCTATGAGGTAATTTGTGATACTCACTACATGTGATTTATAAGAGGGTATGTCCTCCATGTATCCTAAAGAAATGGTGGATTTATTCATCCTCAACTAGTTTCATGGAGGAGACCTATAAATGATCATCACTAACCAAATCCAATGCCTTAAATGGTTTTAATTATGAGAAAATGGACATTGTGACCCTATACTAGTAATCAAAAGGGAAGTCGATGTTGGAGAAACCTATAATATTTTCCACCTATCAAAAAAAATTATACATAAATTTAAAAATAATATCGGTAACACCTATAGATTACATTATCTATACACAAATATTCTGTAAGAAGAAGGAAAACTAAACTACTATATTCTTTATTTAGGGGGACACCATCTGAAAATGGATAATTTGAGCAGAGATAGCTATCATAGAAATTATTAGGAATCCATCAAACTGGAAAATGATTTTTATGGTCCAGGACCTCAACTAGTGAATCAGTAAAAATATGATCCAAATCATCAAAACAAATGTTTATAATAGTTATAGGATCCTAAAAAACTATTCCCAAGGACCAGGGAGATGAAATGGACTAATAATATTCTTTATTTACCAATAAGAACTTCTTGATAGCCTCATGAACTATGAGGAAATTTTCATGACCTGACCCCAATGGGGATCGAGAAACGACTCCCCAAGCCCGCCTCCAATAGGCCAGGGGTGGAAGACTAGCACCGAGATAGCTATCACACACATGGAAGTCCTTAGCCTAAGGCCACCATGGGTGTGATAGCCTACTCACCAATAGTGGATAGCCCCTGGCCTATTTGAGGGGGGGCTTGGGGAGTCACGGATTGAGACCCTTTGGGTGGTGTCATGACAGAGTGGTATTATAAGAGGTTTCTCATTTGGGATCTCATAGCGTAGTTATTTTAGCTGTGATCTTGGTTTTGGTTTTATAACAGCAGTGTTAAGATGTTTCGAGTATGGATTTCAAGCCAGGGACTCCAGTGTTGGTGCAGCGGCCGACGTATCCATTCACCTATACTATGATAACCCTCATTTCAACTCGGGACATTAGTACATTGGTCGCAGGGAAATAATGGTACATGAATCATATAGGACAGGGGTTTGGGTTTTTCTGGACCTTCTTGAGACATCTCCCCAGATAAACTCTTGGACAGTGGTGCATCTTTATTGTATTTCAGGATGCCTCCACGACGACAGCTAGTGAGGGTTCTACAGCAGGATGGTGGTGACGATCTACCCCACGTAGAGGCATTCAATTATGGAATATGTTCTAAGGTGGGACCTCCATGTGGTTCTCTAGTTGTGCCACTATATGTTGAGCAGCTGGTTGTGACGACAATGCCGGATGAGGATGGACGCTGGTTGAGTGCACTGCACGAGTTCCAGAGGTAGTGACCTCTGAGGTATCAGGGTGATACAGACACCCAGGAAACTGATGACTAGCTCAAGGTAGTCACCTGAGTTTTCCTCCAAGTGAAGGGACCTCCAAATCAGATGGTGGTCCTAACGGCAAGCCTTCTGTATGGTTCGGCATGGCGATGGTGGAGTCTGGTGACGCAGTCCCACGATGAGGAGATACTCATGTGGACAAATTTTGTGTGGCTCTTTAGGGGAGAGTTTTATCCAGTTACGTTGAGGTCAGTGAGGATTTGTATGCTTCTATAGTTTCGATAGGAGGGTATGATTATGTCGGATTACTCTGCGAGGTTTACAGACATGTCACACTACTCATTGGATATGGTTAGAGCCCTATTATTTAATGATCTTACCATCGACCAGGGCCTATGAAAATACATATGGGTTGGTTTGGTTTCCATGTTTTTTACCACCTATATTTGAGTGATAGAGCGGGACTTAGTGGAGGAGTTCTTTCTGGTTGAGGAAACTCTGGAAATAGGTGTGGGGAACGCAGGAGTTGAGACCTCGACAGCCGGTTCGATAAATTGTAGTCGATGGCAGGCTTAGGGGTCTGGATTTGTGAGACATTTTAGGAGACGACCCCAAGATTAAGGATCTAAGGATCAAGGCTCTCAAGGATCACGTGTGAGTTTTGGTCACTCATGAGAGAGGTGGTGTTACGCATTTGATGGATGGGGACATATTTTTAGAGATTGACCGACTCGTCATGTGGGTGAGAAGGATCTAGTCAATAGGCCTCCTTAGAAAAGGGACCATCTCATGGTTAGAGATACGCAGGGTAGTATACGTGGGGATAGAGATGGTACAGTAGTGAGAGATGGCATGCAGTATGAGTTTCCACCAACACCACACCTAGGTGGTCCACACCAAGCTCAGGGGCTTAGAGGATGGGGTGAGAAAAACTACAGTCCATAGAGGTTGTTGACCAAGATGCTCCGTATATGTATAGAGGTACGCTTTGTTTCCATTCTACTTTCTATAGTAGTTTGGATATACATTGTTAGGTGGTACTCTTTACTTTCTTTTTCTTGATCTGGGTTTGTTCAGGGAATTGGTAAGACCCTTTGTTTGTGTTGTTCGACATTCTTCGAATTCATAAACAATATGGATCCTTCCCCCACCAAGACATGTTTTTGCAACGTGGTTAAAACTGTATGGGTGAGTCAGTGCCACCCAAAGCGGATATTATCGAGGTACGGTGGACAAGTCCCTCTGACTAGTGTCTTTGGGTTAGGGTTTTGTGTTGGGGTGTTTGTGAGAAAGGCCTCGGGTTCCCCATAGTTTGTGCTAGTTCATAGCATGGGAACCCATGGTGGCTTTGTGGTGTTTTAGTGAAGTCGATGGCATGGGAGACCAAGTTAGATCCGTTTATTTCCTTCGTGAGTAACTTTTTTTCAAAGGTGAAAAGAATTAAAGTGGTGAGGGTTTAGTGAATCTTGTTTTTCCCTCCCATACTATGGAATAATCCTATGAATAATTCCATAGATAGGTGCTAAGATGAAGTGCGATTCTAAGGCCTAATGTTCCCGGAAATAATTTTACAAAAACATTAAGTATGATTATACTATGCACATGGTGGAGATGAGTTATCCCCTAAAAGTTATCTTGGGCCAGAAATATAAGGGCACAATTGTGTTCCGAGTGTGCCCTTTACCCTAGGCAGGATATATCCTTTGCGAGCGCGAGCCTGCTGTAGAAAAAGTATACCAATGATGTTTTCAATAAAATAAAAATAAATTTATTATGGATGTTGACTTGAATAACTTCTGAACAGATCCTCGTATTGAAATTTTGAGTTCTCCATTTCATTAATATTATTGTGTTTACCCTTGGGGTGTCCTAATCTAGTCAGCGCCATGTTTTTTGGATATACGTGAGATGTGAGCATGGAGATTTTAAATAAACAAAAGAAAAAAACTATTCAATCACCTCCTACCTTCCACCTAGAAGATCAGAGCTCTCCCCTTCCCTTAATCTTCCCCCATTGACAAACCATTTTAATAGGAATCTTTGGTCTCCAATTTTGACGGCAGATGCTCCCAGATCGAGTTGTTGTAGCTTTAGAGCGCAGATCTGACCCAAAAGCTTCGGCATTTGGCCCGTGAGGTAGGAAGTTTGAGATTTAATCCCATATTACCCTATTTATGCTTCATTTTCTTCATTTTTTTCATAAATTCTATGTAGATCTGGTCTTGAGTGTCTCAGAATGGGTTTCAAATTTGTTTTTGGAGCAACGGGGCGCTCCTGGTGGTCCACCGAACCTCCAATAGTATTTTCCGATGTGGCGTAGTGGTTTCTGGTGATGAATGTGAATTTAGAAGTGGTTTGGTGGGTAGTGTGGTGGTCTAGTCAGGTGGAGGTGGTGGTTTCCAGCAAGGCAGCAGCGGTCTAGCAGGCGGCGATGGTGGTTTCTGGCGAGGTAGCGGTAGTCTGGCATGAATTTTCCAAGAGTTCTTTAAACCCTTGTAAAATGAAAATTGGGAGTCCAAATCACGATCCGTCAGCAATGACATGACTCTTGTGTCGAGGAATACCCTTTAATGTTGGATTGTGTGTTTAAATAATTGATATCATGGACCAAGGCCACAAAAAGTTGAAATAGTAATAATATTTTATTATTATTCAACTTCAACCCACCATAACTTCTGCACAGAGCATCAGATTGACACGTCATCAATGGAATTGTGATCCTAATGGTAAAGTGTATATTTAAAGATATATTTTGGATAATTAAACCTAGATCAGGGTGTGGTCCTCATGAGGCTGAGTGTGGGTATTTACGGAGGAACATGACTTTTTCATCTACTATTCCTTTTGGACGAACGAGTAGTCGATCTCATGAATTTTTTCTAGGGGATCAAAACGTTGTGATCCACTTGATGAGTTTAAGAATTTTGGTGTGGCCCCCAATCGAACATGCTATGGTGAATAGTACATTTTTAACCAATTTTTCATTTTGAGAGTGTAAATATCCTACCCTGCGTGTTTTTCAATGTATAAAGCAGTGGTGGTCTCGATCTAGGATTAGGAGGTGAGTAGTGTGGTGATGTTGGGGGTCTTTTTGGTTAGTGACATTTAGACTAGCAGTGGTTGAGTGAACTCCTTTGGTTTGTTCCTAGGCATATTCATGTGACATTACAACCCCTGTACAGTTTTGTGATCCCCTTGATAGGATGAATTTCAGATAGAGTTTTGGCATCCCTCCGGTGAGCCCAGGATAGGATCCTCTAGCTTAAATTCCCTAGACTAGGATCTTGGTATTGTTGTGACCACTTATCCACAGGCAGCTATCCCTTATCTAGAAAGAAAACCCCGTAGTATTTTAGGCATCATTGGGAGTATGATACCCTATGCAGTGGGAGGAAATGGTAGGGTTGTGAAATCGTCAGGTATACGATCATTTAATCAACATTCAGTTTCAGTGGGGTTTGTGGTATTTCCTGTTCAATCCCCTAGATTGTGATTTATACCAGATGGGGTTCTTGGAATCTTCAAGCCTGGCTTTATATGGTTGACGATCCTCTATCTTAGTGTTGTAATTTTTGTAATGTTTGATCAGGTTGTATTATCCCCTAGTGGATCTTGGGAATGATCCCCTATCTGAGAGACCTTCTAGTTATCTTATTGGGTTATTGTATCCCCTAGTAGACCCTATGAGTGATCCCTTATTCAAAGAGGTTGGTGTTTCCACTGAATTTCAATGTGAAATACTTAACAACGATATTTTAATGAGTATATCTCATAAATGGGTGTCATCTAGAATGACAGAGCTTGACGAGTGTGTTCTCTTCTTTAGGTGTTGCCTTGGAACCTCGTGTAGATTCTACTATTGTTGATGTGGTCAGAACCTCATGAGGATTGGTGCATGACATGATTATATATAGATGTTCTTAGTATATGTATGAGAATATACATGTTTGATTTATCTAGTTGAGTTTAGCTGAGGATGGTCTCGAGAAGGAATTTCTCTATTGTTCGGGTTCCCTCTGGTTGGGATGAGAAGACTGAGGCATTTCAGAAGCTCCTTTTTCTTTTGGGGTTTTTGGGGAACCTACTTAGTATATTTATACTCACCCCTACATGATATTTTCTCAGACATGTTTTGTGTCTTGTGCAGTCCACGGGCCTTTTGACGGAGTCCCAGGAGGACCTAGAGGAGGCAGAACTTAGTGAGCTAGACTGACTGGGGTGTTTACCAGAGCTGATCTGAGGAGCTTTCTTTTGGGGGAATGTGGCAGGGATCCACTCATTCTGAGAAGGTTTTATGCTTTTGTAGTTATCTTTTAGTGGTACATGTAATTGTCCTTTTGTACTTTTTTTTGTACTCTGGTTGTGGGATAAGTGAATGCATGCTTTTCCATTCAGTTTTTAGATATATCTACATTGTTGCATGGAGGTTTATGTGGGTGTGTCTGTACAGGTACCTTAGGCTAAGGCCTCCCATGTGTCTGATAGCCTTCTCAGTTCTAGTCTATAGCCTGTAGCTTATTGGAGGCGGTCTTGGGTGGTCATGGCTCGAGCCCCACTGGGCCACTAATGACAGAAATACTGAGAAGATTACAAGATTAGGTCCTCATAAGGGATAAGATCTACCATATTCACATATAAGTAAGGATGGAATTATGATAAAGAATCCTTATCCAACCTATTTGTCTTAAATATATGATCCTCCTATTCACACCATTTCATATTAATATGAATAAATATGATGAACTTAGAGGAGACATTCCAAACAAAACCCACTGTGGATATGATGAAATTCATTATCCAAAAGGTAATCCATGTGTTTTTGTGAACAAAATATGATGGGGGAAGTGTCAAAACCTATCCATCCCAACAAATATTCAAAATAACACTTTTCCACTTTATATTACCTTCATTCTCAAAAGGGAATATCCCACATGAATCTCATATACCATGAAGAAGTGTAAGTATTTCAAATTGAAGTTCTAGGAATATAATCAAAACCCAAATATTAGTGGTCATGGGAAACTATCCCTCTTGAGGATCCTTCAATAAAAATAATAGAAGAAATTTCCTTCAATCATAAGTATAATACCCCCTCAGTAAGTCCATAATGAAATCATCTCTATATAAGATATGAAAAAAAAATTATGTATGGGTAAGATACAAAATATACTCAAAAGAAGATAAGATCTATGGGTTGATGAATCACTAGATGACTATCTAAGAAGATCAATATACTATGATATTGTATATGGGTTTCCATCAGTGATAATATGTGGATACGTTTAAATTATCCACTGTTAAGGATAAATTTGGGATTTCACCTATGAACCCCATCTCATTTATCGCATGTCGGATCTTACGTATTACAAAAATAGTAGAAACTAGCATCAGGGTTGCAATTATGGACTTGGAATCAATTAAACAGTGATGGAACTTGACTGGAAAATGAGATTAATGACCCCAATCCAAGAAACCTAGAGCTTGTTCCATATACCATTACATTTCAATGAAATAGAATGAAGAAAATTCTGAAGTACTAAATAGTTTTGTATCCTTGGTAAAAAAATATACATACATGATTCAAACATTACATTTTATGACATAAATTACAACAAGATTTTTTTCTTTGGAGAATAAATTTATTCTATCTAGTATATTATTGAATATATGTCATAGAAAACTTCTAGGAATATGGGGGGATATAAGAAAAATAATAGTGAAATTAAATGCTCAGTAAGGTTTATGTATAGTGGAAGAAATAATGAATCCATGAGGATAATCAATATGGAATGGAATATAACTAAAAAAATTTCCATTTAATCAATAAACTATGAAGGAATTTCATAAACTATATGGAAATGTACATAACTAGAAACAAGTGACATTTAATCTATAACAGGACTATCATAACTGGATAAGGCATAATCGATATGGAAAAGAAAATAACTGAAACACATTCCATTTAAATAAATTTGAATGAAATGCATCTTGAGATAATGTAACAGTGAAAATTTCCTAGACAGTAATAACTGAATACTAATTGATGTAAATTCATAATTATTGGATGACATTTTTCTAAGGAATATGGTACCTTTACCATTAAAACCTTTCAAATGATGGTTTAAAGCATACTGGGTAAAAAACCAATATACTATGGTTGTTCAACTGATTAATCCCATGAGACTACATATTCATCATGGGGTTATGTATCACTGAGACCCACCTATCTCATATATGTCCCTAGCAGTACTCATATATTGAATAATATATTTAATTCATCAATAATATGTTTTATCAACATGAATCTGTATTGAGTAAATAATAAAAATATTAAATATTCTCCAACATAATCAAATGAAATTCAATATAATTTATTTTTGTAAAAATTATATGTGGTAGTAATAAACATATCCATGATATGGATATTTAGGTAAAATATAAATTCAACTGATCAAAGGAAAGAGACCATTTGAAGTTACAGTTATTGACTCCAAATATGATTAATGTTTGTGAATGTCAGTACATTAATTAGTCATAATGATCATAAACTATATAGAGGATGAATAATGATGGTATTAAATTATACCCATTTGAGTATTAATAATTTTTTTTAATTGGTGAATACCCTAAAAATATCATTATAATAATTTTTGAGGAAAATATATTTTTATTTTTGTAAAACATTTTGAATATAATTTTCCTTGAAAACCACATTAAAAATATTCATACAAAAGATCCTCATAAAAATATGTAGAAATATTCAATAAAATGATGATCATGTTGGTGGGAAATTCAATTCATGTCGTAATGAACATTAATTTTTTAGGGTAAAATGGTTAGAAAATTTCCTTGTTCAGAAAGAGATGAGAATATTACATTTAAAATAATTAAAATAAAAAATAGTAAACTAGTCCATTTAATAAATCGTTTTGAAAATATTAACGGAATCATTTATTGAATACTTTTTTAGAAAACATGGTTTTCTATGGAAATTGATTTCCAACCGAATATATTAATGAATAATGTTTTTATTTAAAAAAATAAATAATTTTAAGTACTAAATAGTGAAAAAACAGTACTATAAGTTCATAAAGATCATGAAAAACCAAGGGAGACGGAAATTAATTAATTTTTTAAACATTTATCATATAATTTTCTTTTATTGAAATTCAATACTAAAAAATCGTGATTAGAATTATATTGTGAAATAAACCCATAAAATAATGATAATGTTTTTGGAGAGAATTATTCAAAGAATTAATTATGTGTCTCAAAAGTAAATACACATAAACCATGTTCCAATAAAATAATATATATATTTTAGAGGGTCATATTGAGACATGAATCATTTGAGCGCGCCGCACGTGCCTCCCTCTCTTTCAAATTTTTCAACCGTTAGTACCGCTCTGGCTACTCCTTCGGTGCTGTCACTGCCGCCCATGGTATGCTTTGATCTGGGTTCCTCCTCTTTGGCTCCTGCTCCTTATCTCCCGAAGAAGGTTGTGGGTTCGCTCCCTGTCCAGAAGGGCATCTCTTTCAGGGATGCCCTTTGTGGGCACCTGTCGTGCCATGCTCCCTGCATCCTGGAGATTTCCCCTTCTATAGCACCCTCTCTGCTGGAGGGTCCTGGCCCCTTGCTGGTGATCCCGTCGGAAGCCTTAGTTTCGGCCTTGGAGTGCCTCCAATGGACCCTGGTGGCTAGGTTTGGTAGTGATCGGCCTCCGCTCTCCTTGTTCTGTTGCTTCGGCGCCTCGTGGAATCTATTTGTTCCCGCTTGGATTTTGTCCCTGAACCGTAAGTCCTTCTGCATTGCTCTAGGCTCTAAGGCGGACATCATTTCGGCATGGTGCAAAGTCCCCAGGGTTCTGGTTCGATGGAGGTTCTCGTTGTTGAGGTGGGACATGGATGTCCACAAAGGCATGGACTCATCGCGGGCTCTGGTGTGGATCTCCCTGCCTAGCCTCCCTCTTCCCTTCCAGAATGGTGCTCTCCTCCGGGCCATTGGTGACTCCCTCGGGTGCTTCCTATGTGCGGCTGACCGGACTCTTCTCATGGAGGAGTCCTCCGTGAACTATATTTTTGTGGAATTAGATCTATCCCTTCCTCATCCGAACAAGCTTCGACTGCGAGTCCAGGGAATCTTCGACTGGTGCCAACCTCTTGTCTACCCAGTGACGCCGAGGTTCTGCTACTTTTTCCATCTCCAGGGCCACTCACTCCCTTTCGGCAGGATAAAATGCCAGAAGGTGTCTGGGAAGCACGTCTTGGATTCCGCCATGGGGCCTCCTGCTGGCTTAGGAGCTTCCTCATCTGGGGAGCTCTGGTCGGAAGGTTTCGTTCCTCTTCCTGGGGCGCTATCACGGCCCCTCGATGAGGCTGCGGGAGCGGTTATTGTGGAGCTGCCATTTGCGATGGATTCTCCTTCAGACATCATCGATTCCCCCTGCATGGATTTGATTCCTTTCAAGCCTGTGGGGCCTGCTGTTGTGTTTAGTTCCTTCTGGTCCTACATCGACTTCTCGGGGCTTGCTCTAGGTATGGCTTCTCTTGGGTCCTCTTCGGGACCCCCCTTCTCCCTTGTTTCATGGAATGTTGTCAGGCCCAGGGCTGATGAGGCCTCTCCGCATCTCCCCTCTAGGGCCCCCTCTATTGGGAGGAGGAGCTCCTCATTCTTGCTTCTTCCTTTGCCTACCCTGGATGTGGTCCAACTTGGCAATATCCATGAGATGGTCCCTTTTTCTTCTCCTGTAAGCGTTTCCCCCTGCATGAACTCTCCCTCTGGTCACCCCTCCTCCGATCCTCCTGGCTCCAAAGCCTGCTCCTCTCCTTTTCTCTCACCCTCTTCCCCCGTGCCCCCATTGGGATGGGAACTAGATCTCAAACGAGGAAAAGTAGCCAGTCTCCTCTTCCATGCAAAAGACTGATCCTGTCTGGGGCCAATTCTTGGTGATCCGCTTCCAAATGTTAAACCTCTTTATCTGGAATGCACGTGGCTTGGGGGACCAGGTTAAAACTGATTTCATTTTCAATGTAGTTCGGTTCAATAATATCTCCATTTTTTCTCTTTTGTAGCCAAAGCAATAGAGGTGCAAGACATATGTGTTTGCTCGAAGGATCCAGATGTCTAGTTTCTTGCAAGCGGAATCCCAACGCCCATCTATCTCGGTTTTCTGGAACATGGGTGTAAGCATGGATCTTGTCCAGTCCTTGGAGTAGTTTATCACTACGGAGAATAAGTATGGGTTGCTTTCGGGCTTTTTCTCCTTCGTGTACGGTAGCTGTGACATCCATGTACCTGGCCTGCTTTGGGAGGATCTTGAGACCTTCGACCGTGGGAGCTCTCCTTGGTTTGTAGGGGGTGACTTTAATGTGATTTTGGATGCTAGTGAGAAGAAGGGCAGGGGCTCCTTCCCCCACCGTGCTAGCCTAGAGCTTACCCAATTCCTATCTCGTATGGGGCTAGTGGATCTGGGCTTCTTGTGGAGGTGCTTCACCTGGTGCAACAATCATAGGGGCTCCCTTCGCACCAAGTGTAGGCTGGATCGTTGCCTTGATAACTTTCATTCCACCTCCTCCTTCTCAGAGGCCAAGGTGTCTCACCTGGGACGTAATCTTTCTGACCATTCCACTCTTATGTATCATCAAGATGTCTCCGGGCCAGAGAATAAGGTTTGGTATGAGATTCTCCTCCCTGTGGACTGAGCATCCGGACTTCCAAAACACTGTCTCAGCCTCGTGGAACAGACCTATGCATGAGAATGCATGAGAGTGCCTGTATAATAAACTTAGTCGCCTCAAGGTTAACCTCCAGGCGTGGTCCGACAAACTTCCCTCTATGGCATGTGACTTGGATGGGATCAAAGTGGAGATTGAGCGTCTTGAGTCCAGTTTGGAAATGGAGTGGAATGAAGAAATGTTTAGCGAGCTGTCTGTTAAGAAGGATCAGCTAGCCAATATCCTTCTTAGGGAGGAACGTACAGCCTGCGATGAGTCGCAGGTCATATGGTTGCGTGAGGGGGACCGCAACACCTCCTATCTCTATGCATGCATTGAGAAAAACCGCAGGTATTCTCGGTCCAACATCCGGTTGGAGGACATCTCCTTCACTAATGACCCAAATGTTGTTGGTGGATTAGTGGAGGCCTTCTTCAAGGACCTGCTTGCTTGCCCCAATCCCCGTACGGAAACTTGCTATCCTAGAAGGCATGATGATTTTACAGAGACCATTCCTAGAGTGGTGTCGGGACTGAATAATAATGTGTTTGAGGCTATGCTACGTGAGGAGGAGATCCTTGGGGCTATGAACTCGCTGAATCCAGACAGCACTCCAGGGCCAGACGGGTTCCCGAGATCTTTCTTGTTAACTTCATGGAGTACGGTTAAGGATGATGTGGTGCGAGCCATTCATGACTTCTTCTAGGGAGGGTGTCTCCCCCATAGTGCCAGTTCCACGACTTTGGTTCTTGTCCCTAAAATCAAGGAACCCTCCCTTCCTCAACACTACCGTTCGGTGAGCATGTACAACTTCACGTAAAAGATACTTGCCTTCATCCTCAACAACAGGTTGAGTCTCCTCCTGCCCCATTGGATTTACCCCAATCTGCATAGTTTTGTGAATAATCGATCCATTCAAGGGGCCATTTCTTTGTCCCAACAGCTCATTGATGGCTTCAATTCTAGAGTTCATGGAGGCAACTTGGTGGTCAAACTGGATATGGAAAAATCATATGACTAGCTGGAATGGGAATTTATCCTCAAGGATTTAACAGGTATGGGCTTCTCTACTTGGGCGGTTGATTTGGTTTTCCGCTGCATCTGCTCCCCGTCACTGGCAATCTGTTTCATGGGCATGAACTATGGTTTTTTCAAGGCTGTGCGTGGACTACGGCAGGGGGATCCCCTCTCCCCAAGCCTGTTTATCCTCTCCCAAGATGTCTTGAGTCACCTCCTTAATAGGGCCTTCTTGCATGGCTCTATTGGCTGGTACTTGTGCAAACCAATGGCATGCAATATCATTCATTTGATGTTTGTGGGTGACTCTATTGTGTTTATGAATGCTGGCTTGAGATCTTTTCATGGGCTTAACAATGTTCTAGCGGAGTACAGCAGATGGAGTGGCCAAGTGGTGAACTTTAACAAGAGTATCTATTATGTCCTGGGGCACTGTAATGATAGTAGGATGGGCTCCTTGCGCAGGACCCTTGGGATGCGGCACAGATCCTTTCCCATGGAGTATCTGGGTGCTTCGGTGTCCCCTGGAAGAGCACACATTGTGCATTTTGATACCATTATGGGGAAAATATCAAGGCACATCCATAATTGGAAGACCAATTTTTATCCATCAGGGGCAGGATTACCCTGGCTAACAATGTTCTTTCCTCCATTCCTTGTCATGCTCTCTCAGCCTCCAAAATCTTGAAGGGGGTGATTGCTAAACATGAGTCCATTCTTTCTTCTTTCAGCTAGGATGCGCACGAGGAGGGGAGGAAGCACTGGGTTTCGTGGAAGAGGATTGCAAGGCTCGTCCAAAATGGTGGTATTTCTATCAAGAGTATCTCAGAGGTGTTGGATGGCTTGGGGGCGAAGTTAGCGTGGGAGGTGGTTGACAGTCACTCTCTCTGGGGCAGGTTCATGTTTGCCTGGCTGATGGATCGAGGGGTTGTCCCCAATGTGTGGAAATTGTCGCTTTGTGCGTCTGTTGGCTCCCATATCCATGCCCTTCGCTCGCTCTCCAGGTGGATTGTGGGGGTGGGGAACATCTCCTTCTGGAATCACAATTGGGTGGGTTCGGTCCTTGAGTTTTCATGTTTTCCGGCTACGCACATCACCTTCAACAAGGAAAGTTACTTCCCATCATTTATCAATGCGGTCCTGGACCACGACCAACGTCTGTCCTTCGACATGATCAATATAATGAAGGATCCGGACCAATGTGTTATTTTTGCGTCGCCCTTAGGTGTTTTTTCAGCCAATGATTACTGGAGGGTGTATCTTGGTGCTGGCCATCAGGACCCGTGGGGTTTGGCCTTATGGATTAAGGTTTTTTGTGCCAAAATCAACTTCCTTCCATGGAATATCAGGAATAGAGCTTTGTCAATGGATGAGAACATGAGGCGCTCCGATATCTGCATGGCTTCTCGCTGCCTGTGATTAAGCATCCTGAGGGAGGAAAGCTCGTCCCACCTATTCCTCGGCAGTGAGTGGGCACAACTTGTATGGAAGGCTTTTGGTGACTTCACAGGTGTTTCGGTTGCATCATTGAGGGACATCTCATTTCTGGATCTATGGTTCCATAGAGCTGGGGAAGTTTGGTCGGAGAGGAAAGCTCCTGATATCATTCTTGCTTCGGGTTTCTAGTGCATCTGGATGGCCTGGAACAGAGACATACATGAGGGATATCCGACCTCTGGAAGGGCCTTGGTGGCCAGGAGTAAAGTCATTCTTATGGACATGGTTCGTGCTTTGAACAAGTGGCATGAGGCCCCCTCCCTTAGAACCCTACATGTGGCATCTCCAGTGGAACTCTCCTCTCCTACTGGGCACTTGGGGCGGTGGTTACCCCATCCATCTGGTTTGAAGCTCGACTTTGATGGCTCATGTCCGATGAGTGATATGAAGGGTGGTGGTGTTGTTAGGGATCCTTTGGGCCATGTGGTTCTCGCTTTCTCTTTTCACCTTGGACGAGGCTACTCCCTTCTGGCCGAGGCCATGGCTATGTTGATGGGCCTACACCTCTGCAAATGCCACAATATTAATATTTCCGCGGTTGAGACTGACTCCCTCATCCTACATGACTCCATGCATGGCAAGAAAAGTGTTCCCTGGTCCATCCACTATGCCCTGAGAAGGTCCAAGAGGCTCATCTATAATGGCACTGTCCTCTCCCACACTTAGAGGGAAGGTAAAAAGGTCGTTGATCATCTTGCTGCCATGGCTCTGCAAGGAATTCAGGTTTATCTCCCTGAGGACGTTCCCTCCTTTTCTACTGATGCTAAGATCCTAATCAGTTGTGATGCCCTAGTTCGGCACTACTTTAGGCCTCCATAGTCTCTTTTGAGGCTCCCCCATGTTTTCCTAGTTTTCCTCCGTTTTTTTCTGTCTTTGATGTTTTCCCACTTTTTGTGGGTTTCTAAAATAATAAAAAGAAATGGATGGATTGATAAAATAATATATACTCAAAATTCATGATAGTAATAATCATATAATATCAATTAAAATTAATAATTAATTAAACCAAATGGAAAAAAATTATTTATAAAAATTATTTACCACTTATTAGCTTTAAGATTAAATTCCCTTAGATGAAATAATTAATATTGAAGAATAATATACCATTAATAATAAATAATTAATGATATTAAATTTTAGTGGGGAATTACATATACCATTTAATCTAAATTATGTTAGTAGAATTACAATATGCCTCAATGAATTGAAATTGAGACGAAAACCCTTACCGTATTCTTCTTTTTGATTGAAAATGATTTATCCTCATGTATAATGGTCTTAATAATGTAATTTTCTTATTCAAAAACCATATTAATATTTATGATATCATATATGATCGACAAATGATGTCTTATAATGAGTTCATTTATAATCACTCATTACTTTTATTCTTTACGGTGTTAATTTCATTATCTTCCCATGCATGTTTTGTTATAGAATTTTTGATTACATAGACATGTTATATAGTTATATCATATATAGAGAAATAATCAAGACATAAATATAATATTTTTGCATAAATTTTACTTTTAAAACTAATCATTAGTGACGGTTATGAAAAATGAATAAACCATTGATCATAGAGACTGTTGGACGTACGTATGCATGAACGATGTTTTCATTTTTTAGTGATAACTATAGAAAGAATGTAAGAAATATAATAAATTTATCAAAATTCCATTATTAAATATAAAAAATATTATATAATTATATATTTCATCCATGTGGTTTAGTTATTAAATTAGATTCATATCACTTCATGAAGGAGATAGTCCACACATACACGAATGATTTTATCATATTTACTTGATTGAAAAGGAATGAAATAAAATGATATATATTATCTAAAAATTATAAAAATAATTAATTAAAATCATATTTATATCATGTGTATCACATATAATAAATAAACTTATCTTTATCAACTTCCATACGAAGTATTAGTTGAAGTCGAATCACTTCGCCACGTGAGGTGGTAGTTCATCGTACAGAGGAGTGATAATATCATATCTCCAATGGAATAGAAGTTTAAATTATTTTCAATTTATAGTGACTATATATGTATAAATATATTAAAAAAATCTTATATTTACTATATATATATATTATCATAACCAATAATGATAAATGGAAATGGAAAAATTAATGACATCAGTTCGCGAGGGGGTAGTTTTTTAGACACAAGAAGGGTGATTTCGTTAACCATTTAATGGTAGTGGAGAAGGATTTAGTCCCATTGTTAGTTTTACAACCTAAACATATATGGATTATAATTGTATTATTATATCATCAAGGTTTAATAAAAAAATATATACCTAGAGAAAGAAGTAAAATAAAAATTCTCAATAAAGAACATTACCTCTTATTCAGGTATCCTCTTTAGGTTTCCACTAAAGAATTACAATATTTTATTAATTCCAAAAATAAGGCTTATAATATGATTTTAGGGATGTTGGTATGTAATTTGGGAAGTTATAAATGGAAAAAAGTGTTTTTACATTGTTAATTTAATAGGATAAGGGATGGTTGTTTATAAGTGGGGTGAGTGTCACACTTGTAATTTTTCTAAATAATGAATTCTACCCACATGTTTTCATGTCAAGATGCCCCAATAAGTTTAAATCGTGGATAATAAAAAGGAATAAAGAATAAATGAGGCCATAAAATATGTTTTGTAAATAAATTTCATTCTTACTCTATATATTTTAATTTAAACTCAGAGATAAAATCTTTTTTACCTTAATCACTATATTAATTTTAATTATTTACAAATAATTACGGTAAAAAATTATGATGACCATATTAGATACTATACATTATTATATTAAAAATATTTATTCAATTTGGAAAAATTAAAATCATAGAGGTGGAAGATTTTAATTTTAAATTAATCAAGGATTTGTGATGAGAAAGAAGGTATTTAAAGTGAAAATTTTCAAAAGTTTACAATGTTTTTATATTAAAATTAAAGATTAAAATTATTAAAAATACCTTAATTTTATTCAAATATGTATAATTGAACAATTATTACATTAAATCCAATTAAAAATATAATTTATTATTTAAAATTATTTGGACGAATAGGTAGTTTTATAATAAAATCAAGTAATTTTCACTTTACATCATAAAATTAAACATCTTTAAAAATTTTAAAAGCATTAACCTAAGATAATTTTGGTGTTATTAATTCAAAAATTAATTTTATTTTTCAAATAATATTTCTAAATTTGTTTAAAATTCTATTTAAATTATTTTCTCCAAACACGATTAAACAATCATTTAGAAAAATATATTTTTTATAAAATAATTATTTTTTATTAAAATTAATTTATTTTATTATTAATAAATAGATTACTAATAAAATTATATAAAATATATGTTTTCATAATTTACTTAATTCTATTTATTCCCGCAATTCCAATGGCAATGTGATCATATTTATTAATAATTATGACAATAATATATTGTTCTTCTTTAAAAATTGATCTTATGTGTAACGTTGGAAACTGAATAAACATGTCGTCACATATAATGCAATCTAGACCCAGTTTTCCATGAATTGGAATAAATAGAATGTATTTAATTTAATTAAAATAATAAATATATTATAAATTATCTATATTTTATATTCCTTTATAAGCTTGGTGTTTTATGTCACACACACTATCAAAGTTTATGTTTATAATTTAAAATTTTTGGGTCTTACATTCTCCCCATCTTAAACAAATGGTTTACTTGAAATTTAATCCTGATTTCTATTATCATGTACTTGATATTTTTAAATATCTTTTTTGAAATCCGACAAAATCTTAATGTTTGGTAAAACATCCTCATAATAAGAGAGAATGTAAAGTACCAAGGATATATGGAATAACACATTACTAGGTTTCCAAGTAGGAAGACATTAGTGGAAATAAAATATATACACATAGAGGAAAATGAAAATTATTTATAGAAAGTGATAGTGGTCATTGATCATAATATAGATTAAGGTAAATATAAAGTAAATAAGCTCAAAACCACAAATCTATGATGATTTAAAATACCATCTGATTCATCATATGCGAATATAATAGGATAACATGTTTTTTCAAGATCTTTTTTCTAAATTTGAGAAATTATTTCACTATATACCAATATAAAGAAATATACTTACTTGATAAATTTCTATTTTTTAAGAACAATTTATTTCTTTTGTCATTCATTGATCAATTTCCAATTGATCCTTTAATTCAAGAAATGAATATGAAAAAATGATTTCTTTATACCTAAAGCATTAAAATTTACTTTTTATGGATCATAAGACCCATAAATGTGTGACAAGTAATTCTGTATTTCTATTAATTTGTTTCAAAAACCAATATTATTAGTACATTTTAATATATAAATTTATTTATAAACCTAAAATTTTACGCTAATTATTCAACATTTATTCTCCAAATTGTATATATAAAAAGAATTACATGTTAACCAAGACATCACATAATCTATTTCTATGTAAGAAACCCATATCGTCAATTCAATAATGGGTTAAAGCCCCACTGCCTTTCCATATGTGACATGTTTTCATCTTGAATGAAGGTTTCCCTTTTCACAAACTAAATTAATATAATTATTATAAACTCCACAAAAATATGTTGGACATCCTTGAAATAAAGGTAATCATTAAATAACCATTTTAATAATTTTTTCAACAAGACAAATGTATTTCTATTTCTATTATTTCTCAAACTATAATAATCTAAGATGAATATTATTACAATTTTATTAATGATCATATAAATTATAATGGTTATCAACTCCTGTAAACAAATGTTTTTAAAATTTGAAGGCGTTCTTCCCCAAATAATTTTTCTACAAAAAAATATGCATGCCATAAATTTATCCAAAATTTCATTACTCTTGATAGATTCCAAAAGAAAATTAATAAATTGAACATATTATCAATCATTAACTCATTAATCTATGATGGTGTCCATAAATCTAAACTTACTGAGTAAAAAATGAATCTAAAAATTAATAGAATCCGTAGATGTTCCATGATTCATGTAACCAAAATAATATTCATAAAATGATTCACGAATTTTATTCTTTATTCATAATAAATAAAAACATCATCGATTTTATCTACATTCAGTTTATTCCATGGTCTAGAGGTTACCCTTTAAAAGAGGTAATAGACTTGGGTAATGTAACACCCTGACCCGAGAAGCCCAGACCCGATGCATTATTTTATTACATTTGCATGATTATGAGGAATTAAATCTCAAAATTCCAATCAACTTAGTAGTCTTGTAAATCCAGATTTTATATAGGATACACATAGTACAATAGGAAATAGAAAATAAAACATGATACATAATAAAATAAATAAATTTCATCCTTGAAATCTTATTTAATTTTTTCTTATTCATATCATGGGGAAAACATAATAAGTTTGAGCTGAAATTCCTATTGTGGGTATGTAAAGCGGAAGAAATAATCAATAAATTTGAATAAATTAACATGGGAAGGTAAATAAATGATAAAAAATTCTATTCAAATAATTAGATAATTCAAATTCAATAAGGAAAGGTAAGAAACTAAAACAAATTCCATTTAATTAATGAACTCAAAGTTAAATGTATCCATAGATATATTGATGAAAAATCTCAGGAATGAATAATAACTGAATTACTAATAAATTAAATTAATTAAAATTGATATCAATAACATTCCACCAATTATTCATGCCAAGGATCAATTACATTCAAGGCTTTATGCCAAGTATATAATTAATTCAATCATTCATTACATGATTCTAATACTTTCAAGGATTTATTTGAAGAATCTAATAATATCAAGGATTCTTTCCATAAATCTAATACGGTAAAGTATTAATGCCAAGAATCTATTACATTGAAGGATTAATTCCAAGAATATAATAATTTTAAGGCTTTTTTCCTTGAATCTAATATTATCGAAGCTTCATTCCATGAATATAATACTTTCATTGTTTATAGAATATGAAAAATGGTATATGGGTTAGGCATTACTAATATCCATTCTATTAAAATATGGATATTCATATAAAATTCAAATAAATAATGATTACAATAAAGTGATTGTTTTGAGATAAAATTAACTATAACAAAATAATCTGAGATTTCAGGAATAATCATTAAGAACATTCTTTTGGAGAATAATCTATAAACATTCCAAAGTTCCCCATACAGCTTTGAAACATTTAAATCATAATCCTCATGTTAGAATAATATTAATTGAAACTTATAATATCATGATGGTAATAATTATATTGAGGTAACAAGTGAAAATGAAGCATATACAGCAAATAAATGTGAATTGGTGAATAATAAAAAATAAGTATCAATGGAATGTAAATTGAGATGAAATCCCTTACTATATAATTAGATTTTGTATCTTAAGACTCATGAAAGATTAATAATCAATTGAGATGTTTAATATAATGAAATAAATGGAAATAGTGATATAATATATATAAATGGGAATTATTTATACAATAAAAAATAATTTAGTGGTGAATTGGACATTTATAATACAATCATAAAAACTGAGATAAAAATCTCTTACCTTAAACTTCATTTTGTTGTGTGCTCTTCATCCTCCTATTAATTGGGTAAATCCTTTGGATTTCAATAAAAGGATTTCATTGATTGATTTATGACCTAGTTTAGCCTTATAGGATGAGGTTAGAGATGTTTGGGATTAATTTGAGAAGATCATGGTCAAGCCAATATTTCGTGAGAGGTGTGAGTAAGGGGTATAATTATTGCTATTTTATAGTGGAGGGGGAGTGACACTCTTGTAAATACCAAAAGGTATTCATTAAAGGGAGGAATAAATTACATAAAGTGACATTTAAATGGACAAATAATTGATTTTAGGGGATAAATAGCTATTGGAATCCTCCACCATAGAAAAATATGTGTATTTTAATAATTTTTTTCCTCAACTTCTATGATTTCTCAATTTTATCATTTTGGTTTTTATTAAAGAATATAGTTTTATAACCTAAGTAGTTTAACCATTATGAATAAACTAATGTGATATTTATAATAAAATATAGATCCAGTTAATTTTTAATATTATAAGTAATTTAGAAAATAATAATCTTATGTGTCTTGGAAATGAATTTTAAAACAAACTCATGTGATACGCTAAAACACTGCATAAACACAGAACATGTTAACAATTTTTTACAATATTTGGGTCAATACGTTAATTATAAAAGACTAATTCATCCATTTATATACCATATTTAATATTTTTCAACACTTAAAAATCACTAGGCATAATATATGTTTTTTATTATTTTTAAATCATTTATAAGATATCATTTATTGTAAAATAAAAATAATGTCACATTTGAAATTATTTCATTAATTTTATTTATAATATAAAAATAATTTTATGATTAAAATATATTATTTTTACAGTTATTTATATTATATATTCATAAAAAATACAATAATTCAATCACTTCACTTCACTTTTAATAATTTTTTTATCATTTATTTTAGTTAATTATTAACAAAATTATCACTACATTGGTGTTTCGTAAGAATTTTATGTAACTAAACCTTATATAAAAATTATTGATAAATTATTATGATAAAAATTACCCTTTTTTCTTTCAAAATTATATGTATGACCAAAAATCGTATTTTTTACATATCTCAATGTTTCATAAATATTAATGCCATTTTTGTCTTTTTCCTTACATATACTTTTATATAAGAAAATTCCATTTAAATATATCCCATTAACCCATAAAATAATAACTAAGTGGGGTAATGGTCAATTTATTTTCATACAATGTATTTTTAAGAGTTTCCAGGTCATTTTAGTCCTTATTATTATGTTTTAGTCCCTTATTAAGCTTAATCTTACTTTAATCATGGTAATTAATTTTAATCACGTTAACTAATATATTTTTTCAAGAAATTAGCCGATATTATTAGACCAAAAATATTTTAATGATTAAAACATTGAATTTCCATTTACCAAAATTCAAATAACATATGTGGAAAAATTATGAATAATGCTAATCCCACTCACATGGAGAGAAAGTCGGGCTTTAATGTAGAAATGTTAAAAAGTTCAATAAGTTTTTATATCTAATTTAAATATTAAAATGATTCTAATGAACACAATTGTATTAATATATACATATTTTATATATTTTTACTTTAAAACACAATTTAAAATATAAATTTACACAAATAATTATTTAAACAAAAGGCTATTTTTAACTAAATTGCAGTAATTTTTACTATTCATTGAAAAATGATGTTTCTAATAAAAATCCCAAAAATTCACCCTAAGATCATTTCTACATTAGGAATTCAAAAATGATGTTTATTTTTAAAAATAAAATTCATAAAGTTGTAAAAATTTATTTTTTAAATATGATCTCCAATAAATGGTGGTAAAACTCGGTCTTGCATGTAGCGAAAGTTAATTCAGTGTTGTGTGTAGTGAAAGCATAACATCGTGTTATGTATTAAGAGAGAAAAAAAATATTTATTATAAATAGAAAATATTTTCATTTATTGGTGTGTTACATTCTCCCATCTGTTTTAAATAGATTCCTCACAATTAAAACATGATCATAATTATCAAGGAATTAATATTTGAAAATAATATTGTTGAAAAACACACATCGTGAATAGGGTTAATAATAAATCATCTTAAGAAGAGATAAAGGAAAGTATAATGTTTTATTTTATAGTTTCCATAGTAGGAGAACATGGGTGGTAAATGGAAACATAGATACAAAGGGAAAATATAAAAATCAGGTTATAATAGAGAGTGCTAGAGAACATGGTTAAGAGAAAATTAACAACGAAAATCCCAAAATCCATGATAATCTACGGGTTGATTTGATTAATAAAAAATGATGGTTCTATAAAACAAATTTTGGTTTCAAGATCATTTTTTCCTGGATTTGATGAACTCTTTCACTCCCTAATAATAAAATTAAATTTACTTACATGGTACATTTCTATAAACACATTCTTATCCTTTTTCCATGCCTTGAAGAATTTATACTCATATCAAAGAATAAGAATTAACATATAGTGATGTAATATATTAATATCTAAAACATGATGTAATGTTCAATATAGACCATTGCATAAATGGTTAACATTTCTAAAAATATTATGATCCAATACTTTAGAAAGAAGGTCACCCAATTTCCAAAATAAACGTATCATTATTCATTAATAAACATGAATCATCTCTAAATTTTCACATTACAAACATGTGAAAAACATTATCATGTATCCACTTGAAATATTGTAATAACTTAATTCACCAAAAAACCTTGTTTTGAACATGAATTGTTCCTTACTCTTTAAGTAGGACATGTGTTACTGTGTATATTCCTAAAACCCCAAAGTGTTGTAAAATCCATAAATGATATCATTGACCACTTGTCTAAAAGTCATTAAGTAGCACCAATATAGTTATCACTTTTCCAAATCATTTATTTATTCAACATTATCTCAACATCAGAACATATTAAGATATTTCTTTACCCCAATCATCTGTTTTCCGAAAACCACTTAGCATATGATCTCAAATCCTTAACAAAAAGGTATTGTTGTAAAATCATTATATATTTCATAATTCTTACATCTAGTAAATTGATGATAAAATGTGACCTAGTTATTGAATCAGAGTAAAAAACACATCGATTATTTTACTTCATCCTTATGAAATTAGCAAGGATACTTCATCCTATTACATAATACCTCATTCATTTCACATTTTAACAGTAGTCTCCTCATCATCAACATTATAACCATTACTCATACTAGCTTGTTGATTCTCTTCATAAGCTTTCCACTAGAAACATTGATTTGCCTAATGACCATTCATTACAAACAAAAATAATTTAACCCTCTATTGTGTTTTAGGGGGGCCAATATTACCATCCATTGCATCAATGTAACACTGCATTTTTCATTTTCAGTTACTTGTTTTGTGTACTTATTTTCAACAGCCAAAAAAACTTCTTAACCTGCTAAGACATTGACTTGGGTGATTCTTTCCACATTAATGATAAGGAGGAAAATTAATTTCGTTTCTTCTATGGTCTCCATTACCCAAAATATAATTTAACTCCTTTTATTTCTTCCTTGTCTAGTCTAAGTTTTGGTTAAGGTACACATTTTAAATCATGTTCTGTTAATGTTGATTATGAATGATCATAACATCCATCACTCCAATGATTATTCCATTAAACATATATTCAAGAAATTTTTTATCTCATTCAATTTTAACCCAGTTCCTAATGGTTACCTCCATTGACTAAAACCAAAATGCAAAGTGTCAGTGAAACTTATAAAAATTGAAAACCACATAGTTATAAAAAATTACTTATAAAATTCCTAAATCATGGCTCCCTCTTCTTTAATATATGACATAGTAGGATTGTCCTAGGTTTTTCATAGCAATAATATACTTAAAAAATTATTTCTGGTTCACAGGTAAAATGAACATTATCCTAATAATATCTCACAAGAGTTTTAAACCATGTATGTAGTAAGGACCATTTTCGTGTACCTGGTTACCCTGAGCCAGGCCCATTACACCTTGTTGGAGTTGTTACCCTTGGTACATCTATTTCTGAACCTTGTACACTTGTAATATCTAGACAAGGAAATATTTCTATGAATAAAAACATAATCATTAACATACCAAAATTCTAGGATGTTCTTGTATAATTATCCTTTATGTCAATATTATGGTTGTGCTCCCTAATCTGTGTTTTCTGAATCTATTTTACAAGTTTGCTACTAAACTTTCTTTGATACCAACTATAACACCCCAACTAAAGAATCTCAAAGCCGATGCATTATTTTTTTACATTAAAATGATTATATAGAATCAAATCTCGAAGTTCCAATCAGTTTAGTAATATTGTAAATCCATGTTACATAAACAATACCCCTAATACATTATGAAATATAAAATAAAACAAGATACATAAAAAATTAAATAAACTGCATCTGTGAATGATTTATCAATGTTTTCTTCTTCCTAACCTAGGGAAAGGAGACATAACATTGGTGAGATCAAATTCTCAGTAAAGTTATATAATGTGGATGAAATAATGAATCAATATGAATAAATTAACCTAGTAAGGTAAATAACTAATAAAATATTCCATTTAAATAACAACACATGGAAAACTCAATATAGAAATATAAGAAACTAAGAAACATGGAATTTAATCAATGAAATGAAATATAAATATATCCATAGATATGTCCATGTAAAATCTAATTCCTGAATAATAAATGAAATATATATTATGGAAATGAATAATAATGGGTATCTATAACATATCATCAAGGAATCATGCCAAGGATATAATACCTTTATGGATGAATGCAAATGAGCTAATGCTTTCATGGATTCATTCCATTAATCTAATACTTTCAAGCCTCCATGCCTATTATCTAATATTTTCAAGGCTTTGTGCCACTAATATAATACAGTCAATTATTTATTCCAAGAATCTAATACATCCAAGGATTCATTCCTAGAATTTATTACTATCAAGTCTTCTTTCCATAAATCTAATAATATCAAGGATTCAAGCCATGAAACTAATTATTTCAATTTTAAAACCTTATGAAAAAATGTATATGGTTTATGTAATACTAATATCCATTTTATGAAAATATGGATAATCAGGTAAATTTCCAATGAAGAATGATTACAATAAAGTGATTGTTTTAAAATAATTTTAAACATCACAAAAATAAGTGAGATTTTGAGTATAATCATTAAGAACATTCCTTATAAGAATAATCTATAAACATTACTAAGTGTCCCAAACCAGTTTTAAACATTTAAATTATAATCCCCATAAAGGAATAATACTAAAAGAAACCAGTAACATCATTAGTTTAAGGAACCATCCATAAAACATGTCATAATCTTGAATTTTAGTAAAGAACATACATTCATACACATTGAGGATATTTTAAGGTTTAGATTTTTATATTATTGGGTCATAATAGAATCATAAAAAACCACATTCATACAAAGAGGATACTACTAAAACAATATCCTTTTTTATATAATATAATTCATTTAAAAATAAAACATATTTTCTTTGGAAAATCTTCATAACATTAAAATTTATTTCATACTCTCCATCACCCATCCTTATAACCAGTGAAAAACATTTTTAAAATTTGGGATGAGCACAAAAATATTAGTAAGGGATATAAATTAATAAATTGTTAGTCATGTGATAACATAAAAAGAAATAACACCCATTACATAAAAAAATATTAAAATGGATTGAAACATCATGATTTTCACTTCATTAATATTAACCATATCACTCTTATATTCACCCTTAAATATGGTATAACCATTCGGTCAACATCCATCTCCACATGACCTAAGGCATCAGAGAGCTATAATGGGGATCACCCATCATATCTTGAGCTTTAATGGGATCAACCAAACATACCTTGAGAAATAATGGTGCTAAAACCATCATATATTAACCTATAATGGGATCAAACCAACAAAAACTATTTCAAAGGAACATATAATAAATAAAAAAACTGATAACTCAATTCAACCCTTGAGATAAACATATTCTGATTTCCAAAATACTTATTTTCTTAGAGAAAATCACTATTAAAATATTAAAAATGAACACATAAATATGAATTCACATTATTCAAAAATAACTATGAAAAAATATAATGGAAACATCATAGTTATATAGAATCATGAAATTAGGAAAAACATCTCTTTACATATAAAAAAGAAAATAATATTTTTGAATTTTGTAAAAGATACATTTAAATGATTTTTAAAAGGAATGTCCCTTACCTCTAGTTTGAATTCCATAAAAGGGTTAAAACCTCAAATATAATGGTTTTAATAGACTTATTAAAATATTAAGAAACTAAAATAATGTTATAATATTTTACATTATCTTTTTAAAACATTTTACACCCATTTTATTAACAATATGTTGATATTTTAATTGTTTGGGGTGCGATCTTTTCTTAGTTAGCATGTTTTGTTTATTAATGGTATTCATTGTGTAAAATTAAATAATAAACTAAATTTGATAACATATATATATTTACATAATTCTAAAACATTAATGTCAATTTAACATTTCCATGATTTCGAAAAAATGGAAATGAACAATCATCATCCACGAAGGAGGTGAATTAATGCACCACACAAGACGATTTCGTTATTTATGAAATAAAAGAGAATATGAGAGATGTTATGATGCATTAACCATAGAAACAACAAATAAAAATTATATATTTTATTATGGTGTTTTATAGAATCATTGTTTAAGAGGATGGGATAAGGTATAATTGAAAAAGAAATAAAAACAGAAGAAAAATGAAGCTTACTTATTGAAAATTCTTCCTTGAGAACCATTTTAAGTCTATTAGAAGTTGTATTTTGGTGAGACCAGGATCTCAATAACATCGAAAGGGAGGAGAAGGAGAGAATTTTTTAGAGTTTATAAAATAAATACGGCTTATGGTGATGAAAATTTGTGATGTAGGGAGCCACCTTTTATAATTACGGGGAGGGGTAACATTAGAATTACACAAATTATTAAAATATAATATGATTATTATAGGTTTTAATACTTAAAAAGGGGGGGAAATCATAGTATGTCTCATTTTCAACTGAACCATATCATTTTTGGTCTTTTTTTAAAAAAATGGGATTTTTAAATATTTTAATTAAATATTATATTCATGAAAAATGATTATATCAAATTAAACACTATTCATATATTTTGACTTTAAAAAACTAAATACAATGTTTCATTTTCGAGTATAATTTTTTAAATATATTATAATTATCATATTATTCTATATAACATTAAAATTATATTAAAAATATAAATTATATTTATTTTATTATTTTTAATATCGTTAAATTTATTTATTTTTTAATAAAATAATTATTTTATAATAATTGTTCACGCCATTAATGGAGATTATTTATTCCCTAAAAATGAAAAATAATTTTTTTTTTGAAAAATAAAATTTTATTAGCTTCCAAAATACTATTAATGATCAAAAAAATATCGATAAAACCTCGTATAAAAATATTATACCAATTGAAAATTATATAGTGATCATGTTGTCTTTCTTAGTAATAAAATAATATAAAGGGACTAATATTATCCTTATGGGTCCAAAAGGTACCCAATTCGAATAAAACCATGATAATAGTCGTTATTCTTTTATATAAAAAGTGTTATCCAAAAATATTTACATTTAATAATTCATATAAGGTTAATAAAAACATTTTATTTATTTTTCTAATGCTTGGAAAAGCACTGCATTAGTGTTACACATGAAATCATTTTAATTATTTCATTTATAAAATTTAAAAATAAATTAAAATAATGAAATTAAATTAATTACGTTCATAAATAATAACATAGATTCATTAAATATATTTATTTAATTATATCTATGATAATGAAAATTCAATAATTTGGTAAATTGGATTTTTTAAATAATATGTCACAAATGCATTAAAATCATCCATGTGGCTCAGAGCTGTCCTAAATTGGACCTTTGGAAGCCTTTTATCGAAACATACTCATACAATTAAATTATAAAAATTCCTATGGTAATTTTATAATAATTATAATACTATTTTAACCCTCAATTACCAGATTTACCCTTAACCGCTGTAAAAAAACTAAAGTTTTTATTCACCCAAAATTAAGTATCCCAATTAGACCAAAAATTTCATATGAATTACAAAAATGTATTTAAATATTTCAAAATTAAATTAATATAATTAGATAAATTTAATTAAAAAATTTTCTCCTTGAGAGATCGAGAAAATGGGGTTTTAAAGAAAAAATGTTCAAAAATTCATAATGTTTTTATATCCAATTTCAATGTGAAATTGAATCCAATTACATAAATTATATTAACCGTTAAAAAATTGATATAATTACACCTTAAAACTAATTTAACCCATAATCTATCTTTATAAATATATTATATGAAAAATTATTTTTTAAATAAAATGTAGTGTTTTTTACTATTCATTAAAAAAATAACATTTTATGATAATTCTAAAAAATTAATACATAGATAATTTCAACATACTAAATTCTAAAATGAAATTTTTATCTAAAATTAAAATTCTATAATGTTAAAAATAATCTTTTAAATAAATAACATTATAAAAATTATTTATATTAAGAAATACTATTAAAAAATAAAATAAACGAACTATTCTAAAAAAACCTAGGTAGTTAAATTCTCCCCCCTCTTTGAAATTAATTCCTCAAAATTTTTACTTATAAACAAATGATGAAACTTTTCCCTCATATAATTTTCAAATTCCCATGTTGTTTTTTCTACCATGTTGTTTATCCACAAAACCTTAACTTTGAAAATTACCTTATTCTGAAAAATATGCACTCTAAAATCAAGAATCCTAGTAGGATTCTCTTCATAAGAAAGGTTATCTTTTAGCTCAACTAATTCTAGGATAAAAACATGATATAGACTTGTCAAAAAATTTCTTAACATCAAGATATGTAAAACATTGTGTACCTAAGATAAACTCAAAGGTAAAGCTACTCAGTAGGAAACTTGTCCTACTTTCTCTAAGATTTCAAAAGGTCCAATGAACAGGGAACTTAACTTTCCCTTTTTACCAAAATTCATAACACTTTTACATTTAGAGATTTTAAGGAAAACATGATCACCTACCTTAAATGAAATTTCTTTCCTTCGGTTATCTACACAAATTTTCTCCCCACAATAAGTTGTCCCCAAATTCTACTGAATAATCTAAACATTTTAGGCTATTTTTTATACTATTTCTGGTCATATCAACTTTCCTTCCCCAACTTCATCCCCAAAAACTAAAGTTCATCACCACTTGTCATAAAATACATAAAAAACATCCAAATATATACTGGAATGAAAATTTTTACTATAAGAAAACACAACTAAAGAAAGATGATAATCCAAAATTTCCTAGTAATCCATTGAATAATGTAATAGCATATTCTCTAATGTATTAATTTTTCTTTTTGACTTCCCATCTAATTTTTTATGAAAAGTCGTACTAAAACTTTAATTTGATCCCATTGACTTCTGAAGGCCTTTCCAAATGTTATAAGTGAAACTGGGATCATGATCTGATACAATAGAGATATGAAATCCATGTAACCTTAAAATCTCATTAAGGTACATTAGAGAAAGTTTATCTAAAGATCGTGTATCTTGAATATGAAGAAAATGATCATATTTAGTAAAATGATTAATAAGAATCCAGATTGAATTTTCACCTCAAGATGTCATTGGTAGTCCCACCATGAAGTCTATGAATATATTTTACCATTTCCATTATGAAACTGGAAAATTTTGATGCATCCCTATCAATAATTGTCGCTCTACTTTAGCCTATTGACATGTCAAACATTTCACGGTAGAATCTGCAAAATCTATTTTCATTCCATCCCACCAGTAATACACTTGATGGTCCTTATACATCTTAGTACTACCATGATGAACTGAAAATAGAGAACTATGAGCTTCACATAACAATTCATTCTTCATTTAAGAATAACAAGGAACCCCCAATTTCTTCCCAAACTCCAAAAACACAATACTTACCAACATTAAACTAATAATTCTTACCCTTTTAAACCTATTCTTCCTTTTTCACCAATTCATGGTTCTCCATCTGAGCATGCTTTATTCTGTCTGACATAGATGACTGCACTGACACCTGAAACAAAATAGATGTTTTTCTTGCACCAAAAACTCCCAAGCCAAAATTTATCAAATCATTCACCATGGGGTTATGTTTGAATTGTATCATGGTCAATTTATCATTATTTTTATGACTCAAGGAATCGACCACCCTATTTTCTTTTCTAGGATGGTAATGGATCATTTAATCATAATTATTAATTTGTTTTATTCAACTTATTAGTGTGATGTTAAATTACTTCTGATTATATATATACTTCAAACATTTATGGTCTATATATATTTCACATTTTACACTATAAAAATTATGCCTCCAAATTTTTAATGAAAAAACCAAAAGTAGGTAATTCCAATTCTTGTGTATGGTAATTTAACTCATGATTTTTCAACTGATGTAATGAATAAGAAATTACTAGATTTTTCTTCATTAGAGCACAACCATGTCCCTTCAAAAAAGAAACATTATAGATAAAAAAAGTCATCACTTATTGAAGTTATTGTCTAAACTAGATAATTCACCAATCTTCTTTTCAATTCCTGAAAAATAAATCATCATATTTTTTTATCCATATGAATTTATCTTATTTTCTAGTTAACATAGTCAGTGGGATAGATAATTGTGAAATGTTTTCAACAAACCTCTGGTAATAGCCTACCAAACCAAGAAAAATAAGAATCTCATTTTATTTGTGGGTCTTTTCCATTCTTCAAAAACTTTGTTTTAGTTGCATCAACAATAATTCCATTTATAGAAACAATGTGACCAAGGATGAAATTTTTGCAACCAAAATTCACCCTTGCTTAATTTTCCATATAATTTATTTTCTTTTAATGTTGGTAAAACAACCACTATTCATTTTTTAGGCTCCTATTTTCTTTAAAATATACACTAATTTCATCAACAAACATAACCATATACTTATCAAAGAACTAATGAATATTCTATTCATAAGATCCATGGATATAATAGGCGAATTATTTAACCCAAAGAACATAACAACAAATTCATAATTCCCATATTTAGTATGGAACACAGTCTTTGGGATGTCCAATTTCATTACTTTCAACTGATGGTACCCCGACCAAATGTCAACTTTTGAAAAATATTGTACTCATTGTAACTGATCAAACAAATCATTGTTATGAATAAAATGATATTTTTTCTTAATAGTGATGTTATTTAAAGCTCTAAAATCATTGCAAAATCTCATTGAACCATATTTATTTTTAACAAACAATATAGGATCACACCATGGTGAAGTGTTGGGTCGGATGAATCCTTTATCTATAATTCAAGCAGTTTCCTTTCCAACTCTAAAAGTTACATTTGATCCCTTCAATAAGGGGATTTATAAATTAGATTAGTATCTAGAATTAATCCAATAGTAAACTCAACCTCTCAATCTGGAATAAAAATAGAAAATTCATTATGAATTACATCAAGATACTCATTTACCACTGGAACATAATTAATATAAACGGTTTCCTTTTTTAAAAATGTTTTCAAGATAACATTCACTTCCATATTTTACAGTTTTTAGCTTCCAGATATGTTATCAGTGATATGGGTTCATTCATGTACAAAAACTGAAACTATTTTCGAAAAACTACTTATTTTTTCCTACAATATATCTTAACATGATAAAAAGAAATTCATTCCATACCCAGAATAACATAAAACTCTACTCAAGGCAATAAAAAACAATTTGTAGGTAAAATAATTCCACATACAAAGATAGGTAGATTTTTATAATTTCTATTTTCCACAATATTTCCTCCATGTATTTTTACCATGACTTCTAGATTCATTTCATGTGGTGGAATTTCTAATTTAGCATAAAATTTCTTAGAAATTAAGTAATGTGTAGACCTTGAATCAAACTACACATTTGAAAAATTTGTAAAAAGAAGAAATTTACATGATACTACCTTATTTGACAGCACACCAACTAATTAAGTGGTTGCAATGTATTTTTACAGACCCTTCTCCTTCCAACATAAACAATTTCCATTGAACATATCATGAATAAAACAATTGATAACACTTTTCAGCTATTGAGAAAAACACATTATGAATTTCAAAAATACCAATTTTCATAAAAAATAACTTTGAAAATATTAAAATTGTGCATATAATAATTGTAACGTCTCAGACGTGAATGCCACCTGAAACGGTACCCCGAGCCTAGTTGGCCACATGGCCTCAAGAAAATCTCCCCAAATTCCATAGGCTACTGACTAAAAGTGGAGGCCTATGTGAGTCGTTGGGGAGAATATTCCCTCATTACCATTGTAACACAGTGGAAGGAAAACATTTAATAAATAGCGAATGTGAAATAAACAGCATAAAACAAAAAGTAAGATAAAACATGAACACATAACAATAACAAGAAGTGTATCATATACAAAATGATATAGATTGTATGAGTATCTAGAAACAATCCAGAATAGTATATGGAAATACAATACAATACAATTTTCCCAAAAAGAAAAAATACCAAAAATTTATCCCATCATCGCAAGCCTCCGCTTAGTCATATGATCCCCTGCATCAAATCCACAGTCAATAACCTGTACTAGGGCACTTTCCCCTATCATCACATACAACCACATAATCTGTTTGGGTCCCCGAGGAGGCCCAAAAAGGGTGTGAGAAAAACATCATAGCAGGAAACCACCCAGGTGTATATATTTCTAACATCAATATTCAAAAGTGCTAGAAAGGGTAATCAACCTGTAAATTAAGTGTCTATTACCATGGCATAATTCAATTACAGTAAGTAAAACCATCCATCCCTCAAGGCTAACTGCAAAATGGTCAGCTCCTAACAATGTACCTATAATAAGTAAATACAAATGTCACATGTTTATTCCATACATCCATCGGTATCAATCAATTCATAGCCACGTTGTATAGAGAGGTTAAGTATCCCACATCCATGCTATATAATGAAGAGAAATATCCCAAATCCATGCCTTATAGTTATGTGTAGACTATGAGGGATGGAATTAAGGTGTAACCAGACCAAGACATCCATGTAAAATATCTAGACCATAGAGGGTTAGATTCAAGGAGCTTATCCAATTCATCCCATCGAGTCACATGGGCAACCCTAGTGGAAACTCAGTTAGGAACTCGTTGGGGTCCTAGGAGAATGGAAATAGAAATTCCTATGCAATACCAAGTAAGTTGGATCCACAGGGTAGAAAGGCCCGAGCCGTCTCACAGAATCAAGACCCAAGGGGTAGAGTCATCCTATGGCATCCACTACCACATTCTAGATTCATAGAGAGCAGTCCAAGGCATTTATCAAACCATTCAATCAAGCATACAAGAATTCAAATTAAACATTCAATCCATGTGATTCTACCTACTCACATCAACCTCCACAAGCCATGAATATACCCACTCATGCAAATCATTGATCAAAATAATCAATTGGGCCTACCCTGCCATATAAACCATTTAACATGCCATTAGTAACTTTTATATAGGTATATCAACCCATATTATCCATTTAACATGCCAAACTATAAAAATAGACAAGGAATAACATGATATTCATTAAGAAAGGAGGCAGTATAACTCATAAACAATACACTCAAGCTATCAATGTATTATAAGGCTTCCTCTAACTAAGAAAAAAAGAGAACACACCCCTTTGGTGGGTTAAACTAGCATAAATAAGTAATATTCTTAAGGTGCATCGCTTTAGTGACAATGAAATGAGATATGAGTGTCAAATCACCTAAATGGAACCTATGGGATTCCTCACAAGGTCCGACTACAGCTATAAAATGAAACTCGCTGAAACACGAGGCCTCGCTAGATATTCTAATGAGTGCAACGTCATCGGAATACCCTAAAAGTATAAGAAAAGATGAAAGAATGTATAAACCACCCACCTCACCTCGGTAGTAGATAACTCAACTAATATCAAGTCATGATTCATCCTGGTTTGAAATAAATATGAATAATGGATGAATAACCTGATATTAGGGCATATGAGCCTAAATCCAAATAGAGAAGTTGTTGTTCTGACAAATCAAGAATGACTAAAAACTAATCGATTAATTACTGATGCAATTCCAACATGATAGACGGTGCTCAAATCAGAGCCTGGATAGATTCTATATATAAAATACTAGATTATGGGTGTTTTGGGTTCCAAAATGAGAGGAAAAACATATGTTTATAAAAAAATTAATCTACTGACTCTTTTATAGAAAACCCCCACTGGGAAATTTCATGACATGTACCTCAAGTACACGGTGTGTACTATCCTTTTATTTTTATTCATGAGCCAAACTGGATACATGTTGTGACGGCCTAGTACACGACGTTTACTATAAGTACATGGTGTGTATACCAAGTACATGACGTGTACCTATCCTACAACTAGATTTTATCTAGTTTTCCCCTTCTTTCCTATAAAGAACCCAACCGTCCCACAAACTAGCCTAGGGTCTAATACAAAAAGGAATTAACCAACATTAACCTGAAAAGAGATATCCGTACCTCTGAGAACACCCGAGATCTTATAATCTTCCTCCCTTATATAAATTCTTCCCTGAATTGCTCTCTGAAGGTTGGTCAAGATCTATCTGAAAACAAATTTGGCCACTAAGAATGTATGTCAGCTATCCTCTCTCAAGTCTCGTCCTATAAATGGACATGCTGCCATAGTACTCGTACTAGAGGTATTGACCGACCTCAGAGATCAATATTTCTCCTATCAACAATCCAAATCAGATGCTACTCAAAGGACACATAAACCTAAAGCTCAACCTCCTTTGGATGAAAAACATGAGATAGGTCTGAGTGATAAAGATGCAACTGAGATTTGTTGAAGTTGTCGTGCATGGATCGATACCTCTAAGGTAACTACAACCGATAGGAAACCAACCTGACTCTATCCAGACTCTCAAACAGCCCAACATATCGCAGTGAAATATTACCATGTCTCCTGATCTGCCTGTGTCCCATCCTTGGTGAAACACATAATAAAACTCGATCCCCATCCTCAAACTCTATCGGTCGTTAGCGGCAATTGAAATATGATTTCTGACGATACTGTGCATTATCCATCCCCTTCCGAATCATTTAGACCTACTTAGAAGTCTCCTACACAATATGTGGTCACCGTAAAGCTACCTCTCCTACCTCTAACTAACACACGAGATAAAAACATGATCTACTGTATAAATGCTCATAATGTTCCATCGGTATCGTCTCCTGATAACTATTATCATAGGTGAACTCATCTAGGGGAATGTAACACTCCAAAGATCCCCCAATATCTAGGATACATGCTCACAACATGTCCTTTAGCACTAATATCATATGCTCTGACTGGCCATTAGTCTAAGGGTGGTATATTGTGCTTAGAAGAGCCTGTGTACCTAGATCCCTCTGAAAACTATGCCAGAAATGATACATAAAGAAGGTGTCCCTATTGGAAATGATATTTCATGGGACCCCATGATGTTTTACCACCTCTCAGATGTACAAATTTCTAAGATCGTCAATATTGATGTTCTCATTGGTTCGAAATAAATTTGTGACCTTCGTATATCTGTCAACGACAACCCACACAACATCATTGCCTCAAAGTGACCTCAGAAAACCATTCATGAAATCCATCACGACATCATCTGATTTCTACTCTTGGATAGGTAACTACTGTAAAATCCCATCTGGTCTTTAATGTACTTCATTCACCTTCTTATTGGTGGAACACATAGTAACAAAACCATCTGCCTCTCTCTTCATTCCTGACCACTTGTATTGACATCACAAGTCACAGTACATCTTGGTAACTTCAGAATTCACTACCCATGCTAAAGAAAAGAATAAAAATCCCACGTCTACTACTCACGTATATCCACTAGAACCCAATCAAATCCATGTATATGTAGGATCTCATCATCGCCTACCATCCAACTACGAGAGGGTCCTCACCAACCAACCTTCTTGCATAACTAGGTATTCTAAATCCAGTAGTTTCCTCATCCTAACTCTGTCAGAAGGGTAGAGATAAAAAATAATGATGAACGAAATGTCTTCCCCTGTCTATCATGCACCTCCAAATGCTTCCCAAAAAACAACTCCATAAACCAAAATTCGCTACTGGCATGTTGCAATTCATGTATCTAAGTCCTCCTACTCAGTGCATCAGCCACTACATTTCCCTTACTGGGTATGTAGGCAAGCATCGAAGTCAAAGGACTATTGGTACTCCACCCACCTTCACTACCTCAAATTCAGATCATGTTGCGTAAATATATAGTTCAGGCTTTTATGATCCGTGTACACAATAAAACTCTGTCCTAGTAATTATTACCTCAAACAGAGCAATGCATGAACAACTTCAGCTAACTCGAGATCGTGCATTGGGTATTTCCTCTTGTGAGGACTCAGCTGTTGAGACCCATATGCCACGACTTGATCTCCCTACATCATCACTTCCCCAACCCAATACTTGAACCATCACAATAGACCATGTAGATCTTTCCCTACTCTAAAATTATCAGGACTAGTGTTGATGTCAACTTCCCTTTCAGTTCCAGAAAGGATGTCCCACATGATTCTGAAAACACAAACCTCACCCCCTTCTTAGTCAAGCCTCTAAACTGTGCTACTAACCATGATAAGTCCAATATAAAATGTTAGTCGTATCCAACTAGCCCCAAGAAACTCCTTATATCAAAAACAATCTTGGTATACTCCCATGAAACTACACCTCTCACAATATTTGGGTCCACTGACACTCATATCTATAAGATGATGTGACCCAGAAAATGTATCTGAACCATCCAAAAGTGGCACTTTGTTAGTTTAGCATGAAACTGCTTCTCTCTCAGTGTATTAGAAACAATATCCTGATGGTTGGAAGGTTCATGTCTATTTTGAGAATACACCAAGATATCATCCATGAAAACCAACAAAAAAGAATCCAACTGGACACTCAGTTCATCAAAGACATGAAAACTGTGGGCACGTTTGTCAAAATAAACAACATAACCAGATACACGTATAACCCATACCTACTATGAATGTCAATATGAGGTATGTCTACCGATCAAACACACACTTGGTGATATCTTGACCTCAGTTTATTTTCGAGAACATTCGATCACCTCTAAGATAATAAATCAGTTTATATATACATGGAAAAGGATATCAGTTTTTAACCATCATTTAGTTTTGTTTCCGATAATCCATGCATAGATTAATAGTTCCATCTTCCTTTTTCACAAAAAGGACCAGTGAACCTGATAGAGAAGTAATAGGTTTGATAATCCACTTCATCTCCAACTCTTCTAACTACCTCTTGATCTCCTGCAGCTCTGTCGTAGCCATCCAATAAGGAGGAATGGCTATCGGTGTAGCTCCTGTCACTAGCTCGATGGAGAACTCCACCTCTCTCTCAGAATTTAAACCAAAATTTTTTTCGGGAAAGAATTCCTTGAAGTGATCAACCAATAGAAGAAAGTCCTCTTAATTCACTCCCTGATCATTTTGAAAAAAACTAGCAACCTGGGATGTCAACCCTCCACTCCCACAATGCTCGGGTCCAGCTCTGCTCAATTGGACAACCCATTCAGCCTTGTGAATAAACACAGCACCCTCTGGTGATGTGAAAGTCACCCTTCGGCGATAGTAGTCAATTTACACTCAATAATCCATGATCCATTCCATTCCGAGAATGATTTAAAAATCTTTCATCTAGAGGAAATAATGATCCCAGAGGAAGTGGAACCCCCCAACCTTAAGGAGACACTCCATACACTGGTGTACATCACCAGTTCTAATTTCCAATGATGTGTCTTGGATAAAAAAACCGCATAATGTAAATCTACAAGCCCGAGTATTCTTACCAATCGTGAAGAGATAAAACATTGAGAGGAACATATATCTAAAAGAGAATATGCAATAGTAGAAGATACTAAAATCATACATCTCACTGTAGATGGTTTGGGATCCTGACCTTTTTGGGTATGTTGCACTGCATAATTCAGGCCTGTATCGCAGCCCTGTGAACCTGACTGGATACCCTGAGCTGATCTACCCTAATGTCTTAGATAAACTGGTGTCTGGATACCCTGTCCACAACCACCACTACCCTAGACTAACCAGCATACACTGATCTATCTCCCATCCTGACCTGGTGCTAATGAACCTGCTCTTGAACTCGATGTTGGAGCTGACCCCTTAAAAATCATACTTGGAGGGAAGGTCCTTAAAATCTATTTCTTGTTACCTATCCTACCACAAGTTCATATATCATATGGGTTGCAGTCACACTGATTGTTCATGTGGCCTCACCTACCACACTGATGGAAAAACACCAAACTTCCTACACCCTGACTTTGACTAGCACTCATGTTGTGGGAAGCCTCAAAACGGTGCTTCCTTCCTAAAGACATAGATCCGTTGGGGAGAGAAACAACACTCCCCTATTCTGTACCCCCAGATTCCCTCAGGTTCTACTCTATAATCATCACCTTAATCACAATCTTAGTGATATAAGGAAACCTGAATACATTGACCTGATATCTGATATCATGTCGGAGACCTTCCTCAAAACATCACTCCCTCGATAGCTCATCTATAAGATACATTAGTGCCAAATGATACCATTCTGTAAATCATGTCGAGTATTCCATAATCTTCATCAGGTCCTGCCCTAGATGCATGAAATCACTAGCCCACTTTTCTCGTAGTGTCATAGAGTAAAATTATTTGTAGAAGCGGGTTTGGAATTAAACCCAACCAATATTCTGCATCCCATCAGCTTGGTTCAAAATGTAACACCAGCGCTAGGTCACTCCACGTAGCATGTAAGTTGAGAGCTTGACCCTCCACTCTTGAGGTGTCTCTAGATGATAAAAAATTTCTAACGTGATCTCTGGCTATAGCTATGTAGCTTATGGTCCTCTATCCTTTGAAAATGTAGGAGGATGTTGTTGCTGAAACACCCATGTCATATCATCCATAGTCAAGGATGGATGAAGTGCTCCTTGGAAAGTCTTAATATAGTGAAAAAACCCTTGTAGAACAATGCCTCAGCACCTGTGTTTGGAATATACCTAGGTTCCACAACTGACACTATATGAGGATAAATTGGTAGCCTGTGGACCACCGTCTCTGATGTATGGTCATATCCTCCATCATAGCGTACCACTGGAGGTTTTCGTGTTGGCATGTCTCTACAATTACAAATGCACACCTCAATAAAGAACAACATTAAATCAGAAATCTCAAAGCACAGGACATGTCAAAACCCTCCTAAAAACTAAGTCAACCCATAAACTGCTCTTAAATCCAGGACTATATAATGAACATCCAACAAACAACTAGAAACTATGCATCTTTCCAACTCAAAATCCAGGTCTAGGTCAAGTCTCTATTCAACATTTCAATTTTTACTTTCCATTTCACATTTAGTTATTCTAGAAATTTTACCAAGGGAAACCAATTCTAAATCCTTGAGGGCCCATAACACCTCATGAACCCAAAACATGGATCACATTCAAACCATACATGTAACAAGTACATTTATGCTTTTACATTTCACCAGTGAATCATTTTCTAATTCATAAGTACCCATACTCCTTATAGATTGAACGATGATGTCACACTTTTATCTACTTCACCCCACTAACACAACAGCAGGCACAACTATCACATCAAAAATCACAATAGTATGAAATATCTAATGCATCCTAGATGGCTTGACATAATGCATGAAATATGATTTTAACAAGTGTCTATATGATGCATGAAATGGAACACCCTCATCTCGTTGGGTTGAAACTGAAATAGATCCCATAATTTCATAAATAGTAATAGTAGAAATCATCTGCGTCACCCAACAGTGAAATTGAATCAACTGTAATAGTATAAATTCAGAAAATAAGAACTCTATTTGAGGCAATTTAGACTTTCCATATACATGAGGTAGCAACTCCCTGACATAGTTTTTTACCAAATTAAATTCTTTTCCTATTCCTATCTAATTTCTCCAAACAGTAAATAAAACTAGAAAAAAACTCCTCTAATACAACTTTGTAATGTCCCAGACCCAGATGCCACATGAAAGGGTGCCCCGAGCCTAGTTGGCCATATGGCCTCAATTGCATCTCCCTAAATTCCAGAGGGTTCCAACTAGCAGTGAGGGCCTAGGTGAGTTAGTGGGGAGACTATGCCTTCATTACAAGAGTATCATAGTGGAAGTAAAACATATAATAAATATCGAATACAAACTAAACAACAGAGAACTAAAATTAAGAAAAAACATGAACACATATTAATAACAAAAATTGTTTCGTATAAAAATTGATGCAGATGGTATAAGTATCTGTAAAGTAGCCAAAACAGTACATTGAAATACATTACAATACAAGTATCCAACAAATAAAAAAATGCCAAAAATGTATCCCATCATTACAAGCCTAATCTTGGTCATATCCTCCCCTTCCCCAAAGCCACAGTCAACCAAATGTACTAGGGTGATGACCCCTATCATCACCTGCATCCATGTAATCTGTTTGGGTCCCTGAGGAGGCTCAAATAGGGTGGGATATTAATATACCAGTAGGCAACCAACCAGGTCTATACAATTCTAATAGAAATATAAAAAATTTCTAGAAAGTGTAAACAACTAGTAAAGTAATTGTGTATTCCCATGGAATATTTCTACTACAGAAAGTAAAAGAAACTAGCCCATAAGTCTACCTACAAATGCTTCAGCTCCTAATAAGGAAAATATAATAAGTAAAAAAACAAGTCACATGGCCACACCATACATCCATTTATACCAATAAATACACAACCCTACTTTATAGAGAAGTCAAGTATCCCACGACCAAACTGTATAATGAAGTCTAATATCCCACGGCCACGCCGTATAGTGATGTGTAGACTATAAGGGCAAGATTCTAGGTGTTAGTATAACAAGGAATCCATGTAAAATATCTATAAAATTGAGATCTGGATCCAAGGAGCTTGTCCATGGAATCCCATTGAGTCCCATGGGAATACCTGTTGGAAACTCGGTTAGGCACTGGTTGGGGTCGTCGGATCAGGGAAATAGAAGGTCATATGTGATACCAAGAAAGCCAGATCCATGGGGTAGAAAGGCCTGAGGCATCCTACAGAGTCAAGACCCAAGTGGAAGATTCAACCCAAGGAATCCACTGCCGCATTCTATATCCATGGAGAGAAGTCCAAGGCATCTATCAAACTAATAGATCAAGAATTCAAAAATTCAAATTAAACATTCATTCCATGTTAGTATAACCACTCACATCAACCTACGCAAGACATGATTATACACACTCATTCAAACCATTAATCCAAAAAATCACATGGGCGTACCTTCCCATATAAACCATTTAACATGCCATTAGTCACTTTTACATAGGTATAACAACCCATATTATCCATTTAACAAGCCAAAATATCAAAATAGGCAAGGAATAACATGATATTCATTAATCAAGTACGAAATACAACTCGTAACCAAGCTGATCAATCTATCAAAGTATTAACATGCTTCCTCAAACTAGGTAAGCACAAGAACATGCCCCTTGGGTGGTTTAAACTAGCATAAACAAGTAATTTACATAAATAGAACCCCTTGAGTGACCATGAAATGAGAAACGGGTGTCAACGTACATAAAAGAAACCTATGGGCTTCTTCACAAGGTTCGACTGTAGTTACAATAAGAAACTCGCTAAAAGACAAGGCCTCGTTGGAATGACCGATGAGCGGCACATCAGCCGAATGCTCGAAAAGTACTAGAAAAGACGAAAGAAAGTAATGACCACCTACCTCGCCTCGGTATTAGAATGCTCATCCAGTATCAAGTACTATTTCATCCTTGTTTGGAAGAAATATAAAGAATAGATGAAGAAAGGGATATTATGGCATATGAGCCTAAATCCAAATAGCGCAGTCATTGTTGTAAAGAATCAAGAAAGAGTAAAAAGGAATCATGTACTTATTGATATGGTTCCAATATGATATACATCGCTCGAATCAGAGTCTGGATGTCTTCTATATATGAAAAACTAGATTATGGGTGTTTTTGGATACAAAATGAGAGGAAAAACATTTATCCATCAAAAATTTAAGCTACAACCTCTTTTATAAAAAAAACCTTACTTGAAAAAGTACCCAGTGTGTACTATCCAATTTTTTTTCCGAGCTAGACTGGTTACACATCGTGACTACCCAGTACATGAAATTTATACCAAGTACACGACATGTACCTGGCCTTCAGCCAACTTTTAGCTTGCTTTCCCCTTCTTTCCAATAAACAACCCAACTAACCCATGACCCGGACAAGGGTCTAATCCAAAAAAGGAACGAAACAACATTAACCCGAAAAGAAAGATCTTTACCTCAAGAAAAACCTAGGATATTACCATAATGAATTCCTATTATTGGAAAATAACTATGAAAATATAAAATGGAAACATAAAAGTAATATATAATCATGCAATCAAGAGAAACTTCTCATTCCATGAAAAAAGTGGAAATCCTATGGGTTATGAACTCGCTAAACCCGGACAGCACTCCAAGCCTGGATGGGTTTCGAAGTTCATTCTTTCGTGATTCCTGGAGCATGTTTAAGGATGATGTGGTGTAGGCCATTCATGAGTTTTTTTCATGGTGGGTGTCTCCCTCATGTTTCCAGTACCACAAATGTGGTTCTTGTCCCTGAAATTAACAACCCCTCTCTCCTTCATCCCAATCACCTGATGAGTATGTGAAACTTCACCTATATGATTCTTGCCTCCATCCTCAACAACAGGTTGATTCCTAACCAATCCTAGTGGATTTTTCTTGAGTAGCATGGTTTTGTGAAGCACTAGTCCATTCAAGGGGTCATTGATTTGTGCCAATAACTCATTGATGGTATGAACTCCAGAGTTCATAGAGTTAACATGGTGGTTAAACTGGATATGGAAAAATCACATAACTAGTTGGAATGGGAGTTTATCATCAAGGTATTAATAGGTATAGGATTTTCCACTTGAGCTATTGATTTTTTATTTCGCGACTTTTTCTCTCTGTGGTTGGAAATCTGTTTCATGGGTAGAAAATATGAGTTTTTCAAGGATGTTCATGGACTGAGGTAGGGGTACCCCCTCTCCCTAAGTCTATTTATTCTCTACCAGGATTTCTTCAGTCACAATTTCAATAGGGCCTTTTTTCATGGCCCCATCGGGTTGTACCGGTGCGATCCCATGGAATTAATATTACCCATTTGATGTTTTCTTATGAATAAATTGTTTTTATGAATGTTGGATTAATGGATATCAGTGGATTTAATAAAGTTCTAGCTAAGTATAGTCACTGGAGTGGTAAAGTGGTGAACCTTATCAAGAGCACATTATATTTCCCTGGGCATTGCACTAACAGTAAGGTTTCTTCCTTGTGCAGTATACTTGGCATACGACGCGACTCTTTTCCCATGGAGTACTTGGGTGCCCTAGTGTCCCTTGGTAGAGCGTGCGTCCAACATTTTGATTCCATTTTAGAGAAAATCACATGGAGTATCCATAATTGGAAGAACCACTTCTTATATTTTGGGGGTAGGATCACCCTAGACAACAACGTCCTATCCTCCATCCCATGTCGTGCTCTCTCAGCCTCCAAGGTTCTGAAGGGGTTGATTACCAAGCTTGATTCCATTCTATCTTACTTTATTTGGGATGCACATGAAGAGGGGAGGATGAATTGGGTTTCATGGAAGAGGCTTGCAAGGCCGGTCCAAGAGGGTGGTATTTTGGTCAAGAGTATCTCCGAGGCACTGCAAGTCATGTGGGGGAAGTGGGTGTGGTAGGATATTGAGGGTCACTCTCTATGGGGTAGTTTCATGTCTTCACGGTTAAATAGTGGGGGGTTGGATCCAATGCACAACAATCATCGCTTTATTCTTGTTTTGGATCCCATATTCCCACTCTCCGTTCACATTCTATGTAGATTGTGGGTGTGGGGAACCTCTCCTTTTGGCATAACAATTGCGTGGGAACTATCCTTGATTTTTTGTTCTTTCTGGATATGCACATCGTATAAAAGCAGGAAAGTAGATTCCAAACATTTATCAATGTTGTCTTGAATAGTGTTAAATGCTTGGCCTTTGACATGATGGATATCACAGATGAACCAGACCAATGTGTCTTTTATGTTTCAACTTCAGGTGCTTTCTTGGCCAAGGACTATAGGAGGGTGTCTTCTAGTATAGCCCATAAGACCTATGGGGATCATCCTTATGGGTTTAGGATGTTTCCGCCAAAATCACTTTTAATCTATGGCATATATAGAACTGAGATTTATCAACATGTGGGAATGTGAGGCACTCTGGTATTTTCATGGATTTACGTTGCCTGTGTTGTACCATCCTAAGAGAGGAGATCTCCACCCACCTCTTCTTCGATAGCGAGTGGGTGCACCTTGTGCGAAAGTCCATTGGTGAATTTACAGGTGTTTCAGTCGCATCACTGAGGGAACTTACCTTTCAAGATAGATGGTTGTATGGTGTTCGGGATGTTGTTCCAGAGAGGAAATCATGTTGCATCATCCTCGATATGAGTTGCTAGTGCATTTGGATGGCTCAGAACAAATCAAGGTATAAGGGTTCTCTGACCACTATAATGTCCATGGTGGCAGGGACCAAATTCCAACTTTTGGACATTGTTCAGGATTTCAACAAGTGTTGTGAGGACCACTCCTTCAGATCCATGTAAGTGGTATCTATAGTGGTCCATCCTACTCTTTCCAGTCACTAGGTTTTTTGGTCACCCCATTCGTCCAGTTTTAAGTTCAACTTTGATGGCTCATGTTCGATGAATGAGGTAAAGGGAGGTGGTTTTGTCCAGGATCCATTTGGTGGTGTGGTCCTTTCTTTCTCTATTCACCTTGGCAGAGGCCAATCTATTATGGTCGATCCTATGGAAATGTTTATGAGCCTCCAAATCTGAAAATTTCATAATATTTCTTTGGTAGTAGTTGAGACAGACTTCCACATCCTTCATGACTACATGCATGGCAAGTGGAGTGTTCCCTGGTCCCTTCACTACACACTTAGAAGGTCCAAGAGGTCATCTTCAGTGGAAAAATCCTCTATAGCACTTTGAGGGAGGGTAATAATGTTTTTTATCATCATTCCAGCATGGCTTCACAAGGTCGTCGGATTTTTTACCCTAAGGATGTGCTCTCCTTCCTAATTGAAGCAAAGAACCTGATCAGAGGTGACACCCTAGGTCTGTAATACTTTAGTCCTCCATAGCTTCATATGGGGTTCTCCCTACTATCCCAGTGTTTTAACTACCACTAATTTTTCCCCTATTAGAGATTTTATATAAGGATGATTATGATGATGATGATGATGATGAATAGAGGCATTTGAGAGGATTTAAAAGGAAATTCCCACACCTGAGGTTTGACTTCCTTAAAAAAGTATTCAAAACTCATGTATAATTGATTGAATAGTGTTATTAATATATTACAGAACTAAACTCATATTATAATACTTTACATTATCTTTTTATAACATTTTCCACCCATTTATTATGAATATTTTTTTATTTTCATTGTTTCGGGTGAGTTGTTGTCATGGTTTCCAACGTCGGTTTATTAATGTTCTTCCTTGTAAAAAAGAAATAATTAACCAAAAGTGATAAAATATATGTATATATATTTATGTAATTTTAAACATATACTTGTGAAATTAACATTTCCATGATTTCAGAAAAGGGGAAACCAAAAATCATCATCCATGAAGTCGATGAATTAACGCACCATTGATGATGATTTCGTTATTCATGAAATAAAGGAGAATATGAGAGATTTTAGGATGCATACACCATAAACAAAAAAACACTCCAGTGTATATATGATATTAAGTTTTTCATGAAACATTTGAGAGAGGTGGGGGATAAGGTATGAGTGAAAAAGAATTAAAAATAGAAGAAAAATGAATTTTACTTCTTGAAAATTCGTCCATGATAACCTCATTAATACTCTCAAAAGTGGTATTTTTGTGAGACCATGAGCTCAAGACTGTGGAAAGGGATGAGGAGGAGGGAATTTTTCATATTTTATCCATGAAATAAGGCTTAATTGGAAGATAATTTGTGAATTAGGGATCCTCCTTTTATAATTTAGGGGAGGGGAAACATAGGAATAACACAGATTATTAAAATATAATAGATTTATTATAGGGTTTAAGACGTAGAAAAATGATAAAAAATATATTTTATCACATTTTAGAAGAAAAAATTTCATTTGATGTCTTGTTCAGTAAATTTGTAAATTTTAAATATTTTAATTAGATATTATATTCTTAAAAATGATTTTGTCAAATTAAACACTATTCATAATATTTGACACTAAAAACGTCCAAATAAAGATAAATTTTAGAATAAATTTTTTATTAAACATATATATATCATATTAATATATATTATTACTAAATTATATTTAAAATATCAAATTATATTTATTTTTTTTATATCGTTAAATTTATTTATTCGTTAATCAAGTAATTATTGAATCATACTTGTTCAAGCAATTAATGGTAATTATTTATTGCCTAAAAAATAAAAATAAAAATTCATGAAAACCATAATTTTATTATATTTCTAAAAACTATTACAATTTTAATAAAACATCTAGAGAAGCTCATTTAAAAATATTATTCAAATCGAAAATTATTGTGTGAACGAGTTATCTTTCCTTTTAATAAAATACAATAAAGGGGCCAATGTGATCCTTGTGGGTCCAAAATGTCCCCAATTCGAATAAAAACATTATAAAAGACATTTTTTTAATATATAATTTTTTATCCAAATTTTTATTAATTTAATAATTCTAGTATTTAAAAAAACATTTTATTTAATAAACTTATGCTTGCACAAGGAGTACATCAGTGTTGCACATGCACTAATGTTAGTTATTTCACATATAAAATTTTAAAATATGTTTCCATCATGAACCTAAATTAATTAGGTTCAAAAATAATATATTAGATTCATTCAATATGTATATTTTCTTATATTTTTGATAAGGAAAATTATTTAATTTTTAAAATTGGATTTTCATTGATTAAAATACAATAATTTCATTAATATTATCCAGGTGGATGAAAGTTATCCTAAAATCTAACCATGTATTATTTTGATCAAAAAATACTTATCCAATTATGTTAGTAAAAGTGTTTGGGTATTTTTATAATACATATAATATTATTTTAACTCTTAATTTCTCGATTTACCCTTAACCGCTGTAAAAAATTTAAGTTACTATTCACTAAAAATTTTGTTTTTCCTATTAAACCTAAAATTTCATAGTAATTAAAACAATTTATGTACATTATTAAAAATTAAATTAACATAATTAGTTAATTATAATTTAACATTTATCTCATTGACATATCGAGAAATGGGGTTTTTAAGTAAAAATGTTCAAATGTTCATAAATTTTTTATATCAAATTTCAATTTAAAATTGATTCTAATGACCTATATTGGATTAAATGATAAAAAATGATTTAATTATACCCTAAAACAAATTAATAAGATAATATAAATTTATTAATAAATTAGATGAAAAAAGTAGTTTTGAAATAAAATCCAGTATTTTTTACTATTCATTAATAATTATTTTTTTTTAAAATTCTGAAACATTAATACAAAGATAACTTCAACATTATGAATTCAAATATGAAATTAGTTTTCTAAATTTAAAATTTTATAATATTAAAATTAATGTTTCCAATAATTAACCATAAAATAAATTATTTATTTTAAAAATTAATATTCTAATAAAAAATAATAATAAAAAAGTTATTCTAAAATTATTAGGGTTCGTATAAATTATATAAATTATATTCATGATTTAACACATACAACTATAGTATATGAAACAAATAAAAACTAATTGGTGCATAATAAAAAAAATATTAAGTCTCAATGGAATGAAAATTTAGATGAAATCCCTTACTACTTGGGTAGATTTTGAATCATGGGATATATGAATGATTAATAATAAATTATAATATTTAATATCATGAAATAAATGGAATCCCTGATATAATATATCCAAATGGGAAGTAGGTATACTTCAAAAAAATAATTCAGTGGTGAATATTTCATTTATCTCATTGGTGTTAAAAGTGTGCTAAAAATACCTTACCTTAACCTTCCTTTTATTGTGTGGTATTTGTCCTCCTATTAATAGTATAACTACTTTTAATTTGAACCAAAGGGATTACTTGGATTTTTTTTCTGACTAAGGGGTGGCTTGTAGGATGATATTAGGGATTTTGGGGAGCTTTTAGTTAGAGCTTTGTCAAGACAAAGTGGCCTTAGATGTGTGATTATGGGGAAGACTGCTTGCCTTTTATAGTTAATGGGGAGTGGAACTCTTGTAAATAACAAAATGTATTCACTAATGGGAGTCCTAAATTACATAAGTGCATCAAAAATGGAAAAATAATGGATTATTGCGGTATCAAGGTTGATGTAAAACTCTACCACACAAAAATATGTTCATTTTAATAATTTTGTTCATTAACTTCTAAGATTCCCCAATTTTATCATTTTTTTATTAAACCATATAGATTAATAACCTATGTCATTAAACCATTAAGAATAAAATAAATTTAGATTTATTATGAAATATATATACACTTAATTATTAATATATTATGTAATTTATAAAATAAAAATCCCAAGTGTTTTGTAAATGAATTTTAAAATAAACGCATCTGACGCACTAAAACACTTCTTAAAACCAAACCATGTTAACAATGTTATTACAATATATGGGACAATATTTTAATTATAAAAGATTTTTTGGTAAATTAATATACCATATTTAGTATTTGTTTACAATTATAAATCACTTGGAAGAATATAATATTTTTATTAATTTTAAATCATTTACTAAAATATAATTTATTGTAAAATAACAACAATGTCAATTTTGAAATTATTTATTTAATTTTAATTTAAATATATCTTAAAATATAAGAATTAAAATATATTAAGTTTATAGTTTTTAATCATGATATATTCATATAATAAATAAATAAAGTCAAATAACTACATCAATTCACTTCACTTTTAATATTTATAGTATCATTTATTTTAGATATTTATTAACTAAATAATCACGAAGTTGGAATTTCATTATCATTTTAAGTAACTCAACCATATCTAAAAGGTTTTGATTAATTGTTATTGTAAAAGTAACTCATTTATCTTAAAAATGGATATTTATAACCTAAAATATTATGTTTTTTACAAATCTAAAGTTCAATAAATGTAAATGGTAAGGAAAGTTCCATTTTTGTCTTTTTTCCTTACATAAATTTCATAGAGGGAACCTCAATTTAAATATATCACAATAAACCAAAAAATTAAAAAAATTGGGGATATGGTCTATTTAATGGAACAAAATGGCTTTTTTACAAGTTTCCAGGTCATTTTAGTCCTTAATATTAATTTTTAGTCCCTTATTAAGCTTAATCTTACCTTAATTGCCATAATTAATTTTATTCACTTTCACTAATATTTTTTGTCAAAAAAAATTATTTATCTAATTAGACCAAAAATATTTTAATGATTATAAATGTGTATTCCTATTTTTCAAATTTAAAGTCATATAATTTAAAAAATTATGATTGATGCAAATCTCGCACACGTGGAAAAAAAGATGGTTTTTAATGTAGAAAAGTTCAAAAGTTCAAAATGTTTTTATATTTAATTTAAAAATAAATATTTTTCCAATGAAATAAATTATATTTATATGTGAATAATTTGTCTATTATGACATTAAAAACAAAATTAAAATATCATTTAACACTAATCATTATTTAAATTAAAAGGCTATTTTAACTAATTTGCAGAAATTTTTACTCTTCATCAAGAAATAAAGTTTCTCTGAGAAATCCCAAATGTTCAACCTAATGTAATTTTTACATTTTGAATTGAAAAATAATTTTGATTTTTAAAAATAAAATTCATAAAATTTTCAGAATTTATTTTTAAAATAGGTTATCCATTAAAAGATGGTAAAAATCATTGTTGCATGTAACACAAGATAATTAAGCATTGTGTGTAGCATAATATTAACATGGTGTTGCATATAAATAGAGAAAAAATATTTATCCTAACATGAATTTTTTTTAATTTATTTGGGTGTTATAGGTAATTCCCAAGTTACACTCATTTAAGACAACAAACTATAAATGGATCAATATGATGATATTTATTTCCATACATAATACTCTTCTTTTTTCATGGAAAATTATTTTTGTTACGTGTTTCCTTTAAACACATAAATACATTTTTTTCATTGAGACACCTTCAGGGGTTTCTTCTTCCACATTTCATGCATGAGGGAAATTGATCCTTCTTTCCTCTGTGCTCTCCACCATATGAGTTCTTTTAAACATATATGTTTATCTTATTTGGTGAGTCTGGGAGTAGGTTCATGTATAGGTTATTAGCCATATTTTTGGAAAACTAATTTAGAATAATAAATATATCTTTAACTCCTATCATATTCTTATTTTGTTTCTCACTGAACCTTATTTTCATTCATATTCAATGTTATCAAGATTTTTTGAGTTCCATCCATTGACTTATACAAAAAATTAGAGTAACCACCAAAATAACTATGAGAAAAGAATTTAATAATTTATAATATTCCTAAGTCATGAAACATTATATTCAATCTATGAAATCCTAAATTTAACCTAGGTTATTCATTGTCATCATCTATTCAAATCCTTCATAATGGTTTGTAATGAAAATGTGAAATATCTTAAGAATAATCCCCTGGAATGTCAATCCATGTTCCTAGTAAAGCTTATTGTTGAGTACAAGGTAATTATTGAGTCATGAACTATGATCCTGTGTTTGGGTTATTACCCCTAAGTACAACTTTACTAGAATGAAATCCTCATGTAGTACATATACATGGATGTATTGACAGAAAACCCCATAAATTAACTATTTTACCAAAACAATTTTATGTTCTTATTTACATATCCTCTAATTCTATCATATGTTTCAATTACCCAATCACTTTTTTCCTTTCCCAAGGTAATAATAAATATTCGCTTATATAAACAATAGAAACCCCAATTAAAATGACTCTGAGTTTGTTCATTCTACCATTACATTAGAATAAGATATAAGAAATCAAATCTCGATTGAACAAAATGTTTTGTATTATTGGTATACTAGATACATAGATGAGTATAAAAATAAATTTGAATACCCAAAATACAAAAAAAATAATTCGCGAATAACTTAGTTCCATATAGAATATTCTTGGAATATTTAATAGTAGCACTCTAGTAATCCTAGTGAAAAGAAAAATATAAATGTGAGATCAATTTCTTAATAAAGCTTAAGAATAGTAGAATAAATAATGAATACATGAGAATAAAAAATATGTAAGGATAACTAAATAATAAAAAAAATAAAGTCAATAAACTATGATGGATGTGAGTAGACAATATAATATGGTAAATAGAGAAAATCACATACAATTTAATGAATAACATGATTGTTAGAAGTGGATAAGAAAAAATCCGTATATAAAAAGTAAATAACTGAAAGAAATTACATTTAAATAAGTTAGAATAAAATTTAGATATCGATAATTTCATAGTAAAATGATCTTGGATAGTAATAACTGAATACCTAATTAAGTAAAAGGTTAATTATTGAATAACATTTCCATTAGGTACACGGTACACTTACTATCAATACCATTCACATGATGGTTCAAAAATACAGTGTAAAAACATATATAACTACGAATATTAAACATATTAGTCCCATTGGACTTTTGATATAACAATCCAAGCATTTAATATATGGATATTACATCCCCATTGTGGAACATTTCATAAATTATACAAACACACACCCAGAAACCATATTAGTTTAGTGCATTTAGAAACATGGATTAGAAACTTCTATTTTGGTGGTAGATCATAAATATTTACAAATAAAATTATTCCCTTTAGTACACCTACATAAATAATTTCTTTACAACATGGAGAAATACTCATAATAAAAGGGTGATCTGAGATGCTCAGTAAGGGAAAAAAGGGAGATCCGTAAAAATAAACATGAGAATAATGGGTATTAGAATGTTTATAATATCATACCCTTCATATAAATGATCAAAAAAAATGAATCATGTAATAAATATTGGTAGTTTATAATACATGAATCATAAGTTAATCAAGATCATATTCTATGAAAACATGACATAGTAATAAGAAATGAAATTTTTGAAGACACATAAACACATAACATGATTTCTATAGTAGTAAAGGAATCACTTATAAGATCATATTATTAGTATGGGTTCACTCTCCACACCATATTGGTAGTCATGGTTCACTCCCATGATCATCTTTAGTAGTAAAGGTTCACTAACAAGACTATCTTAGTGGACAAAGTCTTGTACTGAACTGAGATCACCCCCTATTACAGCCAAGTATAATGATGAGATTTAAATCATTACCCAATGAATTTGGGGATACATAGGTCATGAACTTCACATAATGAAAAACATACATATGGGTTCCCTATTAATATAAATCATTCATCATATTATAACCCATGTAATGAAATAGGTTTCATAAACATCATTCAACCATAACATAACCCATGGAAAAATGGGTTTGATAAATATCATTCCATTATAAACACTAACCATTCACAGAAATAATAATAATGGTATCATAGAATGATATCCTTATTAAAAAATAAGTGACATTATTTAATGTTATCATATATGGAAATTGATTTTGAGATATCACTTGAAAAAAATTCTCGAGGAAAACATCTTTATGTTTTGAAAATGTTCTCTTTTTTTAAATGAAGTTCAATTTTAAAATAAAAAATTTTATTTGAAAATATCCCAATAATTATGTAAATTAAACTTCAAATAATTATGAATTCCTAAAGGTATCAATTTTTTATCATGTCGTATAAGTTAAGAAACATACTTTTCATGCTTTTTCTAAAAAAGTAACAAATTACCTTATTTGGAAAATGAAAAAAAGATTCCTTTTCAAACCATTTAGTAACAATTAAAAAATAGGTAAATTAATTTAAAAAAATATTATTATTGTAAAAATATTTTAACAAAATTTATAAAAATCTTATAAATTGAAGATAAATATTCCCCAATAGAGACTTACAATGAAACAATCCTCAATAGTGATGATATTGTGAAATAAACACTCAACACATTATAATCAGTAGAATCGTATGTCCCATGAACGAAATAAGATTACATGGATATGAAAATACTATAATATTATTATTATGAATCAATAAATAAATTCATTGGATGTATATGAACCACATTTGAGAAACAAGTAGTACATTAGGCATGTTCCCACATAAATAAAATTGAGAGAAAAATCTCATTCCTTATTTCTTACCTTTTTTCATTATCATGAAAACCTTTTTGATAATAAATAATTTTTTAATATAAATATATTAAAGCATAATATTAATATATATAATAACATATATGACTTACTTTTGAATTTATAATACCTACTTATTAACAATTCCATGATTATGTTAGGTTTCTCATAATAACCTCTTTGTTTCTCATACATGTTTTGACTTGTTATCGTTGGTCCTTATAAAATATTATGATATAATTATATATAGAATTAAAAAAAATATAAATATCATAAATTTTAGTTATTGTTTTTATTTATGGTCATTTATAAATGATAGAAATAGAAATTTAAGTACACAACTCATGGAGACAGTAGGTCGTACGTACGAATGAACGCGGCTTCCATTTCATGTGGTATTGAAAAAAGTAAATTACATATCTTTATATATGAAATATCATAATATTAGAGTTATTACGTCATATATATATATGTAATATAATTTCACGAAACCCATATTTAATATGTTATATTAAAAGTGTGAAATACTCAATCACTTTATGAAGGGGGTAGTACACACGGCCACAGACGAAGTGATCGTATTTAAAAAAATAGAAAGAATGTAAGTATGTTTTTATTATAATTATAGAAGAATAAATAAATAATAATTATCACAAATATAATATAACAAATTATATTCCATCATAATTCTCAACCATTAGTGGTGGTGTTGGAAAAATTAACAACATCGTTTCATCAAGAAATAGTTTTCCATACAGAAGAATGGTAAGTTTGTTACCCATGTGATGGAGTGTTTGTGAATGTAGGTAAAGAACATAAAATAAAAACATATCAGTATATTTTGGATACCATTTTTATTATGTAAACAAGAAATTAAAATAATTTAAGTGCTTTAAGGAAGAAAAAAATGACCTTGTTCATTGATGAGCGTACCTCTTCTTTGGGTATCTCCTTTTGATTTGAAAAATAAGACTATGATGGTTGTATTTAATAAAAAAAATAAGGATTCGATGATTAAGGTAGTTGTTTTTCGAGGATAGTTATAATGATTTTCTCCAAACAATATATGTTCTGATTTTTTCAGTGAAGAGAACGAGAGGTGTCCTTTTATAAGAGAGGGGATGTGGAGTTTTGGAATTTCTCGAAATATTAATTTCTAATAAATTCAATCCCCATAAAAATACCTCAAGATGAAATTTATTTGAATATAATATATTATAAGGTCCTAATTTCATCAACCAAAATGTTTTAGACATGTTTTTTGGTCATTTCGATTAACCCTAAGTTAAGTTATTTTAATTGTTAATATGGTAATAATGTTTTTAATATTAAGAGGATTTAATTATTTCATAAAATGTGTCAATTTTGACCATAAATGGTCTTTTTATGATATTTTAGACCATATATAATTTATTATTTATTTAAAATTTTTATTATTTTTATACAATTTAATAAAATATTATTTTTATAAATTATCACAAGTGTTTATTTTGATAGTATACAAAACATTGCCTTTAAGAAAACCCATAAAGAAAACTAATATTGAATAAATTAATTTAATACACCCAAGAATTATCATATTCACCTATAAAATTATTTTATAAAAATATTTATGTACAAATATAAATACATTGATATTTATAATATTATTTAATTGATTGTTTCATTAATTGAATATCTAGTGCATCATCGTTGTGTAAAAAATCATGATAATTATTTATACACTAAAAATATAAAATAAACATAAATGATGAAGAAAGTAATTTTATATTTTAGGATAATATATATATATATATTGGATCATATATTCGATTTCGTCCCATATTAGAAATATTATAATTATTAAATGTAAGAATGTGGGATTTTGTCACTCTCATTGATTTTAATAATATCAAAGTCATTTTCATTAAAAAGTGTCCATTAAAAAATTTAATTTCAATACTTGGGTGTTGATGATATAATTAATTTCATCCAATATCATTTATTAAAGTGATATGGTTTTTTAATAATATTTATTATATTATTTTTACACTTAATTACCATATTTACACTTAAAATGTTAAAAAATTACTAAAGTTTCTATTCATAATGTCCAAAAATTAAAGGGAACCAGTCAATAAATTTGAAATTTATGATTCCAAAAATGCAATCAATTTTTCACAATTATAAACACATAATTTTTATAAATTAATTTAAAATTAATCGAGTTGATGGAACGAGAAAATGTGTTTTTAAAGTGAAAACGTTCAAAAGATTGAAATGTTTTTATATCTAAATTCAATGTGAAATTGATTCCACTGACCTAAATTAGACTAAATGATACAAAAATTGATTTAGTTATACTATAATATTAATTCAAAACATAATTTAACTATATTAATAAGATAGAAGATAAAGTAGTTTTGAATGAAAATTAAGTGTTTTTCACTATTCACCAAAACACGAAACATCTCAGAATAATACAAAAATTTCAGGATACGTAAATTTTGAGAACCCAATTTCATTAAAAAATATTAATTTGTTAAATATAATATATTTTTTTTAAAAAAAACAGGATTTTAAATAAGTATTCCATCAAAAGGAGTCAAAACCAACTTTTTAGAAAAATACATCATTTATTTGTAAAATTAGATTTGTTTTTATATCATTTCTAGAAAGCACATAAGTTGATTGTTAATAATTTTATTGAATATTATATATATATATATATAATTTATATAATCCAACAAGATTTAATTTTTTATTTATTAGTATGAAACACTCTTGTGCACATTTAAATAATTTTTTAGAAAAAAATCTTCTAATCTAAAAAGGGTTTTGTCATGATTTATAATTAATTCGTTAAATAATTATGTGTAACCATAATTTCATAAATCAGTTAATCCTACTCATACTATCCATTCTAAAATAGTACTTATAATTTTATCATTTCAATAAGTTTAATAATAAAATGATGTTTCATAAAATCTTAGTGTTACATGTAAAGAATGTTGTGTCGGTGTGTCCTGTAGCGCAATATTATATTGGTGCAATATATAACATAATACATAAAATAAATATACTTTTATTTGGTAAAATAAAAGGTGTATAAAACTCAGGTTGTTAAATTCTACCCCCCGTAAAATGTATTTTATCCTTTAAATTCATCATTCTATAAAAAAATTAGGATAATTATTCCTAATCATATCCTCAAGTTACTATGTAGCTTCCTCAAACTGGTGTTTTTCCCCACATAAAATTAGCCATGTGGGTGGTATTTATTTTTAGAACTTTATCTCAATGATCCAAAATTTATTCTGGTTTCTATTTATACAAATTATCTGTATACAATGGTACAACCTTTGATTTTAGTAAATGTGAAGGATTAGGTATGTACATCCTTAGAAGGGATAAGTGGAACACATCATGAATGTGAGGGAGATCTTGTGGAAGTTCCAATGTGTATTATACACTTCCAATATTATAAATAATTTAAAAAAATAAATTGAATCCATGAAATTTAAAATTTCACTTTGAAAATCAATGGTGGTTGTCTGAGAATTTCTTTGTGGGAAGCCGACATTATAAAAAGAGTCAGTAAAAATTCCCCTTAAATAGAGGGAAAGTAAAAAAGTGAATATCAACACATAAATAAGGTTAGTGGAATTTTAAAACATGAGCATAGAAGAGAATAACAACTATCAAGTTCATATTGATATTGACAGAGAACATGGTCATTATAATGTTGATCGTCATATAATGATAAATATGTTATGATATAAGGGACCAATTTTTTCATCAAAAATAAAGTTACTAGGATTAAATTTTGGTTTCATGATACATTTCCTAATGTTAAATAATTTTCATAAAATGATACAAATACTTGATTTTATTTTATTTTATATAAACAATATCCTCCATTAGTTTTAAATTGATCAATTTTTGGTTCATCACTTACTCCAGGAAGTGTGAATAAAATTATAATGCCTGAAGAACATGTGGATCATAAGATCCATAATGAGAAGATAAGCCATTCCTTTTGTCTCTACATATCATCAAAATAAAATAGTTCATAACTTTTATCTAATATTCATAAATGAATACATTAATCTCCGAAACCTCATCTAAATTTCAATGTAAACAATTTCATCCATTATTAAATTATGAACATTACAAAATATTAAAATCTAGGACTTTAGAAATAATGTCACTAAACCTATCCCTTATCTATCAAAAAAATGATGTATATCTTAATTTTCAGGTACTAATCATGTGAATACCATTATCATGTAATCTCTTAAAATATGTTAATAAACTGAATTACAAAAAAAAACTTAGTGAAACCATGCATACATTAAAAATTAAATCTTTCCTCATACCATAAATCCAAGAACACTGTAAACTCATTCCAGGATATAATGAACAATATTTTCATCTTATTAGTCCCAAGATTATCCATACTATCCCATTTATAATAAAACTAATCATTGTTCTCTCAACATTAGGATCACAATAAGGGTTACCTTCCTGTAATCATGTTCCTTCTTAAAAATACACCAATTTCAATAATTCAATTTTCAAGGTCATAAATATAATTTAAAATATTATATGAAGTCCATAATTAAAAATTATACTTTAAAACCATTACATATTTCATAATTCTTTAATTCAACTAAATAAATAATTCAATCCTTCCACTTGAATGGTTGTCATGGAATTGGTCCTTCTTTGGTCTAGAAATAAATTATTAGGTTGGGGAATTGAGTTGTAAAATAGACATGTTACTCACAAATAATACAATGAATTATTCCCTAGATTTTCACTCTCTAACCTTCCTTTCGACATAGATAACATCTTTCCCTCCAGTACATATATTCCTCCAGGTTCTTCTTCCTACCTTATTGATATATGGGAAGATGAATCTTCTTTCCTTTATGTTCATAACCACATAATCATACATAAAATAACATGTTACTCTTATTTTATGGGTTAAAAATCTCACTTAGGTTCACATTGTTATTACTTTATCATGATAGATGGTTCTGAATAATGATAATATCATTATTTCTAGTCATCATCCTATCTGTTTACTCATAGTCTTCAAACATTCCATCAGATTGATTGTCATCGTGATTCATTCTAGTTCTAGCGGTCTACTAAAAACTAAAGAGTAATGTGAGAAACCCTAATTGTATTTTTAGAACCAAATAATCAAGGTACATTAGATATAAAATTCCAATATAGGAAACCTTAGGTTTAATCTTAGGTTATTCAAGGCCTTTACGAAAAATCTATGATTTAAACCTATACTTAATCTTAACCATAAAAAATACTTAAACATGTCATTAATAAATATCCCTAGGGATCCCAATAATGTTTACTCCTTCTAGTTTCAAAAGGTTGACCAAAACTTTTATCTGATGCCATGTATATTGACCTAGTCTTTTTCATACAAGGATATTACATCAATTTTATGAACATTTCATATATTATACAAACGCATAACCAATGACTATATTAGTTTATTCCATTTGTAAACATGAACAAGAACATATTGTCTGGTGGAATATCTTAATAATTTCCCAAAAATATAATTCACTTTATAAATACTACTTAAAATCATTCCTTAAAACCTTTGGAATGGAAACATAATAAAAGGATGACCTCGTATTCTTAGTAAGGGAAAACATGGAATATATGCATGCATAACCCTGCGAATAAAGGTTATGAGGACAATATCATTACAATATAAGATCATATCATGCATATCAAAGATCATAAACATGGAACAGTATATAAATAATGGTATTTTATAAGACACTAATCATAACGTAATTAAGAGTATAACCTATGAAATCATAATATAGGAATAAGAAATGAAATTGTAGAAGACACATAAGAATATAACATGATTTCCATAATAGTAATGTAATCACATACAAGGATATATTATTATCATGGTTTCACTCCCCATACCATCGTCGTAGTCATGGTTCACTCTGATGACAATCTTAGTAGTCAAGGTTCACTACTAAGACCATCTTTGCTTACAAAGTCTTTTACTAAATCATGTTCACTCCCGATTCCATCCATGTTCATGTCAGTAGATATAAATCATTACCCAATGAATTAAAGAATGATATAGGTCTCTCTAATCACATAATTAAAACCATACATATATATTCTAGAATGACATAAATCATTCATCATATCAGAAACCATGGAATTTAATAAGTTTCATAAACAATATTCAATCATATCATAACCTATAGAAAAGAAATTAGTTTGATAATAATAATTAAATCATAAAAATAAACTATTAATAGAAATAATAATGATTTTACCATTTAATCATATCACTAATAAAAAAATTAACATCAAATAATATTATCTTATATGTAAAATAATTTTTAGAGATCATGTGAAAAAAATTAATAAGGAAAATATCGTTTCTGTTTTGAAAACATTTTATTTTCAAAAATAATGAGGAATTGTAAAACAAAAATTGGAATATATCCCTAGAATAATTTAATGGAAATATCAATTAATTATGATGTCATGATGAAAAAATAATTTTTACCCCCTAAGTTTAAAAAATGTTCCTTTCGAAATTACCCTAGAAAAGTCACAATATACATTGTTTGGAAAGCTACAAAAAATCATTTCAAACCATTTTGTAAAAAGTAAAAAATTTCAAAAAATTTAATTCAAAAACCATAAAATTATATTTATAAAATTTTAAAACCCATACATATAACTTGGACATGTAAGAAAAATATTTTCCAACTATGACTTAAAATGATCAAATCCCAAATAGTGGTGAGATTGTAAAATAAACACTCTTCACTTTATAATCCACTCAATCATATGGAACATTAAAGAAATAAAATTTTATGGATATGAAAATAATATAATTTTATTTGTATTACTCAAAAAATACATTCATTGTAAATATATACACAATGTATAAGAAATAGGTAGTGTATAGGGCATTTGTCCCACCCATATAAATGTTTCATAGAAACCCCTTTCCTTATGTATTGGAACTCATCATACTGAAGAAAGCATCATTCTTAATAAAAATAATAATATTATAAATATATTAATTTACCATGTTAATTTATATAATACCATATATGAATAACATATTTCTTTATATTACCAGCTTATTCAAAATTCCATGTTTATGTTTGATTTCAGGTAATAACTTCGTTGTTTCTCATACATGTTATGACTTGTTGTTATTATCCCTAATACTTATATTATTATTTCATTATCTAAATAATGATAACCATTATATAAATAAAATATATATTAATTATATATTTTTTTCTCATTATCTATAAAATATATAAATAGAAAATTAAATGCATAGTTTATGGAGATGGTAGGTCGTATGTACACATGAATGCTACTTCAATTTCTTGTTGTATTGAAATCAAGAATGTGAATCCCATATATGTATATATATATATATACTAATTCCATTATTATTATTATTTCATAAATAGAATATAATTTCACTAAACCCATATTTAAAATATTCCACATAAATTGTGAACGTATCACATATCTTTGAGGATGCGGTAGTCCACACGTCCAGAAACAAAGTTTTTGTATTTACACAAAATGGAAAGAATGATAGTAAGTTTTATATATTTATTCAAGAATCGTAAATACAACCTAAATATCGTATATATTTTATCAAAATATATTTTCCCCCATAATTCCCAACCAAGATGCTTGTTAAAGGAAAAAACATCATTTCATGAGCCAATAGATCAATGTACACAAGAATGGTACGTCTGTTACCAATTTGATGGATATGTCTGTGTGTGTAGGTCGAACCATTAATATCAAAATATATAAGTATATTTAGTACACCATATTTATTATATAAACATTAAATATAAATTTAATTACCGGATTTATGTAAGAAATAAAATGACAACATTCATTGATGATTGTTACTTGTTCTTTGGGTATCTCCTTTTTATTTTCACAAAAGGAATCTTTTGGTTGACTTTATACCCAAATAATGGATTCAAGTATGAACTAAGGTATGTTTGGAGGTTATTTATACAAATTTTTTCTGATCTAAATAGGTTTAGAAGTGTGAATAGAGGATAATGAGATGGGTCATTTGATAAGAGAGGGGATGTGCACTTTGAGAATTTCTAAAAATATTAATTTATTCTTATTACAATACCTATCCAAATACATCCATAAGGACATTAAATAAATGATAAAATATTAGAAGGTTTTAATATTTTTAGAAAATATATTTTAGATAAGTTTTCTTGTCATTTTGAACCTTATAATTTTGATTAACCATTAGTTAATCCACTTTTATTTGAACTATGGTAACAATGTTTTTAATAATAAGAGGATTTAAATTATTCATATAAATTGAAAATTGGACCATAAATGGAAAATTTATAATATTTTAGACCATATATTATCCCCTAGACATTATTTATTATTTTAATAATTTATTAATAATTTATTAAAATATTTTTTTAATAAAATATCATATGTGTCATTTTTGACACTTTTCATAACATTGACATTATGAAAATCTGTACAACAAGATAACTTCGAAAAAATATATTTTATAGACACCGAAAATATCATAATTATATAGATAATTTATGTATTACTCTAAGTCAAAATATATTTATTTTAATATCTGTAATATCATTTAATTGATTCTTTCATTAAATGAATAATTAGTGAGTCCTCATTGTTTAATTATCCATGATAATTATTTCTCTAATAAAAATAAAAAATAAATTCCATGATGTATAAAAACCTTTTATATTTTAGGATAATATATATATCTAATCATATTTTCTATTGAATCCATTATTAAAGATATTATACATATTAAAATTAATAGTGTGATATTTTTCTCTCTCTCTCCAATTTTAATAATTTCTAAGTCATTTTCATGAAATATTGTTAATAATAAATTAAAATTAGATTATTAGTTTTTAAAGGTAGATATAAATTAATAGAATATCATTTAGGATTTTTTTATTTATGTTTTACAATATTTATTATATTATTTTTACCCTTAATTACTTGATTTACCCTAATCCTTGGCAGCAAAAATTACTAATGTTACTATTCATATTGTCCAAATATAAAATGGTCCCAATTGAAAACATTAAACCTTATGATTAAAATTATGGAACCCATTTTTCAAAATTCTAAAATAATAATTTTCAGAATATAATTTAAATTTAACCCCGTTTAGGGATGGAGAAAACGGTGTTTTAAAGTGAAAATGTTCAAAATATTGAAATTCTTTTATATCCAAATTCAATTTCAAATCGATTACACTGAACTAATTGGATTAAATGATAAAAAAATCATTTAATTATAATTTAATATAAATCCACACCATAATTTAACAATATAAATAAGTTAGAATAATAAGTATTTTTGATTTAAAATTCAGTATTTTAAATATTAATCGAAACATGAAACTTCTAAGAAAAATTCAAAAAGTTCAACCAAAGTAAATTTTTATATCCCTAATGAAAATAAGAATTAAATTTTGTATAATATAATTCATAAGTGTTTCCAAACTATATTTTAATCAACTTCACCAACAAAAGGATGAAAAAACTTTTTTTTTAAAAATTCTTCTTTTTTGCATTAAATATGATGTTTTCATATATCATGTGTATAAAACACATAAGAATAATTTTAAATGTTATAATTAATATTATATATATATATATAATTTTTATAATCAAAAAAGAGTTATTTTTTCCTTTATTGGTATAAATCACACTTGTTCACATTTAGATAATTTTCATAGAAAATATTTCCTTTTATTTTAGAAAGGGTTTTACCTTAATTTAAAATTAATTGGTCAAATAATTATTTGTAAACCATAATTTCATAAATTAGTTGATCATGTTAATAAATTCAAATACATATGAAAGGATTTAATTGTCTTTTTTTTAATAATAATAATAATAAATTGATGTTTTATAGAAACTAGTGTTTTGTGTAAATCATGTTTTGCTGGTGTGGCATGTAGAGCAAGCTTAACTTGTTGTTGTGTATAATACAATAAATCAAATAAATATAATTTATTTAGAAGAAACATTCATAAAAACTCAATGTGTTACAACTTATATATCTTGGGGTTATCTATAACGAAACCTCTCCGATTTTATACCAATCTAAATTATTCCTCATATATAAAATAGTATAATTAATTCCTAAATAATGTATTTTATCATCAAGTATACACATTGAGTAATGAATAAAAATTTATCAATAATTTCCTACTAATAAAATTAAATTCAAAATAAAAACTGTATATCAAATTGAAATTTTTTTAATAAATAAATATATCCAAGATATGGATATTTAGGGACAATTATATATTCAATGATTATAGGAAAGTGGTCATTCTGAGGGAAAATTATTGACTACCAAATTGAATCAAGGTATTGAGTGTTAATAATTTACATACTAAAAATAATCATAAACCAACCATAATATTAATAAATATGTTATTCACATATACACATTGTATTAAAAATAAATGGTTGTTATCATTGATTAATAACATAAAAAGATCTGTAAAAAAACCTTGAGGACAATATCCATTTCATTTTGAAAATACCTTTCATTGAAAATAAATTTTAAAATCTGATTGTTTATAAATAAAATTGTAAAAATTTAGTGGAATCCCCAATTAAATTATATTCATATCTGTGGGTAATTTCGTGCATTCCGTATGGAACATTCATTTTTTACGGAAAAAATGTATGAAAAATTATTTATTCTGAAACAGATAAGGATATTCCTTTAAAAAAATTTGTAAAAAGAAAAAATAGTTAAGATTTAAATTTTTATAAATAATTTTTAAATTATTAAAGGAATAAATTTTTTGAATTATATTTATAAAATGTGGTTTTGTAAGGAAATAGTTGTCCGAATGAAGAGAGAAATGAGGTCATATATTATTAAAACATCTTCCAACAATTTTCACAATCCAATAGTGAAAAATGGTACTATAATAGTACCAATATCATGAATAACCAAGGAGAATAAAATGTATCTATTTATTACAAAATTTCCATTTAATAACCTTTAATGGATATTCATGAATAAGAAATATTTATTAGAATGATATTGTGAAATAAACCATTAAAATTATCATAATGATGAAGTGAGAATTAATAAACGAATCAATAATGTCTATCAAATTTATATATACATAAAAATGAGTAAATATAATAATAGATTTCCGAAAATAACTATACACTTAATAATATAATATAAATAACAATTAAAAATTAATAATACCCAATAAAAATAAATTTAGTTATAAAATTTAATTACCACTTGATAAAAATATGTTCAAATCCACTTACATGAAATTATTCCAATTGAAACATAAGATATAATTAATATTGATTTATTGATGATATTACATTTAAATTTGGTATTATATATGGAATATAAATTTAAATAGGTGTATAATATTACAATATTCCTTAATGAAATGAAATCAAGATGAAATCCCTAACCTTAAGCTTCCTTTTGGTTGAATTTATATTATCCTCATATATTTTGGTTTTAAACATTTTATTAACTTATTATAGAGACATATAAATATTTATGATATCATATATAATCATTTTATAACATTTTATCACCCTTCCATTAATAACCATTCGTTGTTCTCATTGTTTTCTCTGTTAATTGCCTTGTTTTTTCGCGCATGTTTTATTATGGATGATCCAATTTATTGACATTTTTTATAGTTATATCATCTAAATAATAATAATAAGTAAATAATTATGATATTTTCATATAAATTTTACTTTTAAAAACAATTATTAATGAAGGTTATGAAAAATGAAGTAAGTTATGGTTATGGACATAGTATGTCGTACATACGCATGAGTAACGTTTCCATTTTTCGTAGATCATTATGGAAGGGATGTGAGTAATATATTAACACTCAAAAAATATCATGATATCATATATACCATATTATATACCTATTTATGTAATTTATATGGTGTGGTGTTGAAATGAGACTCACATATCTTTCTGAAGGCGGTAGTCCACACGTACATGAATGATGTAATCGTCAATACATAATTCAAATAAAATGAATAAAAATAATATTTATTATGTTTATATAATGTTAAATATATCATGAATATAATAATAGTGGAATTTTTATCACATATAATCAGTAAATTTAACTTTATAAACATTCATGATAACCATTAGTGACAAAAGAATCACATCACCTTGTGAGGTGGTAGTCCTCTTTACACACGAGTGATGTTATCATGTCTCTTATAGAGTATAAGGTAAAAATATATAATTAAGAGTGTGAATCCATGGGTATCAATACGTTATGAATATTGTATATGTACTTTATTTTCATTAACATAACCATCATTATGATATGGAAATAGAAAAGATAATGACGTCGGTTCGTGAGGAAGTAGTCTACCGTACACCTGAATATTGATTTCATAACCCATTTTATGGATGTGGAGATAATTTAAGTTCATTAAATTATTATAATATAATCCCATTATATTTGAGATAATTATATTGTAACACCCAAAGACATTAAACCCTTTTCATATTAAATTTAATTTTTCTGATTGCGTCTATAACACAAAACACTCATTTTATTTTCACTTACACAGAAAAATGTTTTCAGGTGATAGCTTGCATTACATTTAAGAATGGGTCTTACCAAAAAACAACATTTTATTAAAAATATTATTTAATATAATAGTTTTTCTATTATGGAATGACCTCAAACATAACATTTTCTAGTGTTTTTTAACTAGAACTCGCATTATAGGATCTTTTCAGTTTGGAGTTTTAGAGAATAAAGAAAAACCGTTACAAATTAGACACATACATTACATGTGGAAAATTATACTGTGTATACATTTTTTCACAAAAGGGAACCCATTTAAAATAAAACTTGAATTATTTTCTAGACACATCTTCAATTATTTCATCATGAAATTTTATTTTCCATTACCAATCCCAAGACCTATGAGAAAAATTTTAAAACAGGGGATGAGAAGAAAAAAATTTCAGTAAGGGACATAAATAAAGTAAATAATTAGTCCAGTGAAAACCAACAAAAATTTACTTAAAAAATTATTTTTTACACTAAAAAATAGATCATCATATACAAAATGTCATTATTATACATTTTGAAAATCATACATTTTTCAAGAAAACTCATAATAAAACATGAAAAATATAAGTAGGTTATTTTGGGCTCAATTACGCTAATATATAATAACCATATGGTCTAATTCCATACATGAAAATCTTAAAAATGGAATAAAAATATGTTCGACTTCCATACATTTCACTGATACAAATGGAATAATCATACGACCGAATTCTATACCCAATGCATTGGAGGTTATAATGTAACCACCCATCCTTGGCTTATCATGTAACCACTCATAAAATTTCCAAATAAAATTATATATACATAACAGATAAAATATTTTAATTTTCAACATTTCACTCATAAAAAATCATTTATACATATAATAAAACATTTCAATTTGTTGAAATAACCATTCCATTTTCAAAACCCACAAAATCATTTAAAAGTATATTATTTATTCAAAGTGTCCCATACTGAATTGAAACATTTGATAGAAATTATTAAATTAATGGTTCCAGTCATCCATGTACATATAAATAAATTCATAAAATCCATTTTCAAAAAATGAACATGAAATTGAAGGATTTAGAATAATAGTTTTTTAAAACATTTAAAATGATTTTTTAGTTAAAGAGTCCCTTACCTTGAGTCTGAATCGTCATGTGCACTCTTTATCATCCTAGATAATAAACATAGGTTAATTATTTAATTTTTTTATAAAATTTTTAATGTTTATTATTCATTTTCAATCACTTATTTTCATATTATAACAATTACTTAATCATTTAAGTTCAAGTCAAATGTTTTGAGGATATTGAGTACTTGAGTAAAAAATGCTTTTTCTAAGTTGAATACAGTCAAATAAATCAATATTAAAACATATAAAAAATAATTTTTATGAAATAATAAACAATTTTATAAATCAATCATAATTTTAAATTCATTCATTATTTATGGATATGAAAAATCAATTACTATACAATCATAAAGATGTTAATCTGTACAGACGAATGAGTATCGTTTCCATTTTTTGATGATCAATATAGAAATAAAAAATGTATTATTTTATCTTTATATAATGATAATAATTTCTTTAATATCATATTAATCATTTAAATATAATTTTATAAATCATACATGTGATGTGGTGATGAAAACTAAATCATATCGCTTCATAGAGGAGATAATTCACACGTATGCATGAAAGACATAATAATTGTTATGTAAATAGAAATTAATAATGTAATTGATATGTTATAATTTAATAATGATAAATATTTCATAAATAAAATATATAAATATGTATTCCATCATTATAACCATTATTGAGTGATGGTAATGGAATGTGAATTATATCAGTTCATGGATATGATAGTTCACACGTATGCAGAAATGATTAATTATATTCTCATTTGAAGCAAGTGGAGATAGACTGGGGAAATTATATTAAAATAAAATAGTCTATGTATATTTAGGATAATTTAGTCTTTATATCACTATGTTTGAATAATATATGAAGGATTTGGAAGAAGAAATAAAACTGAAATACTTGATTAAAAATGATACTTCTTCCTGAGATGATTTTATTTGAGTAACACCTTAACAACTCTAAGTAGGGTGTTGTGGAAAATATAAGAACATTAAAATGTGATGAGGGATTATAATAATTTATTTGTTAAATGATTTTGAGAACCAAATTGGTTTTTATTATTGATGAAATGTTGAGAATAAGTTCTATTTTATTTGAAAAGGGAGGGGCACTGTTGGAATTTTAAAAACATTAAATTAATATAAATAAATTTTATATTAAAAATGGACAAAAACTGATTTATTTAAAATATTTGATGATTTCAGATCTAATATCCTTAATCCAAATAAAATTAGATAATTTTTTACTATTTTGTAATCGTAATCTTTTTTGGTTTAAACCTTATTAATTCTTACAATTACATCATTTAATTTAAACATTGAGTGTAAATATAATTATTATAACAATAAAAAAGACCTATAAATTTGTAATTTATGACATTATAGGAAATATTAAAACTATTTTACCGGATATTTTATTTTTATAAATTCTATATAATTTATTAAAATATTTTATATTTTAAACTTCCATTCATGCCAATTTTGACACTATTAAATATTTGACTTTTAAATAATATCATAAAAATATATATCATCAATAAAAACCCCATTAACACCTCCATATCGTTTAAAATGGATCCATTATAATCGATTATTTCATAAATTATATCAAATTATATTTATTTTATCATTTTTAATATCATTTATTTTTTTCTTCCATTAATAATGTAATTACTGCATCATCATTGTGTCACCATTTTATTTAATTATTTATTCCATAAAAATTCTCAATTAGTTACCATTACTTATGTAAAAATTATATATTTATAAATAATAATTATATTCATGTGCATACCTTATAAAACCCCATATTAATAATGCTTTGTTTAAAGTAATGGTGTGACACAATTTTTCCTCTCTTTGAATCTAATATTATAAATTCCTTAATGACAACAATGTGGGGTGAAAATGGTATAACTACGACCCATGGATTATTTTATGGAACAAAAATCATCCAATTAAATTGTTACAAGTGATATGATGATTTAATATTAGTTATAAATTAATTTTACCCTTATATACCTGATTCACACTTAACCATGGTAATAAAAATAATTGATAATGTTACTATTAATAATTTCCAAAAATTTATTTGATCTTATAATATCCAAAATTTCATAATGATTAAATAATTTTTATAAATTATTCAAAATTCATTACATATAAGTGGACAAAATTAATTTAAAATTAAACCCATTGATGGATTGAGAAAACAAGTTATTAAAGTAAAAACGTTCAGAAGTTCACAATTTTTTTATATCCAATATCAATTTTAAATTGATTGCAATGACCTAAATTAGATAAAATTATATGAACTTAATATAATTATAATTTAAATTCAATTAAAAGTGTAATATATCTATATAAATATGTTAGATGAAAATAATAGTATTGAAATAAAATTCAGTATTTTTTCACTATTCATTATAATTGAATCTTATAAAAAAATATCACAATTTCATCCAAAGTTAATATTAATATTCATACTAAAAATTATAAGGTTATTTTTTAAAATATAACATATAAAATTATCAAAAATTTTATTTAAAATGGGTTCTCCATCAAAAGTTTGTAAAACTAACTTTTTTAAGAAATAATTCTTTTGTGTATAAATTTCGGTTTGTTCATATATAATGTATAGAGAAAGCATAAAATGAATTTAAAACATTAAAATAAATATATTGTATATATAATTCATCAATATAATCAATCAATAGTTATTTATTAACATATTATTATAAAATAAACTTTTTAACATTTAAATATTTTATCAAAAAATATTTACTTTTATTATAAAAAGGGTTTTATATTAATTTGTAATTAATTTTTCTCTAAATAATTAATTATATAAATATATGAAAACCATATTTTCATAATTAAATTAATATTGTTAATTCTTGTAACTATAATGGCTAGTTTTAAACTGTAACATTTAAATATTATTTAGTTGTTCGCTTAAGCCTGATGTGGCATATTGTGTATACTATAGAACAGAGTGTTTCCTTTTAAAAACAAGAGATATTAAATTTTACAACCTTTAATAAATTTCATCCTCAAAATTTGAACTTGGTATAAAAACTAGGGATATAAGTTTTCAAAATAGCTTTATTGAACTCTCATATACAAACAAAGATTAATAAAACATCATCGTTAAAAGAATAAAAAAAGTATGTTGATCACCTGAGATAATATATTCTAGGGTTCCATATAAGAAAACATAAACATGGAATAGAAAACCAAATATCATTTTATAATAGAGAGTGATATAGAACATGTTTATGTGAAAGCTAACAGTCACAAAAGCATAACTCTATGATCTATTAAAAGGTCCTCGATTTATTATTAACAGAAGTAAGCAGATAATATTTTTATTTTAAGATCCATTTCATATAGTTGAGGAATTATTTTAGTAGTTATACTAAGAATATAATGAAATATTCTTAATTTATATTTATAGTTTTATCCTTTAAACAATTTCCATTAAAAATCATTTTTTCTCCAAACGATGAGTATTGAAGATGAGTTTTTCATTCTTGAGGCACAAAAATTAAATTCTAGAGAAACAAAAAATCAAAAAATTAATAATTTTCTCTTTATAATATCATGAATATTTAACATAAATAAATATAGTGTGGATTTGATAATATAACTAAAAAAATAATAATACAATATAATATTAAAAACTATATTAATCTATAAAATTAAAAAATAAGTACTAATGTTCAACATAGACCATTAAATAAATAAATTTAACAATATAATCTAAACTAATATTGAAACCCAAAATTTTGAAGGATTTTATAACACAATCTTCCAAGATAAATTTTAACATTTATCTCGAAATATCATTGATCACTCTTAATGTATCATACCGAAAATTTAATTTCCATAATAACATAATCTCTAAGATAGGATGATCATTTCAGGAATAACCATATCATAAAATTTCCCATGAAATTAATATTCAACCCTTATTACTCTAATAAAATCCCACAATATTATATTAACAATCATCATATATAGTTCCCAAATTAGTGTATGTCTTCTCAAATAAAATTAATCACTTAATCGCTACATCATTTTACTATACCATGGTTATCCTTTTGATAAAAAAATTTATCCAAAATCAACTGATTATAATTTATCAAATATTTTAACTAAAAATAAAAATTCATTACTAACCAGGACATCATGTTGGACAATGGTTGGTGACGTACCATTGTAGCCCTTCAGTTGTCGGTTTGATATCTATGCCCTTGCCACATGCGATGGGATATCAACCATTCTACATGTATTCCTTTTTCTAAACCTATATAATGCTTATAACATTACCAAAAAATGATAAAGTCCTAAAAAAGAACAATAACATTTCTTAACCTAATTTTTAATCTTATACATTTCATTTTTATTCACCAAAAATTAAAATCCAATAATTACCTAAAAATGATTGTCCCTAAAAATACCATTAATAACCTTAAAATTTTATAAATTAAACCCTAAAAAGGTATTTCTAAGACGTTTCACATATGATCAACTGTGAAATTATAAACTGGTGATGATATACTTAAATCTTAAGAAGTCATCCTAATTTCAAAATCGTTCTTAACCATCATCTGATACAAACTATAAAAACATGGACTTAAACATAACTTATTATAGAGTATTTGAACTAGAAATCACAATCGATGATCCTTTCAGTTTATATTTTTATATAATTATGATATATTGTAACAAAGTAGACCCATATATTACATGTTGGAACTTATACTCAGTATCCATTTTTTTACGAAAGGAAAACCATTTTAAAAAAATATATATCTTTTTAGATACATTAAATTATTTCATCATGACATTCTATTTTCCCTTGATAATCATAAGACCTTTGGAAAACCTTCTAAAACAAGGGATGAACACAAAATAATCATTAAGGGATATGAATAAAGAATACCATTAGTACAGTGAAAACTTATAAATCATTTCCTTAAAACATAACTTTTTACCTTGAAAAAGAGATCAACATTTCAAAAAGATCATTATCTTTCCTTTATAAAAGCAAACGATATTCAAGATAACTCATAAAAAAACATATAATATATAAGTTGTTATCTTGTGATATAATTATACAAAAATAGAATAACCATATAGTAAAATTCCATAAACTTCACTATTACTAATGTAATAACCCTATTTTAGTCTTCCATACATGTCACTCTTACAAATAGAATATCCATATGACCGAATTCCATACCCAATTCAGTGGAGGTTATAACATAACCACTCATCATTGTTTTATCACATAACCACCCAAAAAATTTCCAAGTTCCATTAGATTATCATAACACTTGTAATCATTCAATTTTGATATTTCCACTAATAATATTTCATTATCACACATAAAAAATATTTTCTGTTTTTGAAATTATCAATCAATTTTCAAAACCTATTTAAAATAGTTAAAAGAGATTTTTTATTAAAAGTGGTCCATGCAAGATTGAAACATTTCAGAGAAATTATAAAATTGACATTTAAAACATTAGTTTCAAAATTAATACATCCATAAAACCCATTTTTATTATATAGAAATGAAATATAATAATTTAGAATAATATTTTATTAAAACATTTTAAATGAATTTTTAGTTAAAGAGTCCCTTACCTTTAGTATGAATCATCGTGTGCGCTCTATAATTTATTGGATAATAAAATTAGGTTAATTAAATACATGATTGATATCCTTTTTACTGTTTTTTCATTCATTTTACATTACTTATTATCATTTTATAAAAATTACTTAATTATTTATGTTCATATCAAATGTTTGTACGATATTCAGTACTTGAGTACAAAACGATTTTGTTATGTCAAATATGGTCAAAGTGGTCATTATTCCCTCATATCCATAATAATATTCATGAAACCTTATTAAATATTGATTCATAAATTATAATTTTAAATCCATTCATTAAATATGGATATGGAAAATGAATTTCGTTACAATCATGGAGAATGTAATTTGTACGTACACATGAGTAAAATTTCCATTTTTCAGTGATCAATATGGAATGAAGATAAGTATTATTTAATATTGAAAAATTATATTAAATATAGTTAATATCATATTAATCATTTAAATATTATTTTTTATATCATCCATGTAATTTGGTGATGAAAAATGAATCACATCGCTTCATGGAGGTGAATGTTCACACATCCACAAGAACGATGTTATAATTTTTATGTGAATGGAATGTAAGAACGTAAATGATATATTTTTGTATTTTTATTATAAATATGGTATTAATATCATATATAAATATTAATTCTGTCATTATTACCATTCTTTAGAGATGGTAATAGAAAATGAATTATATCAGTTCGTGGAGGTGACAGTTCACCATTTTACAGAAACGATTAATTCATTTTCCATTTTATGGAACTGGAGATGGATTGAGGTGATGATATTTTCATAATTAAGTCCTAATATATTTATAGTAATTTAAATGTTATATCATCATGATTTAATAAAATTTTAAGGATTTTTTAGAAGAAATAGAACAGAAATATGTGATTAAAAATGATATGTCTTCCTCAGAGGGTCTCCTTTGATTATAACATTTACAAATATAAGGTGGGTTTTATGAATAATTTAATTCCAATAATTTTTTATGGAAAATATTATGTTTTTGGGAAGATAATGGTAGAAAAAAAATTCATTTTTAGGTGTGAATAAATGTTGAAAAGTAATTCCCTTTTATAAGAGAGGGGAGGGGCACTCTTGGAATTGTTCAAAATGTTAAAATAATATAAATTAATTTTCTATTCCAAATGGATCCAAACTGATTTCTTATGATATATGTTTATTGTTTGACTATTATACACCATAAATGGAATATTATAGAATTTTTGAATATTTTTTAATCCTTATCTTTTTTGTTTGTACCTTTATTAAATTTTACCATGATATCTTGTAATTTACACTATGAGGAAAAATATAATTACTATAACATGCCAAAAGACTTATAAACATTCCATTTATGACATGATTAGACATATAAATACTAGTTGTCTAAATATTATATTTTTATACATTCAATATCATTTAATAAATTATTTTACATTTTAACATACCATTAGTGTAAATTTTCACAATATTCAATATTTGAATTTTAAAAAATATTATAAAAACATTATATCTTTGGAAAAAACCATTAAAATTTTATTAAATGTCATATTAATCCATTAAATCAATTTATGGAATTAATTATATCAAATTATATTTATTTTAAATTTTTAATATTATTTATTTGATTCTTCTATTAATAAAGAAATTATTTCATCATCATTGTGTCACCATTTAATTTATTAAATTTTTCACTGAAAATTATAAATAAATTACCATGATATAGGTAATAATTATATATTTATAAATAATTCTTATAGTAAAATATATCCCATGTATTACCTAATATTAAAAATTATTTACTTGTTAAATGCATGGGTGTGAGAAAATTTGACTTCTCTTTCAATATAATATTATATATTTCAAACTCACACCCAAGTGTCTTACAATGGATAAAACATTTTAAAAAGAATTATTTTGGTATAAAAATACTAATAAAAGTAAATTAAGAAATTTTTTATGGTGATTTTGTATTATTTATAGTATTATTTGTACACTTATATACCTGATTTACCCTTAACAGTGGTAATAAAAATAACTACTAAAGTTACTTTTCGTAATTTCAAAAAATTAATTTGATCCTATTAGATAATATATTTTCATATCATTACATACTTCTCTTTAAATTTTTCAAAATTTAGAACATATAGGTTGTGAAAATTAATTTAAAATTAATCCATTTTGATGGATCGAGAAAACATGTTTTTTTATAGTAAAAACAATCAAAAGTTCAAAAAACATTATATAGAATTTCTATTTGAAATTGATTAAAATAACCTAAATTGGATTAACTGATCAATAATTAATCATATATTAAATTAAACAATTAAAATTATAATATAACTATACAAATAAATTAGACAAAAAACATTTTTTTAATTAAAAAGTTGTAGTTTTTCAATATTCATTAAAAAATAAATCATACTAAAAAATACCAAAAAATAATCCAAAGTAAATTTTGAATCTAAAAAATAATACAAGAAGTTTATTTTGTCATGTTGAACTTATAAAAGTGTGAAAAAATAGATTTAAAATGGGTTCTTCATCCAAATGTTCTAAAACTATCTTTTTTTTAGAAATACTTATTTTGTGTATAAAATATTATTTTTTCTTATATAATGTTTCAAAAATAGATAAAATGAATATAAAACAGTAAAAAAATATTTAATATATATATAATTTATATAATCAAAAAAGGGATATTTGTTAACTTATTGGTATAAAATACACTTTTTCGCATTTAAATAGTTTTTCATAAAAAAATTTCCTTGGATTATAAAAACAATTATTTTATATTCTAATTATTTGTTCGTCAAATAATTGATTATATATACATTTATAAACCATATTATCATTATTCAGTTAATAATATTCATTCCCTATATTCTAATGGCTATGTTTTAGTGTTAAAATTTATATATTATTTAGTTTCTCACTTAAGCTCAATATGTTGTATTATGTACTCTATCGAACAAAGTGTTTTATTTTATAAACTCAGGATGTTACATTTTACCTATATGTTTGAATTTATGGTATTAATAGTATTAATTAACTTATGAAAATGTATATATTACACATGTCTATTATCTATATATTTATTAGTAATGAAATAAGAAACATGTAAATGAAAAAGAAATACTTTCTAAAAAAATAGTATTTCTCAAAATAAGGGATTACACATTCTATGCACCCTAAACTTAAAATTTATTGTGACCACATTAAAAAAAATAAAATAAAAAAATGAGCTTAATTTTTTAAATTTGAATATTGAAATATCTATTGGGTGATTTTTTGGTATTTTTATAAGAAGGGTCATTTTTGGAATAATAGTGAATAATATTAAATAGAAATTTAAAAATAACATTTTAGTAAATAATTTAAAAGAATAAATTATATTTTTAGTTTATTTAAAGGTGAAATTAAATCAATTATATAAGAAATAATCCAATTTAGTTCATTGAATTAATTTTTTATTCTGAATTTTTAAATAAAAACGGTGTAATCTTTCAAACATTTTCACTTCAAAAACCTAATTCCTCATCACATTCGAGAGATTAATTTTAAATTAAAATTTTCACTTAATTGAAATTATATTTGAAAAATGGATTCTATATTTCAAGTAGTCATAATTTATAGTAAATTATAAGTTCAACTAAATTTTTCATCAAAATTATTTGTGAAAATAGTAAGAATTATTTACCATGGTTATGGTACAAATGGTTTTACTGGAAAGTTGCACAAATAATATAGGGGTTAAAATGACCTACCCATTGATATAACTCCATTTTTAACACCATATTCCCACCCGTATGACCAAAGGATACATTTTTTTACTTTTTTGGGATAATTTTCGATGAAATTGACCCATATAATAAGTTCTGTTCAAAAACGAAAAAAATAATTTTCGTTGTTTTATTGTCTATGATGCTTTGGGAATGGGATAAAAACTATATAGGTTTGTTTATAAACATTATTTTGAATTATAATTAAGTTTTTTACATCCTAACAAATTATATTTATTTTTTATAGATGAATTAGTTTGATAAAATTATTTTTAAATTCCAACACAATAACTAAATAATTTACAAATAAATAAAATTAATAATCATAAAAATATAAAAAACAATGTAAATAAAAATAATTATCCGGTTATATTATTTTGTTATCATAATATATCTTCTTAAATTTTTTTAACTTAACATATTTAGATTCCACCATTTTATTGATATTTTGAAATCAAAATTAAATTAATAATGTCAAAATTGACATTATTGATATTTTATAATAAATTATATTTTATTAGTTGATTTATAATTACTTAAAAAATATATTTTAAATCGTTTTTTAAGGGAAATAAATATATTATATGATCCATTCATAGACCAATTGTTCTATTATAATTAATATATTTATTGTAAAATATTAAAAAAACTCAGTTAGCATGGTTACTAATTAAGAAGTTCTTTTTCACTTTACTTGTGTTTGTGTTAAAATGAATTTACAAAAACCATATGATATATTATTTAATAAATTAAAAAATATATTTATAATATTTGGGGTCAAATTTTATATCAGGTATCATTTTATTTTAGTCTTAATGGATACAATAGTTAGGGAAGAGAACTAGTTAACATTATGAAAAACATATATAATAAAGAAACATAAGTGTTAAGGAAAAAAATGTTAAAAAAATGATCTATTGTGTGGTTGAGGTGTGTATAGAGAACATCATCCCTAAAAATAATTAATTACCAATATTGGAGACACTTGGGGAATGATTAAACTCCTGATAGTGTTTAATTTTGTGTATTTAGAAGAATTCCACTCCTCCTAGACTATGAAAAGGCAATCACTATCCCCCAATTATTTAAAAATATAAAGGAAGTTGTCTCAACCAAGAAATTCCCAAATAACTCACAAAAATACCTCCAATCATCCTATAATGGATTTTTTCCAAAATAAAACCTTTCAATGTTTTTGTTAAAACCTAAGGAGGATAACTAAAGAAGAGTTATTGTTATTCTAAAAGAATCACTACAACATATTTGTTGTTTAGTGGTTGTTTCACAAACTACCGCTAAAAATATTAAAAATATTTAGCATCCGTTTTTTAAAATTTATTGCTAAATATTAGTTTTTTATTAAAAAAACAATTCTCCCCCACCCCACCCTTCTCCAACTAGGTCCCTTCCCCAAGACCCCCCCCACCCAAATCCTGAGCCATTGCCGATAGTGGTTCCCCATCACTGATGCTTTGGTATCCTTAACCTCTTCATGCCTAAGTTCCTTGATCCCTCACTGGAGATGGGGTTTCTGTAGAGACACACATAACCATCACCCCCACCCATGGCCTCTCCTTATATATCTCTCTTTTGCTACCCTGAGCCATCCCCTTTTCTCATCAGATATTTGGTCACCCCTAGGCCACCCGATTTTTCGCCCTACAATTCTCCCACGAGCCAACCCTACCAACCCCATTCCTTCCAGACTACATCAGTAGAAATCCCTATATACTTTTTTCAGTTTAGGAAAATTGTTTAAATTAATATCAGTTTCATTTTATTATACTGGTTTCATTTTTTAATGTGTTTAGTTTTATTTGAATCAAATCAGTTTAGTTTTGTTCAAATTGATTAAATTTTATTTTTTTTATATAGTTTTTTTATTAGGGTTTGGTGGGTTTCAATTCATTTTCATTCAAATGAGATTGATTTATTTTGGTAGAATTTGATTTTATTCCATTTATGTTGGTTTTTATTGGTTAAATTAGATTTATTCTGTTTTGTGAGATTCAATTGGACTGGTGGTGGTATGGGTTATGTCAAATTTTGTTAATTTTTTTTATTCAATTAAATTTAGTTAGATTCTAATATTTTTATTATTAGGTAGTGTAGTTTGTTTGTTTTTGGGTTTTATTATATGTAGTCCCTATATATTTAATTTATACTTTTATTTATTTGATTATTCTTGATTTATTGATATTCTATTAGGTTTTCATTGGTTCATTTCACATCATACTATGTCTATGAGTTTAATATTTTTTAATAGGGTTTAATAAATTTTATATTTGGATAGATTCATTCAATTCAGTCAAATTCTATTCTATTTTTATATATTTCTGCTTTTAAAAGAAACTGATTATTATTTAACCCGTATATAGGATTATAAAACATTTGATAACATTGATTTGATATCTTGAATAGATTAAAGGAATACATGAAAATGAAGGTATGTATCTGTGATGTTCAATTACATTTTAACATTATTTTTAGGGTTCCTAACTTTACTAGGCTTCCAATTAGTCATAATGAGATATTTTTTAATCTGACATATTTTATAACATATAAAAATAAGGTACACTATTGGAAAAATATACACCAAACCATGAAAATTTACTACACCGTTCTTCATAACAAATAGTTAGTGCACATGGTTTTACAAATCCACTCTATTTGCTTATGTTCATGGAATATGAAACAAGTTTATTAGATAAATAAATGTAATTTAATGTATCTATAAATATTTTATAAACAAAATTCAATATTTTCCATTTTTTTCATTTTTAATTAAAATGATAGTTTATTAATTTAATTACATTTATACTTTGAAACAAATATGCACACACTATATGTTTTATAATACTCTTATAGTTGTTTTTTGGGTGTTTTTGATGGTATTTATATCCCTAACAAACAAATATGCATATATATATAATATTTATATATTTTTTTCACAAATATATTTCACACTTTCAATTTTTTTAGAGTAACCATGATTTATAAATTTGGGTTTCTAATAATTTATCAATTTTACATCCTCATATATGGTTTTTATAGGTGTATGCCGGAATAATATGTATTATATTTATTGACTATGATTATAATTTTGGGTCATTGATGTGTTTATTAGATTTTATATTTTTCAAAGGATTTTAGTGATTTTACAGTTCTATAAGTATCTAGAAAACTATTGTTTTTGGATTAAACTCATATTATTAATCCAAAATCCCAATTTATAAACAAATATGGTGTTTTCATCATCTAGACAAATAACCATTTGTTGTATTCCCCATTTTGTTTGAAATTTTTGATGTTTTTTTATATAAAAGATTTATTATGGGATATTATTAATTAAATGGTATGTATTTAAATAAGTGAATGGAAGTGATATGTGTTATTAACATGGTTTGTTTATTAGACAACATATTATGATTTTTTGATTTCTTATAGAGGTTATTTTTAAATTTTATTTTGAAATCTTGGGTAACATCATGGGAAATTAATAGATGGATGTGATACAATTTAAGAGTATGAAATGGATATTATCGCCTACTATCCCGAGGATAAATATAATTAATACAATAAGTGGGGGATGAAATGTTTTAATGTTAATTTTATTTGATTAAATGACCAGAATTCCAAGGTTAAAGATTTTCGATGATCTCATTCGACTCATAGTTAGCATTCCCTCAACCACATAGATTCATAATGATCCATCGGACTCCTTCCCTCCATCATCCAAGACACCCTTAACCAATTTACCGGATCTCACACCCTCCACACTTCAACCTTCTCTCACACCCTCTGTTTAATCAATTTCAAACGAACACTCTGTCAGTATCCCATTAGCATATGAGATAGTGGCTCCCCATTCATCTACTTTAGATGTTATAGAAAATTTCATCTCACAATGATATTTGAGGTGGAATGTTAAAGTTATAAACTTTAATGTGAATAAATTTAATGAAATTTTTTATACTACTAACTATTTTTCAAAAAATATAGAATCAATGTTACCATAGAGTGAAATATGAAAATTTTAAATTGACGGATTTTTAATTGAATGAATATAGTTGTCCCATTTGACTATTATGGGGTCCCTATTAATGATTCCACAGGATTTCCTGGCCTAGTTCTAGGTGAGCTTGTGGTGGAGCTGGTTACCTTTCTAATTACCTACGCAGATTGGAGGCATGTGCCTCAGACTTGGAAAACGATGTCTTTTATTCATAGATAAAGATTATTTTAATACATTATGGTGTTATTGAATGTCATTGTCTTATTAAAATCTAATATTTTAAAAAATGAATATTTTTTCATATTTTTTTCCACTTTACTGTTGTTGTTTTTATAGCACAAAAGTGGACATTGATATTTTTTTGTATGAAATTCTATGATCTTAAATGGAGATTATGGAATTAATTCAAGGATAATTCGCTGATTAGTAAGCTCCTACATGATAAATTACCTGAAGGGGTACCTAGAGTGAAATGGATAGTTTTTTTGAAATCCACTTTCCTAAGAATGATGTGAAATTAAAATATATATTATTATAATAATATCATTTTATAATATAGATATTCATTGGACATGGATAAGACATTGCATAAATTACTATTAAATTCCATGTTATTTATTTCTGTATGTTTCTTAATAAAAGGAATCAATTAGAACTAAAAAAATACATCCCTCACACTGTCGGGTCAAAGAGTTTCTCCATAAATAGATCAAATCTTTTAATAATTCGACTAGTTTAAATATTTATTCGACAATATTATCTGTTTTATATATTAAATTGTTGAATTATCTTTTTTTAAAGAAGTCAAAGAATTTAAGGAACCAAGACTCCCAAATAGAACTATGGTTAGATGGCCATACAAAATATAATGGGAGTTATGTTAATGAGCCTTCCCAAGAAGCTGGGGTATGAATTCCTATTCCAATAAATATAAATTAATGAAATATTTCAATATTTTAATATGTATTACTTCAAATATGAATAATATTTGATTTATAGAAAAAAATAATTGAACCATGGGATGAAAATCCTGAATGGTATTTCTCGTTACCCTAGGATGACATATTTGGTTATGTCCATGGGAAGAAGTATCCTGGTCGAGTACGCAATATGGGTTTGGAACCATTATCTTCTAATGTATTTAGCAGACCATTGGAGATCACAGCGGAATGAACTCTTGTTTGTTTTGAATCTCTACCTTTAGATTGTTAGAGGGTGTATGTTGCAATGAAAAACAAAACATAGGAACATGGGTATCGTATAAAAATAACATATTCAATGGTCAATGATCAGAAAAAAAACATTGATTTAATTCTATCAGAAGATGATGGGATCAATCCCTACTGATTTTTAACGAGAAATGTAATTCTTTCTTGACACATTTCCTTGATAAGACTGATTATTTAGCATAAACACTTTATGTACAAAAAATCATTCTTCTCAATAGACTTTTAGTAACATTAATGTAACATTTAGATGATGCTGAATTTATAGTTCCAAATATTGTAAAACTAATATTCCTTCATGAAGGATGTAGTTTCTTCAATAAGATATTCATTTATCTTTATACAGATTTATAAAACATAAAAATTTATGATATTCTTCCCAAAAAAATCGCTAGATACTATTGTAATATATTATATTTTTCATTGGCACATAATACACTCCATGCTAAGATTTATAAAAGATAGAAATTTGATCGTAGAATTTTCATAACTTTTGTTTCTAAATTAATTTTAGGAAAACTATAACGTCTTCTAATAATATCATACCATATTAATTTTGTATCGGTTGAGATATGGTTATGTCAAGTCACTTGTCTTTTTTTTATTCATTTAGATTCTATAAACACATTAATAGTTTGTCTAACTATTCCAAAAAAATTAAAAATATAAAAATATCTTTGAGAACTATTTATATCTATGTAAGAAGGTCTGTACAACCTTTTACTTTACTCTAGATTAATTTTTTTTCATATAGCCACCCAAAGTACCCCCATTATAATTCTAGGTACTTCCCATCCCCCATATATCTGAATTCCCTACCTCAATATTCTTAATCCATAAGTTTTTATCCTTCGTTTGGACTTCTAAATTCCTGAACTGAGAATTATTTTCAATACATGAATTCTTCACTACTTCATTACACCGTTCTCTAAGGGTAGTCATGAAAGAATCAAGGATTTTATCACTTTCCATTCTTAAAATCATTTCATGAATAATTTAATTAATTATATCAGATTATTTATTCATTTTCATTTTTATTTTCATTTTTGTGATGGTTTCCACTAAATCCATAAGGATATCACAACTTCTTGAACCTTTCACATTTAATAACTATATTTCATTTTTTACTGTCTAAATCTATTATTTTCAATTTCACCAATAATATCTTGATTTACCACATGAAATAGAAAATCACATCACGAACCTGTGTCATTTGTTTTTCCATTGTATCCTTTCATGGTTGAGAATAAGGGCATATATATAGATTATATAAAATATATATGATATTTATAATTTTATTATGTTTATAGAATTATTATATCACAAATACCTTCATATTTTCTATTTTAGGGGAATATGACATTGTTTCTCGTGTGTATGGCGGAATACCACCTTGCGGAAAAAGGAAATATTGTTCATACATACATATGACATGCCATTACCTTGAACAGTGTGTTTCATTTCCTATCACTAAATACTATGGATTACTATAAATACAAATATAATGAATTTTTATGATATTTATATCATGATTATTAATATAGTTATGGTACAAAAAATAATTTACAAAAGAATAGGATTATTAACAATAATGGGAAAACATGGGACTTAACACATGAAATTATTAAAATAACGAAATTTTATTAACGACATTGTAAAAAGATATAATAAAAGGATGATTTATAATGTAATAGATATTAATACGGCACTATAATAAGTAATTAATTATTTTTAATCCATTATTAATAATTTTAAATCACGTTCGGATAAAGGAAGCGTAAGGTAATGGATATTATCGTAAATAATATTTTGTTGAGTGTTCTTTATTATTATCCACAAATTCACTTTTAGAGGGTGTATATACTTCATGAAGACATGTAATAAAATGAATAACTCATTCTATATAGAATTTAATGTTTTAATTTTAATTATTTCATCTATATAAGTTTGAATTCAAAAATAATGAGTTGTAAATGTTATTAAACAATACCTATTTCATTTATAGTTGTTAAAATTCTATTGAAACAATAAATATTTGGTATAATTTATCATTATAGATTATATTTCACTTGAATACTATAAAGACCTGAAATATTCAAGGAAATATTTTTCTTAATATTCTTTGAAATTTTAGAAGAACGCAGTTTCTAATGGCACCAGATTCCGAGGCCCGGTGTGCCCGAAATCATTTTCCGATGTTTGGCTTGGGTACATTCAGTGAACGGACGAGCGAGTTTTTCTAACCTTTAAACCGGTGCTCGGAATCGAATTCTGAGGGCACCGATGGAATCGCAACACCAGTATTTTCTTAGAAATGCCTCTTCCGGAGTTGCGTTTTCTCAGGTGTGGTTTTTAATTTTTGGGCTTAAAGTTAAGAAATAAAATAATTGGTATGACAAACATTATTTTATTTCACTTAAAGCCACTTAAAAGCCACTTTAAGCTGCTTAAGATGAGTTGAAGCGGATAGGGTAGAACCCAAAATATCCTACCCTCCTGGTAGGATATTTGTGAGGTGGGGCCCGCACGAGCCCCACTATTTCTTTTCCGCTAAGTAACGCACCCATGAAAACCCATCATTTAGAAAGTCAACTGACGCGTTTTCTTAAATTCTTAACGCACCAATTAATTGGGCGGTTTTATTCGTTTAATTAATTCTATGAATTAATTTAATCGTTTCTTAACCTTTTTACAATCCGTTGGCGTAATAATAAAATAAGACCAATGTGCGACATCTTGAGGATTGCTCGTTGAGAGGCTTTTGGCAGAAATCTTGTGCCTTCATCCTCCTTCGCGAAGAACGCGAAGAATGCGAAGAACGCGAAGAACACGAAGAACGCGAAAAACGATGTCACCCTCGGAGATAGACGAAGCTTCTTCCGAGACGTTCTTACCCACAATGATCTCCGATCAACAACTACTTGAGTTCGTCGACATGACACCGTTTTCCGCGACGACGCGACGCCCTTCCACGACAACGCGACACCCTTCTACGACGCGATGATCGCCTCTTTCCGTGGTGATCAATTCCGCGAAGAACGCGCGTGCAACGAATTGACGAGGTAGGGATTCGTTGTGAAATAATTTATATTCCCGTGATTGTTTCTTTTAAAGCAAAGAACCTAGTTTCATAAGAACAATTTTAATTTATTAAAATTGTTATTTGTTATGTTTTCATGTGTCATTTATTTCTCCCGACTGTTATCATCTAACGCGGAGGGTGCGGGCCAAAAAAACATGGCCCGAAAACCCTCCGCAGTTCTTCGTTGATGCGCGGATTAGCGGGAGATGACAAAACATGCCGCAGGGACGACTCGTTGTTTCCGAAGTGAAGAACGAGACCCAGGAGGAGCTTCGGCGTAGACGGGAAGGAAATCGGACCACCGGAGCAAATCCGGTGGCCCGCAGAAGCCACCGATGGCTCGGGTCACCGGCGCGGCGGCGCCGGCGGCCGGCGCGCCACCGGACAGGGCCGCCACGGCTGAAGTCGCGGCAAATCCACGTCCGCTGACTCCAGCGCGGCCCCACGGGAGCCATGACACTTTCATCCTGCGGGGGCAGCGCCCCGCGGCTCCCTCGCTCGGCCGCTCGGCCGAGCCGAGCCGGGCCAGCGTGACCAGCCGGGTCGCGCCCTGGCCGGACCAGGCCACGCCGAACAGGGTCCGACCGGACCCGGGTCGGGTCGACCCGGGGGGGTTGGGCCGGGTCGGTCCGGGCCCATACCCCCCCTCTTCGGACCGTTTTCAGTCTTTTGCCCATAACTTGAGCTACGGGCCTCCAAACGATGCGTTGTCAGCGGAGATGCGATCCTTGGATCGAGATGGTCGTTTCAGTATATCACACTCAAGGTTTCGGAATACTTTGAGTTTGGCCAGGTTGGTTCGTACACGAAACCAACCGGCCCCTCGGAGCGGAAAGGCTCATATCTTGAGCTTCGAACGTCCGATCGACGTGTCTTCGACTTTGTTGATTTCCTCTAAAGGAGACAGATCTTTTGGAATACTCTGCCTGAGGTTTGGACGCAGGTGGAGTACGGTCGATTTGGTTTTTCCTTAAAAACCAACCGGGCCCCTGGGACGAAAAAGCCAATAACTCTCAGACCGGGCGTCCGATTGAAGCGCCATCTGCGACGTTGAGTTCCTGTTGACGATACGGAACTTGGGATACATAAACTCTAGACTATGTGTCAGTTGATGTATCAGCCTCTCGGCTCGTGGAGCGGACCCTTCCGAACGAGCTTGCTGTGTGCGGTAAACCTAGAGCTGGCTGTGACTGCTACTGTGACGACGACGACTGTGCAGAGATCCTCAGTGGATTCGACAGCGACGACTACTGCACTCAGCGATCCTTTGTGGGTCAGTGCTACTGATCCTGTGTGGGTTCGATCTTGTGTGGGTCAGCGCTCAACGGTTCTATGTGAGCCAGCGCCTACAGGTCCTGTGTGGGCCCGATCCTGTGTGGGTCTTTGCGGGGGTTAGTTACCTATCGATCCTTTGTGGGTCATTGCGGGGGTTAGTACCTATAAATCCATTGTGGGTCCGACGACATAGATGGATCAGTGATCATCTCTATCTTCATTCGAAGAAGTATAATTGTGTGAGTTGAAACTCTGTTTTACTTTCCATTGTGGACTGTGTGAGTTGAAACTCTCTTTTACTTTCCTTTGTGGATTGTGTGAGCTTAAACACTGTTTTACTTTCCTTTGTGGATTGTGTGAGCTGAAACTCTGTTTTAATTTCCTTTTTGGATTGTGTTGAGCCATCCTGTGTGGATTTACGTTTTACTTTCCTTTGTGGATTGTGTTGAGCTATCCTGTGTAGATTTTACATTTTTCTTTCCTGTATGGACTGGGTTGTACTTGAGCTCGGATGTTAGAGCCGAGCGATAATTGATGACTTAGGTATATGTATGGGAATATACCTAAGCCGTCTCGGATGTTACTTCGTGATTGTATCTTTCCTTTGTGGTTTATCCTTTGTGGATTCTGGGAGACCTTCGGGGCTCTCAGGGTCCCTACTGAGTAGCTTATACTCACCCCTGCATGAGCTGTGTCCGCACTACGTTGTGTTGGTTATAGACAACGGACATCACTGATCGTGGTGGAGGCTTGCGGAGAAGGACAGTACCTGGAGGTGGACCACTGGGCGGGGTGTACTCGGAGCGGTAGGCTGGACACGAGGAGCAGTGGAGGCTTTCTGTACCCACCCTTCAGGTGGGACTTGTAGAGGATGGCTCGACGTTGCGGCTTTACTTTTCAGTTGCTGTTTTTCCCCTTTCAGTTGTACTTTACAGTTGGGCTTGTATTTCCGGCCCCCTTTACTTTTCCGCACATACTGTTGTACCAGCTTTTACTTAGTGTTTACTTTTTCCGCTTGCTTACTCTGTAGTGCTTGTTTACTTTCCAAAGGAAATCCCTTCCCTTTTACCGAGATTTTACACCTTGGTGCTAGTCGCCAGCCCCTGGCCTATGGGAGGCGGGCTTGGGGTAGTCACGTCATGGGCCCCGAGGACGGGTCGTGACAAATTGGTATCAGAGGTGGTCGGTTCTTCCACAGACTCTGAACTTTATTCTATTTGAAGCAATAGTGTTTAGTGTATTGGGTGTGGTTATCAGTCGAGGGAGTCCAGTGTTGGTGCGGCGGCCGACGTATCCATACACCAGGTCCCTGAAATCTGATTTCTGACTTAATGCACGAAAACATTGATTGCATGTGTGTTACATGTTTTCTTTGTGATTACTTTACGTCAGCTCACCAGGTATACTGTTCTGACCATGGCGCACCTGTTTCTTTTCAGGATGGCCCCGCGATGGTAGCCAGCTAGGGATACGAGAGTGGTACGTGACGACAAACCGCCGAGCGAAGAGGCCTCGGTACAGGGCCCTTTGACAGCAGAGGCACCGGCGGTACCTCTACCTGCCGAGCCACTGATGCTTCCAGCACCAGCCACTGACGATGCACGTCGCCTCAGTGCACTTCATGAGTTCCAGCGCTAGCGACCGCCCAGGTTCCATTGGGAGACGGACCCCCAGGCAGCCGAGTACTGGATGGAGGCAATGGTACGAGTTTTTAGGCTAGTGAGGACACCAGCAGACCTCATGGTGATCCACGCAACGAGCCTACTGCACGAAGCAGTAGGATGATGGTGGAGCTTGATGCTCCAGGTGGACGATGAGGCCTCTCTCATCTGGATAGACTTTGAGGGCCTCTTCTGTTCAGAGTTCGTTCCGGCCACCCTCCATGCGGTGCGCATCCAGGAGCTTCTTTAGCTGTGGCAGGGCAGCTTTACGGTCGCCCAGTACTCGGCGAGATTCACCGATCTCTCGCGCAACTCGACAGAGATGGTACGGGACCCGTTATTCCGTGCCCGGACCTTTGAGCAGGGATTGAGACTCGAGATCAGGGCATCACTGATCTCCCTCAGCATCCCGACCCAGGCAGGAGTACTGGAGAGAGCCCTTTTGATCAAGAGCTTTCTTGCCGAGATTTCTCCAGCGGCGAGACCTACCGCGGGGCGGCACGTAGCAGAGTCTTCCGCCGCGGGTAGTCGACGGATGACTCAGGGGTCCGGGCAGACCAGAACCTCACGTAGATGACCTCAAGACACTGGCTCAGCAGTGCGGGGCACACATCGCGGAGCCAGTCTTTTGAGAGGCAGGCAGTGCTACACTTGCGGTGGGAAGGGTAACATGGCTCGTGACTGCCCGACCCATAGTGCAGAGGAGCAGAAGACAGTTGAGGGGCCACCCAGGAAGAGGTAGAGGGTCGACCATGGCGGTCTACAGGGAGCTATTGGGCAGAGACAGGCACAGCTCCAGGCAGCAGAGGCCTACGACCACGGTGCGCCCGAGATGATTCGAGGTACGATCTGTGTCTATTCCACCCTTGCTGCAGTTCTTATAGACACAGGAGCGAGTCACACTTTCATAGCCGCTGCCCTTGTTCGGAGCTCGAAGATTCCGACAGAGCCGTTGGCTCGATCCTTACGGCTAGAGACTCCTACGGGAGTAGAATCGACGATTACGCACTGGTCCCGGCAGTGTAAGCTTACTCTAGGAGGCGAGAGCTTCGGCTGGGATCTTCTTGTAGCGGTGTCGGGGCCTTACGACGTCATCTTGGGCATGGATTGGTTATCTACAGTCCATGCACAGATTGACTGTATTAGGCGCAAGGTGTGATGTGTACACACCAACGGGAGCAGTTTCACCTTTGCCGGTGAGAAGGAATCCTTCGCAGCACAGGATGGTCTTCCGCAGAGGAGAGGACAGCCCATCACTCATCAGTTGGCTAGCCTCATCCTAGGAGCTGTTGACGTGCGGAGTCCTAGTTTTCCTGTAGTGGTGGATTATTATGCGGACGTTTTTCCCGACGACGTTCCAGGAGTAGCTCCTCGCAGAGAGGTAGACTTCCATATTGACCTGTACCCTGGGACAACCCCGATATCGACTCCAGCGTATCGGATGGCCCCCGCTGAGCTTCAAGAGCTATGGGTACAGTTGGAGGACTTGCAGGGCAAGGGTTTCATCTGACCCAGTGTTTCACCCTGGGCTTCCCCGATATTGTTCGCCAAGAAGGGGGACGAGAGCTTGCAACTTTGTGTCGATTATCGTTGCCTGAACCAGGTGACAGTGAGGAACAAGTATCCGCTACCGAGGATTGATGACCTCTTCGATCAGCTCAAGGGAGCACGGTGGTTCTCGAAGATAGACCTCAGGTCAGGCTATCATCAGCTCAGAGTTCGAGACGAGGACGTGCAGAAGAAGGCCTTCAGATGTCGGTATGGCCACTATGAGTTCTTGGTTATTCCATTCGACGTAACCAATGCTCCAGCAGTGTTCATGGGCCTCATGAACAGGATCTTCCAGCCATACCTCGATCGATTTGTCGTAGTATTCATCGACGACATTTTGATATACTCGACGACGGAGGAGGAGCACGCCTACCACTTGCGGGTTGTACTAGACACTCTCCGAGAGCACTAGCTTTATGGAAAACTCTCGAAGTGTCAGTTCTGGATACGTGAGGTCCACTTCTTGGGGCACGTCATCTCTAAGGCGGGAGTTGCAGTGGATCCTATGAAGATCGAGGCAGTGCTAGCTTGGGAGCCACCCAGGAGCGTGACAGAGGTACGAAGTTTCTTGCGACTAGCTGGATACTATCGGAGATTTGGCCGAGGCGGAAAGTTGTCTCCACGCTTCATCGGACCATTCCAGGTCATCAGCAGGATTGGCGAGGTGGCTTATCACCTGGCTCTAACACCTTAGTTGCACCGGGTGCACGATGTCTTCCACGTATCCCAACTGAGGAGATACGTGCATGACCCGACACACATCATTGACCATGGGGAGCTAGACATGGATGATGGGGTGACTTTTGCGGAGGTCCCGATATAGATCGAGGATCGACAGGAGTGGGTCCTACATGGACGATTGATTCCTCTTGTGTGCATCAGATGGCAGCACGGGAACCTCCAGGAGAGCACTTGGGAGTGGGAGGCTCAGATGCGTGCTCAGTACCCACATTTGTTTCCCTAATTTATGATGTATATTTACGGGGACGTAAATCCCTGAGGTGGGAGTGATGTAAAGACACGAAATATTCAAGGAAATTTTTTTCTTAATTTTTTTTTGGAATTTTACAAGAATGCAGTTTCTGACGGCACCTGATTCTGAGGCCTGTTGTTCCGGGAATCATTTTCCGAAGTTTGGCTTTGGTACGTTCAGTGAACGGACGAGCGAGTTTTTCTAACTTTTAAACCGGTGCTCGGAATCGAATTCTGAGGGCACCGATGGAATCACAAAGCCGGTATTTGCTTAGAAACGCCTCTTCTGGAGTTACGTTTTCTCGGGTGTGGTTTTTAATTTTTGGGCTTAAAGTTAAGAAATAAAATAAGTGGTACGACAAAATTTATTTTATTTCACATAATGCCACTTAAAAGCCACTTTAAGCTGCTTAAGCTGAGTTGAAGCGGATAGAATAGAACCCGAAATATTTTACCCTCCTGGTAGGATATTTGTGAGGTGGGGCTCACACGAGCCCCGCCGTTTTTTTTCCGCTAAGTAACGCACCCGCAAAAACCCATCATTAAGAAAGTCAACTGATGCGTTTTCTTAAATTCTTAACGCACCAATTAATTGGGCGATTTTATTCGTTGAATTAATTCTATGAATTAATTTAATCATTTATTAACCTGTTTACAATCCGTTGGCGTAATAATAAAATAAGACCAACGCGCGACATTTTGAGGATTGCTCGTTGAGAGGCTTTTGCCAGAAATCTTGTGCCTTCATCCTCCTTCGCGAAGAACGCGAAGAATGCCATCACCCTCGGAGATCGACATCGCTTCTTCTAAGACGTTCTTCTCTGCAACGATATCCGATCACCAAATACTCGAGTTCGTCGACGCGACACTGTTTTCCGCAACAACGCGACACCCTTCCACAATGATGCGACACCCTTCCGCGATGCGACGATCGCCTCCTTTTGCGGCGATCAATTCCGCGAAGAACGCGCGTGCGATGACTTGACGAGGTAGGGGTTTGTTGTGAAATAATTTATATTCCCGTGATTGTTTCTTTTAAAGAAAAGAACCCAGTTTCATAAGAAAAATTTTAATTTATTAAAATTGTTATTTGTTATGTTTTCATGTGTCGTTTATTTCTCCCGACTGGTATCATCTAACGCGGAGGGTGCGGTCCAAACAAACACGGCCCATCAACCCTCCGCAGTTCTTCGTTGATGCGCGGATTGGCGGGCGATGACAAAACATGCTGCAGGGATGATCCGTTGTTTCTGCAGTGAATAACGGGACCCGGGAGGAGCTTCGGCGCAGGCGAGAAGGAAATAGGACCACCAGAGCAACTCCGGTGGCCCGCGGAAGCCACCGACGGCGAGGGCCACCGGCGCGGCGGCGCCGGCGGCCAGTGGCGTCGGCGCCCCGGCGCGCCGCTGGACAGGGACGCCGCGGCTGAAGTTGCGGTGGCGGTGGCCAGCGGACCTGCGACCGCGCGGGTCCGGCACGCACGGGATGCGGCAATGCCGCGTTCGCTGACTCCAGCACGACCCCACGTGGGCTGCGGCAATTTCATCCCATGGGGGCAGCGCCCCGTGGCTCCCTCTCTCGGCTGCTCGGCCGAGCCGAGCCTGGCCAGCGCGACTGGCTGGGTCGCGCCCTGGCTGGACCAGGCCGCGCCAGAACGGGTCCGACCCGGACCCAGGTCGGGTCGACCCGGTTTGGGCCGACCAGGGGGGTTGGGTCGGGTCGGTACGGGCCCAGACCCCCCGTCTTCGGACCGTTTTCGGTCTTTTTCCCGTAACATGAGCTACGGGCCTCCGAACGGCGCGCCGTCAGCGGTGATGTGATTCTTGGATCGAGACGGTCGTTTCGGTATATCACACTCAAGGTTTCGGATTACTTTGAGTTTGACCGGGTTGGTTCGTACACGAAACCAACCGGGCCCTCGGAGCGGAAACACTCATATCTTGAGCTTCAGACGTCCGATCGATGTGCCGTCGACTTTGTTGATTTACTCTAAGTGAGACGGATCTTTTGGAATACTCCGCCCGAGAATTGGACACTGGTGGAGTACGGTCGGGTTGGTTTTTCCTTAAAAACCAACCGGACCCCTGGGATGAAAAAGCCAATAACTCTCAGACCGGGCGTCCGATCGACGCGCCATCTGCGATGTTGAGTTTTTGTTGATGATACGGAACTTTTGGATACATCAACTATGTACTATGTGTCAGTTGATGTATCAGCCTCTCGGCTCGTGGAGCGGACCCTTTCGAACGAGCTTGCTGTGTGCGGGAACCCTAGAGTTGGCTGCGACTGCTACTGTGACGACGGGGACTGTGCAGAGATCCTCGGTGGATTAGACGGCGACGACTACAACACTCAGCGATCCTTTGTGGGTCAGTGCTACCGATCCTGTGTGGGTCCGATCCTATGTGGGTGAGCGATCAGCGGTTCTGTGTGAGCCAGCGCCTACAGGTCCTGTGTGGGCCCGATCCTCTGTGGGTCTTTGCGGGGGTTAGTTACCTGTCGATCCTTTGTGGGTCAGATCCTTTGTGGGTCATTGCGGGGGTTAGTACCTATCGATCCTTTATGGGTCAGATGACTTAGATGGATCAGTGATCATCTCTATCGTCATTCGAAGAAGTATACTTGTGTGAGCTGAAACTCTGTTTTACTTTCCTTTGTGGACTGTGTGAGCTGAAACTCTGCTTTACTTTCCTTTGTGGATTGTGTGAGCTGAAACTCTGTTTTACTTTCCTTTGTAGATTGTGTGAGCTGAAACTCTGTTTTACTTTCCTTTGTGGATTGTGTTGAGCCATCTTGTGTGGATTTACGTTTTACTTTCCTTTGTGGATTGTGTTGAGCTATCCTGTGTGGATTTACGTTTTACATTCCTTTGTGGATTTTGTTCAGCTATCCTGTGTGGATTTTACGTTTTTCTTTCCTGTGTGGACTGGGTTGTACTTGAGCTCGGATGTAGGAGCCGAGTGAGAATTGATGACTTAGGTATACGTATGGGCATATACCTAAGCCGTGTCGGATGTTACTTCGTGACTGTATCTTTTCTTTGTGGTTTATCCTTTGTGGATTCTGGGAGACCTTCGGGGGTCTCGGGGTCCCTACTGAGTAGCTTATACTCAGCCCTGCATGGGCTATGCCTGCACTACGTTGTGTTGGTTGCAGACGACGGACAACGCTGATTGTGGTGGAGGCTTGCGGAGCAGGACGATACCTGGAGGTGGACAACTGGGCGGGGTGTACTCGGAGCGGCAGGCTCGACCCGAGGAGAAGTGGAGGCTTTCTGTACCCACCCTTCAGGTGGGACTTCCAGAGGACGACTCGACGTTGCGGCTTTAATTTTCAGTTGCTGTTTTTCCCCTTTCAGTTGTACTTTACAGTTGGGCTTGTATTTCCGGCCCCCTTTAATTTTCCTCACTTACTGTTGTACCAGCATTTACTTAGTGTTTACTTTTTCCGCTTGCTTACTCGGTAGTGCTTGTTTACTTTCCAAAGGAAATGCCTTTCATTTTACTGGGATTTTACGCCTTGGTGCTAGTCGCCAACCCCTGGCCTATGGAAGGCGGGCTTGGGGTAGTCACGGCACGGGCCCTGAGGATGGGTCATGACAAATACCCACATATTTTCATAATAAATAATATTATTTCCTAAACTTTATAAAATTTATATATATGGTTTATACTTTGAATTTTTTATGATTAACTGAGAAAATATTGATAAATTCTTGACTTTTACTCAATATAGATATTAGATGATATGAAATATTATTTTTGAACTAAATCAATTATTTGATATATAATTAATTTTTTAAATTAAATAGATAGGTGGGACACATAATTTATATAGCCCCTTGATTAATTAATAAGCCTCCTAAGATAAATAAATTTCCCAAATTAAATGGGTTTCCAGTCATAGTTTTACACTGTCTTGTGAACAGTATTGATGGTACTGGTTTTAATGTTCCGCAGACATGAAGTCCAATAAATAGATATTTATTTTACTTTAAATTATAAAATTATTATTTTCCATGGTATTTTTACATGATAGTATCTATATATGAGTTATATTCTCTGGTTATTGATTATATGGAATATGTTTTATGTTATTTACATTTCCATATATATTATTCAATATTGACTTATGATAACTTCCAATACAATTAACCCTTACAGATAATTTGATAGTAGACTTATTTTGTTTCATTTACCTTGGAAATGATGATAAATTAATAGAATGAGTTTCAAGGATGCTGAAAATTTATTTTTTATGATTTATTTTATTCTTCAAAGTAAATTATATATATATATATATATATATTTGGCTTTCTGAAGATACTAAATTGATTAGATCTTTGGTTTTTTATTCCATGTCTCATTGATAATGAAATAAGGTAAGGTACCAGAACCAAGTAACTAGGGTTTAGGTTGTTATAGTTATTATAAAAGTAAGTTTAGTAGAAACTAGGTAAACTGGATTTAAGAAAACATATATTTAATAATGTAACCATTTGATATACATTGTGGGTAACCTTATATGAACACACAAAGATTTTCTAAGGAAGTGATTATATTGGAATTAATTTAAATAAAACTCTGTCTAGCTACTACATATTGATGTGGCTCTAGAATATATATAACGTGGGGTAACAATAACAAAAATACTATATTTTTCTAGAATACATTGGGAATAATTTTACAACAACATCCCTTATTATACACATATATTGACTCTGCCAGTGAATATTCTTAGGATAATTCACATTTCCATTATAAAAAATTATTTCATATCTAAAAATATATATGTTCACATGTAACCCATGTTTATAATTATTAGATTATTGATGAAAAGTTTTTAAAATTCATATTAACTATTTCACTATTTTGGGGATTATAAATTATGTTTCACAATTATATGATCTAATATAGTGTATTCAAAAATTTATATATGGTTGTTAGAATAAGTAATGGGAACCACATCAACACACATAATGCATAGAGTAAGAATGATCCTCCCATTTATATAGTTAATCTAATCATACGATGGGAAATAATCTAAAAAAATATCAAAATATGAGGACACAATATAATGTGATAAAAATATATATAATGAATTATCTATGTATTATGTATTTTTAGTGAAGAAATAAAAGAATATGATGATAGAGAAAAATATGGACAATGGGATGAAAGTAAAGAGGTATTTTCTTATATGTGTAATTGAGGAAGGAACCACTTTGGGACATGATTAAGAGGAAAATTATTTATCTTCATGTGTATAATTAATGCCCCATTCCCATGATTTTATGTGAAGGAAACTATTTTCCCCTAGTCAATACCTTGTCAATGTACATATGTGGCACTATGAAAAGGAATGCCCTAAGTATCATGGGAATATGCCTTAGAAGAATAAAATTGTATAAAGTAAATATTATGTTATTATTAATAAAAAATATAAAAGATTAATGTTCTTTTATTTGGATTCAATAATTCATTCATTTGTGTATTTTATCAAATATATCTTGGTTATTATAATTATGAAATGTATAGTGATTTTATTGGAGTAATTTTTCATTTAAAAATTTAAAGAATATGATGAATGGTATCGGTGACCAAGAAAAATGATTCCGTGGCTAGTTTGACTTCTTAAAAAAATACATAATTGAGGGGAAGATAACCATTAATATATTCTTGATAATGTCATAATAATGTTGAACTAATGAAATGGTTGATATGGAAAATTTAAACTGGCTAGTACTTACTTTATTAAAATAGATTTATGATTTTTTATCAAAGTGGTTTAGGCTATCATTGATAGAGTTTACAACATCTTTTGATTTAAGTAATATATACAATAATGTTTTTCTATTTAAGGAATAATAAGTGATGGATTAATTCAATATGGTTTTATTGTTATTCAGGTTGTTATCATTTTTCTTGAGTATACATAATTATTTTATTCACATTTTGGGATGTGATGATTAAGTGATACTTAATGTTATTTGAGGTATTAATGGTATGATCGTATTGGAAATTCAATGAATGTCATTTTAAAGTATTTGTTCGTGATCATTTAGAAGGATTATACAGTTATCCATTTATCAAATATTTCATGTGGAACATTTAATGTGGATTTCAAGATCAATATACTACTTCATAATATGATTATTTATGCATATTGGATAACTTTTTCAAACCATAATGGTTTAGGAAAATTGTTTAGACATTTGGAAAAAATTGTCACTCTTTTCAAGATATTAATACCCATTAAAAGTAAAATTTAGGGCATAAATAATAAAAAAAATTAATTTTTGATATTCATTTCTTGAAAAAAAATTATAGAATTTTTCTTTTTAAATATAAAAGAATCATGTTAGTATATTTCCTTATATTATTAAACAATAATAAAATTCCCCAACATTAGGAAAATGATATTGAAATATAATTTTATTCTATTATCATCATTTTCATTAAATCAATGACCCTATTTACACCTTTTTGGTTTATGGCCTTATGATATTAAACTTCTTAGGATCACCCAATTTCTTCTGATCAAATTTTTCTATCACTCCCCATTAGTAATTGGGTGTTATTTGTTTCTTCTATATACCATAATTATTATAATATAATTTTGGCCATATTTTCACCCTTACGACCTTAGGGTCTAATTTAATAATTTTTTGGACATTTTACCATGACATTAACCCATATAATAAGTTATGTAAAGAAAAAGACAAAAACTTTATTTTTCTTCTTTTTAATAACTATAATGCTTTGGGAAATGGAGATAAACTGCAGAGGTTCTATTTTAAAAATTATTTGGAAATAAAAAGAAAATCTATCATATTATTTTCAATAATATTTAGAGAAGGATTATTTATTAAAATGCTTATTAAATGCCAACATGATAATTATTATGTTGATAAATAAATAACATAAATGATACTGCAAATATTAAAAGGGTATTAGATTAAAAGAATTATTCTGTTCAATTATTTTTTCATATTTATATATCATGTTAAACATTTTTGAACTTAATATACATAAATTACATAATTTTTGTGATTTTTTTAAAATTAAAATTAAATTAATTATTTCAAAATTGACATTGATGTTATATTATAATGAATGATATTTTATTAATTGATTTAAAACTACTAAAAATATTAACATTGATAAAGTGAATTTTAAATATTAATAAATTTTAAATATTTTCCATTCATGGGAAAAAATTATATTATAATAAATATATTTATCTTTAAATAATAAAAAACATGGTCAATGTGGTTGCAGTTTAATTTGTGTTTTTCACATTACTTTCAATTGTGTTTCAAATAATTACTGACACTTACATAATATGTATTATATAAATGAATTTTATTATTTATAATTAGTGTGTTAAAATTATACTGGAATGGTCATTTTATTTTTTTCTTAATGTATAAAATACTTATGCTTGAAAATAAGTTACAATAATGAAAACCAAAATGTTTAAATATAGAATCATTGGAGTTAGTTGAAAAATATTTAAAACGTGTGTTATATTTTGTATCTGAGGTGTGTATCCATGAAATAATACTTCCACCATATTAATTATCAATAATTTATCCACTTTATTTAATATTGACTTACTAATAGTGGATAATTTTGATCAATTAAAATAATTCCACTCCACCTCAACAATGAAAATGCAATTAATCTCAACAATATCTTCAAATAACTCAATCCATTTGTCTTGACCAGGACCTAACAAAATCACTCCAAAAATTCTCTCTAATAATCATATATTTCTTTTTTTTTGGTAGAAATAAAAAATTTTAAGGTTTTATATTAAACCTGAAGAGGAAACGCAAATAATATGTATTTCTATTCTAAAAGAGTTTTTTATTTTAATCATTCTCCACCTACTCAAATTTCTTTTATATAATTATCATATAAAAAGATAGTAAACTTAAATATACCAAGATTTTGTTTTGATAAATTTATGCCCTAAAACACACACACTTCCATCAAATGGGATATGAAATCATTATTCGTGTGTACAAAGAACTACATCATCATAAACTGATGGTATTTGTTTTTCCATTACTAAATACAAAGACTGAGAATAATTATGGATTTATAGATTATATAAAATATACATGATTATATTATGTTTTTTTTTTAATTATTATATCACAGATACCTTTATTCTTTTTATTTTAAATAAATGTCATATCATCACCCGCGTGTACGGAAGACTAACGCCTCAGGAAGCGATATGATTCGTTCATGCAATACTTAGAATTAGTAAGGGTTATTTTATTAAAAATATGTTATATATATGAAATTATAATTATTATTGAATTATAATTTATATATATATATATTTATTAGTTTTATTTCTTTCAATACAACAATAAAATTGAAAATGTGTTCTTTAGTATATACGGACTACCATCTCTATGAATAATGTCTTTTATTTCCTATCACTAAATATTATAGATTAAAATAAATACAAACATAATGAATATATATGATATTTATTTCATGATTATTATTCTTTATAAGATTTAACTAAATAATATGTGCATGAACTACAACATTAATGATGAATAATGAATAAGATAACAAGGAAATTAACCCCCGAAATTCTAAAAAAATAAAATATTAATAACAAAAGGGTGATAAGTTATTATAAAAAGTTAATATATGGAATTATAAATATTAATATGATTCTTGAATAAGTTAATAAATAAATTAAAATCATTGAACTGGATTTTAAATAATGTTTAACTAAATTAAGAGTATGGTTAGAGATTTAATCTCAATTTATATTCCATTGAAACTTATTTATTATTATCTACAAATTCACATTTATATGGTGTATATACTTACCCTATAAATTTAATACCATGAGTAATTTATTATTAATTATTTTTAATTATTTAATTTGAATTATTTCATCTCTAAAAATCTAAATGAAATTTTATTTGCGGTAAAAGTTATTTATTAATCTCTCTATTTTTTGTTATTGCTTAATTTTTCATGAAACATTCACATTATTATCATCATTTTTTATGGTACATTACATTTCACATAAATAATCACATATTTTAATGATGGAATTTATTTTTTCCAAAACCAAATAATATTTTTACATACATTATACACTTTCTAAGATATATGTTTTATTATGAAAATATTCATAAATATTTATCTTTTACTTAGTATGGATATATGTTGATAAGGAATTTTTTTAAAATGTTTAATCAATTATTCGATATATAAGGAATGATTTGGATGGGAAGTGATGGGTGTGGAACATAATTTATATATCCCCTCAATTCATTGATAGGTTTTAGGAGACAAATCCTTTAGCCAACTTAAACATGTTTCCACCTATAGATTTAATCCTTCTTGTGAAATGGGTTGATTTTATAGGTTGTCATGTGCCCCATACATGAAATAAAATAATTAAGAATTTACTTAATTTAGAATTTAGTTATTATTATTTTCCTTTATATTTCCATATGATATTATCTATGGATTTATTTTATTCTAAAACTATTTATTAAATAGAATATGTTTCCAGATATTTAAATTTCCTTATTTATTATTCATTATTGATTCAGGATAGCATCTGAGGTACTTGACCATTTTTAAGATTTTGACTTCACCATTGTTCTTTTATTTTCCCAATTGTATTAATAATAATTATTGTTATGTGTTTCAGGGATTTTGAGATTATTTTTATTCTTCATATTCATTCCCAATGTAAAATGGGTATTATGTCTGTATATTGTTTTAAAAAATTTTCTAAATTGATACATCCTTTAGTATTTGATTTGTTGTATAAATTCCAATGTAATAAATTAAGGAAATATCTCTGGGTTTTTATAGTTAGGGTCATTAAAGATTTATTATATCAACATGGTTTAATAATTATTGATGGAGGTCGATAAAGTAGTAAAATAAAGATGCTCATTGAATAATATTATATCATATTCAGGTATCCTTCGTAGGTATGAAATAAATAATTAAAAGGTTCTTATTTTCCAAAAAAGGCTTCTAGTATGAGTTTAGTGAATTGTGGAAGTTATTCAGGTATATATTGGTTGAATCAAAGTTTTTTGATGTTTTAAAGTAGAGAGGATATGGGAAAGCCGTTTATAAGTGGGGTGAGTGGAACACTTGTACTTTTTTTAGGGTGAATACCACAGACATTGATTTAATGTCAAAAATCCCCAATAATGGTCCATTATCAATACTAGATGTAATAATCTTCACATATTTCCATTAAATGGGTGTTGGAAATGTTTTGGGTAATTTTAAAATGTTATATTCTTTGTTTAAGAACTGATTAACTTTTTTTTACCTTAATCACAATAATTAATTTTACATGTTTTCACTAATAAAAAAGGTAAAAAATTAAGTTTATCTTTTTGTATAATATAAATTATAATTATTAGAAATATTTAATCCATTTTCCCAAATTGAAATCATTGAAATGGAATAATTTAATTTAAAATTAACCCCACCGACATGACAGTAAATATGGTCTTTATAGTGAAAATGTTCAACAGTTCACAACATTTTAATATAAACAATCAACATGAAAATGATTCAAATGAACTAAAATAATTTAATATATGTATTAATAAACTATTTGTAATTTAAAATCTTTTAAAAAGTTAATATTTCATAGTAAATAATTTAGAAAAAATACAGTTTCTAATTAAAACCCATCATTTTTCACTATTCATAAATGAATGAAACTTCTCAGAATTATCCCAAATATTAACCCTAAGGTAATTTTGACACTATGATTTAAAAGTTGAAGTTTATTTTGTAAAATATCTTTTATAAAAGTGATTAAAATTAATTTTAATATATCTTCTCAAACCACTATTAAACCTTCTTTTAGAAAAATACATTTTTTAGAAAACATTTCATTTTCATTAAAATGATTCTTATTTTATCCCTAATCATTATATATAAAATAAAAATGTGTGATATATATATTTTCCTCTGTTATTTAATTTAATTTATCCCCACCCTTCCAGTAGCTTGGAATTCATGTTAAATAATAATATTAATAGTAAATTATTGATTGGAAAAACTCAGTATTGCAGATAACAAAAGATATTGAAGAAACTTCTTGTTTCATGTAATAAAAGAAAAAATAAGTGTTTTGTGAATTTGAGGATATAGAATATATTGAATATATTTAATATATTAAATATATCATAATTTCTAAGGATTCTATATTTGATTATATGATTGGTGTTCAATGTCAAATGTGATATTGAATATAATGATCATATTTCAAAACTTTACGGTCTTACAATGAGACTTCAATCCATGAACCTAATAATTAACAAAGAGATATACACTTGGGGACTCTATTATAATTTTATAATATTTGTAGATATCAGAAAAAGTGATCCAAACAAGTATGGTAGGGCGTTTTAGGGTGATAATTTGAAAGGATATCCATTTATAAGAACTAAACCATAGAAGATTCCCTCATATGATTCCCACCCACTAGTTAGTGTTATTTTACAATTTATATCAAACTATATTGTTATAGAAACCCCTTACATGTGTATATTTTGAGTAATAACTAGTTTTTAGAAATTTGAATTCATTTTATCGGGTTATATAGTTAATATGATTCACAATTTTTATGACTAATGAATCAAGTTTAGTTATAGGAGTTAGTTTTTGTAACGAAGTGTGAGTTATAAAGAAAATTTGATCTATGATAACGAAATGGTGGATATATTTTTTATAGTGGTTTCTTAATTTTGTGAAGCTTATATTATATAATGATTTCAAATAGTTTATATGAATTTTTGAATATGATGGATTTATATTTTTTGGATTTGTTGTGTAAGTTAATGTGTAGAGGTTTTTTTTAACATCACAATGTGTAAGTAATTTATAGAATGTTTCAATATAAAAATCATTCATCTATATTGTTTTTATTTTAAAATTTAAATTCTATTACATAGAGTGACAAAAATACCCCCTTTCATTATATGTTTTAATCTCTATAGCTTTTTTAAACCTATTTGATTTACATTATTACCCATGAGGTTTATGAAACTTATTTTGAGATCTAAGTATTGTATAGATCTGGTCATTATACTATCTCTTTAAAAATAATTTAATGCCTAAATTCCATTTTTATGATCAATTTTATCATTAATAAAAATATTTTTACCACAAAAATTCCACTAAACTTCTCTAATATGTATTTCTATTTACATGAAACATGTTTTTATAACATTATCATAGTGATAGACACACACATCTACCCATTATAATCAATTTTGATCAAAGAGGAATAATAACTCTAATAATTATAAATATTGAATGAAATATTTCAAAAAGAACTATCAGACCAAAAAATAATAAATTAAATTTATACATGTAAAAATGAATTTTCGAAAAAACACACTCATTGATTATATAATTTTCAATAATAATACAATCATAAAAACAAGATTTGAATGATACACTCTTATTGCAATTTTAATCATAATTATAATACACTACTTGGATGTTTTATTCAAAAATAAAATAATATCATTTTTATAATCGTATATTTCTAACCATTAGGGAACAAAATTCTAAACATGATGAATATTTGTCTTATTTATCATAAAAACAATGAATAATGTTCCATATTTTTTCAATAAATGTGACTGCGACTTTGGATTTTCAGTGTAAATTACTAAAATGATTCCATCGATTTTATATAAAAGAGATAAAAAGTATCAAAAAGATTTATAATAGTAATTTATCACACATATATCAATATATAAAAATACTCTCTACACCCCTCCTAATATAGGTATTCATTTTTGGATCCATAAACTTTTATCTTAAACTAACCATTGTTAAAAATATTGAAGACTAAAATTTTAAAAAATAAGTGTATTTTATGATTTTAACTATAATTTCAATACATTATTGAATTGTACAATAATATATATTATTATCAGAGAAAAATTTAAATTAATATTGGAATATTTAATTGTATAATATATTTGAGTCAATGAATTTTGTTGTTTATCATTATGTTTATTAAATTTAGTTCTATTGTTTTTCCTATATAATAGAGTAAAATATATCAATAATAACTTTACAAAAAATATTTTCTATCTTCATGGAATCATTTATATGATGGCTTTGGATCATTAAATTTACCGGTTTGTTATCAGAATAATATGGCGAGAAAAATAAATAAAATAAAATTGAAAATTGAAAATGAAATAGAAAATATAGAAACATATGATTAGTGTATTCCCCCTCTTCCATAATAAAAAGTTTGTCTGTACATAATGAAAATTTAATTTCCCCATTTATATTTACATTTAAATCCTTATAGTGAGGCAAATTTTCCCCCATGAAAATTTAATTTATTTTCTATCTCTCCATGTTAGGGCCTCTAATATGGTTAATGGTAAATTTCCGTTTTCTATGCCCATGGATTATTTTTCTGTTTCCATTTGGATAACAATGTGTTGATTACCTGTAGTTGAAATATTTGTTGAATTATATTATTGATAGATTTTGAGGGATAAATTATATTTCTTAAATAAATAAAAATGTATCCCAAAACAATGATCATTGTTATCACCTAAATGAAATATAAGATGAAACATTCTACAAAATAATATTTTCTGGATTAGGTAGTTTTCCCTATGAGAGGTATTATATTTTTTCCTAATTTTTGGGCCCCAAGATGATTTTCATGATGATGAAAATTATTTAAATGAATTATTTAGAAATATATATATATATATATATATATATATATATATATATTCACATGGTCATACATATCTAGTTTTATCCATCCATTGGAATTTTTTATCTTCTGAGAATATAGAGAGGGTGGGGGAATTTAATGGGATCCTCGATGGTGTTGACCTTAGATAAATAAGGCGGTGGTGGATTCCTGAGAGATGATGATGAACCATGACTCATCAAGAAATGAATTTTTAGGTGTTGGAATAATCAATAATGATTTATAAAACCATTCCTTTCAATACATCTTATTTATTGTGAAATTTATTCCACTTATCCTCATAGTTGAATCACATAATCTATATAGTGTAGTTTTAATAAAATTAATTGAGTATTCAAATATTTAATTTATTATTTAATATTTGAATATTATTAAATCTCATATTATTCCACCTATTAATCAAAGATTAAATTATTGAAAAAATATAATTTTAGGGAATTGGAATAAATTGATATCATTCCTGAATTAAATTCTGTTTATAAAAATATCTACCTTTTGAGAATTTAATATTTATAGATATTTTTTTATTAATTAGACTTAAATTGATATTCATGTTTAGTTGATTCCTATTATTTATCTAATTTAACTATTTTTCTTGGAAATATTTTCATATATTATTACCATTTAATATTGAAAATAATAAATAGTATATGCAATCATGGATATTGGTATGGAATATTAATGGACAATGAATGGTTGAAATTTTTTTGGTATTTGAGATTAATATTTCTTCTCCTATCACCATTATATGATGAAATTCCCATCATTAGACGTCAGAATGGAGAGAAGTTTGACCATGGTTGTCTATTATGGATATATGGTAAAGAATGATAAAATATGGTGGTTTCTAATAAAAATCAATAAATATGAAGGCTATATATAGAATATAGAGCATGATGGACTGTAATGAACATTAGTGGTCAGTTTTTTATGAGGTTACAAATAGATTCAAATGTCCATTGGATGATGGAGGTAATGATTGTTAAACCCCATTTATTTTATTATTTATTTTTAAAATAAATTTATTTTTTTATAGCTTGCGATACATGAAACCTCAAGTAAAAATGAACCATAATAAAGTATATTGTTATATAATATTTATTAATTTTGTGGTATTTATATAAAAAATCACATTTTAAAAATATATACAACTTTTTACTTGTAAATATATTTTTAGTAAATTCATTATATTCATTAAAATATATATATATATCCCTAAAAGAAGATTTATTTCTTTTTTGAGTAAAAATAAATTAATAATTTTTTCAGTATTAGAAAAAAAAATTAAAAAATTAACTTCATGATTAAAATTAACATGTAAAAATTATTTAATTGTTAATTTTTAAGAATTTTTTGAAAAGATTTATTTTTCTATGAAAAGTGAATGATATTGATTTTTATGAAAACTACCCTTTCATTTAACGTAATTAAAATGTTTTATTTTTTATAATATTATTTTAAAAGTATAATTACATCAATTTTATTATGAATAATCCAATTTAAATAATTTTAATCTTTTTTGTATTAAACTATTACATAAAAACTGTTTATGCATAACATTGTTTTGGAAACCCTCTTTTCATCACATATTTTGGGATAAATTTTAAATTAAATTATAAAAATCATGTGTTTTGAATTTGATAAAAAGGATTGAATATTTCGATTCAGAATAACTAATATTATATAACAAGGTAATCATAATGTTTGGTCATGATAAATAGTAAATGTAGTAAAAATATTATTGTAGTTAATATTTCCATGGGTTTACCGAGATCATTAACAAAGTGATAATCGTACTTTTCCAATTAAGGATGTTTAAATACTACTTAATGGTCATAAATATACTTTAAACTATAAATAATTCAAATATATTTCCATTTATAGTAATTTTAATTGAATATATATTTATTGTATATTATAATTTTATGAAATTTGTTTTATTCCCTCTCCCCCACATATAAAAGGACACAAGTACTTTCTATTCCTTAAAACAAGATATACTTATAGATCAAACAAAACAGACAAAATATCTTATAATCATCTTTATAAATTACTTATATTTTATTTTCTTCTTAAAATTAAATTCCATGGGTCCTTAATAAATAATCTAAATGAGGCTAACTGAAGGAGATGTAATCATATTACCCGGCCAATTTCGATTTCATTCTTCGTATACTTCCTATAAATATGTGATATTCATCCTAAAATAATATATTAACTATATGAAACAATCTAAAATTTTATTATTTTTCTTTATCTACTAATACCAACCTTGATTCCATCAAATAGGATGTGAAAGTATCGATTGTGGATATGTGTAGACTACCACCTCCGCACAGTGATACAATTTATTTTCCATCAATATCTTACATATAGGGTTATTATGATTTCATTAATATTTTTATATGATATTTATTAAATGTATTTAATTATATAATTATAATATTATTTCTACTTTATTGGATTCTAATTCATTTGGAAACAAAAATGTAGTTCATGCGTACATGTGGACTACCACCTCAATGAAGTGATGTGATTCATTTCTCCTTTCCAAATTACATGGCTGGTAATAATGATATATGTAATGAATATATGAGATATATATGATATAATAATGATTATTAAAAGGTTAAATATTTTTTTACCATTCATTCTTTCTCACTACCAATAAGTAGAAAAAATATTGTTCATGCAAACATACAACATACTACCTCCGTGAACAATGTAATTAATTTTTCTACATGTATCATTTATATATATATAGTGAAAATATATTATATTTATATAAATATTATTATTTATTATATTATGAATCCACTATTAATTTATAAGGTTATAAACTAACGAACCAATATTCTTATGAAGAACGAATCATTTAACACCTGGAAATGATGATTTTAATAAGGATTTTTTATAAATTGGTGTTGAAATGTTATAATTGGATAATATATGATATTATAATTTTTTAAATGGGTATTTCATATAATTATTATATATTTAAATTTATTATATGAGTGGTTATAGATATTAAGAACACGTCTTGCCCGAGGTAAGGTATTTTCATCTCACTCTTATCTCTTTTAGATACACAACATATTCACTACATGTTTCTTTTATGTGGTGTATATAATTCACATGAATTAATATTTTTAGGATTCTAATGAAAATTATTGTTATTCAAATATTCATATATTTTTCTCTCATTTTGGAGGTTTTTATTAAAAATATACCAATGTAGTAAGGGTTTTATGTTACAATACCATTATTTATCACTATTGTTAATAATTATGTTTCTGATGATGATATTATGTAACATAAATGTTAGAAATATCATAAATTCTCTTCTCCTCTATTTTTTTTTGGATTAAAAATTGAAATTTAATTTTCCACTCTTTATGAACTCAGGTAACTAAAATAATTTCTTTAAGTAAAACCAAAATTATTTATAAATTTAACTAAAAACCCATTTTTTATATGTCCATATTTTATAAAAAATCAAATATTTTATTTTATTCACTTAAATTTTATTAATATAATTTTTATAAATTATTTAATTTTGAAAAAATGTTATAAACATAATCTTCTTAACATTTTACAAACACAATAATTTTGATTGTTTTTTAGAAAAAGTTAAATTTATTATTATTTTAATGTAAATAACATAAAGTGGATCTCATGCCATCATAACCGTTCGAGGGAATAGACCATACTTTACAATAATCTATATTTATTTTTAGATAAAGTTTATTCCATAATATTTTTAAAAAATTTATATTCTAAATTTGTGATTCTAAATTTAATAGAGAATTTTTCTCAGGAAATATTTCAAATGATCTCTTCGAGGAATTTTTAATTATGATAACATCCTTTGATGTTACTTATGATTTTATGGTGATATGATCCATTTAAAAAATCATTTTTATTTCTATATCTGGCTTGTTAATATGAAAATTAGATTGTTTTGAAATAATTTTATTTTTAATAGGTTATTCTATAATGTAACATTGAAATTTTTAGGAAAAATATTTCAATTCAACAAGTTATGTTATATGATAAATGATTTAGGAACATTTGGTACACATATAAATGGGTTATTATTATATAATTGGTGGGTATATAATTATATATCACTCAAATACATCAGGTAATATTGGATGTCTCAGGTATAAGGAATTCAATTGGGTGTGAACTCACTTTAGTAAGGGAATATTTCTATTATGATAGTCTTTGGAGTTATCCTTGACTAAGTATATGATTGAATGTAGAGTGAAAAAAACCCACAATGATAAAAATATAAGAGATTATTGACTAAGGGAATGATTCTATAAGATTATGCGGATGAAAAAAACTTATGTATTAGGTTCATCTTTTTCTCTCATATCTCATATTCATTTCCTCCTTTATGATTCATACCATATGAACTGATCTATTTTATAACTTGACACAAGTTTATGATCTTAAATATGTAGGGTATCGTTTTCAAATGATAAGTTGATGTTCCCAAAACCTTATGATTATGTTTGGTTTAAGTGATCATTGTTATATCCATTTTTACCATTAAAAATGATATGATTTCACCCTTTCTAATATTTCCATTACCATGTTTAGGAATAATGGTTTTATGTGAGATATGTTTAATACTGGTCCTATTTATATAGAATATAGTTTTACATTATGTATATATCTTATGAGATATTTATTTATGTATCCATTCCCTTATGAAAATTGACTAGTAATATTTTGGAATGAGTCATAATGTTAGGAATGGAATATTCATCTATTGAGATGTGATATTTATATATGAAATGTATGTGTCTCTATAGTCTTTATGAGAGCATGGTTTATATATATTAAGAAACTATTATGAGAAAAAACTACTTTGATCCATTAGGATAATCATTGAATAGGAGAACGTACTAGGTTATGGTAAATAATAGAGTGTTATTTTCCTTGAAAACATCACTTACTATATTATATTATAAAAAATGTTGTTGGAATAGATTAATTTTGTGGTAATAACCTATTTTTTTATTTTACCCAGATATCCATTCATGTTCAAGGTACATGTCCCCTTACTACTGCTCAGCATATTTGACACTCCCGAATAACATACTTGGGTTAATTCTAATTTTCATCAGGAATGATTTTTATGTATTTGAATATATGATGATAATGGATGATCTAGGATAAAATTAATGTGTCATATATTTGAAATAATTATTCATTATTTATCCATCAAATAAAATATTTTTCATGATTTACCACTCTAATTAAAGGTTATTAATAATAATGTTAATCATTTTGGTTTTAATATAAGATTAATGATATAATGATAAAGTGAAGGCGGTATCATGTATGATCAAATATTGAATTACCCTATTAGAACATACATATATGAATTCATAATATCAGGAAATATATTAAGGAATGTCAATTCATAATATAACATATCAGATGCTGAATTAGGATTGAATCCCCCAAATAGTATGGAGGCCTCATCCCACATAAATGATTCCACACTCATTTATGTTTGTGGTAATATTCTTCCTCATAATGTCACTATTCTCCTAATAGATTATTTTGAAATTATCTTAGGAATGGATTGGTGTTCTTTACATAAATGACCCATCAATCTCTAGGGATGGGATGTCACGTTCGATATTCTATACCAACATACAATCACCTATAAATAAAATTATATACCTGAACTTATGATGGAAAATTTACCTATTATATGTGTGTTTATTTATATTCAAAATGGATGATTATCTCATATGGTTAGAAAGAAAATCAACAATAGATATATAGTGATTTTGTGGTATTTTATTAATGTATTTCCATGAGAGATGCCTAGTCTTCCATAGAATCATGATGTTGTGTTTTCAATAAAACCGATACATTGTTTTACAACTATTTTCAAAACCTTGAATGCAATGTCACAAATTAAGGTGTTGGAATTAGAGAAAAATTTAAAAGAGAATCATCAAAAGGGATTTCTTTAGAAAAGGGAATTCCCATGAGGTTAAAATACTATTTTTATTAAGATAATATAGTGATAAATGATACTATTTATTTATTATCAGTAACATAACAATATAACTAACAAAAATGTGTAAAACCTACCCTATATTGATGAATTCATAGATCAACTTCATGAATGTCAAAAAAATAGAATATTGACCTTCATTGTGGACATCATCAATTGAGGGTCAGGAAGGAGGATATAACCAAGAAAAAAATACGAAACAAGTTCTGAACATCATGAATTTATAGTGACATCATTTGGTCTTACAAATCCCCCCCATCTTCAAGGATTTAATAATGTTTCCTTAAATATTACCATGATATGTTTTCATATAGACTTTAAAGTTGATATAATAATATATCAAATATAAAGTAAGAGCATGAAGGGAAATAGAGGATTTTATTGAAGTTCTTATGGAAGGATAATTTGTATTAAAAATTAACCACATTTGTGTTTTGGCTATAGAAATTTTCATTTTTGGTTCATATAATCTCATGAGAGTGTATATATCTGGATCTATCGAAGGAAAAATATACTAACTATTGGCCTAGACTAACCACAACGACTAAAATATATAGATTTCAAGGATTTTCTTGATATTGTTGATTATTTTTTGAAAACATTCCATGGTTTTATAATCAACATTCCTTGTTAACATGTAAGGGATCCAAGTTCCATTGGGGAGATTAATTTAATGAAAATTTCATATAAGTGAAGATAAGATTAGTCATCACGCCTTTGATTACACTACCATATATTGTAAATTATATGTTATCTATAATGATGCATCAAAAAAGGGATCAAGATGTATCCTCATTCATAATGACGTGTTGATAGATTTTTTCACACAACAATTGAGGATTCATGAGAAAAATTACACATTCCATGATTTGGAGTTAACTGTGGTAATTTTCCATTAAGGATATTAATGCATTATCATTATGGAGAAATGAGTGATATATATACTGATGATAAAATATTTAAATATATATTCTATTAGAAAGAGTAGAATATAAACTAGAGAAGATTATTGGGGTTGATTAATGACTATAAAATCTCAATATAATACCACATGGGAAAGTTAGCAAAGCGGCCAATCCATTGAGTCCAAATTATCATGCTAGCATATCATTGATGAGGATCAAAAAAGACCCAATATTTATGGATCTAAAAATGATTGATCTATAATTATTTAACGAATGTGAAAAATATTATCTTACTAAAATTTGTGTTCAACCATCTATACAGTTAATGATTAAATGTGATCAAAAGGAATATGTAGAAGTTACAATGTTGGAGATAAATTTTATTGAGTTCAATTTTTATTGTGATTGAATCATATAGTTTAGGAACAATGTTTTTATCACAAAAAAAAATAGACTTGAAGAAGAAATTATTTGATAAATATCATGGTTTATCATTCGATATTCATTTTGTAAGTACAAACATGTATGGAGATCTAAAATATTGTCTCTGGTGGGACAACATGAAGATATATATTTTACATTATATATATTGGTTCTTGGTACGTCAAAATGATAAGGTTGAGTGATATAATTATATAGATATTCTACAAATATTAACCATACAGAAAAGTAAATGGGAAAATATCGCCAGAGATTTTGTTTCCATAATCCCCAAAATATCTGAGTGAAATAATGATATATATGATGTATTCAATCACCATATAAAGTCATAAAAATTCATTTCTATTAGAGTATATTTATTTCTTTATCTTCTTTCTAGAATATACATTAATAAAGTGTTATGGTTGAATGTAGTACCATGATCTATTATATATGATTAGGATAAATGGTTTATCTTAAGGTTTTGTGAATTCATGAGAATGATGTTGATTAAAAGATGTTTTTAGTAATTTTTATCATCCCAGTAGATTTTTTACTATAGAAGAACAATTGAAACCTTATATTATATGTGGATTTATAATTATATGTATTTCAAATGATGTTGACATCAACACCATCCTCTTTGAATTTTCCAATAAAAATATATTTCAATAGAGTATTCAAGTATCTCCTTATGAATTCCTCTATGTAAAAAATTGTAGAACTCATATGTAATGGGATGGTGTTTTAGAAATAATTATACTAGTACTTGATCTAGTTGAGGAAATTCTATGGAATTTTTGGGTAATTTATAAACACTTTAATATAGCTCATAATTGATAGAAAAGTAATTATGATAATAAAAAATGTAATATATAATTTAATGTTGGTGGAAAGGAATTATTGTGATATTATCCAAGGAAGTAGTTTATGATATTTCAAAACAATGTAATGCTTTTCCCATGGTATATTGGTATCTTATTACATGACACTTACAATGAACATATTCCATGTTCTTATTGTGTTCTATATATCACTAAAATGATAGTAAAGCCCAATAATTAAAATTTATAAAACTTTTAGGTCTCACCAGTGGACCATGATCAATCCAATAATGAATAACCATAAGAAATCATAGATTTTATAGATAATGTTCAACATAATAATAATAATCACCATGTTAAAATTCTCTAGATGAATCATAAATTCAATAAAAAAACATGGGACTTAATGATATGATGAAAAAATGATATAATTTTTTTTTGAATCAGAGTGATATAATTTCAAAAGGTAAAAATAATTTTAAGTAGGGATGAATGTAACACCCTAATAATTTATGTTATATTTTTTAAAATAAATTCATTTTTTTTCTATAAAATTTTATTCAAAAAACCCGAAGTCTAAATGAACCATAATATAGTATTCCATTATAACCAATCTAATTAATTAAGGTTATTTTTATAAATAACCACATTTTAAACATATATATTAATGTTTTAGATAATGTAAATATATATTTTTTAAGTCATTGTATGTTTCAAAAATTATAATTGTCTTCCTAAAAAATGTTTTCTTTTTCTTTTTATATGAAAAAATAATATAACAAAATATTCACACATTTAGAAAATTTAGTTGAAAAAATATTCATAATTGTTAACAATTTACATTTCTATAACGCCATAGAGCTAATTTTTTATAATTTTGAGAAACAATTTAATTTTTGTCTAATAATGAATAATATTAATTTGATTGAAAAATAATTTTTCATTTAAAGAATTTATAAAGTTCTAATTTAAATTAAATTGGTTTTAAAATCATTATCAGCTCAATTATATTATTAATAATGAAATTTAGTTCATTATGATCATTATTTGTTGAATTGTTTTATAAAAACTTCTTAAACTTACGAATTGTTTTTTGGAAAATCACTTCTTACCACATATTATTAGTTTAATTTTTTATTAAATTCATCAACTTATTCGAATTTTATTTGATAAAATGGATTATATATTTGGAATCCAAATAATTAATATTATTTAATAATATTAAATTAATTTTTCTCATTATTAATATTAAATATGGTATAAACTTATTACTGCAGTTGAGTTTTAAACAAGTTTACTAGGGGTTAAACCAAGAGAAAAGTGTAAGATTTCTGGTTTAATGTGTGTAAATAAAACTAGATATACATATTTTGTTACTATCCATTCCAAATATCTAATATATATCCATTTTATGCATTTTAATTTAATATTAATTTATTATATTTTTTTCTATTAAGATATTCCATGTGTGTCCTCTCACAACTTATATAAGGAAACCCTTTTTTATCTTATTTACACCACTTTGAGACTTATTTATATACTAAACCATAAAAACTTCTATTATAAACTTCTCTATATATGAAATATAAATTATGGTGTTTTGAAAAGACCATTTCAAGGGTCCTTTTGAAAGGATCTAAATGAAGCCAACTGAATGAGAGTCAATCATCTTAACCAACCTATTTTAACATCTTTCTTCATATACCAAATCTAAATGTATGTTATTCACCAGAAAATAAAAATTTATTATTTTTAAATATAGTTAAATGTTATTATTATAATGGAAGCACCAATATCCACCATCATTCCATCGAATGTGAAGTGAATGTATTGATCGTGCATAATGTTGGATTGCCTTCTCCATAAAGAGATATATTTAATATTCCATAACCACCATTCAAGGATTGTTATTATGATGGTTATACAATTTATATATGATATTTACGAGATAATAATATGTTTTTAATATAAATAATATATCTAACTTTATACCATACAGTTCTTTGGAAAATGATATTTTCTATTATGCGTACATGGGGGCTACTACTTCCACAAAGTGATATGAATTGTTTATAATTTATTATTTAAAACATTGGAAACAAGGAATTATGAAATAAATATATATGATATATATTTTATATATTTTATATATTTTATAATTATGATTCAATAATGATTAATTATTATTTATCATTCTTTCATTCCATCCCCTGAATAATGAAAATAGATTTCAGTCTTATGTATGAACTACCCTCTACATTAATGGTGTAATTAATTTTTAATTATATCTATTTTATGGATGAATAAATAAATAAATATATATAATAAATAGAAATTATATTTATATTATTATTATCATTATGGTGTTAATAGACTCAGGATTAATGTACATGGACTTGAACTGATATATAGAAATTCTCATACAAATGAAGGTGATAAGCGTCAGAAATGATGATTTAGATTGACAATTATACATAATGGGTTTTAAATTATTATAAAATGATAATATAAAATATTATAAGTATTTAAATGAATATATTTATTAATTATAATGAATTTAAATTTATTATATAAGAGGTTAGATAGATTTTAAATAAAGTCAAACTCATGGTAAGTGATTTTCATATCACTTTTATTTCTGCAACACACAAAATATATTAACCACTTGGTTATTTTAGATAGTGTATATATTTCCCATGAATTAGTTTTATGATTATACATAAAAAATATGTTTTTTAATTATACATCACATTTTCTCTTTGTCATTAGTTTGTTTTTCAAATGTTACTATAGTGGTAAGGGTTTATATTAAAAACTCATTGTTTAATGGGGTTTTCTATGATTAAGATTCTGATGATGAAATTTAATAATATACCTCTAAATAGTCTCATTAATTTCCTATCTTCGATTTTTTTGGAAATTACTATATTTCAATTTATTTTCATATTTTTATGAACTTAATAGACCAAGAGACTGTTTTTAATGAAAATTGACATTATTTATCTCATTGTTCGAAAATACTTTTTCATATATATCCATGTTTCATAAAAAGTTTTTTATTGATGTTTTTATATACTCAAATGAATTTATAAATTAATTATTAACAATGATTTTCATTATTTAATAATAGTTTAAAAGGAATATTCTTATCATTTTTTAATCAATGTACATTATATTTTTTATGAAATTTAATATGAATCATTATTTAAATGTACACAACATGAATTTAAAATGATTCCAACATGAACAATCAATGCATTGAGTATTACATTAAAATAAAAGATATATCTCTTGAGTGAAAAGGTTTCCCATAATTTTTTCAATGTTTTTAGAGATTAAATAAGTGATTCCAAATTAAAAATTGTATTTTCTTTAAGAAACAGTCCAAGAATTATTTTAATGGATTTTCCTTTTATGATAATATTATTTCTTATTACTAATGATTTATTAGAGATATGATACATGTATATGAGTATTATTTTTGCTCTAGATGATTTAAGATTATGATGCTGATATGTTTATGAAACTCTTATTACCTTCAATAGGATATTATAAATTAAATATTGGAATTTTTAGGAACCCCCTTTACTTTTCATGGGATATGGTATATAAGGAATTATTCATGATCATATGGAACACAAATGAATGGATTATGATTATGTGACTAGTGGGAATGGAAATATAATGATCTATAATTTATTTGGAAAATATGAATCTCTCATGAAATAATAAGGACATGAATGGGTAGTGAACCTAGTTCAGTAAAGGACTTTATCCACTATTATAATATTGAGAGTGAACCTTGAATATTGAAATTATGGAATTTTGAGTTATCCAAATCCAATATGATAGTATTACTAGTGATCCTTGAATGAGGTGATGAATTTATATGATTATATTAATTCCAAAAACTTATGTCTTTTTCAAATGGTATGTTAACATGGATTATGTTCTTTTATTACTTTACAATTTATAACCCATTAATTTCCATGATTTATTACATCACTTGGGGTTATTATCATTATAATATATGTTATGGTTTAAAAATTTTATTCTCATGTTTTAATACCATTATTCTAATGTTATGTTTATGTGATCATTTTTATCTCCCTCTTTTCACTTACTGGGAATCTGATCTCACCCATTATTATGTTTTATTTCTCTATGTTATGAAGTATAATTTTTGGTATTATATTTATAATAAGGTTGATAATTATGAATAACTTATTGGGATATTATGTAGATCTTTTAGGAAGAATTCCTCTATGTATAGAAGTTTCCAAATAAACTAGATGAGTGCAATTCTAGGGTGGATCATAATGTTATTTAATGAATATTCATATAATAAGATTTTATATTTATATATGAAAAGTATGTTTATATATAATAATAATGGATCTATAGAAGGTTGAAAGGGTGACTACTGGAATGATATGTGGTGAAACTACTATGGTGTTTGTTGACAATCTGTTTAGAGAGAATTGTTAAATTTTTTTGAGTTTTATGAGTACATTTTGTGTTTTCATCCACCTCACATGCAATGTAAGTCACTATCTATAATAGAAATGATTTTATTGATTATAAATTTCACATAAGGTGTAGATCTATGTCCTACATCATTTATTTAATATCTCATAGTTGGTGTGTGTACCTAATATATAAGATGACAAACCAACTCATCATACACTCCATTTTGAATAGTGTACATATCATATATAACAAAATAGAATACCTACCATTGATTGGGAGTGCATTTTGACTGACATGTGTAGTCCCACAAACTATTCTTTTCTATGAAAATAAGTATTATGACCCAAGTACATGACTGGTGTCTTAGTGGTACCAAAAAAATGTCCCTCAAAGTGTTACACATTGTTTATCATATGTAAATACAACATGTATATTTAAATTGAAAAAATACATGTATCTGGGACACATACCTTCTAAAAACCCTAACTCCAGTTAACCATGTGTTGGATTAGGTTATACCAAATATACACAAGAGGGGGGGTGAATTTTACATTTTAAAAATTCTTTGTGAGATCGTGTTCTACCCTTTAACTTTAATCAGATAGATTAATGTAGCGGAAATTTAAATAGAAGGGACACACGATGTATAATGGTTAGGGGAACAGAAGGCCCCTAGTCCACTCCGCCAACGCTCTACTCCATGAGCTTGGTGATTTTCACTATATGGTCCTCTTGTCAACAGACCATTCCACAACTATGTACAGGCAGTTGACACCTTTACAATCTAAGGAAAAACAGAGCCTTCTCGTTCAATCACAGAACCTACACATCTTAGTACAAGAAGCTGATCACTAATGATAAAAAATAATTATTTATTCTTTGAAAATACTTTCCTATTGTTCTTCATAGTTGCAACAGAGTGAAACTAATAGTATATGGATCATCGTCTTTAGAAATAATTATATTCATGTAAGAGTCATTCTGAGTCGATCCGGTCGTAGTAGTTATAGAAATATAATTTGCAACTTCAGCAGTAGATTCACAATATATCCTTTATATAAAATAGATGAATCTTCTATTGTGTTTCTTCTTCTTCTTCAATAAACATTTCTTTGTCACTCTTCGTAATCAGCAGATCAGTAGATCTTGATAGTCTTTGTTTTTCTCCTTTTTATATATTCATCATTGTTGTTTTGCAGTTCTTGTATATATAATCTCTGTGTATATCACAACTAGTTTTAAAATATAAATAATAAGGACAAGCACTTATTATGAAAATTTAGATCCAAAAAAGTCACCTTCTAACTCATGATATTCAAACATTTTAACTAACAGAGCAGTTGTAACTCCCCTTGAAATTCAGCATGAAAATATCCTATTAAATTGATCATTTTAATTGTAGATAAAATGGCCACGAATCAGTCAAAGAAACATTTTAAAAAACAGTTTTAATCTGGTATAAAATAAGCCTAATAATCCTCTTGTAGACTGTTTGCCTAATAATATCGTCTTTAATTTTCCGATGCCAAACGTAAGGTTGAACTATATAGCATGCATCTTATAAACGTAAGGTATATCAAAAACTTAAGGTTGATGATGAATCCTTCAAATTTATGATTGAATACAAATGTAAGATTGATCGTCCATACTTTTATTTTCAACATTCAAAAAGAATGATAAATGATCCATACTTTTAAAAGCTTCCAAACGTAAGGTACATGATCCATAATTTTGATGAAACGTAAGGTTGTTCACAAAAGTAAGGTTGATGAACTATACTTTTGAGAAACAAATGTAATTTTTAAAACATACATACGGTTATTCTCCCATACTTTTCAATATCCCAAATGTAGGTTTCCTTCCTAACGTAGGGTTCCTCTTCCATACTTTTCCGATAACGTATGTTTGATTAACCATACATTTCTGATATCTCTTTAGAGTATACACCACATTCTATCCTTATGCTATGCTTCTCCACGTAGGGTATGAACGGTGTTTCCAAAACACACTGAATTGACTTTAGAACTCTTTAACACCTGTTTCACGCTGTATAAATACATGTATACTCTTCCAAAAATTAGAATATATAAAATATTTAATTCCTGAAACATACATAAATTAAAATCATTAGAGAACAATTAAGGGTATTTTGAGCTTCAAAATCATAATAAATAAATAGAGTATTGTTCTCAAAAATCTCCCCGTTATTAATAATAAATTCATGTATTGTTGAAAACAACACTTTCTCAACAATCTCCCCTTTTTTGATGATCACAAAACCCATAAAATAACCAATGAAATAAAAATACAAAATTAATTACATATATTTTGTAATTTTTAAAAGATAAATACAATATTTGATTTAACTTAATTTCTCCACCTTAATGGACTAAGATAATGCTTAATATTTTCCCCCCATTGTAAATAGTAGAATAAATAAAAATAAGAATAAAAATTTTTGAAAATAAAACGTTTATATTTATCCAAATATTACAATGTGAAATAGTTAAAATAAAATGTTGTGTTTATCTAAATTTTTCCCCTTTTTGTGATATCAAAAAGAATTATAGAATATGGAATAGAACACATTTAATGTAGCACTAAACTTAAGTAAATGTTATTATTAACTGTTTGTCAATAATTGAAAATGGATTACTGGCATATCTAAACAAAGACAGTAAAACAAATATAAACACACACATATATAATGAAATAAAATTTCATAAAAAAAATATGTAACAGTCACAATTATGATGAGAACATGAATCATGGTGTGGTAAGGGAATGAGAGAGGGTCTATCTTCTCTAAACTACTGCCTTGATTTCTGTCAATTGCTCTCTCAGCCGTCTCATCATTCCATCTCCCAGTTTTATAATAATATCTCCATTCTCTTGAGTCATATGAATATATTTGATCATATTTACTAGGAAAATTTCGTGAAGCATCTATTCCTTCTCCATAAACATAGTTAACTTCTCTATGAACTAAGTCTGTACAATTCTAATACATGGTTCACTTAAGGTCATCTAATCAACTAGAAACTTTTTATTTTCTAATAGTATTAACAAAGGGACACTATTACATCGAAGGTCATGTAATCTTGCATTCATATTCCATATGGCCACTATAATAGCTTGAAATATTCTGATTACATTAGGTAAAGTACCTGATGTACTGGCCTCCCTGGGTTTGATAGATGAAAATTTTTTCTCCATGAGAGATCTAAATTCCAATAAATCTGTATCCATAAAAATCTATAATTTCATCTTTGTAACTTCATTTAACATTTCCTTCTTAAACACTTCAACTTCCAATCTGGAAATAGTACATGCTTTCAGTCTCTGAAAATTCAATTGTTATTTCTCTAATGCTCTCTTCAGAGAAACATTTTCATATTCCAAACTTGAAAACTTCCTGTACATCTCTTCTACTTCTGCATTCACTGAATTAGTGGCACCTTGTGCTTGATTCTCGTCCTCAGCTTGTACTTGATGCATCACCACTGTAGTTAATGACTCTGCATCATATTTTTCCTAATCTTCCTCTTGAACAAGTTTTTCAATAGATTTTTCCTCTAAGTCTTTCCTAGACTCATCCATAGAAAACATCTCATGCAGTACTTCAGTATGAATCTCAGAAGAATTATATTCCTAGATTTCAAGTGATGGAGGTTAATTCTCATGAGATTTATCTTCATGATCTTCCTCTATCACTGGATTTTCCAAAACAATATTTTATTGATCAACCTAGACTTGATCAATTGGAGTTCGGGCCATTACTTTTCCTTCACCAGGCACTATCTCAGTTATAGTTTTTGTTTGAGATTCTTGTTCTATCACTTCCTGAGCCAAATTTTCTTACTCTACTGGAGGAGTCATCTTATTTTGATCATCTTCTCACTGTATTATTTATTCAACTATAGTTTCTCTCACAAACGTATAGATTAGGATATCACCTGATGTGGAAACTTGTGATGTTAGAGGAGGATCTTCAATGGGATTCGAATCTCTTTTCCTTTTGAACTAAAGTCCTTCCTAACGTTATTCTACAGATACATCCATAGCCTCAAACCTAGGTCTTCTTGATATAGCACTGATTCATAATTCAGCTTGTCCTTCCTTTGATTTTGCTGGTTGGGTCTGAACACGTTCATCATATTCTTCAGCTCCTACAGGTAGAATTTTGCCTTTGATTGTGCTCCAGAACTATCCAATCAGTCTCAATATACCAGCATTGAAGATATTACTGTGGTGTAATTTTACTCGAACATCCTCTAATATAATCATATTCATCTTAAAAAAAATTTAGATGAACCATCCAAAAGGATAAAAGTTCATCCTTGCCTCTGGTTGGAAACAGTAACTGAGATAACATACCATATAACTTGGAAAATTAAATTTGATATCACTCAGCAGCGAAAACATTATATACATATCTGGGTAAAGCATCTTTTCTATCCTATACATTCTAGGTGCAATACCAATTTGCACAAACTTAGTCATTTTTTTTGATCCGGTTCCAAATCCTTCACAAAATTTTTTTTATAGATGCAGTTCCAAACAAAAAGGAAATATTATCTTCTGCCTTATATAGATAATCACAAAAATTCTTTAAATAAAAATGAAAAGCTCCTTCATGAGGGTGGTTATTAATTCGAGAAATTTCTACAAATGACATTGAAAAATCTTGATCCTCAATCTTAGCAACAATCGAATCCTGATCAGTTCCCAGACTAAACTGTACTGACTTAAAAAAATGATGAAGTTCTACCTCATATAGAAACTTCGTATGATCTCCATTAAACATTTGTTCCCTACTGAGCACTACCTAATGGCAGTGCTGGTCTCAGCCACATTGTTTCTTTTGGACTTGACCATTTTTGTCGTCAATATATGAAGGTTCGAAGTTTAGGGTTTCAAAGGTTATGATTATGATTGACTAAGAGTGGTAAAGTTCACAGGTTCGAATTGATTTTTTTGGGTTTTGGTAGAAATGTAACAATTCAGAATTCTAAAGGTTTCTTACAGCCTTGATTCAGGTGCATTAATAATCATTACATAAATTTTAAAAACAAATAAAATTCTACAAAATTAAAAACAAATCTAATAAAATATAATATTCTATTAAAAAAGTTATTTTAAACAGTATAAATAGAAATATAATAATTATTTGAATAAAATAAAGCTTTATTTAAAATTAAATAAACCTAGATCCCCCTTAATAAAATCAATCCTTGCAGTGGTTAGTGGTTTAGTAAAAATATCAGCTAATTGAATTTCTATATTTAAAAATTCCAAATATATAACTTCTTTAATAACATGGTCTCTTAGAAAATGTTGTCTGATATCAGTATGCTTAGTCCTAGACTAATTAAAAGGATTTTTTCTGAAATTTTTATAGCATTAGTATTATCATATAAAATATGTGTACTATTAAAACATATTCCAAAATCCATAAGTGAGTTTTTCATCCACAAAACTTGTGCACAGAAAATCCAGGTGGATACATATTTTTCCTCGACTGTTGATAGGGAAACTGAGTGTTGTTTCTTACTTGACCACGACACTAAGGATTTTCTTAAAAAGTGAAAAGTTCTTGAGGTTATTTTTCTATCTAATCTACAACTTCCAAAGTCTGCATCTAAATATTAAATTTGATTAAAATAAAACATTTTGGGATAAATAAGAGATTGAAAAACAGTTCCCTTTAAATATCTAAAAATTATTTTTAACACAATTAAATGGGATTATTTAGGGTTTGATTGAAATCTTGAACAAATACATACTGAATACAATATGTATTGTCTTCTATCATTAAGATATAATAAACTACCAATCATACCTCAATATAAATTTTTGTCAATTGATTTTTCAGTTTCATCCAAATCAAGTTTTATATTAGTACATCAAGGAATTGTATATGTCTTTCTATTTTCAAATAAAAATTTCTTTAGTAAATCAGTAATGTATTTTCTTTGATTCAAAAATTTTCCAAAATCTTTTTGAAAATTTTTTAGCCTTAATAATAAATTTAATTCTCCCATCATACTAATTTAAAATTATTTTTTCATTAGATTTGAAAACTCATGACAAAGAGATTTGTTTGTTGATCCAAAAATTACATCATCAAGATTAATTTTAACCAATAAAATATTATAATTTACAATTTTCATAAAAAGTGTTGGATTTTCCATTCCAACAGTAAAATAATTTTTCAAAATAAAAGATCTGAATCTTTCATAACAAGATCTAGGTGCTTGTTTAAGGCCATAAAGAGCTTTAGTAACTTGAAAAACAGAATCTAGTTTTTGTGAATTTTCAAAACTAGAAGGTTTCTCAACATAAACGTCCTCCAAAAAATAACCATTTAAAAAGGCAGAATTAACGTCCATGTGAAATAATTTAAGGTTCAAATGAGATGCATAGGCTAAAATGATTCTTATGGATTCTAACCTAGCTACAGGTGCAAAGGTATCATCATTGTCTATACCTTTTCCTTATTATATCCTTTAGCTACTAGTCTTTCATTATTACTAGTTCTTATTCCTTGATCATCTTGTTTATTTCTAAAGACCCATTTCATTCCTATAACTGGATAATTCTATGGTCTTTCAAATAATTTCAAAACTTCATATTCTTTTGAACTGGTTTAATTCTTCTTGAATTTTTATCATCCAACTTTCATCATCTAAAGCTTCTTCTATAGACTTGGGTTCTAATTGGGATAGAAAGGCAGAAGACTCAACAAGATTTACTATGTTCCTTCTAGTTTTTATTCACGTTTCTAAGTCTCCTAATGTTTCTAAAGGGTGATTCTTTAGGGTCCTTGAATGTCTAGGTAGTACACTTATAGGTTCATCAGTGTCATGTTCTTCTGGACGGGACTGAATTTTATTTATATCTTTTTCAAAATCATCATTCAGGTTCTCAAGACTCATGTTATCATTAAAGTCAGACTCCTCAATTTGATCTGTCCTTTTCTCAAAGGGATCCGATTCATCAAATTTCACATGAACTGATTCTTCAAAAATCCTTGACTTTTTATTGAAAACTCTATAAGCTTTGGAAGTAGAATAATATTCTATGAAAATTCCTTCATCAAATTTTGTATCAAAGTTACCAAGATTTTCCTTTGTGTTTAAGGTGTAAACCTTGCATCCCAAGAACATTGAAGTAATTTACTTTAGGTTTTCTATCATACCATAGTTCACAGGGTGTCTTTTTCAAAATAGGTCTAATTAAAAATCTATTCATTATATAGCATGTTTTACTTACTGCTTCTTCCGAAATATAGGTTGGAAGATTGTATTCATTTAGCATAGTCCTAGCCATTTCAAGAATATTTCTAATTCTTATTTCAACAATTCCAATTTTTTAAGGTGTTCTTTGTGCATAGAAGGTGTGTTTAATACCCATATTTGAGCAAAAGGAATTGAATTCCATATTCTCAAATTCTCCACCATGATCACTTCTTAATGAAATTATTTTTAAAAAAATTTCATTTTGAACAGATCTGCAAAAACTTTCAAATAATGTAAAATCTTCATTTTTAAATTTTAAAAAGAAAATCCATGTAAATCTAGAATAGTCATCAACCAAAACATATATATATATATAATTTACCAGCCAATCTTGCTACTCTTGAAGGTCTAAAAAAATACATATGAATACATTCTAGAGGTTTAGATGTAAAAATTTTGTTAATAGATCTAAAGGATGATTTGTGCTACTTTCCAAGTTGACATGCAACACAAAATATATCACTTTCAAACATGAGACTAGGAAAATCAGAAACTAATTGTTTCTTAGATAACATATGTAAAGCATATATATTGCAATTTCCAAGTCTTCTATGCCAGATCTAGGATTCATTTATCTTAGTAGTTAAGCATTTTACTTGTCAGTTACACAAGGAATTTAAGTCCAGGGTATAGACATTATCTGTTCTAGGTGCTCTAAATTTAAGCAGTTTATTTTTTAAAACAGAACAACAATTGTTAGTTAAATTAACAGCATAACCATCATCATAGAGTTGAGAGATACGTATCATATTGTGTTTCAATACTTTTTTATAACGTAATTTATTTATTGAGATAGCTTCTGGATCTCCAACTGTTACAATGCCAATTATATTGTCTTTGGAATTTTCACCAAAAGTGACTAGTCCACCATCTTTTTGAGTTAGTGTTCTGAAATATGATGAGTTTCCACTCATTTTTCTGGAGCAGCCATTGTCCAATATTATATGGCCTTTTTTCTTCTGTGACCTGCTTCCTACAAAGGCATTTAAACATATTGTTTTTGTACCCATATTTTATTGAGTTCAGTTGTTTTAGCGAGAAAAGATCTGGGAATCTAGACTTTCTTTGTTTTTCTAAAATCAACAGAATCATATAAAGTATTTTAGACAAAGGCTTTCTTTATTCCACTTATTTGGGGATTCCTTAAGTAAAAATTATTATACGGATGACCTTTTGCACCACAATAGTTATATATTACCTTTCTAGTACTTGGCATAATGTAATTTTTGTACAGTTTAGGCTTTTTACCTTTACTACCTATTCCATATCTTCCCTTTTTAATCCCATTCTTTCCATGAATTTCATTTAGTGTATTTTCTCCTTTTATAAAAATAAGATATTCACTTTTATATGTTTCTACTTCATTTTTCAATGGTTTTACCTTTGATTCATAATCTGTATAGTTAGTGTTAATTGAATTATACTTATCAGTTAACACCTTAAGATGTTTCATTATTGTATCACATTCATCTGAAATAGGCTTGTGAATGTTCTTTAAAGAATTATGTTTCCTAAAATTAGAATCATATTTTTCTTGAAGTATGTTGTAGTAGGATGTACGTATTTCATTAAAATATCATGTTTCATAAATAGAGTCTGCATTTGAATCAGAAGAATGTTATGATTGTACCTCATCTGTTTAGTCCATAAATCACATGTTGGATCTCGGATTTAGTTCTTCCTTTTTTGAGTCTCATTCTGAAGGGATGATGGAGTCTTTAGATACAATCCATGTACCTTTCATTTCTTTCTTATCTTTTTTCACATAATCATTCTTTTTGAATAACTTATTCATCTTGTCTTCCGTTAATTGAGGACAGTTAGGTCTGATGTGCCCCATTTTCTTGCACTCATAACATCTAACTTCCTTTTCATCCTTTTTGAAAGTTTTTCTGAAGCCTCTCTTCTTTCTGAAGAATTTAATAAACTTTCTATCTAGATAAGCCGGTTCTACATCATAATTTGATGAATCAGAACTTTCTGAATTCACCTTTACTTCTTTTTTATTTAGCTTTTTTATTTTACCTTGAGATGATTCTTTTAAGCAGTGTCTTATCTCTTGGTCAGAACCTTATGCTCATTTGGTTCATCTTGAATTTCTACTTCATACAACATAAGTATTCCAATCATCTCTTTCATGGTTAAGTCTTTGACAGGGAGTGATTATCTGATTACAATAGATATTCCATTCCATTTAGTAGGTAGTACTCTCAGTACTTTCAATGTTTGGTCAGCTTCTTTGATTGGGTCTCCCAAAGCAGTTATATTGTTGGAAATTTCTGTCAATCTTCCATTCATTTGAGTAATTATTTCACCTTCAAATATTTTTAATATATCAAATGTAATCTTAGGAGTAGCATATCTCATTTGCCTGACATTTTCAGTTCCTTCATAAGCAACAACAATAGTTTACCACATCTCATATACTGTCGGGCATTGAGATACTCTGCTGAATTCATCAGGTCCTAGACCACATATAATTGCATTCATTTCCTTCGAGTTCATATCATATTATCCTTCAGTGGCTGCACCCCATGTCTCATGTTTTTCAGGTATTTCATATGGAGTAAAGAATATTATATTATACATTGTATCTATGTTTTTGCAGATAAATTATCATTCACAACTTCCATCATCCATAATTTTCTCCATTGAAGTATAATGCTCTAACCGTAAACATTCCCTCTCTTGTATCAGTCATAATTCTCTGTGTAAAAATCACATTCGGCTTGTTAAGGCTTTATCAGAAATCTCTCCCTTTGATACCAATTGTTGGATCAGGTTATACCAAATATACACAAGAGGGGGTGAATTGTATATTTTACAAATTCTTTGCGAGATCATGTTCTTACCTTTATCTTTAATCCTATGTATTAATGCAGCAAGAATTTAAATATCAGGGACACACAATGTATAGTGGTTTGGGGAATAGAAGGCCCCTAGTCCACTCCACCAAAGCTCTACTCCATGAGCTTGGTGATTTTCACTACTTGGTCCTCTTGTCAATAGACCGTTCCACAACTGAGTAGAGGCAGTTGACACCTTTACAATCTAATGAAAAACAGAGCCTTCTGGTTAAACCACAGAACCTACATAGCTTAATACGAGAAGTCAGTCACTCAAGATAAAAAAGAAGTATTTGTTCTTTGAAAATACTTTCCTGTTGTTCTTCACAATTGCAACAGAATGCAACTGATAGTAGATGGATCGTCATATTCAGAAATAATAATCTTCAAGTAATAGTCATTCTGAGTCAATCTGGTCATAGTAGATATAGAAATATAATTCACAACTTCAGTAGTAGATTCATAATAGATCTTTGATGTCAAATAGATAAATCTTCTTTCGTGTTTCTTCTTCTTCAATAAACAGAGCGTTGTTTCTCTTCGTAATCAGCAGATCTTGAGATCTTGAAAGTCTCTATTTTTCTCCTTTTTATATATTAATAATTTTTGATCCATAGTTCTTGTATATATAATCATTGTGTATATCACAACTATATTTAAAATATAAATAATAATGACAAGAACATCCTCTGCAAATTTGGATCCATAAAATTTGCCTTCTGACTTGCGATATTCAAACATTTGAATTAAAAGAGCAGTCGTAACTCCCCTTGAAATTCCGCTTGAAAAGATCCTTTTAAATTGATTATCTGAATCGTTGATAAAATGGATTTGAATCAGTCAATGACATGTTTTAAAAAACATAATTTAATCCTGCTTAAAATAATCCTAATAATCCTCTTGTAGGTAGTTTCATAATAATATCATCTTTAATTTTTTGATGCCTAGCGTAAGGTTGAACTGTATAGCATGGATCTTCTAAACATAAGGTAGATCACAAACATAAAGTTGATGACGCATCCTTCCAACGTAAGGTTGAATACAAACGTAAGGTTGATCGTCCGTACTTTTCTTTTCAACATTCAAAACGGATGATAAATGATCCATACTTTTAAAAGCTTCCAAACGTAAGGTACATGATCCATACTTTTGATAAAACATAAGGTCGTTCAAAAAAGTAATGTTGATGGACCATACTTTTGAGAAAAAAACGTAACGTTTAAAACATATGTACGGTTCTTCTCCCATACTTTTCAATATCCCAAACATAGGGTTCCTTCCTAACATAGGGTTCATATTCCATACTTTTCCGATAACATATTGTTCATTAACCATAATTTTTTGATATCTCTTTAGAGTATACACCGTATTACATCCTTACGCTATGCTTCTCCACATAGGGTATGAACAGTGTTTCGAGAACATGCTGAATTGATTTCCTAACTCTTTAACACTTTTTTCACGCTGTATAAATACTTAAATACTCTTCCAAATATAGAAATATATAAAATATTAAATTTGTGAAATATAATTAAAGTAAAATCATTAAAAAACAAATAAGGGTATTTGTGAGCATAAAAATCATCATAAAGAAATAGAATATTGTTCTCAACAATTTCCTCATTATTAATAATAAAATCATGTATTGTTGAAAACTACACTTTCTCAACACCAAGGTAGATGTTCTTATTAATACATTGCTAATTGATATAATGGATCACAACATAAACGATCGATCAATTTATCCATATTGGAATAAAACATTCAGACATGATTTCTATATTACTTTAGGATAATAAAATATATCATGAAAAGATTTATTACATACTTGAAGATCAATCAATGATATTTTATTCATATACCCGGGAAATAAAAACATAACAAATGTAAAAATCAGATTCTCATTTAATGAAATCATACATTGAATGCCATTATGCATTTATATCCATATATAAATATGTCTATTTTTATGGACAATAAAATGTTTACTTAATTAATAACATGATATTTATAAATATATAAATTGAAAATATAAATATAAAAATGAAATGAAAAATATTAACATATAGTCCAAATGAAGAAAATTCATAATGTCAAACATCAAGATCATACCACCAAAGAATAATTCTACAAAATCATGAACTTCACTGTCAAGGTCTTTATCCCTGAAATTTTAATTCATGGGTATATATATATACTAAGTACCCAAATATTTTTTCTTATTATTTTTCTCATGAATTTATTCGATGAATTGAGAGGCTATTTATAAGTCGAAATCACATTTCCTTTACACATGTTCAATGAATTCATCATCTATTTAATCAAAAATATAATAAACAATAAATATTAATTATCAATTAACAAAATCTATATATTGAATCATGAATAAGAAACATCAGTATTTACCTAGTAAATGAAATAAAAATCTTCATAGTTTTCCTTCCACTAACACCATATAGTGAAATAATATAAGTTTGAGAAAATATCAAAGTAGATGTAAAGATAATTTATACGTTCATGATATTTAAAATATGGTTATGAAGGAGAAAGAAAATGTGTATCGAACAATAGATAAAGATAGCGACTTGATCATAAAAAAATTATTTATCTCAAAATAAGTATTAATCCATCTATCAGTAATGGATGATAAAAAATAATCAGTTCACCTGAAATGAGTGTTTGATGTTGTAACACCCTGACCCCAATTACCTAGAGTCATTGTGTTATTTTAATACATTGTCATGATTACAAGGAATCATGTCCTGAAAGACCGATCAGTTTTGCAGTCTTGGAAAATAGATTACATGCATGAACGTTACATTACACTTTAGAAAAAAATCACAACATAAATGATCCTTTGAATACTCCATTAATCCCCTAGATTAACCCATATTATTAATCACAATACACTTATTGAAATCCTAAGAAAATTAATAAATAGAAACAGGTGAGCACAGATGCTGAGTAAGGATAACAATATAGTGGAAACTTTCATAATTAAGCATAAACATTTAAGGAAATGTGTAAGACTAAAAAAAAGCCTTTTTAAACATAATTTCAACATAATATGGAAAAGATACAATAAAATAATTCCATTTAATTATTCACATGGATATTATACTAGTCGAATAATCACATGCAATATCAATAGCCACTTTCATAATCATAGAATGCATAATTATAGACTATCAAAACCACATAGTCACGGCCTTGTGCCAAGACTACAAATGGGATTTTGTCAAGGCCTTGTGCCAAGGAATTAGTTTGTCTCATGGGGCCTACCGACACATCTAGGAGCTATATCGGGCTCCACCCGTCACTTACTAAGTCCAATGCATTCCTCATATGAAAATGTTTAAACATAACTTAATCATTATTATTAAAACTAGAAAATGAAATTTCAATACTTTACCCATAAACCATGAAGGGTATGAAAATAACACCTCCACAGTCAAACATATCACAAAAACATCAATATTATATAGAATATTTGAATCATAATAAATCAACATCAAAAAATGTTTAAAATCCCTTAAAGTATTTTGACATAGATGAAAATGATTTGTAAAACTCTTTGAGAGAAATATCCCTTTTTCATGAAAAAATTTAAAAGTATCACAATTTATATAGGAAAACATTTAAATATATTTTTTGAATCAAAGTATCCCATACCACTTTAAAACTTTTGAAAGTAATTAATATATTAAAACATTCAGTTTCATTTAAATAAATCCTTAAAACCATTTTGAAAACATGGACATTTATGAGAATGATTTAGAAGAATAAATCTTTATAACATTTAAAATGTTGTTTTAGTAAAAATTCACTTAAAATAATCCCTTTGAAAACAACTTTATGAAACATGGACAAGGATAATAAATTTTTCCTAGTAGATACTTACATAAAAAAAACCTCGGACAATAAAGAGATTGTGATATTAACACTTACCTTGCACTTTTCTTTAGTTGAGGGTACGTTTAACCTATTGTAGGTAGATAATAGTATGTTATTAAATTATTCCAGAACCATATTAATATTTAAGATATCATACATAATTCATTTATGTCTTTATAATACCCATTTAATAATAATTTCCAATTAAATTAACATTTCTGGTAATAATCGCTTTCTTTATCTTACGTGTTTTAACTTGTTACTATTGATTGTATCACTTAGACCACGATTTAAGTAAATCAAGAATATAAAACATGATTTATATATCATATATATTTAGAATATAAATATGTATAATATATATATATATATATGAAATGAAAAACACCATTTATGTAGATGGTAGTCTGTACGTACGCATAAACGTTGGTTTCTGTTTTTATATCGTATTGAACGAATCTAAGTGAATAAGATATATGAATATATATATATATATATATATGTATATTTATATATATATATATCCAATAGCATTATTATGTCATATATTACATACTTATCAATAATATATATTTTTATAATTTTTGATTAATGGTGAACGTGGAAATGAATATCATCGCGTTGTGGAGACGGTAATTCGTACGTACGCACGAGCGACAATATCATTTCCTTAAAGGTGTGGAATTGGATTATATATTAATTTTATAGAGACATTATCATGTAATTTTCATCATTTAAATACATATTACTCATCATTATATCAATCCAAATAACATAGTGTTGAATAACAAATTACACCACGGCGTGGAGACGATAAGCTGTACGTACGCATGCATGGTGACATTATCATTCATAAAGTGGATAGAATAATGAATATAGTGTTTCCATATTTATAATAACATAAATTTATATCGGTGATACTAGAGTTATTATTTTATAATCTAAATAACAAAGAAAGAAGAAGTGGAAGAAGAAATGAACTTGAAAGAGGGTGGTGAAATTATTACCTCTTCTTCAGGATCTTACTTTTGATTTGATCAAAAGGGATCCTTAAGTTGGATTTCTGAGTAAAGTAAGGCCTTTTGGATGAAGTTAGGGAAGTTGATATTTTATTTGGGTAGGGCTTGGCCGAGCCAAAAGGCTTTTATGGTGTGAATTGGAGAGAATGGGGAGTGCACTTTTATAAGAGGGGTGAGGGGAACCTTAGGAAAAGCTAGAAATATTATTTTATAATAAAATAATTTTCGTTTTATAATGGATAAAAAATGTATTTTTAAAGGATAAGGTGGGTATGGGTCTAAAACCACTCAAAAAATAGGTTTTAGACAGGTTTGTGTCACTATATTAACCTTAACTTTTAGATTTAACTCTTAGTTAAATAGTGTTACATTTACCATGTCTTTTTGTATTTTTATATTATATGGTTAATAAACATACTATATAATTTCAAGAGAACCCCAAATGGTTCATTAATGATAAAACTATCATTATATAAGTCTTTTGGATGACACTTAGATTTTTATGAATAAAATATCAATTAATAGTATAATATTTCTTTTAATACTCTTTTATGTCAATTTTGACACTATTTTGTATTTTGTTTTCGATAAATTTATAACAGGATTATTACCTAAACAAAATTGATATAAACAACCCTAATATGTCATATTAACATAGAAAATTAGTTTAATTCGTAAAAAGTCTCAAATTACATTTATTTGGATATTTATAATATCAATTATTTTAATATTTCATTAATTCGGTAATTACTGTATCACCATTGTGTCATATATAAATAAAATTATTTAATCTCGGAAAATTATAAATAAAATACCATTATGTATGAAATATTTTTAGATTTATAAGGAATATTTATAATTGAATTTATCTATTGTATAACCCAATATTAAAATTTTTTAGTTATTAAACATTGATTTTAATTCTTTTAACTCTTCTTTGAATTAAATAATAATAAATGTCCTAATCTAATCCATGTGGACCAAAGTGGTTCATATTTTATTCCTAAGGATGTTTTTTTTTCTAATTAGACTTATCTAATAGAATTAGGACATGTGTTATGGTAATAATAATATCATTTTTACCCTTAATTTCCCTATTAGGTTTTAACCGTGGTAAATAAAAGTAAAAAGTTACTATTCACAAAAAATTATTTTTATCTTATTGAACCAAATTTTAATCCTTTTTATTAACCATGTATCTCATATTTTCAAAATTTAATTTACAGGAGTGGTAAAATTATGTTTTATGTGAATTTGAAAATTCTTCTAAGAGGTTTGTAAAAGATGGTGAAAACTTCAGTAAAATTTTTATATATATAAAATTATTATGAATTGACTCCAATTTGTTACATAGAACTTATATATATATTATCTATCTATTTTTACCTAAAATAAATTTAAATTAAATAAATAATTATTTAAATAAAATTTTGGTTTTAAACTATAACTTAGAGTTTTTCACTATTCATCCAAAATTGAAAGTTTCCAGAAAAATACCAAAAATTCACCCTAAGATAATGTAGATATTCCAAATCCAAAAATGAAGTCCATTTTGCCAAATTAAAAACATAACAGTTTCATTTATTAATTTAAAATTAATTCATGTTGTCAAAACCAAAAGTCGTATTTTCAAGAAACAATAGCTATCAAAAGATTGACACTTGTTTATGTCCAATCTCAAAGTGAAATTACTTAAAATGACCAAAATTGGATTAAATGGTAAAAATATAATATATTTATAATTCCAAATCCTTCAAATGTATAATTTAAGATGATAAATTATTATGATTAAAAAAGATGATTTCAATTAAAATATAGTATTTTTCACTATTCACCCAAATATGAAAGTTATCAGAAAAACACCAAAAATTTATTGAAACTAAATTATTATGTCCCAATTATAAAGAAGAAGTTTATTTTTTTAAATTGAATATATAAAAGTTTCAAAAATTGGATTTAAAATGGGTTCACCATTAAATGGCGGTGAAAGTGCTTTTTTTGAAAAATACTTCTTTTATCTGAAAAAAATGAATTAGTTCATACATTATGTCTAAGAAACTCATTATATGGATTCTAAAATTATGGGGATTATATATAGTTCAAAATTCAGTTACTACTATTCATAACTGCTTTTGAACGGCTAGTTTGGTAAGTTGTGGTGTGCTTGAACTCGGTGTTGTGTGTAGTGTAAGTTATTGAATTACTTTGAAGAAATAACCTACTATGAAATAAGGGGGTGTTACATTCTTCCCTCCTTCAATAAATTGCGTCCTCGCAATATGAAATTGTTTTTCAAAAATAATGGTTTGAAAATTGAAAATACCTTTGGCGGGAAAACCCACATCAGAAATTGGGTTAATAAAATTTAGTCTTAATAAGTGGAAAAGGGGAATGAACAAGTCACAACCAAATTATGATCTCGATTATGTGAACATTGGTGGAAATTAGAGACACATAATTGGAGGGAAAACATAAATATTTATAGGTAGTTATTGAGTTCATCAATCACAAACAATTGTAGAATTGTGGGCCTCAAAGCCACCAATCTATGATGATTTAAAATACCAACGGTTTGACAAAACGTAAGGTATTAGGATAACAAATTTTTGGTTTTAAGATGCCTTAACTAAAGTTTAAGAATATATTTCTTCATAGAATAAGTGAAGAAAAAAATTTATACTTTTCAATTAGAGTTCCATCCTTTAACTAATTTCTACCACAAACTCATATTTCACTCTAAAAGATAATAGAACTTAAAAAATATTCTATTTATCCTATTCATATAGGGATCCAAAAAAATGAATTTATAATTCATCTACCATACACTTTAAGAAAACTACATTATTCAATCCATGACACCACGTGGGTCAGTGGTAGGTGATACACCCTTGTCTCCCTTCGGTTGCGGGTTCAAGTCTCGCGGCCTTGCCGTACGCGACGGCTTGCCGCCCGACCTCCGGGTTGTCCTTTTTCTGGAAATCCAAAAATAATCTCAAACTAGACTTATCCAAAATACATCTATCCAAACTCATAGTACAATATTTATAGGTATGTTAAACACAATGAAGATCTATTTTTCCATGTAACAACATGTGAACACCTTCATCATGTATTCTTTTAAAACACTACAACATCCTGAATTACCATAAAACCTTATTGATTACATTCATGCTCCCTTATTCATTATAGAATACTGGATATACTCTTTCTATCCAAAAATGTTGTAAACTCAAACAATGATGGAATATAAAAATCATTAATCACTTTCATGGTAGTCAAGAATATCTAATATAATTTATCCAAATCAATCATGTATTATTCCAAAATCACTACCTTGGTATCAGAACCATATTATCGTTTATCTTTCTCTCAACCATATATTTTTCAAACATTTAACCTGCTATTGAGTTACTTTTCTTGGTTCCATACAATCTCAAGTACATAATTAAATAGTACTACATTACAATCCTTATATACTCCATAATTATTATAACCAGTACATCATTGATATAATACTAAAATGACATAATTCTTTAATAACAACATAAGAACACTAATCATTCCTCCTCATCTGTTGTAGTATCATGACATGATTATTATCCAATAGCATCATTTTGGGGAATACTCTGATGATTTAGACATTGGTTCGCGTAGTATCCCAACTCCTTGCAAATGAATCATTGTACATTTGAAACCTTTATCTTACCCTTGCAGTCACGTACAAGGTGTCTTTTTTCTCCACACTTATAACAAACTCTAATTACCTTTAGACAAGTTCTATGGTGTTTCTTCCCAAAGTTTTTACATATGGGAAAATTATTCTTTTCCCTCTTCCCTTTAACCATATTTCTCTATTCCATCCTTTTCTTCTCTTGCATCCCATCAAAGCCATAGGACTCAGATAATTATTTACTTATCTTATTAACACATGATACTATTTCTTCATATATTGAGAATACAGGGGAGACAATTTCCCATCTAAATTTTGGCTTAATACTGTGAAACACAGGATCCTTCCTACTTTTTGGATCATATGTATTGCTGGAGTTCACATTCCTTCTACTTGAATCCTTTTCTATACAATGGAATACACTAGGTTAGTTTATGAAATGTAATGAATAATTCCAAACATTTAAAATAGCTATCATAAATTGAACTATTTATGGATATAATCTATAATAGTAAAAATGTTTTCTTTGAGGAGGTATATACTCGTAAACTCTTCATAATGGATTGTTAATAAAATGATAATTATCCTACGCATATCCCCTGGTAGTGTTCTAACCAAGAGTGCAGCATGGCCCATTGTCGTGCCCGAGTTCCCGATTGAGTCTCGCTCAAAGTGGTGTTTTTGGGTTTTACCCCTAGGTACATATGTGCCAGAGCCGCCTCTACCTTCTCATATCTAGACAGGGATGTATTGATCAGAAAACTCACAAAATCTCTACATTACCAAAATTCTAAGAAGTTCTTCTGTATTAATCCTCAAAGTCTATCTTAGGGTAATGTGCTCTAATAAGAGTTTAACTAAATATAGTTTCCAAGGATATTGCTAAAATTTCTCTGATACCAACTATAATGTCTCGACCCTAGTTAACCAGATTAATTGAAATATTTTAATACATTGACATGATTACAAGGAATCAAGTCCTAAAAGACCGATCAGTTTAACAGTCTTGGAAAATTGATTACATACATGAATGTAACATTACACTTTAGAGAGTAAACCACAACATAAATGATCCTTTGAGAACTCCATTAATCCCCTATCTTAACTCTGCTTATCAATCATAATACACATCTTGGAATCCTAAGAAAATTAAAACATAGAAAGGGCTGAGCTCAGGTGCTCAGTAAAGATAACAATATAGCAGAAACATTATAAATATGCAAAAACATTTAAGGAAATGTATAAGACTAAAAAAAATCCTTTTTAAACTTAAACATCATCATAATATGGAAAATATACAATAAAATAATTCCATTTAATTATTCCCATGGATATTCTACTAGTCGAATAATCATATGCAATATTAATAGCAACTTTCATAATGAAGGAAAGCATAATGCCAAACTATCATAACCACATAGTCAAGGCCTTGTGGCAAGACTACAAATAAGTTTTGTCAAGGCCTTGTTCCAAAACACTATTTTGTCTCAAGATACCTACCTATGCATAAAGGAGCTATAACGGGCTCCACCCATCACTTATAAGTCCAATGCATTACTCATATGAAGAGTTTTAAACATAACATAAACATTCGTATTAAAACTGGAAAATGAAATTTCAATAATTTACCCATAAACCATGAATGGAATAAAAATAACACATCCATAGTCAAACATATCAGAAAACCTTCAATACTATATAGAATATTTTTATCATAATAAATCAACATCAAATAAATTTAAATCCATTAAAGGATTTTGACATAGATGGAAATGATTTGTAAAACTTATGGAGAGAAATATCCCTTTTTCATGAAAACATTTAAAAGTCGCACAATTTAAAAAGGAATACATCTAAAAACATTTCTTGAATCAAAGTGTCACATACCACATTGAAAATTTTGAATGTAATTAACATTTTAAAACATTTATGTCCATTTAAATAAATCCTTAAAACCATTTTGAAAACATGGACATTAATGAGAATGGTTTAGAGGAATAAATCTTTATAAAAATTAAAATGATGTTTTAGTAAAAAGTCCCATAAAACAATCCCTTTGAAAACAAATTTATGAAACATGGACATGGATAATAAATATGTCCTAGTAGATACTTACGTAAAAACAACCTCGGATAATAAAGAGATTGTGAAATTAACCCTTACCTTGCACTTTCCTTTAGTCAAGGGTATGTTTAACCTCTTATATGAAGATTGATGTATGTTATTAAATTATTCCCATACCATATTTATATTTATTATATCATACATGATTCATTTATGACTTTATACTACCTATTTAATAATAATTTCCATGTTAAATTAACATTTCGTGTAATAGTCACTTTCTTTATCCTACGATATTTAACATGTTACTCTTGATTGTATCACATAGACCAAGATTTAAATAATTAAATAATACAAAAAATTATTTATATATCATATATATTTAGAATATAAATATGTATAAAAGATATATATATATATATATATATAATTAAAAACACTGTTTATGGATACGGTAGTCCGTACGTACGCATAAACATTGTTTCCGTTTTCATATCATATTGAACGAAACTAAGTGAATAAGATATATGTATATATATATATATATATCTCAAGTAGCATTATTATGTCATATATTAAATACTTATTAGTAACATAAATTTTTATAATTGTCGAGGAATAGTGAACGTGGAAATGAATCTCATCGCGTTGTGGAGACGGTAATCCGTACGTATGCACGAACAACAATATCATTTCCTTAAAGTTATGGAATTGGATGGTATATTAATTTTACAGAGACATTAGCATGTCATTTTCATTATTTATATACATATTAATCATCATTATATTCATCCAAATAACACAGTGTTGAATAACAAATTACACCACGGCGTGGAGACGGTAAGTCGTACGTACTCGCACATGGTGACATTATAATTCATAAGATGGATAAAATAATGAATATTTTTGTTCCATATTTATAATAACATAAAATTATATAAAAGATTCTCAAGTTATTATTTTATAATCGAAATAACAATGAAATAAGAAGTGGAAGAAGAAAATAACTTAAAAGAGGGTGGTGAAATTATTACCTCTTCTTCTGGTTCTTCCTTTTGATTTGATCAAAAGGGCTCATTAAGTTGGATTTATGACTAAAGTAAGGCTTTTAGAATGAAGTGAGGGATGTTGAGATTATATTTGGTCAGGGTTTGGCCGATCCAAAAGGCTTTGAAGGTGTGAATTAGAGATAAGGGGGAGTGCCCTTTTATAAGAGGGGTGCAGGGCGCCCTAGGAAAAGCAAGAAATATTATTTTATTATAAAATAATTTTCTGTTTCTAATGGCTCAAAAATGAATTATTTAAAGACTAAGGTGGGTATGGGTCAAAAACCACTCAACCAATAGGTTTTAGATGGGTTTGGGTCACTATATTAACATTAACTTTTAGATTTAACTCTTAGTTAAATAGTTTGACATTTACCATGTGATGAAAATGTTTTTTAATAAAATAAATAGGCGGACGCCCTACCGGAACCAAAAAGTCATGGAGGTCTAAAGTGGTGAATCAATAAGGAATCTCCTTGGACAAATAAATTACATTCTCAGGGTAAATAACCAAAACTAGAATAAATCACCAAAGGATCCTCTTGTCTGCCCCCACGAGAAAGAGAATCTGCAGAAAAATTGGCTTCCCTTGGGACATGCTGAACCACACCGCCTCTGGGTATCTCTAATTTTTATCTGTGAACCAGATATATCAGTGGCCATGGTACTTCACACTTAGCTTTGAGCACCCGGACCAGCACCTCCAAGTCAGATTCTAGAACCGCACAGTCCAGGAAGTATCTATTACACAGTTTAATCCCCGTGAGATAAGCACGTACCTCAGCCCCAAAGGAGAATCCAACCCCATGGTAGCTACTAAAATCTAGCAGAACAAAACCTTTCCCATCCCGGACCATCCCTCCTCCACGCATAACTCCTTGAAGAAGAGACCCATCCACATTCAGCTTCAGCCCTTCCGCCGGAGGGTTCCAGCGAATCCAACATCCTGGCGACGTCGGAGACGCCACCAGCCTGTTGACCATGTTTCAAATAGAAAGAGAATACATACCCTTTTTTAACAGTTTTCCCACCTCATGAACCATGCTTCTCATCCTTAGCTAGAGCAGGAAAATCGAGGGGCGGTTCGCATGTCTAGCCATGTTCCTAGTGTCCCAAATAGACCAGATGACCGCCATAGCAATGATGCACCGGATTTTGGATTCCATCTACTCTGGTTCTGTACCTAAAAACAAACCGAGAAGAGCTCCTATAATGATTTTCAAGCCTCGACCAATACTCCCCCTCTATCCATACTAGACCAAAGCCCGTGCGCGCAATCGCTCTTTTATGTCAATTTTGACACTATTTGGTATTTTGTTTTTTTCTAAATTTATAACAGCATTATTACTTCAAAAAAATTCATCTATCAAACAAAAATATGTCATATTAAACTAGAAAAATTGTTTAATTCATAAAAAGTCTCAAATTAAATTTATTTGGATATTTATAATATCAATTATTGTAATATTTCATTAATTGGGTCATTATTACATCACCAGTGTGTCATAAAAAAATTAAATTATTTAATGTCTAAAAATTATAAATAAAATACCATTATGTAGGAAATATTTTTATATTTCTAATGAATATTTATAGTTTAATTTATCTTATGTATTACACAATATTAAAAATGTTTTAGTTGTTAAACATTGATTTTAATTCTTTTAACTCTTCTTTGAATTAAATAATAATAAATGTCCTAATCTTATCATAGTGGACAAAATAGGTTCATATTTTATTCTTAAGGTTGTTTTTGGTCGAATTAGACTTATCCAATTAAATTATCACATGTGTTAGTGTAATAATAATATCATTTTACCTTTAATTACCCTATTTAGTTTTAACCGTGTTAAATAAAAGTAAAACGTTATTATTCCCCAAAAATTATTTTTATCTTATTGACCCACATCTTACTCCTTGATATTAACCGTGTCTCTTGGATTTTAAATATTCAATTCACAGATGTGGTAAAATTATGTTTTATGTGAATTTGCAAATTTTCCTAGGAGGTTGGTAAAAGACATTGAAAAGTTCAATAAAATTTTCATATATCTAAAATTATTATAAACTTACTCCAATGAATTAAATTGAACTTATATAGGTATTATGTATCTATTTTGACATAAAATAAATTTCAATTAAATAAATAATTATTTAAATAAAATATTGTTTTTAAACTATAACTCAGTATTTTTCACTATTCATCAAAATTGAAACTTTTCAGAAGAATACCAAAAATTCACCCTAAGATAATTTTGATATTCCGAATCCAAAAATGAAGTCCATTTTTTCCAATTAAAAACATATAAGTTTAATTTATTAATTTAAAATTAATTCTCTTTGTTAAAACCAAAAGACGTATTTTTAAGAAACAATATCTAACAAAAGATTGACACTTGTTTATGTCCAATCTCAAAGTGAAATTACTTAAAATGGATAGAATTGGATTAAATGGTAAAAATATAATATATTTATACTTACAAACCATTAAAATTTATAATTTAACACTATAAATTCTTTTTATTAAAAAATTTTTTTAGTTAAAATATAGTATTTTTCAATATTCACCCAAATATGAAAGTTATTAGAAAAACACCAAAAATTTATTGAAAATAAATTCTTATGTCCCAATTCTAAAGAAGAGGTTTATTTTTCCAAATTTAATATATAAAAGTTTCAAATATTGGATTTAAAAAGGGTTCACCATTAAAGGGCGGTAAAAGTGCATTTTTTGAAAAATACTTCTTTTATCTGAACAAAATGAATTAGTTATTACATTATGTCTAAGAGGCTCATAATATGGATTCTAAAATTATAAGGATTAGATACAGTTCAAAAATCAGTTAATACTATTCATAACTGCTTTTAAACGGCTAGTTTGGTAACTTGTGGTGCGCTTGAACTCAGTGTTGCGTGTGGGGCAAGTTATTTAATTACTTTGAAAAAATAACGTACTATGAAATCTTGGGGTGTTACAGATATAATGAGATTTAATTTTTGAATAATAAAGGAAAAATGAAAGAAAATATTTAAAAATAATTTTTCATAAGGCATATGTAACTTAAAAAACAATGTTATAAATCCTTTCAATAATTATTTTCAATATTTCAGGAAATAATTCATTTTGATTTAAATATAAAATCAAAAAAATAAAGGAATAATAGAAAATTATTTCACTTCAAAAAACTATAGAATATTTTATAGGATGATAAATATTTAGTAAGATACCTAGTGGCTGAAAAATCTATTTACAATATATATGTAAACAATAACATTATTTCAGAATTTTTTAAAGAGTCAAAAAGGATTTTTTAGAAAACAAAAAAATTTATTCATTTTATTCCTTTATAAATAAATTTAAATATTTAATAAAAATTTCATTATAAATAATTTAAAATAATTTAAAACATCCTTAATTTTTTTAAAAATATTGATATGGATGACACATATTACTGACCTAAACCTGGATATAAGGTGAGTTTTCCATAAAATATTTCTTTCAATATTTGAATACCAAATAGTGGAAATATTATAAAAATATCAAGTAACCCCTCAAAATAACTAGAGTACAAGAAAAAATCTAGTGTTTTTTAATAAATTTGAAATATAATTTTCTAATTTATATTTAAACATGAATAATCCAAAATAATATTAATACTATAAAATAATAATTTATAAATTTAGTAACTACTGGATAAAAATACCTTATAAATGAAAACCTAAATTTAAATAGTAAATAATATGAACAAAGAGGAATTCATTATAAAATATTCCAAATAAATATTTTATACACCACAAAAAATAAATTAGGTGCATAAAATAAAATATATATCAATGGAGTGGAATGGAGATGAAAAACCCTACCTTTTTATTCCTTATTAGTCTGATGTGTTATATCAAAATAAATAAAAAAAAATTAAATTTATTAAAAAAAATTAATAAAAAATTTAATATATTTCCCTTATTTGAGGTATTTTTTTTACTATTTTTCATACATTCATTCAATAGTTCGAACTTATGTTGGCCACATAATGTTGTTTGGTCAATTTATCCAAAATAACATCTGTATATTTAATATGGTTAAAGGTATAATGAAAGGGTGCCTTAATCTCCATAACATTAATAATTTCATTAATTTAATTTTTAGTCATTGTATATAATTTTATAATCACACATGAAAGGTGGTTATATGAAAACAATTTACAAAGCTTTGTGGAGGTGGTAGTCCACACATAGACATGAGTGACCTTATCATTTTCTAATAGATGGTTTTTTAAGAATATAGGTGATATATGATATTTTCAAAATCATTATTATGTCATAAATATCATATATATAAATAAAATCTATATTTTAAACAATCTAAATGGGGAGTTGATAAAAATAATCACACTGCAACATATAGATGGTAGTATGTACATATGAACGAGTGATGTTTTAATTTTCTATAAGATAGAAAGGATATATATATAACGTAATTACCATTAACATAAAATCATCTCATGGTATGATATATAATTATTTATTTATTTTATTATGGTTGTTTATAATACAAAGGATTTTTAATAATAATGGATCCTTAAAAACATTGATGAGGACAAATACATATTCCATTAGTAATCACCATTGGATTATAAGTTGAACCTCATAAAGGGAGTCCTTTTTTGGGACCAAGATCTATAGATAAAAAATTTTTTTTTGGGAGGAATTTGTCTAGGTATTCTTCATGATAATTCACTCATGGAGAGTAAATATGTGAAGGGAGGATGTTCAATTTTATAAGTGGTATGGTAGGAAAAAATTTACACACATAAATATTTATGATATAATATTGGTTTTTCTCATTAATAAAATCTGCTAAATTCTATTTCCTAAATAGTGGAATGTGAAGGTAAAAATTAAACAAACCAATGAGATTTAAGAAATAATATTTTGTTATCATGAATTCTTATTATTTTATTTTTACACTTTCAAATCATTTTACCGATAATTGAGGTGATAAAAATTTGAAATCATTAATTTTCATTGTGTAAAAAATATGTTGACATTAATACCTACTTTTTATTATTATGTTTTAAAATATTGAATCCATTTTACAAGATTCTTTTTTTATAATTGCTAAAAATAACTTTTAATATATGTTCAAAAAGTGAAATGAAAATAATTTTTAAAAAATTTCATTTTTAAAATTGATTTAATTGAAAAAGAAAGTAAATTTTTTATTTCAATGGAACTAATTAAATTATGTTAAAAATGATACATATTTTTCATTAAAAACATCCAAAATAAAAAGGAATCTTATGATTAATTTATTAACATACGAGAACCAAAAATATTTTTTATTGGAATAAAAACATTATATAGATTTTCAAAATGATAGATATTAATTTCCATGTTAATCATTAAATTTTTAAATGTAGTATATTACTTAATAAAATATTATTTTTATATAAAAATGGATTCATACACAATCAATTAATTCAAAAATTCTTATAATTTCATAAAAGTGAAATTATTTATAAAAATTGTATTATATGAACTTCAAAAATATATTATTTCAACAAAAATACAAATAAAATCCACCACAGGCTAATGTGGACATGATAAATTAAAAAGGAAAAATCATTTCATCTAATTAAAATATATAAATATTGAAGTTTAACTTCTTACAACGTAATGAAATTATTTTATATTAATTATTCTATAGTTTCATTAGAATAAAACAATTTATTAATATAATTGAATATAAGGTGTGACATTTCTAACCCATATAAATATTTTTTTCCTTGACATTTCTAGAATATCACCTCATAAATAGAATTAGTTATTTGATCATCACTACTTCAACTTGATCCCACATCTAATCATTTATAAAATGATTTCTCTAATTTGAAATTACTACTTTAGTTATAATATTATTTAAAACATGTTCTCTAGTTTCAAAAATCATGATATTCACTTCAAAAAATGATAAATAAGGCTACAGTTATATTTCTACATAGGTGAGTAAATGTGTTCAGTCAGGCATATACATCCTTAGTAAAGATATATGGAACACATCATTTTCATTAGATATGATGAGTTTAATTTTGAAATGGTAATCCATGAATCTAATTATTTCATAAATATAAAAATTCTTGATGTACATGGGACATATTTTCCATTTCATATCTAACCTTATATCACCCTCACATAGAAATACCTTCTAAAAACAAGATCTCTTACATGAAATTCCAAATGCATCCATCAGATTGCAACAAAACTATTCTTCATTATTTGATATTCCATAATGTGGATCTAGATATTTCTAACATTCATTTTTGTCTCATATATATATGATATGTTCCTAAAATATTCATTTCACCAACTTCATAAAAACAAGTTGGTTAATGAAATATTTCTCATACAACTCTTTATATAGTTCCATTTTAATACTTTTTTGAATGATATGTTTTTTCAAAATTCCACTAAAGGTAAATTATGATGTCATATACATTCAAATTAAAATGGACATGGCATCATCATTTCTTCTAATGCTTAAATTGACCATTCTAACTATCCATATTTCTGAGGATGATAAGGAGTTATTATTTATAGCTCTATTTTTATTGCCTTACGAAGATTTTTTTTGAATTGTCATGTGGTTCATTGTAAGATAAAATTGAGTTGGATGAATTAGTAAATATCATTACATCGTTACTATATATTCTCTTATGGTGATCAAGAGGTAGATCCTTCTTTATTGTGAGTAGCTATGAAAACATGGTAAGGCGGTAAATAATAACACATAAAGGATCATTCCTTTAACAAGCCTTTTGAAATATCATGAAAATGTCCTTAGTAATATCATCCCACCTGAATATTGGAATAGAGAGAGGATAAATGACATATTAATTGTGTTTTATTATACCCTTTAACAATTTACACACCCGAAATCCTGATATATAATTAGTTTTTTTATACTTTATATTATCTCAAAAAATGTTCTCTTCAGTCATTGTTTATATTGGGGATAAAATGGTATATAGAGAAATTTGAGATGTAGATTTCAAACACTAATTCCCACTTCTAATGAGGTATTGTAAAAACATGTATCCTCTTTCCAAAGTCTATCTCACCATCATCATAAACCAAGACATCCAAATTCACATCATTGATGAAATTAATTTATTATTGTAATCTTTTTTTCCCCACAATGTGATTTTTTATCTTCTATAATAATTATGGTTTTTAAATCCTTTAGAAAATTAGTTATATTTCCATTTCCTTAGTTATTACCATAACCATATTTAATAAATCCATGAATATGGGATCTCTATAAATCCCTATTACAGTGCTAAATCAATGATAATTCATACATAATGCATCAACAAACATTATTTTCCTTCGAAGGGGGATACTATTTTGAGAAAAAAATTCTTTATGTATATATAGTAATCTCATTTGTATAATATTTTTATTTTTTAAAAATATTTATATCAAAATAAGTATCTTAATATATGTCACATCATTCATAAGAGGAAAAATCCCTCTATGTATTCAAGGTAATGATTGCAGATATCAACTCAATATCATTGGTTGGAAATTTATATTCATTGATCTATAACATTATTTATTTATATTAAGCCACTCCAAAATTATTCATAAATACACATCCATAATATTTATTTTATGGATCATTATATATTACAAAACTATACCTTTTCTATGGTAATGTCAATCTCTGTGCATTAACCAGTATATTATTTAATTCTTACAAAAATATATTTAAATTATCTTAATCATAATAATATAACCCCTTTACAAATCAAAATTGTTGATGGGATTGCTTATTGAAAAATATTTTTAATAGAGAAGTGATAGTTATATGTTAATATAAGGAAACTACATACCTAACTTATGTTCATCTTCATAGGCTATTCTTTAACAACCATTTTCCTTAAGAAAATGGTATTCAATCTATAGAGATAATATATCCAAATAAATAAACATCCTAAATCACCAATCCATAAATTAAAAATTTCCTATATAATGAATTTCCTCCAAGATTATCAAGGATGATTTTAAAAGGAATTTTATTCACTGAATATATTTATATATATACCAAGATTTGATCGATAAAAAAAAAAAAATATCATGATAATATTTGAATACTCTAATCCTCAAATCATTAAAAATAATGGGATTATTGATCATTCCAATTTGAATTACATTAAACTCATTATTTCATTAACAAGTTAAAAATATAATCTTTGGAAAATATCACATTCTAACTCCCAATTGATGATACCCATAATGAAGATCAAACTTTGAAAATATCAATTATCTACTAGTTGATCAAATAATAAATTAAAGAGATTTCGAGGATAATTTTACATTTTAGTAATCAGAAGGATTTCTCTATAATCGACGCACAAACACATAGACCTATCCTTCTTCTCAAACGAATAGAATGAGGTCTACATATGGTAGAGAACTAAGGTTAATGAATAACTTATCACAAAATAATTTCAGTCTACACAAATTGTATATTTAGCCTTAGATATATGTTTTTTATCATGGATGATTTCAATGAAAAACTAAATATTAAAATTTAGTGGGTTACTAGGTTGGTCTTCAGGAAACACATCAATTGAATTGTTATAAAATAGGTATATCCTCTATTAAAAAGTTTCATTTTCCATACATTGGTTGAGTTTTCTCCTATTCTCCCGGAATTCCAATACGGTGGGATACATGTGGTTGATCCATGCATTATTAAGATTAGGTATCCTCTCCTATGAGGACATTAGATTCTAAATTTTCATCAAAAATATTTATCTCCTCATATTGGAAATAGGTTTTATCATTATACATTTAAATTCAATCTATTCAAAGGATTATATGAAATTCAAAGATGTTGTAGTTGGTTCCCTAAAACAATATTATATTTACATTATGAGTACCTATATTCCTTGATTTTAATTTTAATGAAATAATTTTCACATAATGATTATTACTCTACGTAGCATAGTATGTGGTTATTTTCAAAGAGTAGCTTCCGTAATGAATAGTCATAGAGGTTTCCCGCTAGGATGAAAACCTATAAGATCCATGATATTATACATAATAATATTTTCTATAACCGAATAAAATAATTTTAGTTATTAAATTGATGTATTATATCAGTGGTTTAGATTAAAGGGACTTTGAGGAAACAACACCTTATGTACTCCCTTGTTAATTTACACTATAAAATATTATAAGAATGATACCCGCTAGATGTAAAATCAATATTATTTTAAGTCATCAAATAAACCTATCAATAGTTGTAGTTATAAATCCATAGATTTTTATATTATTAATATGGTATATTATGAGTCGTATACTTTGTTTTATTGATAAAAACCATGATGACATGTGTTCGCAATGATGTATGATATAATGGGTATTTGAAGTGTAACGTTTAATTAATTAATATTGTGAGAAATGATTTAATTCTAATATTCTTCAAAAAGAGATAATATCTACGACCTTTTGATTAAATGATAAATCCTGAACAAATCGATGACCATGGTGTTATATAGGAACGATCAATATTTTGGAAGTCAAAGAACAATACATCGTGCACATTGGTGGATGGAATTGACATATAAACAACTAGAATATATATTGTGACAAAGGGGATATATTACATAGTAAGAATTTGTATGAGGTTGTATATAATTATTCCATTATCTTTTTTTCTATATGGGTGCCTTGGTATGTTTCTAGAGATTATCCTTGGTCACCTAACTCCACTAATAATATGTTTCGAGAGGATCATAAACTATGTATATCTAGAACCTGAGACAATTAATTTTATTATTTAACATGTTGAGTAAATATTATTCTTGATTATGGTTTAATAGTTATTCATGTATTCTTGATCACATATATTCCATCAGTTGTTATTATAGGGAATTTTTTTGAGTCAAATATTTCACAAATATTGATTTTTTATTTAGTGAATATAATATCTATTTATTGGTGAAAAAGGTTGTGGTGATTATTTATAAAATAATTAGTCATTATTCAAGGCCCCATAATTAATGTATTGGAATGGAAGACTGAGCGTAATATTCTAGTGGGAATTAATATATATTAAATACTATTTGAATAAATATTAATTAATAAATTCACTAGTTTTTTACTTGTCAATAAATAATACTAATAATTTTTTTATTATTAACATGGGGTTCCATATGGATTATGAAAATAATATGGGTGCATCTATAATTATGATTTTATAACCCCATATGTATATAATTCCAATTATATTATTTATTATGTGTGGTTTCCATTTTTTTAATTTTCTTAACAACATCTATAGAATGGTCTCATATACCTAGAGATATTTCCCCCCAATAATTATCTCATTAATATAGAGTTATCCTCCTCCACCACCATTCTAGATTCTAGATATATATAAGAGAATCATTATAGAAAAAATTCTCATGGTGATCCAAGAAGAAGGATTGAATATTTTGGATATACAACGCTTATACCAATAGATTCCTACGATGATTTTCAATGTTTAATTGAGAATGTGTAGATTAACCCTAGAGGGAATCTATGCATAATTTTTAGAACTTAATGATGGTATGATGTAAATTCATAGTCATATTCATAAAAAATCAAATAATTCATTATAAGGTTGTTATTTAATTTCAAAAAATTATTCTAAATCATTGTGATATGATTCTACATTTTGGTTCCAATGTTTACATAACAAGTAATCATTGAATTAGTGCCATTGCTTGCAACGTTTATCATCGATGTACATATGGGAATAATCATCAATTAAAACAAAAATTTTAAGTAGGAATGACCCATCCAGTGCTTCTGCTATGCCTAAGACATTCAATTATTTTAAAATATATAAAATAAATATTTAAAATTATTTAGAAATCGTCGATTAATTTACGAATTTATCATTATTTTTGAATTCTAGTTTTATCATTCCTTATTTTGAACCCTGATATCTTATTTTTTCCACTTAATTCATGAAAATATAATAAAAATAAATTAATTTTCTAAATGATTAACATTCAAAATACCCATATAGAGGTTTTGATGATTTTAGAAAGGTAGAACAAGAGTATATGACCTATGTTCTATTGGTACACACCATGTACCCAAGATCAATACACCTTGGTAATTCATGAATTAGTTCTTAATTAATTCAATCCATATTAATTTATTTACAAGTGATTTATATTTTGATACACCACATGTTCTCCGGTGTACCTTGGAACATTGTTACATAGACTAAATGATGTTTAATTTTCATACATGACATGTAGCTCATTAGTCAAAGACGATCCGTGTATGATTTTTACATGGCCTTAATGACTCATGACTATGTAACATGGATATCGCATGACATGTTTGTAATGCACACTCCTCATCATAAATGAATTTCCATTTCATTATTACATAATGAGTCCCTATGAATTTTTCATGAATAGATGGTGAGAAATATACCCAACATGTAGCTGGATTGTGCAAACCATCAATATTTTCGAAACTATAAATAATAATAAATTAATATATTATATTTCTTAAACCTTATATGTATGTGTAAAATGTTACATTAATTTGAGCATTTATAGTTCATGTGATGGGTTATATATATGTATTAAATATATAAATAATTTCTACAAAATATTCAGAAATACATATCATGTATAAGTCATAGTAGATTAATATCTCTATGGGCATTGAAACATAAAGAACTATGTAAATAGCATGTGTTAAATGTGTTGTTTATTTAACTATATACATGATATAAAATTAAGTGATAATTCATTAATACCAAATGTAATATGAGTAAAAATATTGGAATATAATAAAAATAGGGTAGTTTGGATGGGAACTCATCACATTGGCTCCATGGTAAAAATTATAAAACTGGTTTATTATAAATGAGAATGATAAATTTATCTAAAATTATGATTCATGTAAACCCCATGAATTTTCTTATGATAATTATGATAAAATAATTTGTTAACTATAGAAGATAATTAATTTATTCGAGCATGATTTACCATAGATACAAATAATTATAATTGAAATCAGGAATCTAAATTATCATGATCATAGACCATACCATTTTATATGATTGGTTTCCTTTTAGTTTATTATTAAATTAATTTGATATAATGCACATGATTACTCCCCGAGTTTGGTAAGTGCCTATGTTCCTGGGGTTTCCATTTATGTAAACCCCATAACCAATTTCTTGGTTTAAATCACATGTGTATGAATAAATTATTATATAATGGATGAATCCCCAAAGCAATTGGAGGTCGTTCAAGATTGAAGTTGAAGTGAAACCAGTATACAAGGTACAAAGGTGGATTGGTGGAAATATTCTTTATAAGAAAATTCTTGGCTCAATTTGTTTATCCTTTAGGTCAAAAGTTAGTTTATCATTTTCTAGATAAACCATCCATTAGTAAAATATCATTATCTTACCAATTTGTTATTTTATTTCAATCAGGTTTCATGGTTTATTTCATTATTGATATTTTTGTGTTGATCTCATGAATTAAAGAATTAACAAGAATGCAAGATAGAACAAAAATAAATTTGATTATGAATAAACATTAAATAGAACATTTTTAACCACTTATATAAATCTAAATAATATTAAAAATAATTTTATAAATATGGAAATACATAAATTATTAATATTAATTTGTTATAACCGTCCAACACATAAGTATGAACTGAAAATAGTTTATTGTTGTTGACTATATCAAGTTGATGTGATTTCAATTATCAAGAAATTATAAGTTTTTTTGGGATGTCGTAGCATAGTTCACATCATGGTTTGACTTTCCAAGAATTATATACATTAACTAAGAGACAATGATTGAGGGAAAACATTTTAAGTGTTTCTTAATTAGTAATTTTACTAAAAACATTAAGAATCATAGAGTTAATAATGTGGAACATTATAATTCCTTTTTAAAACCCTTCAACTGACATTTCAAACAAAATTATGGGTTAGGGGAAGGGGAATATGGATCCTTTCTGATATAATTCCCAAGAAAAAGGATGTTCCAACATTATTGGTAAGCGATATTCTGTATTAATTAAATAGTGGAAGAATAATAATTATAATATAGTATTTATTATATACTTTTATCTGATAATGTATTAAAAATATTCTCTTTCTATTTTTTAAATGAAAAAAATATGGCTACAAACATATCACTGTGATCCATAAATGATAATGATGACCTTATCACAAGCACTAATTTCCCATGAATGTAAATGTCACTTACATGATATCTAATTCCATGAAAGGAAGTTATGTATTCTAGAAAACCATATTCCTAAAGTGCTTATCAAATAGAATATTTAGGAGGAGTTATCTCCCATTAAGAATCATTTAGAAGATACTACAAATTTTGAGTACTTCATGCTATCATCCAAGGCTAATGAGTTTCTTAAGACACGTGAGGACATGGATTCATATGGAATGATGTCTCACATTCATGATATTTATCTATATAATTTTAGACAAGAATGATAAAAGATCTAGAATGATTTGTTTTACATACATTCTTGGATATTTGAACCATATGGGCCTCATGTAGTCACGATTATTAGACACATTGAATTCTTAGTAATCTTTTGGATTAAATTCCTAGATGAGTTTCACAATGATGTCTTCCATTTATAACTACAAGAAGTACATATTCAGTTTTATTGTTAATTATAACATGGAAATAATGAGAAGAGTCTTTTAGAACTTCTTACTATCATTCACCAAGTTCAAAAGGAAATAGGAAGTGAAAAACATATGTTCCATATAGTTAATATTAGAAGGATTTAAAAAATAGGTCCAAAAGACTCATAAAAATTCTCAATATCCCAATAATTATCCTCTAAAGAAGTCAATGACCCATAGAAAAGAAAATAAAAATGCACAAGTAGATTTTTGATATGGTCAGCAAGTCCATTTGAAGAGGAACTATTCCCAGAAACAAGGGGAAACTAAATGTGTATTCATTATTATTCTTAATGATTAAATATTTAAACATTGGGTAATATATACAACACATGGTGTAGACATATAAATATCAAAATGATACAAACAACTAGATTCTGAAATATTTCTAGAGTGTATGTGGATTTTTATACTTCTTATGGTGAGACACTAGCTATTTTTTCTGTTGGTGACTACCAAGTTCTGTTACAAATAGGAATGATATTGGTTTAATGGGATATTATTATATACTGACTAGTTCTAAAAATAATTTTTATATCATTCCTAGATATAGATGTACTTTCATGAATGGAAATGAATGATAAATATTTTATAAATAAATGATCTATCATGGTTTTTCATATTTAAATAATATTATTTATGTATTAAATTATAAATAACATGTATTTGAAATTGATAACGAATCATGTTTTCATGAATCATATAACACCCAATTATGGCATCACCATATTTTTCATGTAATTTATAAGATTATAATAAGGAAATATAAATATGGATATTTAAACTCTACTGGTATAAAACCACTTGAATTATGTCACACTTGTTTAAAAGGAAAAATTACTAAACCATCATTCAATTGACAGGTTGAAAAACCATATAGATTGTAGTATTGGTACACAGTAATGTGTTTTGACCATTTTTAATTGAATCTAGAGGTGGGTAATCTAGAATCATGACTTATATTGATGATTTTTCTGATAATTCTATGTCAATTTGATGAGGTATATGTTAGATTCCTTTTGAAAATTTATATAATTAAAAATTAATGTATAAAAAATGGAAATAAAGTAAAGAATTATTGATCTAGTTGAATTGGTGAATTTATTAACTAATGATTTACCAACATTCAATGTGGTTTTTTGTTACAATATCAACTCACCCCACCTTACACACCATAGTGGAATAGTGTTAGTGAAATGAGGAAATGCACCATGCTTGACATGGTAAGTTTTATGATGATTAAATCTGATCGTCTATTCTTTATTTTTGGGAAATTATTTAATGAATTCCCAATAAATATTAAACTAATTAAAAACTAAATTGAAATATATAACTCCGTTTGAGTAATCTAGTAAAATTACAGTCAGTTTTTTCACTGGCATGTTTATGCGGTTACGATAAATTTTTATTGTCCACATTAAGAATGAAACTAGCATCCAAGGCATAGATTATATAATTATAGGGTATCCTATGGAATAAAGGGGATATTATCTATAAAACCCCTCACACAAGAAAGTTCCATGAACTAGACAATAAATTTGTATTTAAATAGACTATAACCTTAATAAGGATAGTGGGATAATTACTGAATTTGATGGAGTTGATCCCCAAGATAAATAAGATTTATTATAGGAATAGATTTCATAGGTCACTATGTATTATGTTTTTTCATAAACAAAAACATTACATAGAAGCACCAAATAGGTGTGAAAACCATAAAGATATGGTTTTTTAGTCACTAAATATTGTGACTTGTTATTTGTTGCAAATATTGATCCTCCCTACTAAAATGAGTTATTAGAGATCTGTAAAGATGAAATATGGAAGGAATAAATGCTTTTTGACAAACATTCCATGTTTCATTGCCATGCTTAGATTCTGGTTGATCCGCTAGTTGATGTAAAGCCTATTGGCTGAAAATATGTATTCATGAGAAAATAGGACATGTGGAAAAAATAAATTACATAATAAGATAGGATAATGTATAAAGGCTCTGAACAACATCATTTCCATTATTATGATAAAACATGTTATGCAGTTTCCATGTTTAAATAAATTTTAATTATACTTGTGAGACTGGATTATCATGACTATAAAATTTGGATGACTGATATCAAAACAGCTTCCCTTAATGGGATCCTCCATGAATAAAACTACTTGACAAACCCATAAGGGCTTGTGACTCAAGGTGATTATAAAGAGATATGAGAGATAAAAATATCTATTTATATATTAAAGAAAGATTAAATGTCATGTAAAATTCAATTCAATGAAGGTATAAAATAATTTTTTTCATTAAAAATGAATGTGATCTATGTTTTAATAAGAGGTTTAGTGGGAATGTGATGTTGATTCTAAAAAAATGTATTATTGACATATTATTTATTAGTAAGGACATAAATATCTGATAGTCAATTATTTATTAGTTTAAAAAATACTTATCCATGAAGGTCATATTTGAAACATCTTGCATTCTAAGGAAGAAGATCATTTTTATAATCCATGATGCTACTTGAACTATTTCAGTTTACAAACTTTGACCATATTCTATTATGGTTATCCTTATATATCTAATAACAACTAAGTATATGTTATTTCTGAATGGAGGAGATTATTATCTACTCATCAGGGGGTTATAATGATTTTTAGTTTTTAAATATATCAGAATGATTAGATTTCTAATCATTTTTTTAGTCTTAATGAAGATCTATGTGATAGAAGAGTCCAAATAATAAATTTTTAACTAGTTATATATTAAATTCTAGTTATATATAATATATTGATATATCCAATTAAGTAATCTATATAAGAATGTTTCTTAGGATATTTTTTTGGTTCCTAGTAATAAATACCCTATCACATTTCCTTTATATATTAATGCAGTTGTGGATATTACAAAAGTGAAATGGTCAGTCCAACAGAAAAGGCATAAACTATTAATGTATCACCTATTGATGGATTTTTCTCAGAGGGGTGATTTTATAATAATAAGAGTGTCTAGGAAAGAAAATGTGGCATACCCAATGACTAAATCATTTTCTATGTAAAAGAATGAATATCATGTTAGAGTTAGTTGAATTAATCTTGTTTGGAATTGGATTCGGTGAAAGAGGGAGCCATTTAAGGTTATTTCTTTAGAATCAAATTCTATATAAATTATGATTACATGTATTAATATTTTATAATATTAATTATTTACTTATCATAAAATGATTTTTCTTATGTGTTATATAATATTAGATAATTTCATAAGAGTAGTTGTCACACTGACAGTTCATAGAATTTACCTACTTTGATGAGAACCAAGAAGTGCCCTGATAGTATTCTCAAATACATGTTATATATATAGATTAACTCATTTTATAAATATAAATGATATTGTATATAAGTTTAAGATTCTTATTGTAATTTTAGGAACTTTATCATGGTGTACTCCCTTGATAATTACCTATGTATAAGATTTTGAGAACAAGACTCGCCTATTGGATATCCACTTTTAAATATGTAATTGGATATTCCTACATATTAATGTGTTTATTAATCCTTATACTTTGGGATTGTTATTATAAGATATTATGAGTCAGTTAATTTGAAGTATTAATGCAAAATGAGATGAAAAATGATCACATTGATGTTGTACATTTTGGGTGCATCGTAATTTATATATCTATAAAGAATAATATGTGATATTATTTATATTGTTCTATTCATTAAATTTTTTTATATTCAATGACCTTTTATAGGAATGATACTTTCAAAATAATTAAATATCCATGGTGTTTTTTTGGAATGATCAATTATAGATTGTCAAGGAAAGAAACATCAAGCTCATAGATTGATGGAACCATCATACAACCTAGATGATTACAGATATTATTATGATGGTTTTATATTATATAATAATTTTCTATATGATGTTTCATTTTGTATAAATAATAATGTATTTTTTTAATGGGTTTATTTATGTGTTTTTAGATTCTAACTTTGGACTTTAGGTAGCTTCTCCTAATGATGCAGAGAAAGAGGTATAGAGATCTATACACTAAGTGTATCTAGAACCTCAGTTAAGTAATTATATTATTTACATGTTTAATAAATATTATTTCCACATGTGAATTAGTAATTTTTTATTTTCAATTAATAACATGTATTCAATCAGTAGTTATTTGGGTGAATATTCTATGCAGAGAAGTTTAATAAATATTACTTTTTTATTTAGTGAATATAAAAATAATTTATTTATTGATGAAAAATAGAGTTATATTTATATATAAAATAATTAATCATTATTCAAATACTGATAAATATCATGGAAGAATGGATGACTAGGTTGAATGGTATTTTGAGAAAAAATATGTATTAAATATTATTTGAATAAATAATATATAATCATGTATATAGTTTTTCACATCTCAATAAGGAAAATTATTATTATTATTATTATTATTATTATTATTATAGATACGGAGTTTCATAGGGAAAAGGAAATAATAAGGTAACATGTCCAATTATTTTTTTTAACCCTATAAGTAGAAAAACCCACGAATGTTTTTTATTTAGGATATCAATTTTTCTATTATGAAAAAAACATATATAGAATTATCTCAAATCCCTAGAGATATCACTTTTGAATAACACTACCAGGAACATAGATTATCCATCTCCACCACCACTCTATATTCTATAGAGATATACAAGAATCCTACTTGAAGCAATTCTTAGGTTAATTAAATATGAATGATTGAAGTGTTATGTTCTACCATAATTGGACTCAAAGATTCCAATGAAAATGATTGAGGGTTTGTGGATTCTAAGAACCCTGGATCTTTATTTTGGGTATGGATTTTGATTTCGGGTTGTTTTTTAGGAAAAAGGAAAAAATTGGGATTTTTTTAAGTACACTTCGTGTACTTAAGGGTACACACCGTATACCGGGGTACCACATACAGCCATGTAATTTCCATGTAAAAGTTGAGTACATGGTCATCTAGGTGACCGGGCAGACCGCTTAAGGTGGGGGCCAGTTAAGGGTACGACAGAGTGTGTACCTTTAATTAACATTCCATGTAGTTTTATTTTTATTTGATAAATCGGAGTGTGGTTGTGTCTCATCTTCGGAAACACCTTTTTCTCCACTTGGTCCATATAGGAGAGAGACACAATGCCTAAGAACATCAAACCCCTCCCAATTCTCTATCCGACATTCGATTGAGATATCTTTGGGTGTGTTGGAATCCCACTAGTGAGTACCCAATTTCCCTAGATCCCTTCTTCCTAATAACTCCTCCATCATGTGTTATCCAAGGTTGAACGTTTTTCACCTTTTTGAATATCTATTCCATTCTAAGATGATTCAAGGGTCGATGTTTAGAAGTATCGATCATGAGACATCGAGGTAGTTGGTTTTTTACTTTCGTTGCCTTTATTTGGATTATATATGCTAAAAGTGTCACATACCCATGTTTGGGGTATTTCTTGATTACGAATTTAACCCTATTATTAACTAGTTATGGTTCAATAGATTAAAAAGGGAGGTTTTCATAATTTTAAGGTTATATTCATTATTTAGAGGACACCACATGGGTGTGTTTCCCTAGTTTTATTGTTTATGGTTGTTTGGACTAGTTTTCCTATGATTCATACCTTATTTCCATGCCTTGAGTTATTAAGGATGGATTTTGAATAATTATATGAATTCCATGTGTTATGGTTGTGAATGTTAGCCATGTAGTAGTTATAGATTACATGTACTTCCTTGTTATGATATTCGTGCGGTTTTTCCAATGGACTACGAGAGCCTTGGACCTGGAAAACTATGGGGTGTCAATTTTTATTTACATAGGATCATGATAGCCTTAGTGTATACATTGATCCAGGTTTATTAACCTTGATATCTACCTAGAAGTTTTTTTATGATTTATTTATGCTATGTTAACCCAAGGGGTATTGACCATGAGAGATACCCGGATGTCGTTTATAAGTTATTCATTCCATGTTGAGCCTGGGGTGTTGGCCATGAGATCTACCCAGGTGGGTGTTATTTAATGAATTCTTGTGATGTTGAACCAAAGGGGTTAGACCATGAGATCATTCCCATCAGTTTTTAGGAATGATTGAATGATTGTGATGAGTTTTCCAAGCTAAAGAACAGGCTTAGACTCGGTGTTACTTGATTATTTAGATGGTATTTTGTGAAATATTTTTTGTTACATACATAGGGGATACATAGATTAGGCTATATCTCAAGTTTTACATGATTCAACAGATTTAATAATAAATGTTAATGAATGTAATTGAAAACTGTAGGATTCTTTAGTTTTGAGTACATCCTAGTTCATTTCTTCATTTCTACATATTTCCAGCTATATGTATTCACTTATAGTTAGGCACAGATGTTTTGGTGTTTAGACACTTGGATTCGTCTCACACCCTATTGGGGTTATGCTTTTGGATCCAACAAGATTATATGGTTGTAGGTATAGATAATGTAAAGTTTCCTTCTTCATCAGGTACTTGATTGATATTGGAGCTGGAGAGCATGGGACCAAGTTGAGGCTTGCGATGCTGTTGGGGTTTACCTCCTTTTGTACTTTGGTTTTAGTATTTTATTTCTATCATTGTGACTTGTTTGGCTATTTTCCTAGATACATGAGACATGCATCATTTATATATTCCCCTGTTGTTATATTACTATCAGTCTTCTATTTTTTACTTTTGTTGTATGGTATTACTGCTTCCTCTATTGTTTACTATTTTTATTCCATTTTTCATACTCTTACAATGAGGGAATGGTATCCCCATTATAATACATTGACCCTTTCTACTAGTCGGTAGCCTCTAGCCTTTAGGGAAATGCTCTTGAGGTCATGTGACCAACTAGGTACGAGGCACCTTTGGGATGCACTCAAAACTAGGTTGTTATAATATGGTATCAAAGGAGGTTCTTTTCTACTTTGTCTTACTATTTGACGCCTATAGACTGTGATAGGAAGGAATAGGTTGTTGGTAATATGTTGTGCCCGATAGTAGCTAACCCTAATGTGGGTTATAGGCCCACTTGGATTGGAATTTTGTGGATCATGTTTGAACTTTAAAAGAATTCTTCTAAGTTATGAGGTGATAAATGATGTCGAAATTTGATTTAAAGAGATTATGGGCTCTCACAGGTTGTAATTTTTCATTCCTTGTCAACATTTTCATTTTTTAAGGGTTTTAGAGAAGTTTCAGAGTCATACTATCTCAAAATCCTAACAACACAGTGTGTGATGTTATGAACATACTCCATGTGTTCTTATGTTCTTGAAGAAAAAACATCATAAGTACACACCGTGTATAGTATGTACATGCCGTATATCTTTTGACCGTGTGACTTACTATGTGAGCAGAGACACGAGGATTGTAAAATATTGGTACAACACGCCATGTTTTAAATAACCGTGTATCTGGACGTGTGACTAACGACATGTGTGGATAAAAACTTAGGTTGTACATACCGTGTCTCATTTATACCTATCGTATAGTAATCAAATATGTATCTGGCTATGTGACTAACGACACAAGTGGATGGAACATAAATGGTAAACACCTTGTCTAGGGTTAACACGCCGTGTAGTGTTACACTAGTACAACAATGTGGTTCGATCTATGTAGAAGTACTTTGTCAGGAGGAAAAATTCAAGTACATGATATCTCTCAGGAGGAACATGCAGTGTGTATAGGGTGTTACATGATCCGGATGGGAGAGGTACATGCCCATGTTAAGGATTAAAGGGAACACACTGTGTGGTAGTTATACACGTTGTGTAACCCTATTTTGTAAAACATTAATTATTTCCTTCTCCTATTATTTTCTTACACTTAAAAAGTTTATTTAATTAGTAATATTGAACTGAGGTGTGTTATTAGCATTGCAGAGTCATTCCACCAAGATATCCTTTGGTTGTACGCCAGGTACAGGGTAGTGAATAGACAATAGAAATGGTAGATTAGAGACTCCTAACAGATCAACCCATTATACCTGTTTTGGAACCAACTATTATACTAGACACAGGTGCTAATGCATGGTTCTGTGAAGTCTTTTTTAGAGTGATGCAAACTTTCCAGGGAGCACCACATCCTACACTGACTATGGCAGAGTTGATGTGGGTGTTCCAGTAGCAACATCCTTATACCTTTTCATGGGATAGAGAACTTTAGGTTACAGAGACATGGTTGGAGGCCATTATTACTATCTTCATGCATCTGGAGATGCCTCCTGAGTGGAGGGTGAAGCTCAAGATGTACATGATAAGGGATTAAACCAATAGATGGTGGTATGTTGTTTCAAAATTGAGATGTCATCAGGATATCACTTGCGAATAGTATCAGAGAACCATCTATGATTACTTCTACCCCAAGATGTTGATATGCAACCGATATGGGTAATTCATGAATTTGGAGCATGGTGCTATTTCAGTGATGGATTATTATTCTCTCTTTACAGAGCTTCAGTTATTCTCATCTTTTTCGAGAGGTGATGAGTTATCTTTGGATAAGAGATTTGAGGATGGTCTTGGTTATGAAATTTGATCAGAGGTGAATGTTTTATATCTGACTTCGGTGACTGCTATGGTAAATCTGGAACTGATTACCGAGCACAATCTAAGGGAGTTAGGAGCTTCAAGCCAGGGTGGTTCAGCGACGAGGGCTGGTACACCTTCGTTTGATTTCTAGAAGTGTCGTAGGTATCCTTTGTGTGGTGATTCTGATATCAAGGTTTTATCTTCGGGTTTCTAGGTGAGCTTACACCAGTACGGGAAGAGTGGTCATGTGAGACCTCAGTGCTCAAGAGATCTAGTTGTGTTATGATCTTGCAGAATGATGGGTCATCTTCAACATTTTTTCTGGTTTTCCTCACCAGCAATGAGTGAGAGGGGATCCGTTATGACTCCATGTTCAGGAGCAGGACCACCAGCTTCTCATTAGTCAGCGAACCAGAGTTCTTCAGGGAATTCAGACTGAGGTGGTGGTCATGGTCTAGGTAGCCAAACAATAATTGTTTAACAACAGCAGGGTGCACCAGCTCAGGATAGTCAGGCAGGGTTACAGTAGAGGTCGGAATTTTCTTATGGAGCAGACCCAATAGGAGCAAGATTTTGGACCCTCTATGGTTAGAGGTATGACTCTAGTTTCCAAAGTTTTATATTCAACTCTTTTTGATACAGAGTCCTCCCATAGTTTCATATATGTTGTCATTTTGGAGATCCTTGGGCTCTGTATCTTTATTTAGGAGGATATTATGATTTCAGAAACTCTGTTGGGGATTAGGATTGATAGTGTAAGATAGTACAAGGAGTTGCATCTTTAGTTTTGTGGGTGTCACTTCTTATAGTACCTCTATGTATTAGAGATGATAAGATTTGATTTTATTCTCAGAATATACTATTTAATTGCCTTTCAGGTATTTGTTGATTGCTATCACCACAGGGTGAGTTTCACATTACCATAAGGTGGGTTTATTCTACACAATGGTGAATGGGATGTCTAGGTGAGCAGAGTTGGACCTGAAAATCATGGGTTGGGAGGAATTATAGCCTAGATTTCAAGTCTATATCTGGATGACCAGGGTACTTCTCAGATGGAATTTCCTCCAATGGTGGATCATTTTAGATATGTCTTCTCAGATGACTTTTTGGGTTTACCTCCTGAGTGATTGGTATATTTTTCTATTGATGTTGTGATAGGAGAGGAACATGTGTCCATTATTCTATATAAAATGGATACAACAGAGTTATAGGAGCTCACGAAGTTGTTGGAGGAGTTGCAGGTTAAGGGTTTCATCAGACCCAGTACTTCTCCTTGGGGTTCACCTATCCTTTCTTAGAAGAAGGAAGATGGTACCATCAGACATTGTGTGGATTACCGGAATCTAAACCATTTGATTGTTAAAAACCGTTATCCCTTTCTAAGGATTGATGATCTCTTTGATTATCTTCGAGGATCACGAGGGTTCTCAAATATTGACTTGATATCCGGTTATCATCATTTTCACATTAGACTATCAAATAGACCTCTTAAAAAGTATTGGAGTAGGTATGGTCTATACGAGTATTTGGTTATGCCATTTAGTCTCACGAACACTCCGAAAGTATTCATTTCACTGATTAACCTAGTGTTCCATCATTATTTGGATTATTTTGTGGTAGTCTTTGTGGATGATATCTTGGTGTAATCACATACTCGACACGACCATTCCATCCATATTGAGATCATATTGAGTACACTGATAGAGAATAATTTATATACTAAGCTATCAAAATTCCACTTTTAGATGGACCAGATTCACTTCTTGGGTCATGCCATATCAGAAACAGGAGTATCAGTAGACCTAGATAATATGAGATCAGTAGTTTCCTGGGAGCATCCAAAGAATGTCTTTGAAGTATAGTGTTTAATGGGGTTTTTTGGTTACTACAGGTGTTTTATACAGGACTTTTCGGGCCTAGTAGCGCCACTGATGGTCCTAGATAAGAAGGGATTGAAGTACTAATGGAAAAAGTCTTCTGATTTAGCCTTTCAGGAGCTGAAAGGGATGTTGACATTAGCACCAATACTGATTTTTCTAGATCATGGCATGATTTACACTATTTACTGCGATGCATTAGGTATCGGGCTGACAGTAGTGCTCATGCAGGGGGGAGTCTTTGTGTATGGGTCTAGGAAATTTAGGCCACATGAGAGAAATTACCCAATGCACGATCTAGAGTTAGCTACAGTTGTAAATTCGTTACATTTTTTAAGACATTATCTCTTGGGAGATCATTTTGTGGTATACACTGACCATAAAATCCTCAAGTATATCTTTACTCAGTGTGATTTGAATTAGAGACAGTGAAGGTGGGTTGAGTACCTTCATTATTTTGACTTTAATCTTTTCTGAAAACCTGGTAAAGGAAACATAGTGGTTGATACATTGAGCAGGAGGACTCAAGTACAGGTAGTTCATAAGGCCAATAGTGAGTGGAAGATTATGGATCTCTTCTTTGAGATGCATCTGGAGGTGTACGATAGACAGAGGAAGACGTTTCTTTCTTCTATATTTGTTTCCCATACTCTACTGTATCAAGTGAGAATGAGGCTTCTATTAGATTTCAAAGGCCTAGTCCTAAGGGAGAGTGTGTCAGGAGAGGACCCATCTCTTAGGTGGATCTTAGGCGAGGATAATTTTTTTTCATTTTTAGGGGCATGTATGGGTGTCAGCAAACATACATTAGGATCTGTTACGAGATTTTCATGCCTCAACATGGGTAGTTCATCTTGGTGTCACCAAGATGTATCAAGACCTACATCATTAGTATTGGTGGCCAGGAATGAAGAGGGATGTTTCTAGTTTTGTTATGAGTTGTTCCACCAGTCATTATGTGAAGGAATATCATCAAGAAGCAACAAGGTTGTTATAGTAGTTACCTATTCCTGAGTGGAAGTGGAATGATGTCGCGATGGATTTCTTGACAGATTTACCAAGGTCACCTTGAAGAAATGATCTTGTATGGGTTTTTGTTCACAGACTCATGAAGGTTTCACATTTCCTACCAATCAAGGAAACCTTCAGTGTTGATAAGATTTGAAAGTTGTACATATGAGATATTATACGGTTTCATCGGGTTCTCCACTCTATCATTTCAGACAGGGATTCCTGATTTACTTCTCATGTATAGTAGGGACTACATAGGGATTTGGGTACACAGTTACTGTTGAGTAAAACATACCATCCCAAAATGGATGGCCAGTCCTAGTGCATGATTCAGGTTTTGGAGGAAATGCTACGAGCATGTTTCATAGATTTCAAGGTCTCTTAGGAGAGAAACATACAACCAGTTGATTTTTCCTAAAATGACCATTTTCAAGAAATGATTCAGATTGTACCTTATGAGGCATTGTATGGTAGGCCATGATGATCACCCCTATTTTGACTAGAGGCAGGAGAGACAGCTATGTTGGGACCCTGTATAGTCCAGGAGACCACGGTGCAGGTGGAGTTGATTCAGAAGAGGATGGATAATGCAAAGTATTACTAGAAATCTTATTCTGATCGACGGAGAAGACCTATGGAGTTCAAGGTCAGACATCCTATTTTTCTACATGTCACATCGAGGTTGGGACATAGGAGGATTAGGAGATAGGGGAAGCTTTCACTGAGATTTGTTGGACCGTTTGAGGTTTTGGAGAGATTCGGGCTATTTTCCTATCAGTTGTAGTTACCTCAGTGGTACTAGGCTATGTACGACGTCAATCATGTTTCTTAGCTACAACATTACATTTCAGACCCATATCATGTTTTTCAACCTGAGGAGGTTGAGTTGGAGGTGGATGCATCCTTCGAGGAGCACCCTATTCGGATTATGGATCGCAACATGAAGGTTCTCTGTGGATAGTTTGTTCCTCTCATACGTGTTCTATGGCAGAAAGGGTGAGTAAATTATGAGACTTGGGAGAGGGGGGATAATGTAAAATCACATTGTCCAGATTTGTTTGCAATTTCGTATTCACCACCCTTGGAAGGGAAATTCGAAGATGAATTGCTTTAAGGGGGATGTTTGTAAGAACTCGGATCATCATTTCAGGTATGGATCTTGATTTTAGGTTGTTCTTTAGGAAAAAGTAAGTAATGAGAATTTTTCAAAGTACATGTCATGTACTTGGGTAGCACAAACATCCATGTACTAGTTATGTAATGGTTGAGTACATGGACATGTAGGTGGCCTAGCAGACCACTTAATGTGGGGGTCAGTTTAGCGTACTACACGATGTGTACCTTTAATAAACATACCGTGCCTTTTTTTTTGATAAATCAGAGTGGGGTCGTGTCTCATCTTAATAAATAACTTATTATCCCTTTGGTTCCTACGAGAGAGCTATAGAACACTGAAGAACATCAAACCCCTCTCGATTCTCTGTTCGACCTCTGATTGAGATGTCGTCAGGTGAATTGGAATCCCAATGATGAGTTTTGAATCCACCTAGAGCCCTTCTTCCTAATTCCTCCTCTCTCATGACATATCTAAGGTTGAACATTTTTTACCTTTTTGTAGATCTACGCTATTCTAGGCTGGTTTAAGGGCCTATGATCAATAGTATTGATGGTGAGACATTGAGGTAGGCGGTTTGTGCATTTCTTTTCCCATATTTGTATTATATATTCTAAAAGTTCTATATACCCACGTTTGGGGTATTCCTTGATTGGTAATTTAACCCTATTATTTACCTTCTATGGTTAAACTAACTAAAAAGTGGTTGTTTCATATGCAAAAAGATATATTTTTTATGGGACACCCCATGGGTGTGTTTTCCTAGTTTGATTATTTATTGTTGTTTTACCTAGGTTGCATAAGAGGCGTACCTTATTTCCATGCCTTGAGTTGTTTAGGATAGAATTTGAATGATTATATGAATTCCCTGAAATATTCTTGGATTGTTATCCATGTAGTGGTTATATAGTACATATGATGTCTTGTTATGATATGTGTTCTATTTTTTCAATAGACCGTGAGAGCCTTGGACCATGAATGCTTTGAGGGTTTCCATGTTTTTTTACAAAGGACCGTGAGAGCCTTGGTGTAGACTTTGAACCAAGAGTATTGACCATGAGAGATACCTAGGAGGTCTTTTATGATTTATTTATGCTATGTTGACCCAGGGGGTATTGACTATGAGAGCTACCTGAAGGTTGTTTATAAGTTATTGATGACATGTTGACCCAGGGGTATTGACCATGAGAGCTACCCAGGTGGTTGTTGTTTAAAGAATATGGGATGTGTTGAACCAAAGGGGTTAGACCATCAGAGATTTCTTAGAGGTTTGTTTATGAATTATTGCATGATTGTGATGAGTCTTCCAAGCCAAAGCACAAGCTTTGACTCGGTCTTACTTGATTGTTTAAATGATCTTCTAAGACATCTATTTTGATAATTACACAGGGGATATAGAGATTAGGATAGATCCCAAGGTTTACATGATTCAACTAATTGAATAATAAATGTTAATGAATGTAATTGAAAACTGTAGGATTGTTTACTTTTGATTACTTCTATGTTTATTACTTTATTTCTGCATATTTCTTGCTATATATATTCACTGGCAGTTAGCCATCGATCTTTTGGTGGTTACCTACTGGGATTCCTCTCACACCCTATATGGGTCATGATTTTGGACCCAAATAGTTTATATTGTTCTAGTTATAAATAAGGGCAAGCACGCTTCTTTATTAGGTACTTGATTGATGTTGAATATGGAGATAATGGGACCAAGATGAGGCTTGTGATGCTATTATATTTTCCTGATTTTCCGTACTTTGGTTTCAGTATTGTATTTTTAGCATTGTGAATTCTTTGGTAGTTTTCTTAGACACATGTGACATTCGTCATTTATATATTCTACATTTGTTTTATTACTATCATTATTCGGATATTTACTTTTGTTGCATGGTACTAATGATTCCACTATTGTTTACTATTTTTTATTCCATTTTATATACACTACAAATGAGGGAATAGTTTTCCCATTATAATACCTTGGCCCTCGCTGATAGACAGCAGCCTCTGACACTTGGGGAAATTCTCTTGAGGTCATGTGACCAACCGGGTACATTGCACCTTTGGTAAACACCTGAAAGTAGGACATTACCTGGATCATGTGTGGATCATCAGTGTTAGAAATATAAAATTTAATCCTACAAAAAAATAATGGTAAAACCTAGATATGATGTCACATTCATCAAGGAAGAAAAAATTCATCATAATTTAATTCTTTAATTTCATAAAATAATTATAAATCATTATATATTGATCATATGTTTTGGTTACATTATTCTCATTTCAAATAATATTGGATTCAATTATATCAGTCATGAAATTTATCTTCTATTTACATTTCAAATTAATCATTGATTATGAAAAACAATTCCATGTTGGGAATGACACTTTCACTCCACCAGGATCCTTTGAAACGTATTTATAAAAACAACGTTCTTAAATATAGTATGTATATAAATCATAATGGGGATTTGATGATATTTGTTGGTTTCAATAAGGATACCACTAATATTATTGATTGAAAAAACCCCAATTAAGGATCTAGGGAATGATATAATGTTTATGTAAAACATGTACGATACCAAAAAAGTGAGATGATCTGAAATAAATAAAATAATTATACAACATTGAGTTTACGATCAATGTACATCCCACTACTTCTTTTGGAATATCAATATAATTTGTATTAATATAATAATATTGGCCTCCCCATAGACTATTCTTTTGTAGGTTTCCTTGATTCATGGGGTATTAGTTCGAATAATGTCACATCCACCTATAGTTGATGCACTAGATTATAGTGGTTTATTTCTATGACTATAATTCATGATCATGATAGATCATATCTACACAATTGTAAAAAACCCTATTTCAATTAACTTATTTACCTAGAGTTTTCATTCGACAATTATCACATTTTAGAAATAACATCTTCCATTAAATCTACATTAATAGATTTAATTTTCCTTTATTTCTTAGTCAACCTATTCTTTTATTTATTATCCATTGATGATATATGAGATAAAAAAATTATTCCTCTATATTGATAGAACATGATACTATATCTTGATATGCTTAAACTATTTTATAGACAAGTTCCCAATATAGGTTATTCTTAAGAACATCAATGAATTAGTCAATATTTCCTTCCATGTTATATGATATACTATATTTCATTACATTATAATATTGTGAATCTAGAAACATATTAAACAATAATTTACACTTTCTTCTTACTTTATGTTGAGGAAAATTATACCTATTTAAACTCATCTATATCGATGAAAATACGTATTGATGAATATATACATAAAATTTACCTAATCAATACATTTTTTTATATTTTTTCTAATGTATTTAGGATCAATGAATTCCATTGATAAAATTATCCCATTAAATAGTAAAAACTCTAAAATAACTTTTCCCCTTAATTATATAAAAAATATATAAAAATATTAGCAAGGGAATGGATCGATTTCAACACAATCAATGGATTAGTTGATCCATTAAATTATGGAGTATTATATCATAAAATGAGATCCATCATGGGTGAATCATGCAATAGAATAATAGGTTTCCCCATTCTGGAATGGTTATTTTTTATAACCTAGGTTTATTTACCAAATATTTAACTACCAATTCATCTATGGATTTATCACAATGAAAATACCTATATTCATTATAGGTTTTGATATTATTTCCCTTTAATTCTCCAAGATTCATATCTTAAAAATGGAAAACACATAATTTTTCCATAAAATAATGAATATTGAGAAATAATAATAAAACGTACAAAAAATATATTAAACATTATTAGGGGTAATTTTAATTATCATGATAGTTGTTTTGTTGTAAGAGCTAGATCCCAAGGTTCCTAAAAACATTATTTCATACCCACTATAATAACACATACACAAGTAACCTAAATCAGTTTTCCATTAAAAATACCATAGTAGAAAATACAATGGATCACAATAAAACGGATTTACCAGTTTAGTATAATTAAGAGAATAGATAGAAACTTTATTTCCATATTATATTGTGTAAATAAAACAAATCATTTAAAACGTTCTTATATCCTTCAATATCATTAAATAATCCATTATCTGTATCCTAGTTAAAATAAATCATAATAAAGGGTGAGATTAGATTCTATTTAAGGGAAAGCATACAAACAAAGTTATAATGATTAAATAAGGAATACACAATATATATATATATATTAGTGTAAAATAAATATATGTTCCATTTAATTAATAACATGTTCTTCAATATATGTCTCTGAATAATATCAATATATTAATAACATGGATGATATTAATTGAAATATTAATGATCAAAATTCATAATGAAATAAATAATGATCACATATCAAGGCGTCATTCCAAAACATCATAAACCTTACCATCAATGCCTTGTGATAATGCATTTCATTGAATGGGTTTGTATGAACTTATTAAAAAACTAATATGGCTATCTGTTTGTCTCCTAATACATTTCAATGCATCATTGGGACTCCTTTATCCATGAAAACCCCATTATTTATATATTTTCAATACATTCCTAATATAATTAGTCAATAATACATTGAATAAAAAATATGACTTCTCAATCAATAAATATTTTTATTGAATCGAGATTACATAACATCAATATTTCTAGAGTAAATGAAATATATTTATTAATAATAATCCTTCAAATAATTCCATATATTGAAATATTATGTGGTTTAAAAAATCAATGTATTAGAAAATATACTGAACATCACAATTTTATAAAAAAACATTGTCATGAATTAGAAAGATAATGCTCATTTAATAATGGATATTGATATGTAATTTTATCAAAATAATGTGAATGATATGAAAATAAGTATCAATATATAAATTAGTAAAGGATGATAGAATACTATCAACTCATTATAAGAGAAGGTTTGAAACAAAGGAAATTTTAAAGAGAAATAAAGAGTAAAATGTAGGTGAAACTGAAAAAGAAAATTCCATAAATATTTTGAAATGTTTTTTAAAAAAATATAAATATAAATCATTTCCAAAATTCCTTTCAACCCTTTGGAAAATTATTCTCATTTATTTTAATATAAATTATAAAAACTCATAGAATAATGGAAAATTATTTTCTATTAAAATGAACATAAGATTTTAGAAGAATATAAATATAAAATGAAGACCATGGAGGTGGGAATATCTTTATATGTCATATATGTTAAAAAAACTCCCTCAATGATTTTTTTTAAAATTTAAAGAATTCATGTTCCAAAAAATATTAAATGAATTTATTTCAACCAATCTAAATAATTTCTTATAGTAAAAAAATTTCTTTTCCAACTGTTTATAAATAAATAAATTTTTTTATGAAATAATTTGAATATTTAGAACATGGAACAAATATATTCTAAACCTAAATGATGAAATAATGTCAGTCTTTCATGAAATAATTCATTCTATCTTTGAGTACCAAATAGAGGAAATGTGGGAAGTAAAAGAGGGAAACACTAGAAATAAACATAAGAGAGAAAATATATAGTGTTTAAGAAGATAAGGAGAATATAATTCATCCAATATAAATTTAAATTTTAAAAATTCCCTAATAAGAGTGAGTTTGTAAAATAAACATTTAAGACTTTAATAACATTTGATTAAAACCCCATAAAATAGGAAAACATAATTGGAACATTAAATTACATTAATAAATATTTTTTCACTATATATTAAGTAAAATTATAAGTATATACACAACATAAAATAAAATATGTCCATAATATAGAATATTATTCAATGGAGTGGAATTGATATTAAAACCATTAACATGGATTTGAGATTCTTCAAGAACATTATATAATCATAAATTAACAATTTAAATATAATAAATTCTTTAATAAGAAATTATTTAAACTATATTACAATTTTTAATATCTTTTTATATTCATTAGATATCAATTCATTGAATATTTCTTACTTATGTCGACCGTATAATGTTTTTTGGTCAATTTCCCCAAAATTACTTAAGTTGATTGACTATGGTAAAAGGTGTTATTAAATAGTTCCAATATACCATGATTTTTTTCTTTTCATGAATATTATATTTGTTCATTAAATTTTATTATTAAACCATCCATGGAAGGTTTTAATAGAATATATAATCACATTATTATGTGGAGGTGTTTGTCCCCATAAACCCATGAGCAACACTATCATTATCCAAAAGATAGTAGAGTAAGACTATTGGTGGGGTATTGTATTTTAATAATCATAATTATGTTATGAACATAATATATATAAATTAATTATTCCTTTGAAGACATTATAGTTAGGTGCTTATGAAAAAACTATGTGCCTCTGTGGAGATGGTAGTCCATACGTACACATGAGCGATGTAATTATTTTCCATGTAATGGAAAAGATATAGAATATGGATATCAAATTGAGATAAAAACATATATTTATTGTTAATAAAATATTTTAATTATGTTAATATGGTTATTGAATATTTTTTAGAAGTACTAAGAAGAGAGGAACTTTAAAAATCTTGGTAAGAATATGCTCTTATTAATTTAATAATTGACTTCGTCTTACACCATAAACCTTATTGAAGATTTATTTTCATGAAACGAAGTCCTCTAGATCAATAAAAATTGATTTTGTAAGGTATTTTTTCAATTTTTGGTCATGTTAAGTGGATCACTAATCTAATATATATGAATGAAAAATCATTCCTTTTATAAGTGATGTGGGTTGAAATATTTTGAATACATGAAATTTATTATATAATATATTTTTTACAAAATTAATGTGGTTATAAATTATCATAGTGTGTAATATAGGAATGTTAAGGTTAAAATATAACCAACCAATGAGATTTTGGATTATTTTTGTCTAATACTAAGAAATTATCACTTTATTGGAACCCTTTTAACTCATTTTATCCTTAACAGAGATGAAAAATATTTAATATGGTTTCACTTAACTAAGATAAACAGTTATGTTGAAATTTTTTCTTTATATAAATTATTAAAATTCAAAGTATAGAATCCAGTTTTCAATATAAAATTTTCAAGTGATAAAAATTATTTTTATTGATGTTATCAAAAGGGAATGAAAAATATTTACACACAAAAAATCATTATTTTAATCATAATAATTATTATATATAAAAAAAATATAATGTATATTTTCATTGGTTTTAATTGATTATTGGTAAATAATAGAGTAATTAGTTTTCTTTAAAACCCAACTAATATCAAAAATATAATTTTGAATACTTTATTATGAGAGAAGAACAAAAAATAGTTTACATTTAAATTAAAATATTAATAAGATTTCAAAATTGATAAATATTGATTTATATGATTATAATTCTAATTTAAATTGAATTAATTTATGATTAAAAATATTCTTTATATAAAAAGGGATTAATAAAATTTCATGTCATTATTATAAAATGATAATTTCATAAAAGTGATAGAATTTGTAAAATATGTATTATTTAATATTCACCCAAAAAACTTATTTCTAAAAAATACCAATATAATCACCCTATGATAATATTGACCGAAAAAACAAAAGTGGAAATAAATTTATAAATTTTAAAATAATATTTAAAAGATTTTAGTGTAAAATAAGACCCTAGAATAAAGAAATATTTATTTTAAAATGGATTATTTGGAATGAAATATTTACATTATATAATTAATGATTAGTTGATGCACGCCTAGATATGGAATTAGTATTAGACTCCATGATACCCAACAATGACACCCCGTGTTATACTTTCTTTACACAAAATATGCCATAGTGTATTATTACCAACTAATATGTATTTATACACATCATTTAATATAATGTACATTTTTTTAATATGATATATTTTGTGTTATTCATATATTCATACTTTCATGGTAAAATCAGAATCCTATATATTCCATTATATGAAATAATCCATGTATAATGGAATATTAAATGTTTTTTTACATATAATGTGTTTTATAATGTTTTTAGGGATTAAAATTAATGTTATCATTGAAGTGATGATGTTTGAATAAGGAAGAGACATATGATTTACACATAGGTTTGGTAACCCCTTATATATGATTTTAGGAAAGGTAATGGGTCCATTGTATATATTGTGTAGTTGAGTACTCCACCATATATATAGTGGAAAATTACTTCCAACCATAGGGTGCGAGTCATTCATTCATCTATGGGATCGGTACTTCCTAGATCCTAACATTTCATGAGTCCACTATACCATATAAAAGGCCTATATCACCTATATGATGGTGTGTAGGTAATCCAAAAGTATGGGTCTATATTTTCCATGAGATAGGTTACAATAATTTTATCTATTAGGGTATGGTTCCCCCAATATTGATCTGAACTACATAATGATACATAGGTACCATTTCATGGTTATAGTGAGGTAGGATGATAATTTGGAGGAATGGATAATTACAGAAATTTCCCACATGGGTTTTAATATCATTTGATAAGTCAAACATGTTTAGTTTTTATCTTAGTACCAAAAATAGTTGGGATTTAAAATTCTTGTTTTATTATACATTATTTACACTATAGATCTCTAGTTTTTCATGTCATGTGATTATTCATAGAGATATGCTGCAAATATTTTTTTATTAAATTTTCAAATTTTCTTATCCATTGAGTATATTTTTATTACTTGGGTTACTTCATATTTTATCTTATGTTTAGGTTAAATATAACTTACTATTTTATCTAACATTGTGTTATTGGCGAGTCCTACTAGGAATGAATATACTCATCCATATATGGGTATTGATCCCTCATGTGTTCTCTATGCATAGATATTTTATATTTTGGAGGTTATGTTGATTTACATATAGCTTTTTGAGATAGGCAATTGGATTATTTTATAGTTCATTGTACATATAATTTCATCGAGCATACTTTTCCCAAGAGTTTGTGTGGTATCATTTTACATTACCATTTCACATATCTATTGTCCCTAGTGATATTATCTTCAATAATTTTATATTCTTAATTTTACCTCTATGAAATTACTATTTTATATTAATTTCATATTAATGTATTGTATATATATCAATTTTCTATAAGCATATTACTGCTGCTATTTTTTTGTGTCTTGTTGATTAATTTATTTTTGTATTAGATATAGGATAAGAAATTTTAAAAGTAGTATACCTTTACATTTCTTATTAATAAACCCTAGCATATTTATAGTGAGATAGGGATTGGAAACTCAAAATAATTCTATCCTATGTGGGGTCCCATTGGGTTATCTCATATCAGAATGATATCAGAGTCATTTTAGTCATCAAGAATGAGTTTGTAGATAGTTTTATTATAATAATTGTTATCGAATTTTTTTAAAATGATGATATGTGGGTCTTTAGTTTAACTATAAAACTAGATAACCATAATTAGTTTTGATGTACTATGTATCCTTTTTATAGGACTCGTCTAAACTTTTACTTAACCCAATACACTAAGGTATTTTTTTTATACATCTATGTTAGAACATACATCATTCATATTTTCATATTCACTTCCAGTGTCATAACACCTATATATTCATTATCCATGTTTTCATACAATATAATAGAGGAATCTACCCTCAGGTAGTAGACACATATTTTGGTATGGTGTTGATGTTCCTATTAGTAAATGAGACACTCACCACATATTAGTTAAGGAAGAATTAATTGATTCAAAAAAATGGGAGTTGTATTTTAACCATTAGTATAGGGTAAATTATCCCCTATATGTGTTTCATATATAATTCCATGTGAATAATTTGGTATTTCCTACTTATCTAAATAAGTCTACATATACATTATATTTGATCGGATTATAATGGCCTCATGGGAATATTAGGGGAACATGTTTCTTGGGGGTATATATGTGGTTAGTATCTAAGATATGTGGTTTCCTATATATTTTAGAAATCCATTGACTTGTTAACAATTATTAAATTTATTATCACCTTATGATGTTCTGATCCTTTTGTTGATGTTCACCCAAAATCATGATAATATTTTCCTACAATAGTGGGAGTTATATGTTTTTTATGAAGATATATTTTGTGATGTCTAGAGTGGTTGTGATTTGAGGTAACTAGATTGTCTTCAACATACTATTACCATGACTAAGATCGTGTTGATTTTTACTAATGGACTTATATTTAGACATGATTTTGAGTGGATTTATCTAAATTTGACATGTTGTGTGAGGTATTCATAGTGGGATTTAGGATTATGTTATGGCTATGGAATTCACCTCCAATGCTAGGGATATTGAGAAATAATTTTTAAATTAAATTTTATTTATAATAAGGGGAAAATTTCTTACAACATGCCTATAATTATGGGTAGATATCCACTATAATTTCATCTGCAGACCCACTCATTAAATATGTTATTGATATAAATGGAGTTAAAACTATTATTTATAAATCTTTTTATAAATACTATTTAGTTGGAAGGATGATGGTGAAGTGGTTTGAGATATGTGACTCATTGATCCACCTCTATCAACACATCAATGTAATTATCATCACACATTGTGTATTGATATTCAAGATATTTTGGAAAACGTAAAATAGGTGGCCATAAGAATGGAATATCAATAAGATTCAAGGTATGATATTTGTCTTATAAATCGATACTCATACTCATCAATTCCAATGAGATTGGTTCCATTATTTTGGTATTATTAATCGGGATTTGGGAATTCAAGTGGGGTCATATTCATATGACACCGGATAAAGAATACTATTATTTATAGTCATTTATTTGAAAAAATTAGTTTATTATATGATATTTTTCAAAAGTGAAATTGATTCAATTATAGGATTTATTCTTTTTATAAATATGTCTTATTCAAGTATCATTGGTTTGAATATGATAGTTCATGATTGTCTTTAATTAATTTTAATTTAAGAATATTTTATATATCTCTCCTTTAATAATTATTTGGACCCTTACAAAAATCATTACCTGGTTTACCTTACTGATAAAATGAACTATTTCTTTATCCCATGGTAGAATTGATTCCTCTTACTATTTATTGGCTATTTTGAACAGGCTTAAGGAGTTAATGAGTTAGTTAATAGAACTATTAAAGAAATTATTTTTTATTTGTGAGACCATTATGACATTTGTAATGGATCAAAAGGGTTCTTGGAAGTCAATAATTTTTCTTTTTCATGTCATATGTTTCTTTTTGGGGTTGATATTTCATGGGATGAATTAGGAACTAATCTGTAATTATTAAAATCCAAGTGGTTTTATTTTGAGTAATGAAACATTCTATGTTATTTGATTACTGATCATTTTATGTGGTAATTATTTATTCCACCCCCATTAGAGATAATACAAAATATGAGATTCTTAGGGTATTATAGTTTAGATTTGAGATCACTATCCACGTAGTGATCTTTAAATATGTGGGTGTTATATGAGAGAAGTTATCAGAACCCTCCCTAACATGAACCCATATTGGGTAATTAGTGAGGATAAGTGTACCCCATAAAGATTTCTTCGAATAATATCCATAATGTAGCCTAGAACTGAGGGTAAAAACATTTATATCAGAAAATATTTCTACATATATCCTATAAACATAACAAAAAACACACCAATCAACACCATAATATAAAATAACCCAAAAAATTATAATAATTAAAATTTAATGATATCTCAAAGAAATATAAGCATCAAAATAATAATACAGAATTAAATACTTATAAAGAAACTCTACATCATTCCAAATATCCAAGATAGTACAATAAATCATGGTCATCAAAATTTCCTTGGTTTCTTGAAAAAGAATTTATATATATATGGGTGTGCATAACATTAATACTCAATAAGATCATAACTGAGACCTCTCATAATAATGTTATAGATTAATACTAATGATTCAAGCATTATTTAATATAAACTAAAAACACATATGATAACATATATTACTTATCCTCAAAAACATTCTTCCACTAAGTAACACATCTTTGTATAATAATGTAATATCATGAAAATTGAATAGTGGTTAACCCAAAACAACTTCCCCATTGGGTTTTTAGTCTCATTCCCAAACATAAAACATCATGTTATCCTAATCCCTTTCAAAACCATGCTAATACACATTATAAAATTTCTACCACATCTGATGTGTTTCAGTTCACAAACCCGAAAAGCCTAACCCCATACAGGGTTCAACATCTTATGTTTTCATCAGTCTATAAATACCATAACAACAACCTCTATTTCATTTTTTATATCCAAGTGTTAACTACACATCAAAACCTCATAACATATCCATATCAAAAGGTAATATCGAACATGAATGAAATCAACATCATGCCATCCTCCAATAGTGTGTAACCCCCACTATATTGCAAATACACACATATATATAACCATTAAATTAAACCACATATTGATTTAATAGAGGGTAAGAGGATTTGGAAATATATTTATCCCTTGAAAAACCAATAATTTTAGGTAAAACATCTATAACAAAATAAATTTGAGTGTTTGTATGGTTATATGAATCAGATGGTGCGTGTAAGAAATCACTAGAAAATATAAGTTTAATATGCCACACAAAATCCCAAAATAGTATGTTTTTACCAAACAAAACCTACCATATCCCATAAACATCACCACATAAATATATCGATACTCTGTGACTTCTTCCAAATATAACACCTATTCCGAATCCAAATACTTCCATGTATAACTTCCTAGAAATCGAAAATATTTAACCCAATTAAATTTTCCCCATTACCAATAACATTACATAAAATATGTTGTTAAATTTCATATTTAAAAAAATAATTCCACTTATCAAGCACATTATTTTCAATCCATCACATATAAATTTTTTTCTTCATTAATTCATTTACATTAATGATTTAATTCAACTCTAGTGGTACCCAATTCTGCATTCATCATTTCTAGTTATATTTCACTATTTCCAAGAAACTAAAAACCAATCCAACCTATTACAATAATTACATAATTACCTAGAGGCCTATACATTACCTCCTACAAAATATGTTAAGGAAACCATTTCTTCACAAAAATATACATATCTACACCCATATCACACCATGTCACCCATTTAAATTTCTAAAGTTCCTGCTTCCGAAATGCTACCAACATCCCAAACAACACAAAATAAAAACCATCACTACCATTTCCAACTAAAAATAAAAAATATTCCCCTAATTTTACATGAAAAACCATCCATAAAAAATTCCAAACCAAGAACATAAAATCCTAACAATCATTAAACAATAAATTTCAGCAACAACCACCACAAAAATTCCACATTATTTTTTACATAGTTTTTTAACAATAAAAAATTAAGGAATAAATTTAAAGGAAAATATTTAAGTGTTTATCCTTGAATTAATTTTTATTAAAATATAAAAATATAAAAAATTTCCCAAAATAATAAATAAATATAATGATTTCCATCAATGACCATGAACATGTGTCAAGCACATGTAAAAATATTATGGACACAGGTAAACTGATATGAAAAACCACATTCACAACAATTTATTTAATTTTGGATCATTATATTCATTTGGAATGTATATACCATCCACCCAATGATTTAAAAATAATTATAACTCTACATTATATAGAAAAATAAAAATGTTATTCAATCCCCTTCCTTAACCAGATCATTACAAATATAGTTTATGTGAAACAAAAGGAAGAGTTTACTAAACTACTAAAAATATATGAGAGAAACCCAAAAAACATATATAAATAATTCCCCATCAAAATATTAACATAAAACTACACCAAACATTCCACTTCCATTTTTTCAACCTTCTCCATATAAGGAAGAAGTAATAATCTGAGAAGATAGGATGATAAAAACACCATGGATAAATATAAATTGATCTCTCAAAACCAAGGATAATAGATAAGAAACAGAATTTAAAGATAAACCAAAAAAGACCCCCAAATATCTCCAAAATTTCAAGGGAATAAAATATGTAAAAATTCAATTTTTAGGGACAATCAAATATATACCAAAGGTAGAAAAACATAAGACCACATCCAATGGGTGATTCCTATGTACTGATGGTCTTCAGTCAAATGAATCCCAGAAATCAGTCCATGGTCAACAACTAGATATATTAAAAAATTTTAGGGTAGATAATTCAATTATTTTGTCCACATTGTAGAATAATGAATTTGAAACCCAACCATAGTGCAATAAAAGCACAATGATATATTTTATCCAACAATGAAATCTCCCTCCATATTAGTCTCCCCAAGCCCCACACTGCAACATTAAGGACCATACTAAAAGTAGTATATCATAAATAAATTAAATACCCTTACTAGGAATATGCCACAACCAAATGACCATGGTACAAAGACCTTGAAAAAGGTCATCCAGATGAAATAATTATCCCAAGGCTATATGCCACAACCACCATCACTAAAACAAGTCCATACCTTCCTATTAACCTATCTAGATAGAGCCCATCAAAATGGAATATAAAATAAACTCCCAACTAAAAAAACATCTTAAACTCTTCCATTCCTCCTTTAACCCCCCCCCAATACACACATCTCCAACATTTTTTCTAAGGATGACTAACTCCCCAACCCAATTCCAGAAAAAGTGTGATCGATGATGTTTCTAATACAATTCCATAAACAAGGTTATTCTACTAAAATAGTAGATGTTGTTTTAATAATTAAACTCAACCAAGGGGAAGCGCATAACCCATATCCACCAAAATAAATAACATTTTCCCATTTTATATCCTCTAATATATATATAGTCTATACATTCTACTCAACCATATAAGGATAGAATGGTTTAAATAAATTAAACTAAGAACCAAAATCATATTTAAGACCTCCCCAAAATATTTTGGTAAAATTAGGTTCCTAATCAGAGATTATGGCCCTCAGTATGCTCTAATTACATAGCACCTCATCCACAGATATTCTCAATGAAACCACCACAACATTAAATTACTGAATTTTGAAGAAGTGTCATAACTTCTTCAACCAACCCAAAATATCTTATATAATGTAATGCTTAAGAAATTCTATATATATTTTAATTATATGAAATTTTCTACAAGACCTCGAAATCTGACGGCACGTAATTATGAGGCCCGGAGTGCCCGGAATTATCCGTAGAAAAATGTTAAGCCTTAAATAGCACGAGTGAGTAGTTTTACTTAAAAAGTGGAATAACTCTAAAACGGGTGCCTAGATCAGATATATGATGGCATCGTTGCTTTTAGGATAGTGGGTTTACCATAGGTCTGAATTAAATTTAGTTATAATAGGCCTCCAATGAGAAAACCTGAAAATGGAATAACCTTAAATAAAATAACTAAACAAAATTATTTATTTTTCAAATTCTTATAACTTAAGAACAGTGACTCGGATTAAAATATGAGAACACCACTGAACTCGTGAGGGTATTCCTTCCTTAGGCAGATACTAACATTGGCTGGAGTGGTCCACCAGTTGAAGTTAGTTTTTGGCCGTAAATAAAATAATTCAATAACCATTATTTTATTTTGAAATCCATAACTTCTAAAAGGCAATGGATTGAAAATACAAGAGTATGGTTGAGCTCATGAGGGCACGTTCCCCTTAAGGTGTAGCCTAACCTCAATCGGCGCGGGTCTAGGGTGACTGTTAATAATTTTTTTAAGTTTTTAAAGGTATGTTTAGTAAATGTGTGGGTGGAGGATTCTATCATTTGGACCAGTACTTGGATTAAAAATCCAAGGGCACCGTTGAATTATCGGTGTCTGGATTTGATTACGGGAAGCATAACTTTGACTGGAAAGGGTTAGATGAAAAATTTATTTTTTGGACTTTACATAAAAATAATAAAATATCTCAACAAGTTATTTTATTCTTTCTTGTAACTATTGAGCGGTGGTGGTGGGACCATTGGGTTGTCAGACCATTAAATGGACGGTTACACTTGGTTGTGTAACCGCACCATTGGGAGAATTAATAGGTTAATTATTTTAATTCATTAATAAAATTCATTATTTTTGTTGTGTGTTGATCCTCTCATTCATCTATTTAAACGAATCTCTTGCATGGGTTTTTGGAACTCAATAGAGGAACCTCAGATGAAGTGTCGCGACGTCATCCACCAACCTAGAACGAGGCTTCGATGATCGTTGGAGGATTCAATGATGAGAACCAAAGGATTTGAACATTCTCCTTCATCTGAAACACATTCGAATGTGGACACTCCTTCCTCATCTATATCGGCTACCAAAGAACTTGAGGTAGGGAGTTATATTCTTGATTTCTCCCCTTTACTCTATTCTTGAATACTTTGAAGAACATGGATCAATTGTCCAACTTTTGGTCCATGGTTCATTCTTTAATGCAGGAGGATATTGAGGGGTTTCCTTTATCAGAATTTTTATAATTAAAGTATACTTCCCATAATGTTATTCTAAAATGGATGGCGCGGGCCAAACGAAAAAGGCCCAGACCCTCCGCCGAACTCAGTTATGGTGGTGTTCTTTGTGGACAACCCGAAGATTTGGAAGCAAAGTAGGACCAAGGGCTATGTAGCAAAAGCACTATCCGTGGAGGGATTTAGTCACAGAAGAGAATAAAATAGGACCACATAAGCTTCAACATTGTCATGTGGAGGCTTTACCTGTATGGTGACACCGGCGACTGAGGGAGGCGGCGTCCGACACCCGTAGGCCGCGAAGCAATAGTAGTGCCCGAAGGCACTATGCCAGAATAGGGGGGGAGTTCGGCCTTCTCCGGTCATGTTGAAGCAAGGGGGAATGCCATAGTGGAAGGATGTGGATTCGATCCGTGGTGTAAGGTCACAAAATCAAGCCGCAGTGGAGGGAGGACACGCGCACACGGGTCCGTTGCGGGCTGGTCCGCGTGGACCCACAAGGGGAGTGCAGCACCATCCGTCACCGATGTTGAGGCGTGTTGTGCACAATAGTGGCACATAATGGAAGAAGGTTGAGGCCTCTAGCCATAGGTCAGGGCGAACCTGCGGTCCAAGAATTTCATGCGTGACTGGTCCAACGGCACCGGTCGGTAGAGGCGGTGCCTACCAGCACTGCTACCTTGAAAGCCCGAATGGATTTGGCCATTTAAGAGGGGATCATTCCACCCCAGGATCATCAAATGGGCCTTGAAATTCTGTGTCCAGGTGGGCCATGCCCAGCCATGGGGGACGGGCCGAACCTGCGGCGAGTGAGCTGAGACCGCGACCCCGCAGGCTGGTCTAGGCCCATCCAAACCAGGCGGAGCTAAGCCCCTTCGGGCCGGGCCTAGTGGGCCGGGTTGGGTCGGTCTGATAGGGTCAGACCAGACCCTGACCCCTTTTAAGCCCAGTTACCCTTAAATTGGCATATCTCATAAACTGAATGTTTTTTTGACGAATCGTCTAAGGCACCATAACTCTTAGGATGAGAAAGTCTTTTTGAGATAATCTATGAGAGATTTGGAGAAATTTGGAGTTTTTATGGGTTGGATTGTATCTGAATCCAGTTAGGCCATCGATACTAAAATGATTATAACATACATACCGAGCGTTCGATTGAGGCACTGTCTATTTCTTTGGAACCCTTATTACATGGTGGATCATTGGGATACTTCTTAGGTTTTAGTGGACGTTGTGGTACGACCGATGGCTTGAGGAGTGGATCTTCTTGGATTCATGCGTGCTGGGTATGTGAATCTAGTGGCTAGTTGGGATGTGAAGAATGAAGTGTGATCTTGTGTGGATCAGTACCGAGCGATCCTCAGTGGATCAACACCGAGATATCTTGTCTGGATCATCACTGGGCGATCCATTGTGGATCAGCACTGCGCGATCCTGTGTGGATTAACACCGCGCAATCCTCTTTGGATCAGCATCGAGCGATCCTATGTGGATCGGCACCAAGCGATCCTATTTGGAATAGAACCTAGCAACCCTGTGTGGATTTGAAATAGAGCCTCTCCAAAAATTAAGATGATCTGGCTTTATGGATAATCATTTGTACTTCTGTAGTAAAATTATACATAGTGTGAGCTATCTTTTTCTTTGTGCTTTGTGATTGAGATCATGATTTTTAGATTTTCATTTTTGGAATTATGAGAGACCATCGGGGGTCTCGGGGTCCCTAATGATTATTGTTATACTCACCCCTATATGTCCTTTTCCTGGAACTTGTTTTGTCTTATCCAGAATACGGACATCTAGGCTGAGTCATGAGGAGTTAGAGCTTAACAGTGCTCAGAGGTGATTGACAGACGTTGTACGGAGGTGATCGGTATATGTGAAGAGCTACGATGATGAGCTATACCTACCCTTCAAGTAGGGTCCTTGGCGGACATCCTCAAGAGCAATTCTACTATTTTATGTACTTCCATTTTAGTTTTTCTTATATTCTGGCCCCTTTACTTTTAGTACTCACTTTTACAGTTATTGGTGGTTTTTAGTTGTGGTTGTACCTTTTTCATCCATTGTGGTACTTGTGTGTATTGTGACATGTCTGTGTGTGTACAGATTTTTGAGGCAATGGCTTCTCTTTTTATGGATATGGCTTTCTAGTGGCAGTCACCAACCCCTGGCCTATGGATGTCTGTCTTGGGGTAGTCACATCATGTGCCCTGGGGGACAGGTCATGACAAAGTGGTATCAGAGGGGGTCATTTCTACCAGAAGAACTAAGATTTTATGTTTTCGATGGAGCAATAGTGTTAAGTGTATTGACATTGGATTTCATTCTAGGGAGTCCAGTGTTGGTGTAGTGGCTGACGTATCCAAACACCAGGACCCTGAATTTTGTTTTCTGACTCGGTACACGAAAACAATGACTATGTGTGTTTTTGAATATTTTTTATTTTTATCTTTTTTGATTCAGCTCACCAGGTATAACTTATTGAATGTGGTTCATCTTGATTTTCTTTCAAGATTCCCCCACGCAGACAATGAGCCAGGATTACAATGTGTGACGTTGAGGATGGTCCACAGTGTGACAAGGCTTTAGTAGAAGGATTTTTTCCAGATATGGTACCTTCGGGAGGCGTCCCAGCAATACCAAAGATCGTTGGTCTACAATTACTACTGGAGCTACTAGTAGATGAAATATATAGGCTATGTTACTTACAAGAGTTTCAGTGACAGATACCCCTCACTTTTTGAGGCGAGCCCAACATACAGTCGGTTAAGTACTATCTTGATATGGTGACCGAGTTTCCATCTAGAAAGGGCACCATTAGATCAGATGGAGGTACAGGCAGTGAGCATTCTATGTGGCTCAGAAGGGTGATGACAGGGTTTATATTACCCCTATCTGACAATGAGGTGACTTTTTCTGTGGAAATTGAATGAGAACCTTCCTTATAGAAGGGGGTTTCTTACTATTAAAATATAATGGGTTTTTGTTCCCAAGATATTCTATAGTTTTGACAGGACGAAATGTCACTAATTAATTATGCGTCAAGGTGTACCGACTATTCTAGGAACTCAATGAATATGATATGTCTAGTGATTCAGGTCTTGGACCTCTAAGCGAGATGTGTTTATGGAAATCTGAGCCATCACTTTTCCTCTGTGCATTCCTACTTATTTTAGGGTGCTAGAGAGGTCCTTTTGTGGTTGAATGTTATTCGGATGAGTAGATACAACCAATAAATGTCAGCAGTGGGAATGAATGAAAATGATGTCAGTCTCAGAGACTTGGATGTGTAAAATGTTTCAGTAGGAGGAAGGGATGTGGATAGATTAATCTGTAGGGAAGTAGACATGGAAGAGAAGCTAGGAACAGTAGTAGGTTGTATACATTTCAACATGTTACAACCACCACATCAATGTGATCCCCACTAGGATCAGGGACCTGGAGGACAAGAGAAGGAGCATGCAGTCAAGGAGTTTGACCTAAGGGCTCCAATGAATGATTCAAGGTATGGTATGTGTCTACTATTAGCTTTCTCATTAATAGACATAGGTACTAATCATTCCTTATCATCACGAATCTTGATCAAGACCTAGAGTTTTTGGTTAAACCGTTGACTTGACCCTTACGTCTGGAGATATGTATGGGAGGAGTCTTGATAAACACACTTATTTCGATGGTGTGATCTGACCCTTGAGGTGATAGTTTAATTCTGAGCTTCTTCGTGGAAGTTTCAAGGCCTTACAACATTAGTTTGGGTATGTACTGTTCATCCATCGTTAATTATTAGATTTTCTGTTTTAGTAAAATAGTATGTGGGATCTCTACAACGTTGGAATGAGGTTTTCCTTTGTTGGAGAAAAAGGAAACCTAGGTAGCAAGGAATAAACTCATGCATAGGAGGTTCCAAATGATCACTCTTGATTCAGATAGCCTTACCCTCGTGGCAGCTAGCGTTTTCAGTTTTCAGTTCCCAACAGTAGTGGCAGATTATGAGAATATCCTTTCTAAAGATGATTCCATGAATACCACCCCATAGGGAGAGGGACTTCTGTATTGTCTTGTACCCAGGGACGACACAGATATCTATAGTTTCATATCAGATGGCTACCATGATGCTCTGGGAACTGAGAGTTTAGTTGGGAGACTTTTAGAGGAAGGGATTAGTAAGACAAAGTGCTTGAGGTTTTGTGTGGATTACTGTCACATTAACCAAGTGGCTGTGGAGAATGAGTATCCACTACCAAAGCATCTATGGCACACTAATAAGTTAAAAGGGAATGAATTTCGCATGGATGGAAAGGTTCCCATAGGCTTTTCAGTAGTTGAGGCAACGACATTGGTTGGAGTTCCACCATGACTATGACTTCGAGAAATTATATACTTCGGGGAAGGGGGATGTGGTGGCCGATGCACTCAGCATGAGGTCTGTTCTGCAGTTTCTGAGTGAAGTGACAGAGACGTTATCCGCGTTACTGATATCCATCATGGATAGTGATGGAGCATCCCAACTCGAATATATGATTGTCACTCCCACACTCCTTCTACAAGTTCAGGAGGCACCACTTGGGGATGTGGACTGCGAGACCAGATGTGCTCACATATCCTGAAGAAATTCTCCAGAAGGATTTTATGAAGGTGGGGAGAATGTCATCCTTATCATAGGACGCACCATGGTACCAGCGGTGCTACGATAGGAGGTTTTTAGGGAGTTCCACACATCCCCTTTGGCGGTACATCCAGGTGTGGCAAAGATGTACCAGGACCCCTTATGTTAGTACTAGTGTCCAGGGATGAAGGAATTCATGGAAGAGTTCGTATCACGATGCCTCTATGTTAACAAGTAAAGGCCGAACATCAAGTATCAACAAGATTATCTCATCCACTCGAGGTGGCATAATGGAAGTGGGATGGTGTCTCCATGGACTTTGTGATTGGGATACCATGTTTGTCTAAGGGCCACGACTCCATCTGGGTGATCATAGAACGACTCACCCAGTTGGCCCACTTCTAACCCATCTGAGAGCTGGGATCAGAAGAGGGCTTGGGACCTCTCTATATACAAGAGATTTTACGATGTCATGGTGTTCCATCGACGATTGTCTAGGATCGCAATGCTCATTTTACATCCCGCTTGTGGAAGGTATTGCCGGATGTGTTCGAGACCCAGATACATTTGAGCACCTCTTTTCACCCTCAGACAGATGGTTAGATAGGTCAGACCATACAGACACTCGAGGAAATTCTTCGTGTTTGTGTCCTTGATTTTTGATGTAGTTGGGAGGACCACCTGCCACTTTTGGAGTTCACAAACAATAATAGTTATCGATCCACCATCGGCATGGATCCATTTGAGGACCTATATGGGAGACCATGCAGATCACCTCTAAGCTGGGTAGACCTAGGTGAGTCAGCACTTATGGGTCCAAAGTTGGTACAGACAACCTCATAGAAGATGAAGATCATCATGGAGTGGATGAAGACTGCACAAAGCTGGGAGAATTCTAATACTGTCAGGAGACGGAGACCCTTGGAGTTTGAGTAGGGAGACCATGTCTTCCTTCGGGTCTCACCTCGACAATGATTACAGAGGATTGGCCTCTACGACCAGCTATCTCCGAGGTTTATTTGACCTTTCCAGATCCTCAGTAGAGTAGGCGAGGTAACATACATCTAGATCTTCCCCCACAGAAGCACTGAGTTCATAATTGTTTCCAAGTGTCGCAGTTGAGGAGGTACGTGCATGATCCATGGCACGTTATCAACTGGGGCGAGCTGGAAATCGACGATGGGGTGACATTTGCAGAGTTCCCAGTTGAGATAGAGGATTCACAATAGCAGGCCCGTCATGGGCGGTTGATTCCTCTTGTGTGAGTTTGTTGGATGCATGGGAATCTCCAGGAGAGGACATGGGAGCGGGAGGATTAGAAACAAGCTCAGTACCCCCAATTGTTTAAATTGCCTTTTTTGGCTTTCGGGGATACAAATCTATATGGTGTGGAAAATGTAATGATATATGAATTTCATATAATTTCATTTAATTATATGGAATTTTTAAAAGACCGTGAAATCTAACGGCATGTAATTTCAAGCCCTGGAGTGCGTGGAATGTCCCGTCGAAAAATGTTAAGATTTAAATTGCAGGTGTGATTTTTTTTCTGGAAAAAGTGGAATAAATCTTAAACGGGTGCCTAGATCAGAAATTTGAGGGGACTGTTGCGTTTAGGATGGCAGGTTTACCCTAGGCGTGACTTAAATTTTGTCATCACAGACCTCCAGTGAGAAAACCAAAAAATGGAATAACTACAAATAAAATAATTAAGGAAAATTATTTCATTTTTCAAATACTTATAACTCACGAACGGTGACTCGAATAAAAAATCTGAGACCACCGCTGAACTCATGAGGGTATAGCTTCCTTGGGGAGATACTAACATTGGCCAGCATGGGAAACGAGTGTAAGTTAGTTTCTAGCCATAAATAAAATAATTCGGTAACAATTATTTTATTTTAAAATCATTAACTTCAAAATGGTAACTCGGATTGAAAATACGAGAGTACCGTTTTGCTCGTGAGGTCGTGTTCCCCTTAATGAATAGCCTAACCTTGACCGGCGCGTGTCAAGGGTGACTGTTACTAATTTTTTGAAATTTTTTTAAAGTGTGTTTAGTAAATTTATGGGCAGCGATTTCTATCTTTTGGACATGTACATGGATTAATAATCTTAGGGCACCCTTGAAGTATCAGCACCAGGATTTTCTTAAGGGAAGAATGACTTCGTCCGACAAGGGTTAGACAAAAAAGTTAATTTTTGGACATTACAAAAAAAATATCTCAACAAGTTATTTTATTCTTTATTGTAAATATTTGGCAGTGGTGGCATGACCACTAGGTTTTGAACCCATTATAGGGCCAGTTACACTTGGTTGTGTAACCTCACCGTTGAGAGAATTAATAGGTTCATTAATTTAATTCATTGATATTCCTCTTTAGATGTGTGGTGTGTTGATCCTCTCTTATGTCAATTTAAACGAAGCTCGGGCAAGGGTTTTTGGAACTCAAGAGAAGAACCTATGACGAAGTTTTGCAGCACCTTCCTCCAACCTAGAATGAGTCTTTGACGACCATTGGTGGATTCGATGATGAGCAGCATAGGATGTGAACCTTCTACTTCATTTACAACACCTTCGAACGTGGACACTCCTTCCTCATATGCAGCGGCTACCAATGTACTCGAGGTAGGGGGTAATATGCTTGATTTCTCCCCTTTAACTCGTTCTTGAATATTATGAAGAGCACAGATCAATCATCCAACACGTTGATCCATGTTTTGTTCTTTAATGCGGGAGGATATTGCAACATTTTCATTATGGGATTTTTTATAATTATTATATCCTTAACAGGTTGTTATTCTAACTCAGAGGGCACATGCCAAACTAACAAGGCTTGGAACCTCAACTGAACTCAGTTATGGAGGTATTCTTTGTGGACAACCAGAAGATTTGGCGGCACAGTGGAACCAAGGGCCACGCAGTGCAGGCACCATCCCGGGAGGGTCATAGTCACTAACGAGAATAAAAGCGAACCAGTGGAGCTTCACAGGTCGCCCGTGGAGGCGTCGCCAACATTGAAGCACCAGTGACTGAGGGAGGCGTCGGTCGGCACCCACAGGCCATGAATTAACAACGGCGCCCGAAGGCGCCGGACATATAAGGGGGGCAGCCGGCCTCCGTCGGCCGCGTTGAAGTAAGGGGGAGCATCGTGGAGTAACGTTTTTGTGGAAGGTCATGGATCCAAGCCCTGTTGGAAGGCCACAGCTTTGACCCGTAGTGGAAGGCCACAGCTTCGAGCTGTGGAGCAAGGCTGCGGCATCGAGCTGCGGTGGAGGGTGGACCCATGCTCGCGGGTCTGCTATTGGTCGGTCCACACGGAATGGTTATGGGAGTGTGTCACGATTCGACACTGATATTGATCCAGGAGGCGCACTATGGTGGTGTTCTATGTTGGAACGATGCGGAGGAAGGCCACAACATCTAGCTGTGGTTGTTGGCGAACCCACAGTCCTCGTATCCCGCGCGTGACTGCTCCAGTGAGACCAGCCGGGAAAGGCGGAGCCAACTAGCACCACTTCCTTGAAGGCCCAAATGGATCTAGACATTCAGGAGGGTATCATATCACTTGTTCTTGGCTAGTGGGGTGAACTATTCTGTAGCCCGGCAGGCCGCACCCAGCTGGGTGGGAAGGGTCGTACCCGCAGCCCAGCGGGCCAAGCCTACGGTGAGCTAGTCGTGCCTATGGCCAGCTGGCCGAGCCTGTGGCTTGTGGTCTGATCCCATGACCCAGTAGACCAGACGAGTCCCATATAAACATGGTCTAGCTGATCCCCTTCGGGACGGGCCAGGTTAAGTTGGACCGGACCCGAACCCGTTTTTAGCCGAGTTACCCTTAAATGGGCATATCTCCTAAACCGAACGTCTGTTTGACGAACCGTCTGTGGCACCGAAACCCTTAGTACATGGTGGTCCTTTTAAGATACTCCATGAGATATTTATAGAAAGTTGGAGTTCGGTCGGGTTGGAACATACCCGAATCCAACCAGGCCCTCGACACTAAAATGCCCATAACTTACAGAACATGCATCTGATTGACGCGACGATTGATGGTTTGGAACCCCTATGACATGGAGTATCAACAGGTTATTTCTTTATGGTTTTTCATCATAGTTGAGGTATGATAAATGGATTTAGGAGCAGATATTCCCAAATTCAAGTGTGTTGTGTATGTGAATCTAGTGGATGGTTGTGACGTGAATAATGAATAGTAATCATGTGTCGATCAGCACCAAGACATCGAGTGTGAATCAGCTCTGAGTCATCCTATGTGGATCAACACCGAGTGATACAATGTGGATAAGCACCAAGATATCCTATGTGGATCAGTGCTGATAGATCCTATGTGGATCAACACCTAGCGATCCTATGTGGATCAGCACTAAACCAGCCTCCGTGGATCAATACCTAGTGACCCTGTTTGGATCGAAAACAGACCCCCTTAGCAGAATAAGATTATCTAGCTTTACGAATAATCATCTATACTTTTTTACTTAAGTTATACCTGGTGTGGGTTGTATTTTTCATTTTTTCTTTGTTATTGATATCATGCTTTGTGGATTTTCTTTTGTGGAATTATGGGAGGCCATAAGGGGTCTCAGGTTCCCTACTGATTATTGTTATACTCACTCGTTAACGGGATTTTCCCACACCTTGTTGTGTATTGTGCAGAGGACGGACAACTAGATTATGTCTTGAGGAGTTAGGGCTTGACGCTGCTCGAAGGTTATTGACAGACGGTGTACGAAGGTGACTTGTAGACGCGGAGAGTTGCGGTGATGAGATGTACCAACCCTTTATGTAGGGACCGTGGTGGACATCCTCATGAGCTATTTTCCCATTTTTCTATACTTTCATTTCATTTTGTCCTGTATTCTAGCCCCTTTACGTTCAAAACTAACTTTTACATTCAGTGGTGGTTTTTAGTTGTGGTTTACCTTTCTTCTTCTATTGTGTTACTTATGTGCAGTGTTCCCTGTCTGTGTGTGTACACGTTTTTGAGTAAATTCCTTCCCTTTTAGGGATATGCCTTTCCGATGGTATTCTCCAACCCCTGGCCTATGAAAGGTGGGATTAGGGTAGTCACGGAACGGGCCCCATGGGGATGTGTTGTGAAAAAAGTGTTATCATAGGGGGTCAGTTCTACCAGAAGAACTAATAGTCTATGTTTTCAATGGAGCAATAGTGTTATGTGTATTGAGTTCGGATTTCAGTCCAGGGAGTCTAATGTTGGTGCGGCGGATGATGTATCCATACACCAGGACCCAGATTTCTATTTTCCTACTTGGTACACTAAAACACGGATTGTGTGTGTTTTCAAATGTTTTTCGTTTTATCTCTTTTGAGACAGCTCACCAGGTATTAATTATTGACTGTGGTTCATCAGTATTCTCTTTCAAGATGCTACCATGCTAGAATCCATCAAGGATTCCAATGCATGACCATGAGGATGGTCCACAGTGTGATGAGGCTTCAATACAATGATTTTTTTCGAGATGGTACCTTCAGGTGGTGTCCCAATGACACCATTTCTTGTTGGTCAGCAGTTACTACAAGCGCTACTGGTATCAGACACATATAGGATCAATTCCTTATAAATGATTCAGTGATAGATACCCCTCATATTTTGAGGTGAGGCTAACTCATATGCAGTTAAGTACTAGATTGATATGGTGGTCGAGTTTCCATCTAGCTAGGAAACCATTATATTATATAGTGGTCCTGGCAGTGAGCAATCTATGTGTCTTAGCAGGGCGATGGTAGGCTTTAGATTACCCCTATCTGATGATGAGGTGACTTTTTCTGTGGATAGAGCTTGAGAACCATACTCATAGAAGAGGGTATCATTCCATTAAAATATAAGGGGTTTGTGTTCCCAATATCTTCTACAGTTTTGATAGTAATACATGTCTTTAATATAGTATTCGTCAACATGTACCGACTATTCTAGGAACTCGATGAATATGATACGACCAGTGCTTCAGGGGTTGGACCTCTGAGCGAGTTATGTTTAGGGACATCCGAGCCAAAACTATTCTTCTGTACATTCCTACTTATGTTAGGGTGATATAGAGATCCTTTTGTGGTTGAAATTTCATTGGATATGTAGATAAAGCCTATAAATGTCAGGAATGGGAAAGAAGGAAAAAAATATCGATCTTAGAGACTTGGACATGTAAAATGTTTTGGGAGGAGGAATTGATTGGGATAGAGGAATCTAAAGGGATGTATATGTGGAGGAGTAATTAAGAGAGCAGTAGGAGGTGGTATACGTTTTGACATGTTACAACCACTACCCCAATGTGATCCCCACCAGGCTCAGGGAGCTGGAGGATAAGGGAAGGAGCGTGAGGTCAAGGAGTGTGACCCAAGGGATCCAGGAATGATTTGAGGAATGGTATGTGTCTACTATTAGCTATTATATTAATAGAGATAGTTACTAAACATTCCTTCTCATCACGAATCTTGTTCAAGATCTAGAGTTTCTGGTTAAACCATTGAATTGAACTTTATGTCTGGTGATACCTATTGGAGGAGACTCGATAATCACACATATGCTGAAGGTGTTATCTAACCCTTAAGGAAATATTTTCGGTTGGAACCTCTTGGTCGCATCATCGAGGCCTTATGAAATTAGTTTGGGTATGGACTGGTCATTCACAGTTCATGCTCAGATTAACTATTTTAGGAAAAAAGTATGTGGTATATCTACATCGTTGGAATGAGGTTTTCCTTGGTTGGCGAAAAATGAATCTTTGGAAGAAAAGAATAAATTCATGCGTAGGATGGTGGAACCGATGACTCTGGATTCTTCCAACCATACCCTCCTCGAAGCATGATTTTTGAGTTTTCAGTTCCCATTAGTAGTGGATGAGTAATGGGACATCCTTTATAAAGATGTTTCCAGGATTACCTTCCCATAGAGAGGGGGACTTCTGCATTGGCTTGTACCCAGGGATGACACTCATATCTACAACTGCATATCAGATGGATCTAATGAAGCTTAGGGAGCTGAGAGTATAGTAGGGAGACATGTAGAGGAAAGTTCTTAGTAAGACACAGTGTTTGAGGTTTTGTGTGTATTACTGGCACTTCAACCATGTAGCTGTGGAGAATGAGTATCCACTACCAAAGGGTCAATGGCACACCAATTAGTTAAAAGGGGTATCCATTATCATGGATGGAATGGTGCTCGTAGTATTTTCAGCAAATGAGACAACAACGATGGTTAGAGTTCCATTAGGACTATGACATCAAGATATTCTATGCACCTAGGAAGGGGGCATGGTGGCAGACGCGATCATAAGGAGGTCTGGTCTGCAGTTGCCAATTGAGGCGACAGACCAGCTAGCAGCGTTGTGGATATCCTTCATGGATTGTGATGGAGCATCCTAACACTAGTATATGATTGTCACTCCCCCACTCCTTCAGCAAGTTTGGGAGATACAGATTGGGGACACAGATTGTGAGACCCGACATGCTCAGATATCCTCTAGACAGGCTCCTAAATAAATTTCTTGAAGGTGGAGAGCACGTCATTATTTTTAGAGGACGCACCATGGTACTATAAGAGATACGAGGGAAGGTGTTGAGTGATTTTCACAAATACCCTTTGATGGTACATCCGGGTGTGGAAAAAATGTACCAGGAACCCTGAGTTAGTACTGGTGGCCAGGGATGAAGAAAGTCATGGAAGGGTTCATATCACGATGCCTTTTTGTCACCAAGTGAAGGCCGAGCATCAAGTACCTACAGGATTAGTCCATCTAATCATGGTTCTAGAATGGAAGTGGGATGGTGTCCCCATGGACTTTGGGATGGGGCTACCACATGCATCAAGGGGACATGAATCCATCTGGGTGATCCTAGAATGACTCACCAAGTCGGCCCACTTCCTACCCATCTGAGAGCAGGGATCAGTAGAGGGCTTGGGATGTCTCTACGTATAAGAGATTGTGCGGCTTCACAGGTTGCCATCGATGACTGTCTGGGATCATGAACCTCATTTTACATCCTGCTTGTGGAAGGGATTGCAAGATTCGTTCGGGACCCAGCTACGCTTGAGCACTACCTTTCACCCTTAGACAGATGGTCAAACAGATCGGACCATACATACACTCGAGGACATGCTTCATTCTTGCGTCCTTGATTTTTTCTACAGTTGGTAGGACCACCTGCAACTGGTGGAGTTTGTATACAATAATATTTATCACTCTACCATTGGAATGGATCCATTTGAGTCCATGTGTGGGTGATCTTTCAGATCACCTCTATGCTGGACAAACCCAGGGGAGTCAGCACTTATGGGTCCAGAGTTGGTACATGCTACCACAAAGAAGGTACAGATCATCTAGGAGAAGATGAAGACTTCACAGAGCAAGAAAAAATTATTATTCTAACAGGAGATGGATACCCTTGGAGATTGAGGATGGAGACAATGTCTTCCTTCAGGTCTCACCCCAATGAGGATTATGGAGGTTTGGCCTCAACAACAAGATATCTCCTATGTTTATCAGACCATTCTAGATCCTCAATAGAGTAGGCAAGGTGGAGTACGTCTAGCTCTTCCCCCATAGATGAATTGGGTTCATTATTTTTTCCACGTGTCGTAGATGAGGAGGTATGTGTATGATCTATCGCACGTTATCAACTGGGGAGAGCTGGACATCGATGATGGGGAGACATTTGCAGAGTTCTCGGTGCAGATAGAGGATCGACAGAAGTAGGTCCTTCATGGGTGGTTGATTCCTCTATTGCGAGTTTTTTGAAATCATGGGAGTCTCTAGGAGAGCACATAGGAGTGGGAGTCTCAAATACATGCTCTGTACCGCCATTTGTTTAAATTTCCTTGGTTTTGGATTTTGAGGATGTAAAGACCTAATGTGGGGAGAATTTAATGATACAGAAATTACGTATAATTGTTTATTAATTATATGGAATTTTTACAAGACCGTGAAATCCAACGGCACGTAATTTCAAGGCCTAGAGTTCCCAGAATGATCTGTCGAAAAATGTTAAGCATTAAATAGAGCATGTGATCAGTTTTCCTAAAAAAGTGAAATAACTCTTAAATGGGTTCCCGAATCAGAAATATGATGGCATAGTTGCGTTCAGGATGGTGGGTTGACCCTAGGTGCGACATAAATTTAGTCACCATAGACTTCCAGTGAGAAACCCTAAAAATGGAAAAACCATAAATAAATTAATTAAATAAAATTATTTTATTTTTCAAATACTTATAACTCCTGAACGGTGACTCATATTAAAAATCAGATACCACCTCTAAACTCATGATGGTATTCCTTCCTTAGGAAGATACTAACTCTGTCCAGTGCTGGAAACTAATGGATGTTCGTTTTTGGCCGTAAATAAAATAATTAATTAACAATTATTTTATTGTGAAATCCTTATCTTCTAAATGGTAACTTAGATTGAGAATCCGAGAGTACCATTGAGCTCGTGAAGGAGTTTTCCCTTTAAGGTGTATCCTAACCTTGACCGACGTAGGTCGAGGGTGACTGTTAATAAATTTTTGAACTTTTTTTATGGCACATTCTGTAAATGTGCTGGTGGAAATTTATATCTTTCGGACTGGTACTCGGATTAAAAAGCCAAGGGTACCATTGAATGAGCAACACTCAGATTCTCTTAAAGGAACCATAACTTCAACCACTAAGGGTCGAATGAAAAAGTTAATTTTTATACTTCACAGAAATTTAATAAAATAACTCAACGAGTTATTTTATTCTGTCTTTTAATTTTTGAGTGGTGGTGGTGGGACCATTGGGTTGTCAGACCATAAAATGAATAGTTAAAATTGGTTTTGTAACCACACCATTGGGAGAATTAATAGATTTATTAATTTTATTCATTAATAAACCTTTTTAATTATGTGGTTCATTGACCCTCTAATTCTCTTATTTAAACAAATCTCAGGTATGGGTTTTTGGAACTCAGGAGAGGAACCTTGGACGAAGTGCTGCAACATCTTCCACCAACCTTGAATGAGGCTTCGATGACTGTTGGAGGATTCGATGATGAGCACCAAAGGATGTGAACCTTATCTATCCTCTACAACACCTTCAGACATGGACACTCCTTCCTCATCCACAATAGCTACCAATGAACTTGAGGTAGGGGTTATATCCTTGAGTTCTCCCATTTACCCCATTCTTAAATATTATGAAGAACATAGATCTACTGTCAAATGGGTTGATCCCTGTTTTATTCTTTAATGCAGGAGGATATTGTGGGGTGCATTCCAAATGGGTTGATCCCTATTTATGGTACATTTTATAATTAAAGTATCATTCCCATGTTATTATGATAACATGATGGGTGCATTCCAAACTAACAAGGCTCAAACCCTCCACTGAACTCAGTTATGATGGCCTTCTTCATGGACAGCCAGAAGATTTGGCGATAAGATGGAACTGATGGCCGTGCAACACAGCCGTCTCAGGAGGTTCGTAGGCATGAATGAGAATAACAGAAGACCACCAGAGCTTCACTGGTGTCCCATTAAGGATTTTCTGGCATGGTGGCACCAACGATCGAGGGAGGTGGCAGCCGGAACCCGCATGCCGCGAAGTAACAAAGGTGCCCGAAGGCGCTGCGGTGGACAAGGGGGGTGGTCGGACTTCATTGGAAGCATTGAAGCAAGGTTGTGTGCAGCAGCGGCAGTGTGCCATGGTTGAAGGAGGTGGTGCACCATTGGGAAGGTAGCGGCGCACCACGATGGAATGATGTAGCTTCGAGCTGTGGTAGAAGGCCGCTGCTTTGAGTTGCGGCGGAGGGCGGACCCGCGCCCGCGAATCTGTTGCGGGCCGATCCACATGGATCGCCCAGGGGACTGTGGCGCCATCTAGCACCGCTTTTGAGCCGAGCTGCACACTACGACAGCGCGCTATGACGGCGATCCATGGTAGAGGGAGGACCCTCGGTCCATGAATCCCGCACATGACTGGTCTAGCGGGACCGACGCGGAGAGGTGGTGCCAACCGGCCCCGCTGACTTGAAGGCCTGAATGGCTTCGGTTGTTTGGGAGGGGATCAGACCCCCCGTGCTCGGCCAGCGGGTTGAGCGATTTTGTGGCTCAGAAGCCTGTGCCCTTCCAGGTTGGATGGTCCATACTTACGCCCTAGTGGGCCGAGCCCTTGGCCAGCGGGCTGGTTCGGGTCCGCCCGACAAGGTTGGACCAGACCCGAAACCCTTTTTAGCCATGTTACCCTTAAATGGGCATACCACCTAAACCAAACATCCATTTGATGAACCGTATGTTGAACCAAAACCCTTAGAATGATTAGGTCCTTTTGCGATAATCCACAAGAGATTTAGATTATGTTGGAGTTTGGCTGATTTGGATCGTACCCGAATCTAACCGGGCACTCAACACTAAAATGCCTATAACTTACAGACCAAGCGTATGATTGACATAACATCTGTTGCTATGGAACCCTTATGACATTTCATATCATCATGTTACTTATTCATGGGTTTTTTTGGAATTTGAAGTCTGACCACTGGCTTGAGGAGCGGATCTTTCCGGATTCAAGCGTGTTATGTACGTAAATCCAGTGGCTAGCTGTGACTTGAAGAATGAATAGTGATCTTATGTGGATCGACACTGAGCCATCCTGTGTGGATCAACACAGAGTGGTCCTGTGTTGATCAGCACTAGGTGTGCCTGTGTGGATCTGCGTCAAGCGATCCTATGTGGATCAGTACCGATTGATCATTTGTGGATCGGCACTGAGAGATCATGTGTGGATCAACACCTAGCGATCCTTTGTGGATCAGCACCGAGCGATCCTCTATGGATTAGCAGCGAGATATCCGCTACGGATCAGCACCTAGCGACCCTATGTGGATCGGAAATAGAGCCTCTCAGCAAAATAAGATGATCTAGCATAATGGCTAATCATCTGTACTTCTGTACTTAAGTTATACCAAGTCTGAGCTATCATTTTCATTGTGATTTGTGATTGAGATCATGCTTTGTGTATTTTCCTTTGTGAAATTATGGGATACCATTGAGGGTCTCGGGGTCCCTACAGATTATTATTATACTAACCCCTACATGGGATTCTCTCACACCTTGTTGTGTCTTGTGCAGATGACGGACATCTAGACTGAGTTGTGAGGAGTCTGGGCTTGATGGTGCTCGAAGGTGATTGACAGACAGTGTACAGAGGTGACTAGTAGACTTGGAGAGTTGAGGTGACGAGTTGTACCTACCATTCAGGTAGGGACATTTGCAGATGACCTCAGAATCTGTTTTCCCTTTTTTCTGAACTTTTATTTCAGTTTGGCTTGTATTATGACCCCTTTACATTTATTACTCCCTTTTATACTAAGTGCTGGTTTTTTGTTTGGGTTGTACATTTCTTCTTCTATTGTGTTACTTGTGCACAGTGTGCCCTGTCTGTGTGTGTACATGTTTTTGAGTCAATGCCTTCCATTTTTAGGGATATGCCTTTCCGGTGGTAGTCGCCAACCCCTGGCTTATAGTAGGCGGGCTTCAGTTAGTCCGGGCACGGTCCCCGGGTGATGGGTCATGACATATAATATCACATCCTCTCTAGGTGTGTATTAAAATATTTATTAAATCCATTTATATATACTCCCATTTATACTATGGGACATATAATTGATATAATAAATAAATACAAACATGATTCTTTAACTCCACCTTCTGGAATAAAAATCCCCTAATAGACACTATATTATCAATCTCCCTAACCTAGAATACAAATTTTTACCCCACGAGGAATGAGAAATTATATATACATTGGGATGGCCTTCCAAATATCAACTATGTAACTCATGAATAACAACCTCACACATTGCCAAAGGATTATATAATATCCCTTAGAATAATATATGATGTTAACCATCCTTATTCTTTCTCATTGGAGAATCATCATGGATGCCATGGTCCCACATGACCTCTCCCTCCTAGTATCCAAAATAGAAATCCTTCGAAAACTACATCAATGAAGATTTCAAAACCATCTAGAACACTAATCCTCTACCACTAACCACATATATGTCAAGATAAGTCTCCAAAAACTCTTCCATACCACACAATGAATCTCTATACTCCAAAAAATATCTCCATATGGTTTCATACTCAACAAATTAGCTACTTTACCCCCTCACTAGGGAGAATAAGATATCAAAGTGGTAGTTATGTATGAACTCTACCTACTATTATTGTTACAAATTAATATCTTGATACAAGAGGATATACCTTAGTCTATTGTGAGCAATAATGACCAAAAACAACTATAAAATGCAGTAATGTTGGTATAGATTCAATGGAAAATAATACAACCACTAGGTCAAGATCATAGGTCGAATAATTAAACTCTTAGAGACATAAATACCTATACTAAAATGATATAACATCTCTTTTCTATATGAAGACACAAGAGAAACTGAGATGGGAGGCATCATAGAAACCCTAGAACATCAATCCCTATAGAATATAAAGTACAGAATAATTTATAAATCTCCTTTTCAGGAAATAAAATTATTCTTAACAATAATCTATAAAAAAAGAAATTATGGTCCTTCCTGGTCAAAGATATCAATGTGTTTGGAACCTGAGACTTTATGGGTATTAAAAAATAATAACAACCTATGTGGTCTATAAAACTATGTCTATTCATAGTTCATAAGGGATTACCAATATACAAATATCATTATATTTTATTGATCGACCAACAATACCTACTAATACACCATATTCCCAAGAAAATATACCACTCAAGCCATAAATATACACTTGTACAGTATTCCACAGAGCTAGTGGTGTCAAAAGACTTATAAGAAGATCATAATATCCTTAGCATGCTCCTCCTATTATATCATGTATAAAATTATTTCGTTAATTAACACTATCATGATTTGATCTAGAAACACACAAATATATACTTAAAATAAATATTCTTAAATAAATTAGATCTTATAATTTGGTTAAATAAATCATCAACACTTAGAAGAGGGTAACAATTCTTGATGATTATGTAATTTATGTTATATTAGTCTATACACAACCTCATTAAACAATATTCATTCTACGTGAATAATATCATAGAACCACATGATGATACACTTGGATGGATGAATCCATTATATATTAAATCATCAATCCAAATACACAAATCCTACAGCACAAAGTATCCCATTCAATAAGGAGTCATCAAAATCAAACATCCATTTGTCCATAACTCTTTCTCTAAATCAAAATCATATTTTGGTTATATACTAAAAACCTCATTGGCATTTTTTTTGCGAAATCCCCCCATTACTCTACAAAAATATACCACCAATTCTTCTAAGTAATTAGATGATAATTATACTAGCTAAGAGAAACGCGACTCAAAAAATATATGACCAATCTGAAAATCTCCATAACTATTGAGTACAACATAATTTCCCTCATTATCATAGAACATGTCACTCCCCTGAAAAAAATCAATAACCATAATAATAGAATAAAACTAATCAATTCCATGATTTTCATCATATGATTCTTTCTTATGTAGAAGAAACCCCCAAATGGATGATATTGTCCCATCAATAGCAATTAACTCAAACATAAATAAAGCTAACTTGTCTAACCCATAACTAACATAGTAAACATTAAGGGAACTATAAGCCTCTCCAATGTGATAATCAGTGACTGGAAAAAGGAGTGTAAAATAAAGGAATGGACAAAGGAATGTGATTACAACCAGAGACACCATGATAGTGGGGGTGAATTAGGGAGATGGTAAAAATAATATTTTCTTGAAGATATTTATCATTACATTAGGATATAATTCCCACATTTGGATAAACTATGATCAACCTGCATTACTTGATAGCATAATAAATAAAACGATCACATATATAGAGGAAATAAAAACATACATAGAAAAAAATTGGTATTTGAAAAAAAATCAATGGTTCAAAACTAGAATATTTTTTGATGTCCCAAAATATATTATATTTTACTATTTTTTATTGAATTTTTCAGAAATAGTTACTCTATTCCTGGAAAATTGCATTTACAATATGATTTTCACAATCACTCTTCAGACAATCCATATTTTCTATGTTTTACTTATATGTAATACTTCTATAAAAGATATTTCAAATTTTATATACATGTTGGTAACCTCAATATATAAGAAACATGATGGTCTATTTTTATTCATCATGAGACGATAATTTCACCAAACTCTTAAAATATGGTCCATTACTATCCACTTTTCTACACTCCATTTTGATCTATTCTAAATGTGGTTGACACCTTTTTGAGGGACATTCATGTGACTTAATCGTCAAATGACAGATGAGTTAATCATCCCGAGTAATGATTAATATTTCTCTCCACATATATATCTCAAAAATTTCACACATATTTTGAATATAATGATAATTACAATATTTAACTATCTATTGGCTCTCATATCCTTCCTCATAGATCTAATAGTGAAGTATAATTTATTCCACTTATTCTTTAGTATCCTGATATATCAATAGAAATATTCAGTGGATCTCTTTAGGAAAACTTGTAGACACTATATAATCTATTTGAGTTTTCTTGAATACAATGTTCACTAGAGACCGCATTATGTTCATAACCCGATGAGCCTAACTTAGTGTCTGAAACCCCATGTTTACAAACCATTTATTCAATCATTTACATAATCTATTCATTTATCCATGTATATATTCATCCCCTAGAATATATTCATATGAACTTGAGTTTTTAACACTGAGGATGTATTCTATGTTCATGAAATACAAATTCTGGATCCCTATGATGAGTGTTTTTTGTTTTCATGATACTTACATTAGACACTAATATCATATCCACAATCACATGTCCTGATGGGTAAACCAAGTCGCATTATCATAGTGGAATATACCCATCCTATTTGAAAAATAATAAGATTCCATTTCATAAACACATGACATGTTCTAGATAGTGGGACCTCGTCATATAAACCTTGTTATGAATAACATATTCTCTCCTCATATTTCATCCACCTCCAGCCTATTTGTATAAAATATTAGTTTCTCAAATATTTTAAACAATGAACTATGGGTATTTATAAAGTACATCCACTATATTAACTCTAAACAGTATGTTCATCTATTCATTACATTGTCTAATGAAATTTCTTGTACTATACCACATTTAATAATTTTTATTTGGAATTTTTTTAATCAAGTATCTACCTTCCTTCCATTATTCATTGAGAAAATGATCTCTATAACCTAACTTCAGTCATATGAGTTATTCCTTGTAACTTATTCACATAATAAATATACATAATAACTTTAAATCACAATTTTTTCCATAATTTACCCTTTATTTTTTTCACATTACCATGTCTTGAGATTAATTTTAACATATAAAATTCTTAAAATCAAATTTCACAATATCCTTTTGGGTTTATTTGGATAAATGAGTTTTCTATAAATATTCTTTGAGGTTCCCCCACTTCAAATTAAAAAATGGGGTATTGTGTACCTATTATATTACACGATCACATAACCTCTATTTGATTATGTGATTTGACTTCTTATACACTGCATTTTTCACTATGTTTGTAAATCAGTGTCATATTATCCATTCTACTTCAAATAATCTTTTGGGATTCAATAGGTTTTATTGAAATTTCTTTTGACATATGTAATTCATAATTTTACCTCCCTTTTTTTATTTACATCAATAGATTCCAAATCTAGGTTATACTTTTTACATGTTATAATCACAATTTTGTATTCATATCTACTTATAGATTAATCATTTGCATATTAACTATCTCCCATATAAATTCTTATTAAATCTAGATTCTTATAAAATAAAATTTTCCAATATGGTCATCCTCTCCAGATCATTCATTCAATGTAACAACATTCTCCCAATAATCCATGTCTACCTTCCATCATCATATCATCATAGATTATTAATAATCCAACCATGCCATCAACATGATCCCATACATTATTCACAACAAATGATACACCAATAGAAAAAAAATCCCACACCAACCATCGGTGTATATCCAACATTCACTCCCATTGGATTGTTTGCAAATATTATCATAAATCCATATTTATTTAGACATAATCAATATATTTAAATTATTGATACTGATATATGGCTATGTATTCATGATTAGTTGATTTCATTATAAATACCCCATATTTAGTAGCCCATAGTAGGTTGTTACATTATTACACTTCCACTAGATTCATTTAATCTCATCCTGAATATCATAATATTTTAGTTTTCATGGTAAAGTAGATACATATTAGAATCTCACATTATATTTTGAAACATTATATCCACAAAATATTGAGAGAAAATAATCTTCATCCTTGAACACACTCCAAGATTCCTTCTTCATATCCTAGGATTAGAAAACAAAATATGGGTGATCTCAAACACTCAGTAATGATTTTCTATATTAAGATATATAATGATTAAATAATGCACAATCAATTTAGAAATTTAAATAACTTTAAATTATTGAAACTTAAAAAATTACATGATCATGGTGAATAATAAGAAATGATTAAATGAATATAAAATGATTCCATATAAATAATTACATGATCCTGAATCTTATCAATTCATATTATTAAAAATAATTTTGTGGACATAAATTACACATTTCATAATGATAGAATACATACTTCTAGGTATCTGAATAATACCATTGATTTCATGTTCCAAGACAATTTAATATATTGTTGGGAATGCTCCTAAAACCCATATAGTACTGTAATCCAACTAGTGTGTCTCTTGATACTTGCCTATTAATCAAGAAGCTAGATTTATTATCCCTAGACATCATTTAATAATTCAAAAGCAATCATTATATGAATAAATAATATATCATAGTCAATATTGTTTATTCTGTAGTTATATGTAAAGGATAAAGTAGAATATGGACTGATAATACATTCCAAAGTCAAATTGATCATAAAAAAACCAGATCATGAATAATGATGCTATCATTACAACATATTCACTCTAATGGATTGGACCTATCCAGTCCATTACTTTGCTAAAATATTGTTCTAGAGGAGTTATGGGAGGTCAAGGTGACTTATTCCGAACACTTTTCCAAATTTCTGGTTCATGATTAGTGTTTCCAGAAAAGTAGGCTGTTTCCAATAGTAGCCTTCCAACAGCAGCCTTCCAACATCAGCCTTCCAACAGCAGCCTTCCAACAATAGCCTTTTTCCTTTTCTAAATTTCTACTTCATGAATAGTGTTTCCAGAACTGTAAGCTATTTTCAATAGCAGTCATTTCCTTTACCAAATTTCTAGTTCATGAATAGCATTTCCAGAACAGTAGGCTGTTTCCAACAACATACTTCCAATAGCAGCCTTTTTGTTCTCCAAATTTCTAGTTCATGAACAGTGTTTCCATCTTCCAATAGTTTCTCCCCTTTAATATAAAATTAATTTAATGGCATCTTTTAAGTACTCTAAGTCTGATTCAAAAGCCATAACTTCTACAATAATTTTCCTTAGGCTCGCAATGCTTTTACTTGGTCAACCCCCATGGTTTAATGCGATCTAATTTTAATGTAAAATTCAGTGTAACTTAAACCTACTCCGTAAATCTTATAAAGAGAACATATATCTTCCCCCTTGTTTTACCTTATTATTCCTTAGTTAACGATGCTCAATCATTCCTTTCTTCCCATAGGAGCGGTGTGATCGAACCTTAATCCTTGGATTGTTCCCCCCTTGACATTTATTCATGCTACACGTGTACCTCCTTTTTGGTGCAAGTAGCAAGTGTCGATCCTTCATTGATAGAAGGAATGATATACCTTTGTTCATGTGTTTTCTTCAATCCTTCTCCTCATTTTTTCCTTTCCATTCTATGTCATGTGATCTCCATACTTCTAATGGTGTTTTCTTGGCTGTCAGATGGTACAGTCATGGCGTGGTTTCCTCGGGTGGATATAGTTGTCACAAGGGAGGATATCATAATCTGTTGTGTAGATTGTTCTCATATATATAATTTCACGAACCATTTGAGGTTGGGGATTCGTGGGTTCTCTATTCTTTTACGTGAAAATGTAGATTTTTCATGTTTTAGCCCATTGGATCACAATAGAATTGAAATATTAATTATTTGAATCAGATAAATAAATTGATATTGATTGTATGTTATTGCCTCTTGTTTTTCTAGATAGTGTGATATATATGCTTTCATTGTTTAGATTTTCATTCTTGATGGAAATTGGTAATTAACATAAATCTAGAATTAATTGATAATTGTTTGGCTAAAGATAAAGAGGCATGTAAATGAATTTGGGTGTTGTTTTTGTAATAATATGTTAATCCAATTGATGTAGTAAGAATTTTTAATCAACTTTTTATAGATTTTTGTTTAGGCTACCCATAGTTGGAACCTAGAAAAAACAAATCGGTTAATTCTAGATGGATTAAATAACTGGTTTTTTGATAAAAAGATAATGCCTCATAGGGTTCTGAGTTACCCTCATTCTTGTAAAGGCCAAGAACCTTATTCATGGATCTGTGAGAGATCATTCTTTTAGAAGGTCAGATTCCTTGTTTAAGGGCCAAGAGCACAATTGTTATGATGTTTTTTTCCTACTTCTTGTGTTTTGATGTGATCCAAGAAGTCTGTTGTGATATGTGGGGGCAGGGAGGCCAATTTGTTGTGCATTTGTTGACGCCTATAGTGGAGAGATGCATGAGTTAAGGAATGTGGGTGTTGGGGGGGGGGGACACCAAATATGATGGAATGGGTTGGATGTGAATGTTTGGATTCTTGCTGTTTCCTATTGGTTTTTTATCCTCCTTAATTTTCCCACTTCTCATGGAAGTTTGTTTTCTTACCCTCCTTCCAAAAGGGGAGATGACGCACGGGGTATGCCATGTGATTTATTTGTTTAGCTTCCTGAGGAAGGATGGGTTTATTCCCTTTATATAGGCATAAAAGACTCAATGGGTAGTTCATCTACTCACTATGTTGAGCCCACTTGTGTTTTGTATCATAGGATGTTTTTCTATAATGAGTGGGAATATGGGAAATTAATAATTTTGTTAATAAATGATTGGATAAATGTTGTTATCCCATGGGGTTGTAGCTTACTGGGACGCAATTCTAAGGTTTCAATTTAAAGGAATAGTGGACTTTAGGGGTGATTTTAATGAAATATAATGTGGAAATTGTTAATTTTTATTTAATATTTAAAGAATTAATGAACATAAAGTGAAACTAATAAAAAGGGAATGAAGCAATCTAATCAAGCTCTTTAAATGGTTGTGTGCTTATAGGATACCTAGACTTAGATGTGGATGCTGGGAGTCCGAGAGACATTAGCTTTGGTTGAGTCTAAGACTATGTAATTCCCATAGTGTGGTTGTGAGATATAGTATATTATATAATTTTTGTGTTTATAAATGCTACTCTACCCTGCTAGTTAGATAAACTAACCCCTCAGGGATTCTGAGCCCTAGGGAGAGTTTTCTCCAACATTCTGGTGGGAGGATGGATGGCTGACTACCCCCTTTGGTCATGCTATCATCTCATTTTAGTTACTTGTGCTGGTGGGTACAGGGGTTAGTTTTCTTCATATATGTGGGTAGAGGGCTTTAATTTCTTGTGGTTATTCACACACATATATTCTTGATATAGTTTCCTATGGAATACTATAGTTGTAACATGTATAGGCTATGATGTCTTGAGGATCCTTACTCGGTGTGTGGGTTGTAATGGATTGAGGAATAATTCCCAATGTATGATACACGTTATGCGAGCTGTGGTGGCTCCCAGAAACTACCCGGTTACTTTTCTTATGTGGACATGGTGGTTTTGTTTCTTGAGGTGCATGTTGTAGTGCTTCACCCAGGTGTCTGTGGGAAAGCCTTTTTGGAGAGAGATGCTTACGACGTGCGACGTTGGGGCAAAGTGGAAAACCAGTGGGAAAGTGGTAGTGGGTTACCCTTGATATTATTTATTATATTATAAACACTTGTATGAAATACTTGGTGATATTTTCCACAGTGAGGATGGGAACATAATATACGTTTTTAGGGGATGAGTTAGTTTCACTTAATATTCATTGTGCTTTAGCATGTTCTCATTACTTTTTCATGAGAGGCTCTAGGGATGATCCTACTGAGTATACTATTATACTCACCAGATCTATATAAACTATTTTATAGGTCTCTTAGAGAAGGTTGGTGATCAGGCTAGTTACCACTATATTTGGGTTGTAGGAGCTATTCGGGATTTTTGGTTACTGCCGTTTTTACTTTGATTTGGTACCTGTAGTTTTTCTATTAAGTTTTAGTAGTTTTATAGGAAATTACATATGTGTACTTGGGATATTATTTTATATTGTTTTCTGAGTTGGATTTGGTTGGTGTTTGTCTTATCTCTCTCTTTTTCATGTGTTCTCTTAGAGTGTAATGCCTCTCATTTGTGTGTTTATTATACCCTCGGTGCTAGTCGCCAACCTAGGGCATACTGGAGGTGAGAATCAGGGGTCATTATCTCTCTTATCACATTGTCGGCCTAGGAGGGGTACACCATGTGGGGAGGAGTTCATGACAGAGTGGTATTATAGGTTTTGTTCAGGGATAAGATAAAGTTTAGTGTTAGGTACAAGTGAGGTTTCATGGGTGGGTAGGGAAACAGTGTCATTCATGTTTAGCAAGTGATGTAAAAACTGGAGACTGTCTAAGATATAGGCATTTAGGGCCCCCTGTGATCTGATGTATGGAACTATAAGTTTACAATGGATACTAAACGACGTGATACTAGTTTCAGGGTAGAGACCTAGGAAAGGATCATGCATAATTCTTCTGTTTTCCTGCGTTTGAATGGGTAGATCTTGGGATAGGTTAACCTAAAATGAATAAAAGAAAAAAATTATTAATTAATGCGGAGTAATCCATATTTCGGTTTTAGGAGCTCTAACTATTTTTTATTTTACAGGTATGGCTCTAGGTCGACGTACTCGTCAGGTTCATTAAGATGATGTCCAGTAGGTTGTACTAGAAGATCGTCACAGGGTAGAGGTTGACGATGATGAAACATGGAGGAGGACACTCTGGGAGTTTCAGTGCCAGAGTTTGTAGAAATACAAGGGATCCATTCCGGATATAGTCATGGAAGACAGGTTGGAGGAGGTCCAGATAGGGTTTAGTTTGATCCGTTCTTGGAAAGTGCATGGGTGTCTTTGATTCTGATGATTTTGAATGGATTAGAGAGGTAGTGGTGGTTCTTCTTCCTCAGGGATCACAAGGATTCAATGATCTCATGGGAGGATTTATTAGACAAGTTTAGAGTCTAGTTTCTTTCTTCAACCACGAAGACTTCCAGTCGTCAGGAGCTTCTTACCCTTCGACAGGGGAGATCCAATGTGAGAGAGTTCAGAATCCATTTCATGAACGTTTTACGATATTCTTACAACCTATTTCTAGAAGATAAGGCTAGCGAGAGGCATTTTGAAGAGGCTTTGCGTCCAAAAATCCAGCGCCAGGTCACCCCATTAATGCTGAAGACATAACTTTAGGTGATGGAGAAGGACAAGTTCATTGAAAGGAAATTGAACAAAACTAAATTATAATGAGATTGGAGTTATGATGATTCCTCATGAAGCAGAGCTGTAGTCTTCGGTTCTTGGTTTTCAGGGAAGAAGAGTTTCCATTCAGCAGAGGGTAGGTCCCAGCACTCAACATCTCTTCTCACTGGGGGTTCATGGATCATAGGCCGATACCAAGGGATCAAGAATTTTATTTTATTTTGGAGGTAAAATTCATCAATAACATGAGTGGCTGACATTTTAGAGCAGTCATCATGCACCAGGTGTTCCACACAAGGTTCCTCTATTGAGGTAGTTCTAGTCGAGGTAGCAGCAGTAGGTTCCACCAGCTTTGGGTCAGCAGAGAGTAGATGGGACAGGAAGAGGACAAACCTATGATGCTACTCATCCTTAGAGAGCATAGCGCACCTATGGTAGTGGTCGTCATTAGGATCAAAGAGGTCATGGAGGAGGTCTCGTTTAGTTTTATGCTTTAGTGTAGCCAGTGCCAGGCGAGCAAGACGTCGTTCGAGGTACCCTTTGCTTGTTTTCTACTTGGGTGTATGACTTGCTTGATTCAGGAGTGACACACTCCTTCATATCACCTTCCCTTGTCCATGCTTTGGGACTTGTGGTTGAGAGGCTTCCAGTTCCCTTGGCGTTGACTATGCCATTTATAGGTCAAGGTAACTTGTTTGAAGTATGTAGAGACAGTGAGCTAGTGTTGGGAAAGCACCTATCTTGGTGATACTTCCTATGTTTATAGATACTACCATATGATGTCATCCTCAGAATGGATTGGTTGTATTTGGTGAAGGTTATCGTGGATTTCTTCAAGAGACATGTGGTGTTATTCGATGAAGATGGAGATCCAGTGGTTTTTTTGGCAAGTGAGACACTCTAATGGGACAGAGTCGTGTTCCGTACTTATCATCCATGATGGTTCAGCTGATGCTGATTTCTTTAGAGGATCATCATTTGGCATTTCCTGGGTTCATAGAAGAGTAACCTGGTGTTTTTTCAGAAGAGGTTGTAGCATTACCCACTCGAATAGAGATTGAGTTTGGGTTCAAGCTTAAACTAAGAGAATCTCTGATCTCTATTTATCCATATATGATGGCCCCTTCTGAGATACGAGAGCTATGTATACAACTTGATGGTCTGTTACAGTGTGGTTTTGTTCGGATGAGTGTGTCTCCATGGGGCGCACCAGTTTTTTTTGTGAAGAAGTCTAATGGAAGTTATCCGTTGTGTATCGATTAATATTGCTTAAACAAAGTGATTTTTAGGAATCACTATCCTCTTCCACAGATTGATGGTTTATTTTATCAATTGAATGGTGAATGTTTGTTCTCAAAGATCTAATTGCAGTCATGATATCATCAGATTCATGTGAAGGATGAGGATATCCTGCAAACTGCTTTCTGTTGTCTTCATGGGTATTAAAAGTTCATTGTAATGTCGTTCGGTGTGATGAATTCTCTAACTGTGTTCATGGTATTGATGAACGTTGTTTTCCATGAGTTTCTAGATATGTTCGTGGTGGTTTTCATCTATGAAATCCTTGTGTACTCCACATATAATGTGGAGCTTGTAGAGCATTTACACACCATTTTGGGAGTTCTTCGTCAACATCAGATGTTTTGGAAGTTGTCAAAGTTTGAGTTTTGGGCTCAAGAAGTCCATTTCTTGGGGCATGTTATGTCCCATGAGGGCGTATATGTGGATCCATCGATGATAGAAGTATTTGTGTCTTGGGAATCACCCAAGAAAGTATTATAGGTGTGATGTTTCATTCTTCTTTTAGGCTACTACAGGTGGTTCATAGATGATTTATCTCAAGTTTTAACTTCTATAATGGCATTGACTGGTAAGGATCAGACATTCATGTGGACTGATTAGTGTCAATCAGCTTTCGAGTTTTTGAAAGTTATGTTATTAAGTGATCCAGTTCTTTGACTTTCAGTTGAGGGACTTTAGTTTGATGTTTTCTATGATGCATTGCATCTAGGATTAGGTTGTGTTCTGATGTAGCAGAGATTAGTTGTTACTTATGGGTCTCAGCAATTGCGTCCCCAGGAACATAACTATGCCACCCATGATCTTAAGTTGAGAGCTGTGGTGTTTTCTTTGATGTTGTGGAGACATTACCTCATTGGAGAGAACTTTGTGGTTTTCACCTATCATTAGATCTTGGGGTATGTTTTTGCCCAGCGTGGATTAAATTTGGGATAGCATCAGTGGTTGGAGTTATTATATGAATACAAATTGAAAATATCATATACACCTAGAAAGGGGAATGTTGTAGCTGATACATTGAGTCGGAAGTCACGTAGTGATGCAATTCATGGATATGGTGATTCTTGAAGAGTAATGGAAGAACTGTCAGCATTACATCTCAATATGGGAGAAATTGGGGGGGGGGGAAGTGGTTGTCTTTTTCAGATGATGGTGAAGTCATATCTGGTGCATCAGGTGGAAGAGTCCTAGTTAGGGGATCTCGAGGTGGAGGTCTAGAGAGACCGAGTTGTTTTTGGTGAGGCTGATGATAGTTGGTCTGAGGATGAAAAAAACTGAGTGTTGTATCATGGAAGGATATTTGTTCCTTTGATGATGCATGATACAGTTCTCAGAGAGTACCATAGTTATCCTTTAGCAGTGCATCCAGGTGTAACAAGGATGTACTGAGCCTTGAAGAGTTAGTTGTGGTGGTCTGGGTAGAAGCGTGCAATTGCAGAGTTTTTGTATGATGTTTGGTCTTCTAGAAGGTCAATTATGAGCATTGTGCCCCTAGTGGTTTTCTCCATCCATTAGATATTCCTTAGCGTAAGTGGGAGGACATCTCAATAGACTTTATTACTGGTTTACCTCGAGCTCCAGGAGGAAATTATGCTGTTTGGGTTGTAGTGGGCCATTTAATGAAATAATCCTACTTTATAGCAATCAAGGAGTCAAGATTAGTGGAATTTTTGTCAAGGTAGTGTCTGGAGGAGGTGGTGATACTCCACGGAGTCCCGAGGAAGATCATTTCAAATCTAGATCCTCATTTTCACTCTAGGGTGTGGAGAGGTCTCAATCATGATTTTGGGTCTCAGTTATGCCTTAACACTTCTTTTCATCCGCAAATGGATGGTTAGATTGAGCAGACTATCTAGACTCTTGGAGACATGTTATGCTATTGTGTACTAGATTTTGGAGGTTTGTGGATGAGGCACTTACCCTTGGTGGATTACAGTTACAAAAAACTTTTTTCACTCCACCATCAGTATGGCTCCATTTGAAGCCTTTTATGGCTGACCTTTCCATTCTCTATTGTGCTAGACTGGGGTCAGAGAGTTGGAAATTTTCAGACCAGAACTAGTAAAAAATACAACAGAGATGGTTCAAGTGATTCATGAGAGGATGAAGACAGTGCCGATTTGTCATAAATTATAGGCTAATCAAAGGAGGAGACCTTTGAAGTTTGAATTTAGGGATTACGTGTTTCTGAAGGTGACTCCCCGTTGAGGGAAATGAAGGTTTTGTCATGGGAGTAAGATTTATATCCGGTTTGTTAGGCCTTTCGAGGTGTTGGCTCATGTTGGAGTCATGGCATATTGAGTAGCACTTCCCCCACAGATGAGCCCGATACATTATGTTTTCCATGTATCATATCTCCTTCGTTATCTTCATGACAACTCACATGTCATCGATTGGAGTGAGATCTATATTGATGATGATGAAACCTTCGAGCACTAGCCTGTAGAGATCCAAGACTACAAGGAGAAGGTGTTTCATGGGTGTTCTATTCCCTTGGTTTGTGTCTTGTGGCGACATGGTGGAATTGAGGAGAGTACTTGGGAGTGGGAGTCCCATATGTGTTTCCATTACCCAGAGCTATTTTATGTTGTTGTGATGAGTTTTCTTTAATGATTTTTTTGTACCATTTATTTGATATTATGCTTTAATTCTTTTTATATTGAATGATTGTTCCCTTGTTCTTGGATTTTTAGATTTTGTTCCAACTTTCGGACAACTCTGGGTGGTTTTCCCCTGAGAGGTATCTTACATGGTGGTTTTTCAGACCCCTCTTTTCATCTAGGTTGTTTTTGAATTCTCAGGGATAATATTTTTGGAGAGGTATAAAATTTAATGTCTTATAGGTCTCTTTCGGACAACTCTGGGTGGGTTTTCCCCTGAGAGGTATCTTATAGGTCTCTATGGGATACCATTGGGGGTCTCGGGGTCCCTACAGATTATTATTATACTAACCCCTACATGGGATTCTCTCACACCTTGTTGGTGTCTTGTGCAGATGACGGACAGCTAGACTGAGTTGTGAGGAGTCTGGGCTTGATGGTGCTCGAAGGTGATTGACAGACAGTGTACAGAGGGTGACTAGTAGACTTGGAGAGTTGAGGTGACGAGTTGTACCTACCATTCAGGTAGGGACATTTGCAGATGACCTCAGGATCTGTTTTCCCTTTTTTCTGACTTTTATTTCAGTTTGGCTTGTATTATGACCCCCTTTACATTTATTACTCCCTTTTATACTAAGTGCTGGTTTTTAGTTTTGGTTGTACATTTCTTCTTCTATTGTGTTACTTGTGCACAGTGTGCCCTGTCTGTGTGTGTACATGTTTTTGAGTCAATGCCTTCCATTTTTAGGGATATGCCCTTTCCGGTGGTAGTCGCCAACCCCTGGCTTATAGTAGGCGGGCTTCAGTTAGTCCGGGCACGGTCCCCAGGTGATGGGTCATGACATATAATATCACATCCTCTCTAGGTGTGTATTAAAATATTTATTAAATCCATTTATATATACTCCCATTTATATACTATGGGACATATAATTGATATAATAAATAAATACCAAACATGATTCTTTAACTCCACCTTCTGGAATAAAAATCCCCTAAATAGACACTATATTATCAATCTCCCTAACCTAGAATACAAATTTTTACCCCACGAGGAATGAGGAAATTATATATACATTGGGATGGCCTTCCAAATATCAACTATGTAACTCATGAATAACAACCTCACACATTGCCAAAAGGATTATATAATATCCTTAGAATGAATATATGATGTTAACCATCCTTATTCTTTCTCATTGGAGAATCATCATGGGATGCCATGGTCCCACATGACCTCTCCCTCCTAGTATCCAAAAATAGAAATCCTTCGAAAACTACATCAATGAAGTTTCAAAACCATCTAGAACACTAATCCTCTACCACTAACCAGCATAATATGTCAAGGATAAGGTCTCCAAAAACTCTTCCATACCACACAATGAATCTCTATACTCCAAAAATATCTCCATATGGTTTCATACTCAACAAATTAGCTACTTTACCCCCTCACTAGGGAGAATAAGATATCAAAGTGGTAGTTATGTATGAACTCTACCTACTATTATTGTTACAAATTAATATCTTGATACAAGAGGATATACCTTAGTCTATTGTGAGCAATAATGACCAAAAACAACTATAAAATGCAGTAATGTTGGTATAGATTCAATGGAAAATAATACAACCACTAGGTCAAGATCATAGGGTCGAATAATTAAACTCTTAGAGACATAAATACCTATACTAAAATGATATAACATCTCTTTTCTATATGAAGACACAAGAGAAACTGAGATGGGAGGCATCATAGAAACCCTAGAACATCAATCCCTATAGAATATAAAGTACAGAATAATTTATAAATCTCCTTTTCAGGAAATAAAATTATTCTTAACAATAATCTATAAAAAAAGAAATTATGGTCCTTCCTGGTCAAAGATATCAATGTGTTTGGAACCTGAGACTTTATGGGTATTAACAAATAATAACAACCTATGTGGTCTATAAAACTATGTCTATTCATAGTTTATAAGGGATTACCAATATACAAATATCATTATATTTTATTGATCGACCAACAATACCTACTAATACACCATATTCCCAAGAAAATATACCACTCAAGCCATAAATATACACTTGTACAGTATTCCACAGAGCTAGTGGTGTCAAAAGACTTATAAGAAGATCATAATATCCTTAGCATGCTCCTCCTATTATATCATGTATAAAATTATTTCGTTAATTAACACTATCATGATTTGATCTAGAAACACACAAATATATACTTAAAATAAATATTCTTAAATAAATTAGATCTTATAATTTGGTTAAATAAATCATCAACACTTAGAAGAGGGTAACAATTCTTGATGATTATGTAATTTATGTTATATTAGTCTATACACAACCTCATTAAACAATATTCATTCTACGTGAATAATATCATAGAACCACATGATGATACACTTGGATGGATGAATCCATTATATATTAAATCATCAATCCAAATACACAAATCCTACAGCACAAAGTATTCCATTCAATAAGGAGTCATCAAAATCAAACATCCATTTGTCCATAACTCTTTCTCTAAATCAAAATCATATTTTGGTTATATACTAAAAACCTCATTGGCATTTTTTTTGCGAAATCCCCCCATTACTCTACAAAAATATACCACCAATTCTTCTAAGTAATTAGATGATAATTATACTAGCTAAGAGAAACGCGACTCAAAAAATATATGACCAATCTGAAAATCTCCATAACTATTGAGTACAACATAATTTCCCTCATTATCATAGAACATGTCACTCCCCTGAAAAAAATCAATAACCATAATAATAGAATAAAACTAATCAATTCCATGATTTTCATCATATGATTCTTTCTTATGTAGAAGAAACCCCCAAATGGATGATATTGTCCCATCAATAGAAATTAACTCAAACATAAATAAAGCTAACTTGTCTAACCCATAACTAACATAGTAAACATTAAGGGAACTATAAGCCTCTCCAATGTGATAATCAGTGACTGGAAAAAGGAGTGTAAAATAAAGGAATGGACAAAGGAATGTGATTACAACCAGAGACACCATGATAGTGGGGGTGAATTAGGGAGATGGTAAAAATAATATTTTCTTGAAGATATTTATCATTACATTAGGATATAATTCCCACATTTGGATAAACTATGATCAACCTGCATTACTTGATAGCATAATAAATAAAACGATCACATATATAGAGGAAATAAAAACATACATAGAAAAAAATTGGTATTTGAAAAAAAATCAATGGTTCAAAACTAGAATATTTTTTGATGTCCCAAAATATATTATATTTTACTATTTTTTATTGAATTTTTCAGAAATAGTTACTCTATTCCTGGAAAATTGCATTTACAATATGATTTTCACAATCACTCTTCAGACAATCCATATTTTCTATGTTTTACTTATATGTACTACTTCTATAAAAGATATTTCAAATTTTATATACATGTTGGTAACCTCAATATATAAGAAACATGATGGTCTATTTTTATTCATCATGAGACGATAATTTCACCAAACTCTTAAAATATGGTCCATTACTATCCACTTTTCTACACTCCATTTTGATCTATTCTAAATGTGGTTGACACCTTTTTGAGGGACATTCATGTGACTTAATCGTCAAATGACAGATGAGTTAATCATCCCGAGTAATGATTAATATTTCTCTCCACATATATATCTCAAAAATTTCACACATATTTTGAATATAATGATAATTACAATATTTAACTATCTATTGGCTCTCATATCCTTCCTCATAGATCTAATAGTGAAGTATAATTTATTCCACTTATTCTTTAGTATCCTGATATATCAATAGAAATATTCAGTGGATCTCTTTAGGAAAACTTGTAGACACTATATAATCTATTTGAGTTTTCTTGAATACAATGTTCACTAGAGACCGCATTATGTTTATAACCCGATGAGCCTAACTTAGTGTCTGAAACCCCATGTTTACAAACCATTTATTCAATCATTTACATAATCTATTCATTTATCCATGTATATATTCATCCCCTAGAATATATTCATATGAACTTGAGTTTTTAACACTGAGGATGTATTCTATGTTCATGAAATACAAATTCTGGATCCCTATGATGAGTGTTTTTTGTTTTCATGATACTTACATTAGACACTAATATCATATCCACAATCACATGTCCTGATGGGTAAACCAAGTCGCATTATCATAGTGGAATATACCCATCCTATTTGAAAAATAATAAGATTCCATTTCATAAACACATGACATGTTCTAGATAGTGGGACCTCGTCATATAAACCTTGTTATGAATAACATATTCTCTCCTCATATTTCATCCACCTCCAGCCTATTTGTATAAAATATTAGTTTCTCAAATATTTTAAACAATGAACTATGGGTATTTATAAAGTACATCCACTATATTAACTCTAAATAGTATGTTCATCTATTCATTACATTGTCTAATGAAATTTCTTGTACTATACCACATTTAATAATTTTTATTTGGAATTTTTTTAATCAAGTATCTACCTTCCTTCCATTATTCATTGAGAAAATGATCTCTATAACCTAACTTCAGTCATATGAGTTATTCCTTGTAACTTATTCACATAATAAATATACATAATAACTTTAAATCACAATTTTTTCCATAATTTACCCTTTATTTTTTTCACATTACCATGTCTTGAGATTAATTTTAACATATAAAATTCTTAAAATCAAATTTCACAATATCCTTTTGGGTTTATTTGGATAAATGAGTTTTCTATAAATATTCTTTGAGGTTCCCCCACTTCAAATTAAAAAATGGGGTATTGTGTACCTATTATATTACACGATCACATAACCTCTATTTGATTATGTGATTTGACTTCTTATACACTGCATTTTTCACTATGTTTGTAAATCAGTGTCATATTATCCATTCTACTTCAAATAATCTTTTGGGATTCAATAGGTTTTATTGAAATTTCTTTTGACATATGTAATTCATAATTTTACCTCCCTTTTTTTATTTACATCAATAGATTCCAAATCTAGGTTATACTTTTTACATGTTATAATCACAATTTTGTATTCATATCTACTTATAGATTAATCATTTGCATATTAACTATCTCCCATATAAATTCTTATTAAATCTAGATTCTTATAAAATAAAATTTTCCAATATGGTCATCCTCTCCAGATCATTCATTCAATGTAACAACATTCTCCCAATAATCCATGTCTACCTTCCATCATCATATCATCATAGATTATTAATAATCCAACCATGCCATCAACATGATCCCATACATTATTCACAACAAATGATACACCAATAGAAAAAAAATCCCACACCAACCATCGGTGTATATCCAACATTCACTCCCATTGGATTGTTTGCAAATATTATCATAAATCCATATTTATTTAGACATAATCAATATATTTAAATTATTGATACTGATATATGGCTATGTATTCATGATTAGTTGATTTCATTATAAATACCCCATATTTAGTAGCCCATAGTAGGTTGTTACATTATTACACTTCCACTAGATTCATTTAATCTCATCCTGAATATCATAATATTTTAGTTTTCATGGTAAAGTAGATACATATTAGAATCTCACATTATATTTTGAAACATTATATCCACAAAATATTGAGAGAAAATAATCTTCATCCTTGAACACACTCCAAGATTCCTTCTTCATATCCTAGGATTAGAAAACAAAATATGGGTGATCTCAAACACTCAGTAATGATTTTCTATATTAAGATATATAATGATTAAATAATGCACAATCAATTTAGAAATTTAAATAACTTTAAATTATTGAAACTTAAAAAATTACATGATCATGGTGAATAATAAGAAATGATTAAATGAATATAAAATGATTCCATATAAATAATTACATGATCCTGAATCTTATCAATTCATATTATTAAAAATAATTTTGTGGACATAAATTACACATTTCATAATGATAGAATACATACTTCTAGGTATCTGAATAATACCATTGATTTCATGTTCCAAGACAATTTAATATATTGTTGGGAATGCTCCTAAAACCCATATAGTACTGTAATCCAACTAGTGTGTCTCTTGATACTTGCCTATTAATCAAGAAGCTAGATTTATTATCCCTAGACATCATTTAATAATTCAAAAGCAATCATTATATGAATAAATAATATATCATAGTCAATATTGTTTATTCTGTAGTTATATGTAAAGGATAAAGTAGAATATGGACTGATAATACATTCCAAAGTCAAATTGATCATAAAAAAACCAGATCATGAATAATGATGCTATCATTACAACATATTCACTCTAATGGATTGGACCTATCCAGTCCATTACTTTGCTAAAATATTGTTCTAGAGGAGTTATGGGAGGTCAAGGTGACTTATTCCGAACACTTTTCCAAATTTCTGGTTCATGATTAGTGTTTCCAGAAAAGTAGGCTGTTTCCAATAGTAGCCTTCCAACAGCAGCCTTCCAACATCAGCCTTCCAACAGCAGCCTTCCAACAATAGCCTTTTTCCTTTTCTAAATTTCTACTTCATGAATAGTGTTTCCAGAACTGTAAGCTATTTTCAATAGCAGTCATTTCCTTTACCAAATTTCTAGTTCATGAATAGCATTTCCAGAACAGTAGGCTGTTTCCAACAACATACTTCCAATAGCAGCCTTTTTGTTCTCCAAATTTCTAGTTCATGAACAGTGTTTCCATCTTCCAATAGTTTCTCCCCTTTAATATAAAATTAATTTAATGGCATCTTTTAAGTACTCTAAGTCTGATTCAAAAGCCATAACTTCTACATTAATTTTCCTTAGGCTCGCAATGCTTTTACTTGGTCAACCCCCATGGTTTAATGCGATCTAATTTTAATGTAAAATTCAGTGTAACTTAAACCTACTCCGTAAATCTTATAAAGAGAACATATATCTTCCCCCTTGTTTTACCTTATTATTCCTTAGTTAACGATGCTCAATCATTCCTTTCTTCCCATAGGAGCGGTGTGATCGAACCTTAATCCTTGGATTGTTCCCCCCTTGACATTTATTCATGCTACACGTGTACCTCCTTTTTGGTGCAAGTAGCAAGTGTCGATCCTTCATTGATAGAAGGAATGATATACCTTTGTTCATGTGTTTTCTTCAATCCTTCTCCTCATTTTTTCCTTTCCATTCTATGTCATGTGATCTCCATACTTCTAATGGTGTTTTCTTGGCTGTCAGATGGTACAGTCATGGCGTGGTTTCCTCGGGTGGATATAGTTGTCACAAGGGAGGATATCATAATCTGTTGTGTAGATTGTTCTCATATATATAATTTCACGAACCATTTGAGGTTGGGGATTCGTGGGTTCTCTATTCTTTTACGTGAAAATGTAGATTTTTCATGTTTTAGCCCATTGGATCACAATAGAATTGAAATATTAATTATTTGAATCAGATAAATAAATTGATATTGATTGTATGTTATTGCCTCTTGTTTTTCTAGATAGTGTGATATATATGCTTTCATTGTTTAGATTTTCATTCTTGATGGAAATTGGTAATTAACATAAATCTAGAATTAATTGATAATTGTTTGGCTAAAGATAAAGAGGCATGTAAATGAATTTGGGTGTTGTTTTTGTAATAATATGTTAATCCAATTGATGTAGTAAGAATTTTTAATCAACTTTTTATAGATTTTTGTTTAGGCTACCCATAGTTGGAACCTAGAAAAAACAAATCGGTTAATTCTAGATGGATTAAATAACTGGTTTTTTGATAAAAAGATAATGCCTCATAGGGTTCTGAGTTACCCTCATTCTTGTAAAGGCCAAGAACCTTATTCATGGATCTGTGAGAGATCATTCTTTTAGAAGGTTAGATTCCTTGTTTAAGGGCCAAGAGCACAATTGTTATGATGTTTTTTTCCTACTTCTTGTGTTTTGATGTGATCCAAGAAGTCTGTTGTGATATGTGGGGGCAGGGAGGCCAATTTGTTGTGCATTTGTTGACGCCTATAGTGGAGAGATGCATGAGTTAAGGAATGTGGGTGTTGGGGGGGGGGGGACACCAAATATGATGGAATGGGTTGGATGTGAATGTTTGGATTCTTGCTGTTTCCTATTGGTTTTTTATCCTCCTTAATTTTCCCACTTCTCATGGAAGTTTGTTTTCTTACCCTCCTTCCAAAAGGGGAGATGACGCACGGGGTATACCATGTGATTTATTTGTTTAGCTTCCTGAGGAAGGATGGGTTTATTCCCTTTATATAGGCATAAAAGACTCAATGGGTAGTTCATCTACTCACTATGTTGAGCCCACTTGTGTTTTGTATCATAGGATGTTTTTCTATAATGAGTGGGAATATGGGAAATTAATAATTTAGTTAATAAATGATTGGATAAATGTTGTTATCCCATGGGGTTGTAGCTTACTGGGACGCAATTCTAAGGTTTCAATTTAAAGGAATAGTGGACTTTAGGGGTGATTTTAATGAAATATAATGTGGAAATTGTTAATTTTTATTTAATATTTAAAGAATTAATGAACATAAAGTGAAACTAATAAAAAGGGAATGAAGCAATCTAATCAAGCTCTTTAAATGGTTGTGTGCTTATAGGATACCTAGACTTAGATGTGGATGCTGGGAGTCCGAGAGACATTAGCTTTGGTTGAGTCTAAGACTATGTAATTCCCATAGTGTGGTTGTGAGATATAGTATATTATATAATTTTTGTGTTTATAAATGCTACTCTACCCTGCTAGTTAGATAAACTAACCCCTCAGGGATTCTGAGCCCTAGGGAGAGTTTTCTCCAACATTCTGGTGGGAGGATGGATGGCTGACTACCCCCTTTGGTCATGCTATCATCTCATTTTAGTTACTTGTGCTGGTGGGTACAGGGGTTAGTTTTCTTCATATATGTGGGTAGAGGGCTTTAATTTCTTGTGGTTATTCACACACATATATTCTTGATATAGTTTCCTATGGAATACTATAGTTGTAACATGTATAGGCTATGATGTCTTGAGGATCCTTACTCGGTGTGTGGGTTGTAATGGATTGAGGAATAATTCCCAATGTATGATACACGTTATGCGAGCTGTGGTGGCTCCCAGAAACTACCCGGTTACTTTTCTTATGTGGACATGGTGGTTTTGTTTCTTGAGGTGCATGTTGTAGTGCTTCACCCAGGTGTCTGTGGGAAAGCCTTTTTGGAGAGAGATGCTTACGACGTGCGACGTTGGGGCAAAGTGGAAAACCAGTGGGAAAGTGGTAGTGGGTTACCCTTGATATTATTTATTATATTATAAACACTTGTATGAAATACTTGGTGATATTTTCCACAGTGAGGATGGGAACATAATATACGTTTTTAGGGGATGAGTTAGTTTCACTTAATATTCATTGTGCTTTAGCATGTTCTCATTACTTTTTCATGAGAGGCTCTAGGGATGATCCTACTGAGTATACTATTATACTCACCAGATCTATATAAACTATTTTATAGGTCTCTTAGAGAAGGTTGGTGATCAGGCTAGTTACCACTATATTTGGGTTGTAGGAGCTATTCGGGATTTTTGGTTACTGCCGTTTTTACTTTGATTTGGTACCTGTAGTTTTTCTATTAAGTTTTAGTAGTTTTATAGGAAATTACATATGTGTACTTGGGATATTATTTTATATTGTTTTCTGAGTTGGATTTGGTTGGTGTTTGTCTTATCTCTCTCTTTTTCATGTGTTCTCTTAGAGTGTAATGCCTCTCATTTGTGTGTTTATTATACCCTCGGTGCTAGTCGCCAACCTAGGGCATACTGGAGGTGAGAATCAGGGGTCATTATCTCTCTTATCACATTGTCGGCCTAGGAGGGGTACACCATGTGGGGAGGAGTTCATGACAGAGTGGTATTATAGGTTTTGTTCAGGGATAAGATAAAGTTTAGTGTTAGGTACAAGTGAGGTTTCATGGGTGGGTAGGGAAACAGTGTCATTCATGTTTAGCAAGTGATGTAAAAACTGGAGACTGTCTAAGATATAGGCATTTAGGGCCCCCTGTGATCTGATGTATGGAACTATAAGTTTATAATGGATACTAAACGACGTGATACTAGTTTCAGGGTAGAGACCTAGGAAAGGATCATGCATAATTCTTCTGTTTTCCTGCGTTTGAATGGTTAGATCTTGGGATAGGTTAACCTAAAATGAATAAAAGAAAAAAATTATTAATTAATGCGGAGTAATCCATATTTCGGTTTTAGGAGCTCTAACTATTTTTTATTTTACAGGTATGGCTCTAGGTCGACGTACTCGTCAGGTTCATTAAGATGATGTCCAGTATGTTGTACTAGAAGATCGTCACAGGGTAGAGGTTGACGATGATGAAACATGGAGGAGGACACTCTGGGAGTTTCAGTGCCAGAGTTTGTAGAAATACAAGGGATCCATTCCGGATATAGTCATGGAAGACAGGTTGGAGGAGGTCCAGATAGGGTTTAGTTTGATCCGTTCTTGGAAAGTGCATGGGTGTCTTTGATTCTGATGATTTTGAATGGATTAGAGAGGTAGTGGTGGTTCTTCTTCCTCAGGGATCACAAGGATTCAATGATCTCATGGGAGGATTTATTAGACAAGTTTAGAGTCTAGTTTCTTTCTTCAACCACGAAGACTTCCAGTCGTCAGGAGCTTCTTACCCTTCGACAGGGGAGATCCAATGTGAGAGAGTTCAGAATCCATTTCATGAACGTTTTACGATATTCTTACAACCTATTTCTAGAAGATAAGGCTAGCGAGAGGCATTTTGAAGAGGCTTTGCGTCCAAAAATCCAGCGCCAGGTCACCCCATTAATGCTGAAGACATAACTTTAGGTGATGGAGAAGGACAAGTTCATTGAAAGGAAATTGAACAAAACTAAATTATAATGAGATTGGAGTTATGATGATTCCTCATGAAGCAGAGCTGTAGTCTTCGGTTCTTGGTTTTCAGGGAAGAAGAGTTTCCATTCAGCAGAGGGTAGGTCCCAGCACTCAACATCTCTTCTCACTGGGGGTTCATGGATCATAGGCCGATACCAAGGGATCAAGAATTTTATTTTATTTTGGAGGTAAAATTCATCAATAACATGAGTGGCTGACATTTTAGAGCAGTCATCATGCACCAGGTGTTCCACACAAGGTTCCTCTATTGAGGTAGTTCTAGTCGAGGTAGCAGCAGTAGGTTCCACCAGCTTTGGGTCAGCAGAGAGTAGATGGGACAGGAAGAGGACAAACCTATGATGCTACTCATCCTTAGAGAGCATAGCGCACCTATGGTAGTGGTCGTCATTAGGATCAAAGAGGTCATGGAGGAGGTCTCGTTTAGTTTTATGCTTTAGTGTAGCCAGTGCCAGGCGAGCAAGACGTCGTTTGAGGTACCCTTTGCTTGTTTTCTACTTGGGTGTATGACTTGCTTGATTCAGGAGTGACACACTCCTTCATATCACCTTCCCTTGTCCATGCTTTGGGACTTGTGGTTGAGAGGCTTCCAGTTCCCTTGGCGTTGACTATGCCATTTATAGGTCAAGGTAACTTGTTTGAAGTATGTAGAGACAGTGAGCTAGTGTTGGGAAAGCACCTAGCTTGGTGATACTTCCTATGTTTATAGATACTACCATATGATGTCATCCTCAGAATGGATTGGTTGTATTTGGTGAAGGTTATCGTGGATTTCTTCAAGAGACATGTGGTGTTATTCGATGAAGATGGAGATCCAGTGGTTTTTTTGGCAAGTGAGACACTCTAATGGGACAGAGTCGTGTTCCGTACTTATCATCCATGATGGTTCAGCTGATGCTGATTTCTTTAGAGGATCATCATTTGGCATTTCCTGGGTTCATAGAAGAGTAACCTGGTGTTTTTTCAGAAGAGGTTGTAGCATTACCCACTCGAATAGAGATTGAGTTTGGGTTCAAGCTTAAACTAAGAGAATCTCTGATCTCTATTTATCCATATATGATGGCCCCTTCTGAGATACGAGAGCTATGTATACAACTTGATGGTCTGTTACAGTGTGGTTTTGTTCGGATGAGTGTGTCTCCATGGGGCGCACCAGTTTTTTTTGTGAAGAAGTCTAATGGAAGTTATCCGTTGTGTATCGATTAATATTGCTTAAACAAAGTGATTTTTAGGAATCACTATCCTCTTCCACAGATTGATGGTTTATTTTATCAATTGAATGGTGAATGTTTGTTCTCAAAGATCTAATTGCAGTCATGATATCATCAGATTCATGTGAAGGATGAGGATATCCTGCAAACTGCTTTCTGTTGTCTTCATGGGTATTAAAAGTTCATTGTAATGTCGTTCGGTGTGATGAATTCTCTAACTGTGTTCATGGTATTGATGAACGTTGTTTTCCATGAGTTTCTAGATATGTTCGTGGTGGTTTTCATCTATGAAATCCTTGTGTACTCCACATATAATGTGGAGCTTGTAGAGCATTTACACACCATTTTGGGAGTTCTTCGTCAACATCAGATGTTTTGGAAGTTGTCAAAGTTTGAGTTTTGGGCTCAAGAAGTCCATTTCTTGGGGCATGTTATGTCCCATGAGGGCGTATATGTGGATCCATCGATGATAGAAGTATTTGTGTCTTGGGAATCACCCAAGAAAGTATTATAGGTGTGATGTTTCATTCTTCTTTTAGGCTACTACAGGTGGTTCATAGATGATTTATCTCAAGTTTTAACTTCTATAATGGCATTGACTGGTAAGGATCAGACATTCATGTGGACTGATTAGTGTCAATCAGCTTTCGAGTTTTTGAAAGTTATGTTATTAAGTGATCCAGTTCTTTGACTTTCAGTTGAGGGACTTTAGTTTGATGTTTTCTATGATGCATTGCATCTAGGATTAGGTTGTGTTCTGATGTAGCAGAGATTAGTTGTTACTTATGGGTCTCAGCAATTGCGTCCCCAGGAACATAACTATGCCACCCATGATCTTAAGTTGAGAGCTGTGGTGTTTTCTTTGATGTTGTGGAGACATTACCTCATTGGAGAGAACTTTGTGGTTTTCACCTATCATTAGATCTTGGGGTATGTTTTTGCCCAGCGTGGATTAAATTTGGGATAGCATCAGTGGTTGGAGTTATTATATGAATACAAATTGAAAATATCATATACACCTAGAAAGGGGAATGTTGTAGCTGATACATTGAGTCGGAAGTCACGTAGTGATGCAATTCATGGATATGGTGATTCTTGAAGAGTAATGGAAGAACTGTCAGCATTACATCTCAATATGGGAGAAATTGGGGGGGGGGAGTGGTTGTCTTTTTCAGATGATGGTGAAGTCATATCTGGTGCATCAGGTGGAAGAGTCCTAGTTAGGGGATCTCGAGGTGGAGGTCTAGAGAGACCGAGTTGTTTTTGGTGAGGCTGATGATAGTTGGTCTGAGGATGAAAAAAACTGAGTGTTGTATCATGGAAGGATATTTGTTCCTTTGATGATGCATGATACAGTTCTCAGAGAGTACCATAGTTATCCTTTAGCAGTGCATCCAGGTGTAACAAGGATGTACTGAGCCTTGAAGAGTTAGTTGTGGTGGTCTGGGTAGAAGCGTGCAATTGCAGAGTTTTTGTATGATGTTTGGTCTTCTAGAAGGTCAATTATGAGCATTGTGCCCCTAGTGGTTTTCTCCATCCATTAGATATTCCTTAGCGTAAGTGGGAGGACATCTCAATAGACTTTATTACTGGTTTACCTCGAGCTCCAGGAGGAAATTATGCTGTTTGGGTTGTAGTGGGCCATTTAATGAAATAATCCTACTTTATAGCAATCAAGGAGTCAAGATTAGTGGAATTTTTGTCAAGGTAGTGTCTGGAGGAGGTGGTGATACTCCACGGAGTCCCGAGGAAGATCATTTCAAATCTAGATCCTCATTTTCACTCTAGGGTGTGGAGAGGTCTCAATCATGATTTTGGGTCTCAGTTATGCCTTAACACTTCTTTTCATCCGCAAATGGATGGTTAGATTGAGCAGACTATCTAGACTCTTGGAGACATGTTATGCTATTGTGTACTAGATTTTGGAGGTTTGTGGATGAGGCACTTACCCTTGGTGGATTACAGTTACAAAAAACTTTTTTCACTCCACCATCAGTATGGCTCCATTTGAAGCCTTTTATGGCTAACCTTTCCATTCTCTATTGTGCTAGACTGGGGTCAGAGAGTTGGAAATTTTCAGACCAGAACTAGTAAAAAATACAACAGAGATGGTTCAAGTGATTCATGAGAGGATGAAGACAGTGCCGATTTGTCATAAATTATAGGCTAATCAAAGGAGGAGACCTTTGAAGTTTGAATTTAGGGATTACGTGTTTCTGAAGGTGACTCCCCGTTGAGGGAAATGAAGGTTTTGTCATGGGAGTAAGATTTATATCCGGTTTGTTAGGCCTTTCGAGGTGTTGGCTCATGTTGGAGTCATGGCATATTGAGTAGCACTTCCCCCACAGATGAGCCCGATACATTATGTTTTCCATGTATCATATCTCCTTCGTTATCTTCATGACAACTCACATGTCATCGATTGGAGTGAGATCTATATTGATGATGATGAAACCTTCGAGCACTAGCCTGTAGAGATCCAAGACTACAAGGAGAAGGTGTTTCATGGGTGTTCTATTCCCTTGGTTTGTGTCTTGTGGCGACATGGTGGAATTGAGGAGAGTACTTGGGAGTGGGAGTCCCATATGTGTTTCCATTACCCAGAGCTATTTTATGTTGTTGTGATGAGTTTTCTTTAATGATTTTTTTGTACCATTTATTTGATATTATGCTTTAATTCTTTTTATATTGAATGATTGTTCCCTTGTTCTTGGATTTTTAGATTTTGTTCCAACTTTCGGACAACTCTGGGTGGTTTTCCCCTGAGAGGTATCTTACATGGTGGTTTTTCAGACCCCTCTTATCATCTAGGTTGTTTTTGAATTCTCAGGGATAATAATTTTTGGAGAGGTATAAAATTTAATGTCTTATACCTCTCCAGTCCAATAATCTGCTGAAATATGGTGTTAATGGTGTTCTGAGAGGTCAATGTGACTTATTCCCAACACTTTTGAAAATTTCTAGTTCATGAATAGTGCTTCCAAAATAGTAGGCTATTTTTAATTGTAGCCTTCCAACAGAAGCCTTCCACCAGAATCCCTCCAACAGCATCCTTCTAACAATATCCTTCGAACAAAAGCCTTCCAACAACATCCTTCCAACAGTAGCCTTTTGCTTTTTCAAATTTCTAGTTCTTGAATAGTGTTTCTAGAATAGTAGGCTATTTCCAATAGCATCCTTCCAATAGCATCCTTTTACTTTTCCAAATTTTTAGTTCATGAATTTTTTTTCTAGAATAATAGGTTAATTCCAATAGCAGCCTTCCAACAACAGCCTTTTCCTTTTCCAAATTTCTAGTTAATGAACAGTGTTTCCATCTTCCTACAGTTTCAACCCTTTGACGTTTCCTCTGACAAAAAAATTATTTAAAGACTCATTTTAATTCTTATAAGGCCTATTCTAAGTCCATAACTCCTATATTAATTTTCCTAAGTCTCATGGTGCTTTTACTTATTCAAACTTCTTGGTTTAATGTGATCTTCTTTTAATGGAAAATCCAGAATATCTTAAACCTACTCCGTAAATCTTCTAAAGGGACGACATATCGTCCTCCCTTGTTTCACCTTCTTGTTCCTTGATGAAATATGGTCGAACCATCCTTTCTTCCTATAGGAGAAGTGTGATTGAACCTTAATCATTGGATCATTCCCCCCTTGAAGTTTCTTCGGGCTACATGCGCACCACCTTTTTCATGAAAGTAGAAAGTGTCGGTCCTTCATCGATAGAAGGTATGATCTACCTTTCTTATTCTATTTTCTTCAATCCTTGTCCCCCTATTTCTAATTAAAATGTTATTGAATGTGATCTCCATGCTTCTAATAGAGTTTTATAGGATGTCGGATGGCGCATTCGTGTTGCGGCATCCTCGGGTGGAAACAGTTGTCACAAGGGAGGAGATCGTAATCCATTGTGTGGATAGTTCTCATATAAATAATTTCAAGATTTAATGTGAAAATGTAGAGTTAGCATGTTTTATCCCATTGAATCACAATGGAATTGACATATTAAATATTTGAAGCAGATAAATAAATTGATATCGATTGTATGTTATTGCCTCCTATTTGGCTAGATAGTGTGATATCTATGATTTCTTTATTTATCTTTTCATTATTGATGGAAATTGGTAATGAATTTAAATAAGTAATTAATTTATAATTGTTTGGATAAAGATAAAGAGGCTTGTAAATTAATTTGGTTGTTGTTGTTGTTGTAATTTGATTTTAATCCAATTAATGTAGTGAGCATGTTTAATAAATTTTTGATAGCTTATTATTTAGGTTACCCATAGTTGTAACCTGAAAATAATAAATCTATTAATTCTAGATGGATTAAATAACTGGTTGTTTAATAAAAAGATAATTCATCAAATGGATTTGAGTTACCCTCTTTCTTATAAAGGCCAAGAGCCTTATGTTGGGAGCTATGAGAGCTCATTTTGTTTGAAGGTTGGATGCCATGTTTAAGGGCCAAGATTCCAATTTTTATGATGTCTGATTTCCTGTTGCTTATTTTGAGATGTGATCCTGTAAGGCTATTGTGATATGTGGGGGTAGGAAGACCTATTGGTTTTTGCAATAGTTGATGCCTAGAGTGGCGAGATGCATCGTTTTATGCATGTCGGTGTCAGGGAGGACACTAGAGATAATGGAACGGGTTGGATGTGAATGTTTGGATGATTTTTTTCTTGTTGGTTATTTATCTTCCATACTTTCCCCACTCCATAAGGCAACTTTTTTGCTTACCCTCCTACCAAATGGGGTGAAGAACCTCAGGGTATGCCATGTGCTTTCCGTGTTTAGCTTCCTCAGGGAGGATGGGTCTACACTTTCCCAATTGGCAGAAAAGACACAACGTGTAGTTCATCTACTCACCGGGTTGATCACCCTTGTGTTTAGTAGCTTAGAATATTTTTCTAGAATTCCTGGAAATATGTGAAATTAATAATGTTGTTAATAAATGATTGAATAAATGATGTTAACCCATGGGGTTGGAGCTTTCTAGGATGAAATTCCGAGGTTTCAATTTAATGGAACAATGGACTTTGGTTGTGATGATAATGAGATATAATGTGGAAATTGTAAATAGTTAATTAACGATTAAATAATTAATGAATGTAAAGTGGAACTGATGAAAAGGGAATGATGTAATGTAATCAATCTCTTTAAATGGTTGTGTTCTTATAGGATACATATTCTTAGAAGTGGTAGCCGGGAGTCCGAGAGATGTTAGAAGTAGTTGAGTCTAAGACTAGGTTATTCCCATATTTTGGTTGTGAGATATAGTATATTTTGTACTTTTTGTGTTTTTATACGCTACTCCACCCTGTTTGTTAGGGAAACTGACACCCTGGGGATTCTGATCCCTCGATGGGCATTTTACCAAACATTCTGGTGGTAGGATGGATAGTTGACTACCCCCTTTGGCCCTTCTCTCTTCTCTTGGTAGTTACTTGTGCTGGTAGGCACAACAGTTAGTTATTCCCATATTTTTGTGTAGAGGGTTGAAATGTCTTGTGTTTATTCACCCACATATATTATGTATATAGTTTCCTATGGACTACTATAGGTGTAACATGTATTGGTTATGATGGCTTGAGGATCCTTAATCAGTTTCTGGGTTGTAGTGGATTGAAGTATAATACCTGAAGTATGATACACATTATGTGAGCTGTGGTGGCTCCCGAAAACTACCTGGTTACTTTTCTTATGTGGACGTGGTGGTTCTGTTGCATGAGGTGCATGTTGTGGTGCTTCTCCCAGGTGTATGTGGGAAAGCCTTTTGGAGAATGATTCTTAGGAAGTACAACGTTGGGGAAAAGTGGAAAACTAGTGTGGAAGTGGTAGATGTGTACCCTGGATATTCTTTATTATATTATATACTCTTGTATGTGATACATGGTGAGAGTAGCCATGGTGAGGATGGGAACATAGTATACCAGTTTCGGTGAAGAGTTAGTTTCACATGTTGTTCACTTTGCTTTAGAATGTTCTCTTTAATTTTTCACGAGAGGCTTTGGGGAGGATCCTAATGAGTATACTGTTATACTCACCCTATCTATATAAACTATTTTACAGGTCACCATGCGAAGGTTGGTGATCAAGCTGGTTACTACAAGCTTGGGGTTGCAGGATCTATTCGGGCTTTTTGGTTGCTTCCCTTTTTTACTTTGTTTTGGTACTTGCAGTTTTTTGTTTAGTTACAGTAGTTACGTATGACATTACATATGTGTATTTTGGATTTCCTTTTATATTTATGTCTGAGTTGTATTTGGTTGGTTTATATCTTATATCTCTCTTTTGCATGTGGTCTCTTAGAGGGTAATGCCTCCCATTTGTGTGCTTACTATACCCTCGGTGCTAGTCACCAACCTGGGGATTACTGGAGGTGAGACTCATGGGTCATTATCAATCATCTCACATTTTCCGCCCAGGAGGAGTACACCTTCTTGGGATGGGGTCATGACATTCATATTATAGTATCAAAGGGTTATATTCATTGATGAATATAAAAAATTGATAGAAAATTAAAAAAATTCTTTGGATAAATAAATTTTCACTTTGAAATTAACTTTTAAAAATTAATATATTCCTAATATTAGGGAAAAAATTATTTGAACATAATTATGGAATATTTTAGAGGATGTTTTAAATCATTGATGGGACATGATAGGAGGAAATTCGATTTAAGTCATATAAGTTAAAAATCCTTTCAAACGTTTGTAAGAAATGTAGAAAATCACCTCATCATAAAAATTACCATAATGTTCATTTTAATTTTCTTGGTCAAAAGACAAACATGGGTAAAAAATATTTAATAAATAATTGTATTATAGTCAAAAAATTACTATTAAATAATGTTTTGTAAAATATTGACATGGAATAAAATGATTCACGATCAAGTAGAAAAAACTGTTTTCCTTGAAAACAAGATATTTTTATCTTGAGTATATAAAGAATGAAAAATAATTTGGAAATATTTAAAATATATAAATGAATATTGGTTATTTTATTAGATTTTGGTTTAAGATATAAATATCGAATAATTCTTTTTTTCGAGACTTAAATATAAATAATTCCAAATAATGATGAGATTGTGAAATAAACCATACTGCTTTGGTAACACTGGAATCATAACCCCCATTAAATAAAAAAATTCAACTACAAATTTAAATATCATTAATATAAATTAAATCATTAAATATTATATAAAAGTGGTATTATATACAACAGATAAAATAAACAAATTTTAATTTTTCAACCATCTCATGGAATACAATTGAGATGAGAAAACCCTTCCAATGGTAACAATATTGATGTAAAATTAATCAGTGAAGTAAATATGTATAAAAAATTAGAATACAAAGAAAATCAAGTATAAATATAAAAAAATCAAAAAATGACATTTTAGAAATAATCTTGAAATTATATATTTAATAATTAAGTGATATAAACCAATAAAATAAAATTGAGATATTAAAAACTTTACTATTGGTACCAAGAAAATCAAATCCACTGGTATGAAATTAATTATATTAAAAAATAAAATAAAATGAATTATAGAGTATTTATGATATAAAATGTAAATGGTGAAACATATATATTGGTCGGAGTAGATTACTCAAGAGGGGGGTGAATTGAGTATCTATCAAAATTTATGGTTAAAATTTTTTCTTAAAAGGTTTCCCCAAAAGGTTAAAAACAACCCAGTTAATCATGGTTATACTACTATAAGAGTTTTACTATTTAAATAACTTCTTATAAGATTGATTAGTTCTCAATAATCTTAAGATCAGTTATTAGTTTTACTTTTGAATCTATTCTACTAAGACAAGAAAATTATAACATCTTTCCTAGATTAACTATCAAAGTGAATTTAGTGATTCCTGAATTATATAGTAATGTCTTTAAATAGAGAAGACTAAATTAAGAAGCATAGAGGATATGAAACAAGTGGTTTAGTCTCAAGTCGAGACCTCATCCACTCCACATGGTGATCAACTGGCACGAAGCAGTTTTTATAAATAAACATGATCCTCACCCTGGATCAAGGTTAACAACAATACACAAGACTATCCAGATCACACAGGGACCTCTTCCATAGTTCATTGTGGGTAGAAACAACCAAGACACACATGGAACTCTTCCACAATTATCTATGGGTATACACAAGTGTTAAAAGATTTTTGATTAAGTATATCTTGTATCCTTCATTTTGATGCAGGAGACAGAGTGTGTTGTTATACAGATACACACACTGCTCGAAAGCTAGTAAAATTATACAAAACAGAGAAGATATATTGAGATAGGTTTATAAATGCTCTAAGTTTTAGTCTTTGCAGCTCTGGACTTCTGAGATGAAGCAGATGTAGAAATCAAGTCCTCATATGGAAAATGGAGTGTCACAATTCAGACAGATCCAGCTTGTGTTCTTTTTGATGTTTTTGATAGTACAGATATTTTCTCAATTCTGGGATTCAATTATGATTTGTGTGTTATTCTGAATCATTGAGTTGAATCTGACAATTATTTATTCAATAATAATCTAATTTTATTCGTCGTTGTTGTGATCATGCCCACCCACTTGTTTCTCTTTTATTAGTTTTTTTTGTTTCTGGGACAAACTACTATTTTATCTTGGAGTGAATTTGTTAAAGAATATAGGTTGAATGTATTTTTCTCCTCATACCTCATACTTTCAGATGATATGTTTATAAGGAAACATTAATTATGTGTGTGCATTTAAAATCTTCAAATATGACCGTTAAAGGTTAAATTGAAAGACGAGAAAATAGATTAAGAAACGGTTTCATAGTAGGTCATGGAAACGATGTCTCCTTCACACGACATCGGGATTGGTCACAGTTTCTTATGGTCACGATGTCTTGTGGTCACTGTGTCTTCTTGTTCACGGTGTTTCATGGTCACGGTGTCTGGATGACACGGTGTCTGCTTGTTCACAGTGTCTCATGGTCACGGTGTCTGGATGACATGGTGTCTACTTGTTCACAGTGTCTAGTTAATGGTTTATAGATGTCATGGTGTCTTAATGTTCACGGTGTCTCAATGTCACAATTTCTTCTTGTTCATGGTTTCTCAATGTAATGGTGTCTACTTGTTGATAGTGTCTAGTTCACGGTGTCTCAGACTTAAGCAAATATCTGTATTCGGACTTAAGCAGTGATATTTATGGAATGGATTAAACTCAATCATTTGTAAGAAAAGTCGTTATAAATTAGATCAACATATAGTATATAGTAACCAAATTGAGTGCATAGAACTTATGATCTTTGGATAGATTTTACTGAACAACTATGCATTTGAGGTGAGATAGATTACATCAAGTTTACAAGGTTTATAGACTGAATAGAATTTGTGATCATTAAAACATGATTAATACATGAGGAGCCCAATAATATCCCCCTTTTTTATGATCACAAATAATGTATATTTAGAGTGTATACTTGTTCTAACAACATATATCTAATGTGAATATAACATATATAGAGTTCCTATAGAAATTTATCCCCCTTTTGGGATTATCAAAAAGTTTCTTGAAAAAGAAAGAAAAAAGAGACAAGAAATGTGAAGAATTTATTAGATAAAAAAGAAGGGAATTACAAAGAGGAACACAAATGTAGTATGATTCATGTCAAGAGAAAGTAATCACTATCCTTATTCCCTGGCTGGTATTCTCTTTGCCCTTAGCAATAATAGCAGAAGAGGAAGCCAGAGGAGTAGAGGTTGAGGTAGAAGAAGGGAGTGAGCTGGTTGATAGAGAATGTAAAGGAAGACCTTCAAAGATAGAGGGAGGCAGTGTAGGTTTAGTAGAAGACCGAGGAAGTTGTTGATCAAGGATCACAGACCTGATCTAACTCAGTGCCTGACTGACTGACATAGAAGTGGATTCTAGGGAAGAGGTGAATGTAGGCAAACCAGGTCTTAAAGGTGCAGTTGCAGGAGAAACAATGGCTCTACTCTGTACATGAATATAGGGCCTCAAAAGATTGACAAAATAAGTAATGATCTCTCAACCATAATGCATAGCTTTCTCAAGGTTATCATTGTTTTTCATAAACTTATCCAACAGACGAGTGAACTCAGTGATCTTTTGGACTTGAGTCTTGAAATCTTGAGTAACAGAAGGAATCCTCAGATTTTCCAAAAGGTATTTTAAATGATAGGTCATGTAGTTCATTGAGAAGATTAGGTTGAAGTATAAATCCACTATCTTGGAAATTTCTTACCGAGCATCATTAGAAATTTTTGAATTAATTTGGACCAGATCAAGAACTTTGTCACTATTCTTGATAACTTTAGATAGAGAATATTTATTAAACCCACTAAGCATAGTCTGAAGTGCTTCTTTGACCACTGTTCTAAGTAGGTCACTGTCTAAAAAAGGATGAGATTATTTTCCAGATGCTTTAGATGTAGTGACATCTGAGGTAAGAGATTTCAGTTTATTGAGAACCTCTTGAAGGTGCCCCTTATACTAATCAGTGAGCTTATTAAGACTAACAACAATCTCTTGCATCTCATTCACTATCTTCTTGTTTCATTTAGTGACCTTTTAATCTAAGGAAGCTAAATGAAGTTGAATCAGAGAGGCAATATTTTTTGTGGATTGAGGAACAACAGGCTCCATATGATTATAAGAAAGCTCTGATACCAAATTAATCACTTTATTCATGTCTTCAATCATACCTCTTAGTGTCATTACTTCATCACTAAGCAGTCTGTATTCAACATTGAATTCCTGAATCTCATGAATCATTTTGTGTTTAATCTTATAAATAACTTTTTCTAACAACAGTTAGGCATCTCTATCACTTATATTTTTTACAAGAGTTAGTTGGGTATTCAGAAGTTTTTTTAACTCCAGCAAAAAGGGTAGCTCCAAATTCTTTCAGATCATCTTTACACCCCAAGGTTGGTTGTTTTGGTAAATCTTTAGAGATAGGGACTGAGATAGGCTCAGTTTCTTATTCAAGAGAAAAATTAGAGACAGATTTCAATTGGAACATTGTAGATAGTTCAAGACTATTTGCTGAGACTTCCTAAGAGTCAATCACATCATAAAAACTAGTGTACATAAACTGAGTGTCTATAGGTCTTGGATCAATCATGTTTGGTACTTCAATATATTCCGAATTTGGGGGTTGCTCCCCCTCAACATTTTCATCCTTCGCAGGACCGAGAGGCTTAGGGTCTTGATCTATTTCCACGAATTCATCTCTTAGTTCCTCATCCATTTTCTGTCTAGCCAACTAAAAATCTATCTCCAGCCTTTCCTTAGCTGAAGGAATGACTTCAGGAATAGATTTTTCCATTGGGAGTTTATCAAGGTTAGCTTTTTTCATAACAGGTAATTCTTATTCTATAAGATCTTCCATAAATTTTTTTTCAGTTTCTTTGGGAATAGATTCTGTTGCAACTTCGGGTTGATCTTCCAGATTAATAACATATTTTGAAGTAGGGACTTATTTTTCACTTACTACATGAGGAATATGAGTATTTTCTTCCTTATCAGAAACTGTTTACCTTGGAGGCACATAAGGCTCTTCTTCTTCTTCTTCTTCTTAAGAATACTCAACAACTTCATTTGGATCCAAACTAGGATCAGAAATATCTTTGGTCTTGAGGGATGTTCAACTTGATTAATTTTTTCATAGATCCTATCATTGTCTTCCACCCATTCATTTTTTCAAGGATTCCAATTGATTCTCATTCTCTTGATAATGACTTTTTAAAGGAAGAAATCACAATACTTGATAACTTCTTCATTAGGTCCAACCATACCTTAGGCATGAAGCATGGCTGAGATAACCTGACAATAAAACAGGGAGGTTGACTTGGATATGGCTTTGATCAGCTCACACATATGGTGTATGACATACTTACAAAGGTTGATCTTGTCCCCATTTTTCATAAAATGAATCAAAAACACATACTGATATTTTAGTATAGAAAAGTTACCTTTTATGGGTCTAATCAAGTTATCAATAAACTTAAACGAAGTCTAGATTATCCATCCAGTTCAACAGTGATGGCTCTCCTCTTGGTTCCATTTCTAGTTAAGCTTTTCAAAGATTCTTCCAAAACAATGAATTCAATAGTAGGTGGAGGTCCTCTCTTATAGTCCTCATAGATGCCTTCATGTGGTATCACAAGTTATGAATCCCATAACCTCGAAGATAATGTGCATCTCTGTCCATTTATCCAGCTTCTCACAACCTAATCATCTTCAAAATCAATGGAGAACTGAACATACTGATAAAATTGAGCAACTAACTTTGGGTAGATAGGTCTATCATCCTTCAAAAACCATTCTAACCAGACTTTATCTTTTAAAACATTCAAAAATAGAGACATACTTTAAATAATCCACTTAAGACATATCTATTTCTCAACTACTATTATTCGGTTCACCATATTTGGATTTAAAGGGACTTTGGGTGCTATCTTGGGTGTGATCTTCTTCTTCTTTGAGCTTTGTTTCTCAGGAGTCGACGATGAAGGGTGTTTCATCCTAGGCATTCACCAAAGGTTCGAGAGAGATAAGGGTTTAAGGGTTGAAGAAGGGTTACAAATTGAGTGAATAGATGAAAGATCGATGGAAGGACAAGTGACACATCCTTTATTTTATCATTTAGGAATACCAAACTTCGAAAAAATGAAATCGCGGGAAAGTAAACATGTGGAATGAATAATTACCGCGATACGGTTTTTTTATTTGTAAATAAAAATATTTACGGTGAGACCATATCAGGTCTTTACGGTGAGATAGTGACTGAACATTATGGTGGGATAGTGACTAAACTTTACGGTGAGACAGTGACAGAACTTTACGGTGAGATAGTGACTGAACTTTACGGTCAGACAGTGACTGAACATTATGGTGAGACAGTGACTGAACATTATGGTGACAATGACTATCAGAAAGTAAGCATGAAATACTAACTGTGAGACCGTAAACATGAAATAGTAAGATATAAAATAGTAAGACATTTACAAAAGGTTTATCATGCCTAGATCATGTATGATGTAGATTATTTTTTTAGAATTTAGTGGTTTGGTATAAGGCCCCAGCCTTAAACCTTACATAATCTTGAGTTATCACAAGATTACACATTGAGGATCTTTTCGGGTTTAGAGTTTTAGAGAATTAGATCTTAAAACATGAATTACATTCCACATATAAACAAAGTGGTTACATAAAGATAGTATTCTTCATTCCCATCAATGGAAACACATTTAAAATAATACATGGATTATTTATTGACACTTCCTTGACACTATCATCATATCATGTACCTTTCCCTTGACCTGTGAAAAACATTTCAAAAAAACTTGGGATGAGCATAAAAAGCTCAGTATGGGTTATAAAAACATGGAAAGGAAACATGGGTACATATATACATAAGAATGAAATCATACTTTACCCATAAAACATAGGCACTTTAACATACCTCATAAAATCATGAATAAATCATAGAAATCATAGGAAATAAAGGTAACTTGAGGCATTCATAACATTCTTACGTAGGGAGTAACCCTCTTGGTTACGTTTGGAATACCCATCACAGTATATTCCCTAAAATCTCTTCGGAGAAACCTTAACGTTTCACTCCTTCGCGTTACCCAATGCATTGGAGAGCTATAACGGGCTCACCCGCCCTTATTTTATCACGGAACCACCCGTCTTCATAATAATGCCCAAGAACCATAACATAATCATATCACATAAAGCATGCATAAAGGAAACATAAAATTTCCACATTTCAATCACGAGATATAAATAAAACACATTGATATAAAAACATTATGAAAACCATTTTCAATACCAAAATAAAATAAAAGTAAAACATGGTATTTATTTTTCTTTTAAAAAGAAGGTATGGCTTGTAGAGGAAGCCGAAACTCAAATAACGGTCACGACGGCGGAGAAGTCGTTGTCGCCGCATACGTACGACAAAAACATTCCCTTTTGTCGTTTATTAAACGCTTCGTATAAAAAAGATTCCTTTTGAATAAACGTAAAAGTCAAAGGGGTTTATACACCGTATAAAAGAAAGTTGTGTATAAAATAAAATATGCCTCAAAGAAAGGAGATTGAGACGAAGTCCCATACCTCGCATCCGACTTGACCCGACCGTTCTTTAATCTCCTGAATAATAAACTTGAGTTAATCTCTAATTGCTTAAGAACCTTTTTCAAGTTCATTATTCCTTTTATACCAAGTTATGGACATCATGTAATCATTTAAGTTAATAATGTTCATTTTGTCGGTATTTGGTTCTTAAGTCAAAAATAGACTTCTTACACTTACATGTTGTTAATTTGGTCAAAGGTTCATTATATCCAGAATGATATTAATGATTTGAATAACATATAAATCATATATATTGATCATATACATGTATTTATAATATTACATCACATTTAGAGGTAAGAAATGAAATGCACCGTTCATGGAGACGGTAAGCCGTACGTACGCATGAACGCTACTTCCATTTCTATTTCGTTTTTTTTGGAATGGAATCATAATTATATAAGAGTATATTATAATTCCAGTATAATAACATATATAATATCATTAAATTTATCCTTTACACATCCAACATATGGTATTAACGAATCAAATAACTTTCAGGGGGCGGTAGTCTACACTTCCTAAAATGAAGATATCGTGTTTACCCATAATAGAAACCATAAAGGTATTCCCAAAATGAAAAAAACAGAAGCTTAAGGAAAACATAAACATATCATATATCAAATACAAAAATAGTGACATCATAATGGCCACCTTTGAAGGTGTTAAATGAGTATTGAACAATCATCGTTTCGGGAGGCAGAATTTCGCCATCCACGGAAACCGTATGTTCGTTAACCATTTGATGTAGTTCTGTGAGAGTGTAGATCAAATAAATCTTATAAAAAAATCCTAGTATATTGAACATACTGTTGTTGTTACAAAAGAAGTAAATAAAAAGAGTTTAGGGGGTTGGAGAAGCAAAATAAAACAAATGAACATGAGAGAATGAATTACCTTTAAAAGTGTAACTCCTTTTGATTTGAGCCTAAAGGCTTCCTTTGAAAGGATTATTCCGAAATGGAATCCTCTAGAATGAGGAGAGGGATGTGGAGAGAGTAAATGGAAAGGGTTTGGACGAGCCAAAGGCTTGAGGAGTGTGCGAAATGAGGTAGAGGTGGGGGCCTTTTATAAGAGGAGAGGAGGGGCACTTTTGGAAAGTAAAGAAATATTACTTTATTTGAAAATGTGTTTCGGTTTTAAAAGGTCCCACATTGATATACTTCGTGTATAAGGTGATAAGGGTTCGACATCCACTCATACAATTGGTTTTGGAAATGTGTAGTTCATAGATTTTACATTATCTTTCCATTTTATTTAAATCGTCAAATAATGATGTCATCGCTGCATCATTATTATGTCATAAATAATTTAATTTATTTAATGTATAAAAATTATAAAAAAATACTATGATGTAGGAAATCTTTTTATATTTCCAATGAATATTTATAATAAAAAATCTGATCTTTATAATACCATGTAAAAATTGTTTTCGTAAAACATATTATGTTTGTGTCATTTTTACTTTTACATTAAATAAAAAGTTATTTATGTCATTTCCCAACAAAAGTGGATCCATGGGGTCCCCAAGTTGACCCATGGCTTTTCTTGGTCGGCCATGACACAACCAATAAGTTTGGGACATGTGTCTAGGTCATTTCATATTATTAAAGCATTATTTATACCTTAAACTACCCTAATTACCACTAATCACGATTAAGAACTTAATAAGTTACTATTCACCAAAAAAATTATTATAATCTCATTGAACCACATTTTACTTCTTAATGACAACCATGTATGTCGGATTTTTTAAATTCAAAACACAATGATGGAAAAATTTCATTTAAACGGAAAATCAGTCTTTATAAGTACCACTTAGTGGTTTCACTATTCATCAAAAATTGGAGTTTTTCAGAAAATTACCAAAAATTCACCCTAAGCTATATTTGATATTCCGAATTCAAAAATGAAGTCTATTTTACAAAATTCAATACATATAAGTCAAATTAATTAATTTAATTATTAATTCCCGCTGCCAGAGCAAATAGCGTGTTTTTACAAAACAATAAGTATCAAAATATTGACACCAGTTTAAGTCTAATTTCAAAGTGAAATTGATTACAATGACCACCATTGGATAAAATGTTAAAAATATATTCATATTACACATTAATAACAATTCAAAAGATAATCTAATCATATAAATAAATTAGATTTAAAAGCAGTTTTAATGTAAAATGCAGTATTTTTCACTATTCATTAAAAAATGAACATTGTCAGAAAAATACCAAAAATTCACACAAAGTAAATTGTGATGTCCCAATCATAAAGAATAAGTTTATTTTGACAAACATAGTTTATAAAATTGTCAAAATATAGATTCAAAAATGGTTTTCCATCAAATGGCAGTAAAACAATCTTGTAAGAATATTAGTGTATTCCATGCATAAGATTGTATTTATTTTCATTTTAAGCCTCTATAACACTATCTTAATCATTAATAGACATAGATAAAAATATCTATTATTCATCACTTATTTGGGATGTGACATCCTTCCCCCCTTTAGAAAATTGCATCCCCGCAATTTATTTACTTATCAAATAAATGGGGGTACTTATCCCTCATTGCATTTTCAGATTCCCATGTTGCCTCTTCAATCATGTGGTTTTTCCACAAAACCTTTACTTGGTGAATCACCTTATTATGTAACACTTGCTCCCTGTGGTCAAGAATCTGGACCGGTTGTTCCTCATAAGATAGGTTCTCTTCCAGCTGAACTACCTCTGGACTCAAAACATGAGATGGATCTGGCATATTCTTTCTCAACATTGAAACATGAAAAACATTGTGTACCTGAGATAAACTCGGAGGTAAAGCCACCAGGTATGCAACTGATCCAACTCTCTCCAGAATTTCATATGGTCCAATAAACCTTGGACTCAGCTTTCCTTTCTTACCAAATCTCATCACACTTTTCCAAGGAGAAACCTTGAGAAAAACATGATCACCTACCTCAAAAGATAGATCCTTCCTCCGGTTATCTGCATAACTCTTCTGCCTGCTCTGAGCTGTTCTCATGTGTTTCTGAATCAGCTGAACTTTTTCGGCCATCTCTTCTACCAATTCTGGTCCCATCAACTTCCTTTCACCCACTTCATCCCAGAAAGCTGGAGTTCGACACCGCTTCCCATATAATGCTTGAAATGGTGCCATCTGTATACTGGAATGGAAATTGTTATTATATGAAAATTCAACCAAAGAAAGATGTTGGTCCCAACTTCCCTGATAATCCATAGAACAAGCTCGTAGCATATCCTCCAATGTCTGAATTGTTCGTTCTGACTGCCCATCTGATTGAGGATGAAAAGCTGTACTAAAATTTAATTCAGTACCCAACGACTTCTGAAGGCCTTTTTAAAAGTTAGAAGTAAACCTGGGATCACGATCCGATACAATGGAGAGAGGAACTCCATGTAACCTGACTATCTCTTTAAGATACAAACGGGAAAGTTGATCAAGAGAGAAAGTATCTCGTATAGCAAGGAAATGAGAAGATTTGGTCAAGCAATCAACAATAACCCAGATTTCATTATTACCTCGAGATGTCTTCGGTAATCCAACAACAAAGTCCATGGATATATTTTCCCATTTCCACTCTGGCACTGGTAAAGGCTGAAGCATCCATTTCGGTAACTGCCGCTCTTCTTTAACCTGCTGACAAGTCAAACACTTCACAGTAAAATCAGAAATATCTCTTTTCATTCCATCCCACCAGTAATACTCCCGCAGATCTCTATACATCTTAGTACTGCCTGGATGAACTGAAAACGGGGAACTATGAGCCTCACATAACAACTCATTCTTCAACTGTGAATCACAAGGCACACATAACCTCTTCCCAAACCTCCAAACACAAACACAAACTTATCCAAGAACTCATGGAAAATTTTATTCATTAAATCCATGAATACAACAGGTGCATTGGTTAGCCCAAAAGGCATTACTACAAATTCATAATGGCCATATCTCGTACGGAACGCGGTCTTCGGAATATCTGCCTCCTTTACCTTCAGCTGATGGTACCCCGATCTCAAGTCAATCTTTGAAAAAAAAAACTGAGCTCCCTGGAGTTGATCAAACAAATCATCGATATGAGGCAAAGGATATTTGTTCTTAACAATGATATTTTTCAAGGCTCTATAATCAATGCAAAGTCTCATAGAACCATCTTTCTTTTTAACAAATAAAACAGGATCACCCCATGGTGATGTTCTAGGTCTAATGAAACCTTTCTCTAATAAATATTGAAATTGATCCTTCAACTCTAAAAGTTCAATTTGTGCCATTCGATAAGGGGGTTTTGAAATTGGCTTAGCATCAGGAACTAAGTCAATAGTAAACTCAACTTCCCGATCTGGTATTATTCCAGGAAACTCATCAGGAAAAACATCAGGATACTCATTTACCACTGGCACATCATTAATCTGAACAGTTCCTTTATTTTCAACAACGTGTGCAAGGTAACATTCATTTCCATCTTTTACAAGTTTCTCGGCCTCTTGATATGTTATCAAAAGTAAGGGTTCATTCTTGTAAACAAACTGAAAGTCTTTCTGAAAAGAAACTTCTTTAGCTCTACAGTCAATCTTAGCATGGTAAATAGAGATCCAATCCATACCCAGGATAACATCAAACTCTACTAGAGGTAGAACAATAAGGTTTGTAAGTAGGTTCTTTCCACAGATAAGGATAAGAAGATTCTTATAAATTCTTTTTGCCTCAACATTTCCCCCAGGTGTTTTTACCAAAAGTTCAGGAGTTATTTCTTGAGATGGTATTCCCATTTTACTAGAAAAGGTTTCAGAGATGAAAGAATGTGTAGACCCCGAATCAAACAACACACCGGCATAATCTGAAAAAACAAACAAAGTACCTCATACAACTTCATTTGATGGCCCGACATCTGCTGAAGTAGTTGCAAAGGATTTCACCACCCCTTTTTGCTTGTAGTCTAACTGCTTCCCATCACTCAAGCTCCTTGTCGGACACTCGTTTGCATAGTGACCCATCTCATTGCACTTATAACATTTCACTAACTGTAAATCAAATTTGTTCTTACCTTCACCTTGATCCTTTTCAGTGCAATCACGAGCCTTATGTCCCATCTTACCACATCGGTAGCACTTCCCAGAATTCAGAAGACATTCCCCAGCATGCCTTTTGCCACATTTATCACAAACTGGAAACTTAGTTCTCTTACCATCAGACTTTTTTGAAGAATTCTTACCTTTCTCCTGCCACCTCGGTCTCTTCTTCTGCTGGTTGTTATAGAACACTTGGTCATCGGCAAACTCCATTTCCACCTTCTCAGCACATCGAACAAGATTTTCATAACTTTTAAACTCTCGAGAAGCTAATGCCCTTCGATATTTTGGCTTTAATCCTGAGTAAAAATGACTGATTTTACTATCAAGGTCTCGAATAAAATTTGGAGCATACCTTGCCAATCGACTGAACCTTTCTTCATAGGCATCCACTGAGTCTTCCTCTTGCCTCAATTCCAAGAATTTCTTTTCCATCCTATGTCGAACAACCTTAGGAAAATACTTCTCAAGAAACATACCTTTGAATTCATCCCATTCAAGAGCATCAATCTCATCGGCGTCCCTGATATTTTTAACCATAGACCACCACTGATCTGCTTCACCCTCCAAACGGTAAATAGCAAGACTAACCTTTTGATTATCTGAACACCCCATGACATCAAAAATCTTCTCCAGTGCTTTAATCCACCCTTCAGCTAGCACAGGGTCAGATGATCCTCTGAATGATGGGGGATGTTGCCTCATGAAATGTTCCACCACTGACATGTTCCTCTGCGGTTGATCTGGCTGATCTCGTGCATGGATACTACCACCATTTATAGCCTGAGTCAACTGTGCCATCACTGCAACAAACTGTTCAGTTCCGATTCCGACCATCTCAGGTTGCTGATTTGGAAGGTTATCTTCCTCCTGATGTCGTCCCAACATAGCTGCTTTGTTTCCTCTGCGGAAAACCATTCTGAACACAAAAATATCTTAGGCGAAGCAACATGGTAATCCGTAAATGCTATATCATTTCAATCATATTATAATTTAACACTTTTCTAACTCCTAAATTTGTCTAAACCGACCTCTGATACCAACTATAAGTCCCCAGCCTTAAACCTTACATAATCTTGAGTTATCACAAGATTACACATTGAGGATCTTTTCGGGTTTAGAGTTTTAGAGAATTAGATCTTAAAACATGCATTACATTCCACATATAAACAAAGTGGTTACATAAAGATAGTATTCTTCATTCCCATCAATGGAAACACATTTAAAATAATACATGGATTATTTCTTGACACTTTCTTGACACTATCATCATATCATGTACCTTTCCTTTGACCTGTGAAAAACATTTCAAAAAAACTTGGGATGAGCATAAAAAGCTCAGTATGGGTTATAAAAACATGGAAAGGAAACATGGGTACATATATACATAAGAATGAAATCATACTTTACCCATAAAACATAGGCACTTTAACATACCTCATAAAATAATGAATAAATCATAGAAATCATAGGAAATAAAGGTAACTTGAGGCATTCATAACATTCTTATGTAGGGAGTAACCCTCTTAGTTACGTTTGGAATACCCATCATAGTATATTCCCTAAAATCTATTTGGAGAAACCTTAACATTTCACTCCTTCGCGTTACCCAATGCATTGGAGAGCTATAACGGGCTCACCCGCCCTTATTTTATCACGGAACCACCCGTCTTCATAATAATGCCCAAGAACCATAACATAATCATATCACATAAAGCATGCATAAAGGAAACATAAAATTTCCACATTTCAATCACGAGATATCAATACAACACATTGATATAAAATAATTATGAAAACCATTTTCAATACCAAAATAAAAGAAAAGTAAAACATGGTATTTATTTTTCTTTTAAAAAGAAGGTATGGCTTGTAGAGGAAGCCGAAACTCAAATAACGGTCACGACAGCGGAGAAGTCGTTGTCGCCGCATACGTACGACAAAAACATTCCCTTTTGTCATTTAGTAAAAGCTTCGTATAAAAAAGATTCCTTTTGAATAAACGTAAAAGTCAAAGGGGTTTATACACCGTATAAAAGAAAGTTGTGTATAAAATAAAATATGCCTCAAAGAAAGGAGATTGAGATGAAGTCCCATACCTCGTATCCGACTTGACCCAACCGTTCTTTAATCTCCTGAATAATAAACTTGAGTTAATCTATACTTGCTTAAGAACCTTTTTCAAGTTCATTATTCCTTTTATACCATGTTATGGACATCATGTAATCATTTAAGTTAATAATGTTCATTTTGTCGGTATTTGGTTCTTAAGTCAAAAATAGACTTCTTACACTTACATGTTGTTAATTTGGTCAAAGGTTCATTATATCCAGAATGATATTAATGATTTGGATAACATATACATCATATATATTCAGTATATACATGTATTTATAATATTACATCACATTTAGAGGTAAGAAATGAAATGCACCGTTCATGGAGACGGTAAGCCGTACGTACGCATGAACGCTACTTCCATTTCTATTTCGTATTTTTTTTGGAATGGAATCATAATTATATAAGAGTATATTATAATTCAAGTATAATAAAATATATAATATCATTAACTTTATCCTTTACACATCCCACATATGGTATTAACGAATCAAATCACTTTCAGGGGGCGGTAGTCCGCACTTCCTAAAATGAAGATATCGTGTTTACCCATAATGGAAACCATAAAGGTATGCCCAAAATGAAAAAACAGAAGCTTAAGGAAAACATAAACATATCATATATCATATACAAAAATAGTGACATCATAATGGCCACCTTTGAAGGTGTTAAATGAGTATTGAACAATCATCGTTTCGGGAGGCAGAATTTCGCCATCCACGGGAACCGTATGTTCTTTAACCATTTAATGTAGTTGTGTGAGAGTTTAGCTCAAATAAATCTTATACCAACATCCTAGTATTTTGAAGATACTGGTGTTGTTACAAAAGAAGTAAATAAAAAGAGTTTAGGGGGTTGGAGAAGCAAAATAAAACAAATGAACATGAGAGAATGAATTACCTTTAAAAGTGTAACTCCTTTTGATTTGAGCCTAAAGGCTTCCTTTGAAAGGATTCTGCCCAATGGGAATCCTCTAGGATGAGGAGAGAGATGTGGAGAGAGTAAATGGTCAGGGTTTGGCTGAGCCAAAGGCTTGAGGAGTGTGTGAAATGAGGTATAGGTGGGGGCCTTTTATAAGAGGAGAGGAGGGGCACTTTTAGAAAGTAAAGAAATATTACTTTATTTGAAAATGTGTTTCGATTTTAAAAGGTCCCACATTGATATAATTCGTGGATAAGGTGATAAGGGTTCGAAATCCACTCATCCAATTGGTTTTGGACATGTGTAGTTCATAGATTTTACATTATCTTTCAATTTTATTTAAATCGTCAAATAATGATGTCATCACTGCATCATTATTATGTCATAAATAATTTAATTTATTTAATGTCTAAAAATTATAAAAAAAATACTATGATGTAGGAAATCTTTTTATATTTCCAATTACTATTTATAATAAAAAATCTGATCTTTATAAGCCCATGTAAAAATTGTTTTCGTAAAACATATTATGTTTGTTTCATTTTTACTTTTACATTAAATAAAAAGTTATTTATGTCATTTCCCAACAAAAGTGGATCCATGGGGTCCCCAAGTTGACCCATGGATTTTCATGGTCGGCCATGACAGAACCAATAATGTTTGGACATGTGTCTAGGTCATTTAATATTATTAAATCATTATTTATACCTTAAACTACCCTAATTACCACTAATCGCGATTAAGAACTTAATAAGTTACTATTCACCAAAAAATTATTATAATCTCATTGAACCACATTTTACTTCTTAATGACAACCATGTATGTCGGATTTTTGAAATTCAAAACACAATGATGGCAAAATTTCATTTAAACAGAAAATCAGTCTTTATAAGTACCACTTAGTGGTTTCACTATTCATAAAAAATTGGAGTTTTTCAGAAAATTACCAAAAATTAACCCTAAGCAATATTTGATATTCCGAATTCAAAAATGAAGTCTATTTTACAAAATTCAATACATATAAGTCAAATTAATTAATTTAATAATTAATTCCCGCTGCCAGAGCAAATAGCGTGTTTTTACAAAACAATATGTATCAAAAGATTGACACCAGTTTAAGTCTAATTTCAAAGTGAAATTGATTACAATGACCACCATTGGATAAAATGGTAAAAATATATTCATATTAAACATTAAGAACAATTCAAAAGATAATCTAATCATATAAATAAATTAGATTAAAAAGCAGTTTTAATGTAAAATGCAGTATTTTTCACTATTCATTAAAAAATGAACATTGTCAGAAAAATAACAAAAATTCACAAAAAGTAAATTTTGATGTCCCAATCATAAAGAATAAGTTTATTTTGACAAACATAGTTTATAAAATTGTCAAAATATAGATTCAAAAATGGTTTTCCATCAAATGGCAGTAAAACAATCTTGTAAGAATATTAGTGTATTCCATGCATAAGATTGTATTTATTTTCATTTTAAGCCTCTATAACACTATCTTAATCATTAATAGACATAGATAAAAATATCTATTATTCACTACTTATTTGGGATGTTACATTTGGTGAAGATATCATCAAGGTAATATTTGGTACCAATGAATTCCAAAGTGATATCACCTATTTGATAATGATCTCTCAAAAAGTGATGTCCTACATCAATATGCTTTTTCCTAGAATGTGAAACGGGATTTTTTGAGATGTTAATAGCACTTGTGTTGTTCCAATTTATAGGCACATGCCTGAATTGATTTCCATAATCTAGTAATGTGTGTTTCAACCACAGGATTTGTGCACAACAACTGCCAGCATCTATGTATTCGTCTTCTATGGTAGATAATGCAACAGAATTTTGTTTCTTACTACACCATGATACAAGTGACTTGCCTAAAAAGTGACATGTTCTAGAGGTTCTTTTTCTATCGAACTTACAACCACCGAATTCATCATCATAATAACTAACGAATTCAAATTATTGTCTTCTAGGATAGAATAGTCCTATATTGGGTGTATGCTTATGGTATTTGAAAATTCTCTTTACATCATTTAAATACGATTCCTTAGGATTTTCTTGAAAATGAGCACACATACACACACTAAACATAATGTCAGGTCAACTAGCCGTTAAGTAGAGTAAACTTCCAATCATTCCTCTATAAGTGGTTTGATCAAAAGATTTTCCATCTTCATCAAGATCCAACTTACAAGTGGCACTCATGTGGGTGTCACTACTTTTAGTGTTATCCAATAAAAAATGTTTAAAAGATCTATAGTATATTTACTTTGAGTTAAAATAATACATCATTATTTTGAATGATTTTAAATCTGGGAAAGAATTTTAGTTCACCCATTAAACTCATTTCAAATTCATTTTGCATCATTTTAGAAAAATAAACACATAAATAATTTATTGAAGATCCAAAGATAATGTCATCTACATAGATTTTAACATCTAAAACATCATTAGAAATCCGTTTTATAAAAAGGGTAGGATCAGGTATTCCTTTTGTAAAACCTTTGGAAATAAAAAAACTACTCAACCTATCATACGAGGCTCTTTAAGCTTGTTTTAAACCATATAAAGATTTTCATAATTTAAAAATATGATTTGGAAAATGGGGGTTTGTAAATCCAAGTGGTTGTTCAAAAAAGACATCCTCAGCTATATACCCATTTAAGAATTCACTCTTAACATCCATTTGATATAGTTTTAAATTCATATGTGCAGCGTAAGCAAGAAAGATTTTGATGGCCTAAAGTCTAGATATTGTTGCAAATGTCTCCTGATAGTCAACTCCTTCTTCTTGAATATATCCTTATGCAACCAATCTATCCTTGTTTCTCTCTATGTTACCAGCTTCATCTACCTTATTTCTAAACACCCATTTAGTGTATATGGTGAATGTGTCCTTAGGTATTTCAACAAGATTCCAAACATTGTTCCTATCAAACTGATTAAGTTATTCTTTCATAACCATCACCAAAAAATCATCATTGATAGCATCATTAATGTTTTTAGGTTCATGTTGTGGTAATAATTCTTGATGTTCAACCTGATTTCTAAGAGAATCTCTAGTTTGAGTTCCTTTGTCTAGGTCTCCTATAATAGCATCTAAGGGATGGTTATTAAGAGTTCTAACAACTCTAGAAAAGGAGGGACTAGTGATTTCAGGTTCATCAATAGGTTCAGGTTCATTGTGACTTGAGTCAAAGAAATTTCCAGAACTGGAAATTTTCATAGACTCTTTTGCAGAATGGTATGATAATTTTGGATTAATGTTCAGATTTGATACATCAGCCTCCAAGTTCTCTAGAATTATGTTAGGCCCATGTGGATCTGTTTCATCAAATTTGACATGGATATATTCTTCCACATATTTAGTTCTTTTATTAAACACTCTATAGGCCTTACTAGTCATGGAATATTCTAAAAATATACCTTCATCACTCTTGGATGAAATTTTTTCAAGATTGTCCTCAGTATTAAAGATATAGACTTTGCGACCAAATACTTTGAAGTACTTAACATTGGGTTTTCGATTGTTCCATAACTCATAAGGAGTCCTTTTAAGAATAGGTCTGATTAACACTCTATTGATTATGTAGCATGCTGTATAGACAGCTTCAACCAAAAAATAAATAGGTAGGTCTTATTCACTAAGCATTGTTCTAGAAATATCTTTTAGGGTTATATTTATTCTTTCTAGAACTCCATTTTGTTGAGGTGTTCTAGGGGAAGAGAAATTGTGACCATAACCATTTTGTGTGAAAAAGGATTCAAACTCTTGATTTTCATACTCACGACCATGATCAATTCTTAAGGAGTTAATTATAAGTCCACTAAGATTCTCTACAGACATGGAATATTTAGTAAAATAAGAGTAGGATTATCTTTTGTGAGACAGAAAGAAGGTCCAAGTTTATCTAGAAAAGTCATCTATAAGAAAAAAAACATAGTGCTTCCCATTTATACTAGAAACTCTAGATGGTTCAAACAAATCCATGTGAACCAATTTGAGGGGTTGAGAAGTTGACAATTATTTCATTGGTTTGAAGGAAATTTTCTTTTGTTTTCCCATTTGATAGGGATTTCACACTTTTTCATTTAGAAACTCAATTTTGGGTAAGTCTTCAACTAAGATTTTTCTGGTTATCTTTTTAAGGGAGTGAATATTACAGTGTCCTAGTCTCATATTACAGAGCCAATACTCTTTATGATATACACTTAAGTATGAATCATTTTCAGAAGCTAAGGAATCTATGTTATGATTGTAAACATTTTCATTTCATAACGCAGAAAACAATAATTCTTCTTTAGAATTAATGACATTGTAAGCATCATTTTCAAATCTAACATGAAATACATCGTCACATAATTGTGAGATACTAAGAATATTATATTTCAATCCATCAAAAAATATTACTTTGTAAATCAATACCGAGTTATAGTTATCGATTTGGCTAAGGACAATAATCTTTCTTTTGGCATTGTCACCAAAGGTGACATGTCCTCCATCTATTTTTATTAGCTTCTTGAAGCATGAGTAGTCTCATTTCATGTTCCTTGAACATCCACTGTCCATGTACAATAACCATATACATGAACTCTTTAAGAATCTTTCCTAAAAAATGATCAAGCTAAAACAGATTTTGGTACCCAAACTTGTTTGTGTCTAGCAATATTAGTAATAAGTTCTTTAGGAACCCATATCTGCCACATAGGTTTCCTATAAGAATTATGTAATGTATTTGAAAAATAAAATCTATTTGGTCTGAAAAAACATGAAATAGTAGAAAGTGTATCATAATTTTAAATAGTTAATTTGTGTCAAGAACATGGAGTAAAATTATATGTCCTAAATTTAGAAACAAAAATTCTTCTACCAAAGTTTCTTTTTTCATGTTGATAACCAATGCCAGTGCTGTATTTAGGGGCAATTTGTTTACCTAGCATATGAGTAAGGGTAATTTTACCATTGGTAAACTTTTATAGGTCATTATTCAATTTCTATTAGACATTTTTAATTCATTTTTCTCTGTGAGCCGTTGATCGTTTTTCTCTTTTTCAGTTTTGAGTTCAGATTTAACAGTCATAGTAAGAGAATACTATTTCTTTAATGATTTATATTTTTCTCTTAGTTCATTGCATGTTTCTTAAAGCATATTACTATATTCAAATATTTCTTCATTAGTAATATTTTAAGAGTCACTCTCATATTAAGAATAGTATGAATTATGTACAAGAGAGTTCTATGTTATCTCAGATGTGTTTGTCATAAACACATATTGGATTTGTTTTCCTATTCATCAAGTGATGTTTCTGAGTCGCTTTAACTATCCTCATAAGCACTCCAGGTTGCTGAAAGAGCTCATATTTTCATACTTATACATATTTTTTAAAATGATTTAATCCCTTAACATTAATCAATTTGATCTTATTTGCATCATTTTATGACTTTTGGTGAGTTTTGAGCTTAAATAAGAAAAGTGGTTAATTCTGGACATTAAACAGATTTATGTTTCCTCTGTATTTCAATAATAACTCCTACATTTTCCATCTGATTTACCTAATTCATTTTTTAGGATTTCATAATTCATGTGATACATATAAGTCACCAGAACTCATAGCCAATTCAAAATCCAACAAGGCAAAAAAATCGGTCAATATGAACACTTAATCTAGCCAGCAGAACGGACATGACTTCATTAAATGATCAATATCTTGGGCTAAAGACCACCAAATGGGGTACTTTCAGGTGGGTCAAAAATTCATCTTGACTAAAAACCTTCAAATTAAATTTCATGGATAACTGAGTTAATTAAGGTCTCCCTTAAACCGGTCAAAATATGGTTTGTGGAATAGTGATTGGTGGACAGGAAAAGCCCTGTCTAAAAATTCGAACATAACTCATTCCACACAGATCAAAATGATTTCAAACTTAGTGGGTAGATAACCAACGCCATTACTCACCTCTTATAAGAAGGTAACATGGCTTGATTCGAAGATATGATGGGAGAACTGAAGCTGAACTTCTGGAGAAATGAATCTGGAGGAGAAAATTTATGTTCTTCATTTTCTTTCTTTGGTTCTTCTTAGTTTTATAATTCCTTATTCTTCCCCCTACTTCTCAATTACCCTTACCATGGTGGGATAAATATTTTGAGTAATTGGGTAAGGTTAGGTTTTCTATTTATGTAATGCATGTGTTCTTGTAAATTAGTGAATATAAACTCTTTCTCTTGCTACAAAGTTGTTTTAAATTTCATTTAGTTGTTCTTATTATCATGTGTGATTGTATTTGGTTTTTGATTCCTTTATTGATTTTAGCTTTGGTAAAGATAATAATCTCCCTCCACTATGTTTTGGCCTATATAAAATGGAATATATTAGGTCATAGTGGTGAAGTACTCGATGATCATCAATACGTGTGGCAGGGGTTTTAAATATTCTTAATTGTTTGGGATAAACTAGACCCGATCAGGAATTTCCAAACTCAATTTGGGGTAGTCGCTACATCTGTTTCTAACATAGGAAGGATAGTAGAATGAGCTGAGATATTGGTAAGGTTTACTCTAACCATCACCAATTACTTAAGGAGTGATAGGAAGCGATTTCGAAATACCACTTTAATCAACTTGGTAGAAAAGGATTCACTAAAATGGAACAATGATGGCATTGTAAATAGAGAACCAACCCCAACCTGACCACCATATTCTTACCAATATTTTTAATTACTTGTTATGTTAATTTGTTTTAAATATTTTACTTTATTTCTATATTTAGTTTTGTTTCATTTTTTTCAATACCAAACAATATAAAAAAACACCATTTCATTATCAAATTTAAAGAGACATAAGTGATTTTTGAGCACTCCTCTCTGGAGACAACCTAGGTTAACCACTATACAATATTTTAACATAGTAAATAATTTTTTTTCCACACCTTGCGATAAGAACATGTCAAAATTGGGTGTCATTTTCGGGGATGTAGTGCCAAAATCTAATTATAAATATTTCACACCTTTCAAAAAAACATAAAAAATAATTTTCCATGATGTTTTCAAATGATCATATCTTTAATTCATGGAACAACTACCCACATTTGGAATAAGTAGATGAGGCTGGTTATGATATAGTTCATATTTAAGAACTTCAAAATGACATAAAAAAACAAGAGAAAAAAGTAGAACTTGCATTTGATTATGTTCGTGCATTGATTGAAAAACCAGAACCTATGAATGAACCCGAGGAAGAAAAGAAGGAAGAATTGCCTACTGAACTACATGTGGGAGATCAAAAAGATAGAGATGGATTCTGGAATGAGTTTGATGAACTACTTGATGCACATATTCCTTAAAAAGTAGAATATCCATAACCATTGAAGGAAGACACCACCAAAGCGGTGGAATTTGAAGAAAAGATGGAGGAGCTTGACTACCTATCTCTATCTTGTGTAATTCAACTACAAGACGAACCTCATACTGAAGAAGCAATTGAAGTCATGCCACTTAAGGGAGATAATATTTTTCTTAACTATTTTCATTATGATTCTATAGAATCTGAATTGACTACCACCTCCCATTTCATGAAATTTTCAGATTCGTCCAACATATCTATTACCATGGTGGATGAGGAAAAACAAGAAGATACACCTGAAGAGGAACACCTACAACTCCCCAAAAATGTTGATCATTTATTTGACGGAGTTCAAGATGAGATCCAAGTGGACTTTATTGAGTAAAAAGAGACACAAGAAGCTTACTTTGAAAGGGAAGAGTTTGACATTGATTCATTATGTTTTAATTTTATTCTACTAGAATTACACTCTGATTTTACATTTGACTATTATTTTGATGTAGCATACCTTGAAGAACCACTGCAGAATGAATAGGAAGTTGTGAAAGTGGAAACCATTGAACATGAGGACTCATTCTTTGTCCTACCCTCGCCATGCAATTTTAATATCATTTTCATAGGGGTGGATTTTGTGTGTTATATCCATGGATTCCTCAATAAAAAAGAAGATGTTCATGATGGAAGGAAGAAGTTATGGTGGTTCATATTAAAGAAACTTCACCCACCATCGGATTGGGGATAACCAACAGAAATAGCCCATTTGGAGGCAGTCAAAACCCAGGGCCCACTTAGGGGATTAAACCCAAATCTATCATTCTTTTCTCATGCTATTTATATTTTAATTTTCTTTCAATAAATTCATTATGTTTTATTATCACCCTTTTTTTAGGTTTTTATATGCGTAACACTTAGAAGATTATTTCAACATTGCTCTACCAAATAAGTCAGTTTGTACCTCTCCTTATCTCTTTCTTGATTGTTGTGATTCAATTTATACTATAATTACATGTTAAATCCAATTGAATGCATTGCGGACACAACATCATTTAAGTGTGGGGGAGGGAACCTTTGAAGTTTAGTATTTTAAATTATTTGTATTAAACAAAATAGCATTTTTTTTTCAAATTTTTGTGTATTTTAAAAATTTTGAGCTTAAATTATTATCGTCACATATTTGGAAACCCATTTCAATGTTTGAAATAATTTATACCATGAAACTAAGCATAAATGAATGTTGAAAATGAATTTTTTTCAAGTTAAAATATTTGGAAATTTCATGAATAGTAATCTGATTTTTTAATCCCATGCCACAATTCACATTCATTATATTTGAAATAGATTTCTCACGAGGCTTCTAAAAATATTTTTCATACTCTTTTCATTCACCTCACTTCTTGATAGAACCGCACCATGCTTTATTTAACCAGAATTTGATTTATTCCCATCAAAACTTGATGGTTTGAGGTACATGTGTTTTAAATGAATGAAGAGTTTCATTGGTATTAAAGCCCCCTTATCAAAATAATCCTTTTTATAACAGCCCAAATTGTACATTTAATCCTTTTATCCCATAGAATCCATGAAAAACCTGTTAGGTTAGCCATATTACAAGCCAATTTTTTCTATTCGACCTGCTCTTGAAGTAAAATTTCATAATCAAGTTGAACTTAAGTGCGGGGAGAGGTTGACTTGTGTTGTGCTACCTCATTTAGATATACTTTGGGTAGAAAATAAAATTTTTAAGAGATGTGCGTGTTTCTGAAAAAATTCATTCGGTTGAAAGTTGTGCCTTTTCTGAATCTTTAATGTATGAGAAGTTGTGCCTTTCTGGAGCTTCCAATGGAGAACGAAAGTTGTGCCTATCTAGAGCTTGAAAAAAAATAATGTTTGAGATGACTGATAATTTTTCTGCTGAAATGATGAATGGTGTGAAATTTCACTGATTTTTCATGTTGATGGAGCATATGTTATACCAAGGGGAGTGAGAAGGAGACCGTATTTAAGTAAAAATTAGAATAATGCAATTTTTATTCAGAAAGAGCTAATCCCTCCTTATTCAGCCTCATAATTTATCACATCTAAATCCTACTAACCTGAAGCCACAAAAAAACCATGAAAATTCCTCATGATAAACATATTTCTTTGACTCATATTGTGTGTAGATGTATGAATTTATCAACCTATGGTGACCCTTTCATGAGTATTGGATGAGAAAGACATTATTGAAAATTTATATTTGTGTGATGTGAAAAAAATGCATGTTAGGTAAGTGTTTCATGAAAACCTTTCTTTTATTACAAACATAAACATGATTTATTAGATAAAAATTCACTTGATACAACAAAGAAGATCAAGAGGTTTAGTGTCTTTGGGGATTAGGATCATTACATAAAAACATAAAACATTAAATACAACATCTTTATTGAAATCTTCCTTTACATGACCACTACATTCCCTCGTACATAGCATCGAATGGGATAACCTGAGGACATGCACAAGAAAAGGGTGAGATATAAAGCCCAGTAAGGGAGTACACATGGAATAACATGAGGAGTACAATATATGTTATACAATAGGAATATCAATAGATCATAAAAGAAACATGAACATAAAGTCATTATAAAGCATGAAAATCATAACAGGAAATATGGCAACAACACTTAACATGGAATTAGCATGAGCCAAGGCTCATTGCACATAGAGCATGAGTAAATCTTCATTGCACATGAAGCACGAGTAAACCCTCATTGCACTTTAATTAGCATGATTCAACACTCATTGAACATGACGTATCATGATACTATACTTTACCTAATGCATTGGAGCACTATAAGGGCGCAACCTTCTTAAACATTTCATTTCATGCATAACTGTGCCACATGGATCATAAAACATGGATTCATAAAACATAATCATTTATTCCACGATGAAGGAATGTGGAATTCATACATGAAATATTATAATCAACAAGTGAATGTGCATAAAGGTGAATACCCTTGATGGATAAATGGGTATGGTATTCACTACACAATGGCATTGGCTTAGAAAATCAGTGTGATTTCGGCAACATGACGGCGTGACATAAGAATTCATAAAAATGGTTGATGAGAGAGAAAGAGGTGTATCATCATATTTAAATGAAATGGACAGTAATGGGGTCATATAGATACATGTACAATCAATTGTAATGGAATTTAGATTCATGATACCAAAGTATTGCTTGAATGTAAAAGAAGAGAGAGAAGTTCCTTTCGGAATTTCAGCATAGTAACGGGTGTACATGGGAGGCAATTAATGATAGATAAAGGGGTTTACCATCATTAAAATAATAATAGGTAAGTATGATAGAGGTGAGAAACCATACCCTGACATTCATAATTGAAAATAAAAGCGCAAAACAACTTAATGAAAATTGACAAAAATGAGAAAGGAAGAAAAAATCCTTACTTGGAAGTGTGCTTCGAAAGGCTAGAAAGAGGCTTGTGAGAGGCTTCTTGGGAGCTTGGGGTACCTTTTAAGGACTATAGAGAGAGTAGGGTAGAGGTTGGACGAACTCAAAGGGCTTTGAGTGAGGAGGAAGTGGGAGCTTGGTTGGGTTTATATAGGAAAGGTGAGGGAATTCTTTGTTATTTAGGGGTCGGTCCCCTTACATTAAATTAATCCAAACCACAAACCATCTCATGGTTTTCGCCCATGTTATTTGGAAAAGGAAATAGGAAAACAATATTTTATAAGCCCAAAGTCCTAACGTCTTAAAATATTAGGGTTGCTTATGTGGAGGTGAGTCACACTCTCATGGACATTAATTTAAAAAGGCAAGGTGTTGAATATGTCTTGAGGGGTCCATTAATGCTTTGAAAAGTAAGTCAAACAAACCCAAAATCACATTATTTTAATGGTAAAACATATATTGTCCGAACATAAAGATTATAGTATTTTATTACATCACTATTGGGTCATTATGATGTCATAAAACACATTATATATTTAAACGGTATTTATTTTTTACCCAAAAATTTGACTGTCTCAGAAAATTATGAAATATTCACCGTCGGATAATTTAGAAGTCTTGATTCAAGAAATGACATTTATTTTATCTAAATAATTTTTTAAATATGTTAATTATCACATTTAAATTAAAAATATACATTTATCTTAAATTCACGAGTTTTGACAGAAATGGCTTTCAAACAATAATAAAAAAATTTAATTGCATTCATAAAATTATAAGATCATTTATATTTAATAAAAATTAATTTAATAATATTATTATTATTTTATTAAAATATTATTTAATTCAAAAATCCATTAATTTAATAAAATATATTTCTTAATTAAATAATTACTAAAAACACAATTTGTACTTTAAATACTATTTGCAATGTATCAAAAATGACTAGAAATTTTATTAATTATTATATAAAAAAATAATGTACATGAACATAGTACTACTTATTTGTTATATAACCCCTTAAAACAGCCACATAAGACCTAAGGGTAAGTTGTGCGATGGTGACAAACTCTTAGGGTGGCTCGGATAACATCGCTCGAGTGGTAATTTCAATCAACTTCCACATTTTCCATAGACGGTCACATTCGAGCTTGAAATGATGAAGCTCAACTTGGGCTTGGTCAATGGAGAATCCCAAAGATGCCACATCTTTTCCAAGCTCCGACAAATGGGATTTGTATGGGGAAATTCTATTGGATGAGGCCATCGCTTCCTTTGTCTGAGTAAATTGGATTTGTTAAAGTCCTATATATATACTAATCATGTGATCACTGTTCAACGGCTATATTAACAACGGTCAAAATTCTTAACATAAAACCAAAGAATTTGACATTTTATAAAAACATAAAGAGACATTTAATTAGATCAATAGGGATTTCCATTAATGAAACTTTGGGTCGTTACAATATTCCCCCCTTAAGAAATTTCACCCTCGAAATTCTCCTTTTCCCACACTAAAACAAATGTGGGTAACTCAGCTTCATCATATCCTCTGATTCCCAAATCACTTCATCAAACTTGTGGTTTCTCCAAAACACCTTGATGTGGTGCATTGTCTTATTTCATAGAACATTTTCTCTGTGATCTAACATCTTCACTGGTTGCTTCTCATTAGAAAGATCATCTTCCAACTGTACTACCTCAGAAGAGAGTACATGTGAAGGGTCCGGTATGTACTTCCTTACGATGGATACATGAAAGACATCATGTAATTTGGCCATGGCAGGTGGTAGTGCTAGTCGATAGGCCACAACCCCGACACGATCAATAATCTTGAAGGGGTCGATGTACCTTGGACTTAACTTCCATTTCCTTCCAAACCTCATGACCTTCTTCCACGGAGATATTCGTAGAAACACCATGTCTCCAACTTTAAACTCAAGGTCTCATCGATGATTATCTGCATAACTCTTCTGTCGACTCTGGGCTTCCTTGATATGCTGTTGAATGGTTTTCACATTCTCCACCATTTCTTCAACCATTTATGGTCCAAGCAGCTTACATTCACCGACCTCATCCCAACATGCCGGTGTTCTGCACCATTTCCCATATAGGGCATCATATGGTGCCATTTGGATGCTCGAGTGGAAACTGTTATTATAAGAGAACTCAACCAGAGGAAGATGTTGATCCCATCCTCCTTTAATGTCCATTGAGCATGCTCTAAACATATCCTCATGTGTTTGGATAGTCCGCTCGGATTGGCCATCAGTTTGAGGATGATAGGCCGTACTGAAGTTTAGTTCAGTATTCCAAGCATGTTGAAGACTCTTCCAAAACATAGAGGTTAATCTTGGATCTCGGTCAGACACAATAGATAGTGGTACTCCATAAAACCTTACCACATCCCTGATATATATTTGTGCCAGTTGATCCAAAGAGAAATCCTCCCGAATAGCAAGGAAGTGTGCAGTCTTTGTAAGACGATCCACAACAACCCGGATTGCATTGTTGCCTTTAGATGTCCTCAGAAGTCCAGTGACAAAGTCCATAGTGATGTTCTCCCATTTCCATTCTGGTATAGGCAATGGTTGCATCATCCCCTTAGACTTCTGCCTCTCTACCTTCACTTGCTGACACACTAGGCACTTTGATGTATATTTAGCGATCTTCTTATTCATATTATCCCACCAAAATTTTTCTCGAATATCTCGATACATCTTTTTTCACCCTGGGTGAATAGAGAAATTTGAACTACGTGCATCATCCAAAAGTTCCTTCTTCAGATCTGGACTTGATGGAACATATAGTCTTTTCCCAAACCTCAAAATTCCTTCTTCATTAACATTAAACTCTGCGGATTTTCACTTTTTGATAGCTTCCACTTTTTCCTGAATTCCCACATCATCCTTTTGAGCATCATTTAACCTTTCCAAAAGAGATGGTTGAGCAATCATTTGTGAAAGGATGGATTATTTTCCCTTATTTATGATTCCCACGTCCATCTTCATCAAGTCTAAGAAGATTGGATCCTTCTCAATTCTCATCATTGATTGAGTTGCTGGGTCCTTTTTACTTAGGGCATCTGCCACCTTGTTCGCATTCCCAGGGTGGTAATGTATTGAACATTCATAATCATTGATTAGATATATCCATCTTCTTTGGTGCATATTAATTTCTTTATGTGTGAATATATATTTAAGACTCTTGTGGTCAGTATATATCTCACATTTCTCCCCATAGAGATAATGCCGCCAGATTTTCAAGGAAAATATCGCCGCCGTTAAATCTAAATCATGCGTTGGATAGTTCCGCTCTTGGATTTTCAACTGCCTTGAGGCATAGGATATCACTTTATCATTCTGCATCATCACACATCCTATGCCCTTTTTTGAAGCATCACTGAATTCCACAAAAATTTCCCCACCTGTAGGTAAAGTGAGCATGGGCGCAGTGATAAGCCTCCTTTTCAACTCCTTGAAGATTTTTTCGCATTCATCACTCCAAAAAAACTTTACTCCCTTTCTAGTTAGCTTGGTAAGAGGGTTGGACAATCGTGAGAAATTTCTAACAAATCTTCGATAATATCCAGTTAACCCCAAGAAGCTATGGATATCTGTTACCGATGTTGGCCTCGGCCATCCCTCAATTGCATCTATTTTGGAGGGGTCCACAGATATCCCATTACTTGTGATGTTATGGCCCAAGAATGAGACCTCCTTCAACTAGAACTCACACTTGCTGTACTTTTCATAGAGCTTCTCCTTGCGCAAAGTTTCTAGTACAGTTTTTAAATGCTCCGCATGATCCTCCTTGGTTTTGGAGTATATTAGAATATCATCTATAAAGACTACCACAAATATGTCAAGGTAATCTCTAAAGACTCTATTAATCAATTCCATGAATATTGATGGAGAATTGGTGAGTCCAAAAGGCATTACTATGAATTCATAGTTCACGATCTTATACGAAAAGCAGTCTTGGGGACATCTTCCTTCTTCACCCTTACTTGATAACATCCCGACCGCAAGTCCACCTTGGAGAAGTATTGTGCTCCACGCAGCTGATCAAACAAGTCATCGATTCTTGGGAGAGGATACTTGTTCTTTATCGTGATTTTTTTATGTTCACGATAATCGATGCAAAGCCGCATTGAACCATCCTTCTTCTTGACGAAGAGGACTGGTGCACCCCATGGTGAAGCACTTGGGCGTATAAACCCTTTATCCAGATTCTCCTGTAGTTGTTTCTTCATCTCTTCAAGCTCTACAACAGCCATTCTATATGGATTCTTGGATAATGGTAGCTCCCCAGGTATAAGTTCAATTGAGAACTCAACATCTCTTCTTGGAGGAAGATCAGGCAGTTCCTCAGGAAAAACTTCTGCGAATTCCCTCACAATATGCATTTCTTCAAGGTTGGTTTTTCCTTAGACTCAATCATCTGAGCCAGATACGCATGCTCATAAGGCTGTAATATCCATGCTTTTGATGATGGATATAAACGAGATTCATCTTTCTCATGACACTTGTAAAGAATCAGAGGTCGATTCTCCATATGGAGTGTGATTTCCCTCTCCTGAAAATTTATGTTGGCTCTATATAAGGAAAGTCAATCCATGCCAAGAATTGCATCAAATTCCACCAGAGGGAGTATGAGGAGGATCCCTGGGAAATTCAATCCATATACAATAATAGGGAAGGACTTATATTCATGGGATGCAATGATTTCGCCATTTACCGTACTCACCGACATCTTTACTTCCATGATTTTTGGTGGTGCTGGGATTGTTCTACTAAACTTTTGAGATATAAAAGAATACGTAGAACCTGAATCAAAAAGTATGTTCACTATTCATGAATAAATAACTAGCGTACCTATCACCACTTTGTTGTCGGGGTTCACTTCGGCAGAAGTGATGGAAAAAGCTCTTCCTTACTGCCTTGGAGGTTGTTGGTTGTCTCCGAAAACCCTTGGATTAGGGCACTGATTTGAAAAATGACTCGGTTCTTTGCATTTGTAGCATTGAAAACATGTTGATGTTTGAACGGATCATTCCTCTCCTCTGTCGCAGCAGCGTGTCTTTCTTTCTGATAGTTAATAGCTAGGTGCTCTTCTCTTCCACACCTGAAGCATTTTCTCATCCCCTTAAGGCAATTTCCAGGGTGCTTCTTTCCACACTTTTGGCAAGTGGGGTGATGGATCTTTTTAGAAACATTGGATTTATCCATCGGATCACCAGCATTGAAGTCCACCTTATACTTCTTGTCCCCATGATACCCTTGTGATTCCTCGATCTCCATTTCGACCTTGAGGGCACATCGGACAATTTCCTCATAGCTGTCGAAGTCACGGATCACTAATGGTTTCCGCGAGCTAGGCTTCGGCCCACCAAAGAAGGGGTCAATCTTGCATTTCGGGGTAACGACAAAGCCAGAAGAGTATCATGCAATCCTTGTGATGTTTTCCTTGTACGCTCCAACAGATTATTCATCTTTTTTCTTGAGGGAAAGGAAGTCCCTTTCCATCTTAAGCTGGAGGGTGCATGGAAAATATTTATCAAAAAACATCTTCCAGAAATCATTCCATTCCAACACATCGATCTCCTCCTCACGCTTCATATTTTTGATCAACGTCCACCATTGATCAGCTTCACCCTCCATACGATAAGCCACCAAGAGAACCTTCTCTTGTTCAGAACATTGGAGGATTGAGAATATCTTTTCAATGGAGTTGATCCATTGTTCAATGATCGTGGGATCAGATGATCCACTAAAAGTAGGAGGCCTTTGTCTCATGAAGCTCTTGATAGCGACTTGTTCTTTCTTAGGGGGGGGTTGAATGTTCCTCCTGACCCGTGTTTCTATTCAAAACTTGAGTTAGCTAAGAGAGAAGCATGACAAAGTTCGTGATTCTCGCTCCCATTGTATTGGGCATCTCATTAGTACAATCATCACACTGATCATCACAACGGTTGTTAGCCCGAGTCCTCCTATTACCGGCCATTGGCTGGAATAAGAGGAAATTTAGGGGTAACAAATAAAGGGTAATCCAAAGACAAAAGTTGATGACTTATAAATAAAATTTTATTTCCTTACTCAAGAGTCTATAGGCTTCAATCTAGGCTTTTCATGATCTACTTTCTAACATATATTTGTAGGGGCATTTTTTTAATTCCCTTAATAAGGATTTATACTAAGCTTTTGAATTTATCAAAACATATCCACTGGGAGTTTCATAACCAAAAGTGCATCAAGACCCATTGTCGTGCACCGGTTCCTATTCGAGTCTAGCTCAAAGCGGTGTTTTCGGGTTTTACCCCTAGGATACATCTGTGCCAGAGCCGCCTCTACCTTCTCGTATCCATAAAGGGATGTATTTGTTTGATAAACCACTTACACAATACTTACTAAAACATATGGATGTTTTTATTATACTTAGTCTTGTATCTAAGGCTTTACTAGGGTTTCCTAATCCCATAAATAACTAAACCTATCCTCTGATACCAACTATTACAACCCTGCTTTTATTATAGACTGAAACATGATTTATTACATAAAACATCACTTGATACAACAAAGAAGATAGAGAGGTTTAGTGTATTTGGGGCTTAGAATCATTACATAAAAACATAAAACATGAAATACAACATCTTTATTGAAAACATCCTTTACATTACCACTACATTCTCTCGTACTTAGCACTGCATGGGATAACCTGATGACATGCATAAGAAAATGGTGAGCTATAAAGCCCAGTAAGGGAGTACACATGGAATAAGATCAGGAGTACAATACATGTTAGACAATAAGAATATCATCATAGCATAAAAGAAACATGAACATAAAGTCATGATAAATCATGATAATAATAACATGGAAATGTGGAAACAACACTTCACATGGAATTAGCATGAGCCAAGGCTCATTGCACATAGAGCATGAGTAAATCCACATTGCACATGAGGCATGAGTAAAACATAATTGCACTTTAATTAGCATGAGTCACCCCTCATTGCACATGACGTATCATGATACTATACTTTACCCAATGCATTGGAGCGCTATAAGGGTGAACCCTTCTTAAACATTTCATTACATGCATAAGTGTGCCACATGGATCATAAAACATGGATTCATAAAACATAATCATTTATTCAATGATGAAGGAATGTGGAATTAATACATGAAAATTTATAATCAATAAGTAAATGTTCATAAAGGTGAATACACTTGATGGAGAAATGGGCATGGTATTCACTACACAATGGCATTGGCTTAGAAAATCGGTGCGATTTCGGCAGCGTAACGGCGTGACATAAGAATTCATAAAAATGGTTGACGAGAGAGAAAGAGGTATCTCATAATATTTACATGAAATGGAAAGTAAGGGGGTCATATAGATATATGTCCAAACAATTGTAATGGAATTTATATTCCTGATACAAAAGTATTTCTTGAATGTATGAGAAGAGAGAGAAGTTCCTTTCGGAATTTCGGCATAGTAACAGGTGTACATGGGAGCCATTTAATGTGAGGGAAAGGGGTTTCCCATAATTCAAATAATAATAGGTCAGTATGAGGGAGGTGTGAAACCATACCCCAACATTCATTATTGAAAATAAAAGGGAAAAAGAACTTAATGAAAATTGACAAAAATGAGAAAGGAAGAAAAAACCCTTACTTGGAAGTGTGCTTCCAAAGGATAGAGAGAGGCTTGTGAGAGGCTTCTTGGGAGCTTGAGGCACCTTGGAAGGATTCTAGAGAGAGTAGGGCAGAGGTTGGACTAAATCCAAGGGCTTTTAGTGAGGAGGTAGTGGGAGATTTGGTGGGTATATATAGGAAAGGTGAGGGAATTCTATGTTATTTAGGTTTGGGTCCCCTTACATTAAATTAATCCAAACCACAAACCATCCCATGGTTATTGACCACGGTTTTTGGAAAAGGTAAGAGGAAAACAATATTTTATAAGGGAAAAGTCCTAAATTCTTAAAATATTAGGATTGCTTATGTGGATGTGACTCACACTCCCATGGAAATTAATTTAAAAAGGCAAGGTGTTGAATATTTCTTGAGGGGTCCATTAATGATTTGAAAAGTAAGTCAAAAAAACCCAAAATCACATTATTTTAATGGTAAAGAATATATTGGGCGAACATAAAGATTATAGTATTTTATTACATCACTATTGGGTCATTATGATGTCATAAAACACATTATATATTTAAACGGTATTTAATTTTTACCCAAAAATTTGACTGTCTCAGAAAATTATGAAAAATACACCGTTGGATAATTTCGACGTCCGGATTCCAGAAATGAAATTTATTTTAGCTAAATAACTTTCTAAATATGTTAATTTTCACTTTTATAATAAAAACTGACATTTATCTAAAATTCACGGGTTTTGATAAAAATGGCTTTCAAACCTTAATAAAAAAATTTAATTGCATTCATAAAATTATAGGATCATTTATATTTAATAGAAATTAATTTAATAATAATAATATTATTTTATTAAAATATTATTTAATTCAGGAATCCCTTAATTTAATAAAATAGATTTCTTAATTAAATAATAACTAAAAACCCCATTTGTACTTTAAAAACTATTTACAACGTATCAAAAATGATTATAAATTATATTCATTATTATATAAAAAAATAATGTACATGAACATAGTACTACTTGTTTGTCACATAACCCCTTAAAATAGCTACATAAGACCTATGGGTAAGGTGTGCGATGGTGACATACTCTTGGGGTGGCTCCGATAACATCGCTCGAGTGGTAGTTTCAATCAAATTCTACTTTTCCCGTAGACGGTCACGTTCGATCTTGACATGATGAAGCTCATCTTGGGATTGGTCATTGGAGAAGCCCAAAGACGACACCTCTTTTCCAAGCTCTGACAAATGGGCTTCGTATGGGGAAATTCTACTAGATGAGGCCATCGCTTCTTTTGTCTGAGTAAATTGGATTTGTTAAAGCCCTATATTTATACTAATCATGTGATCACTGTTCAACAACTATATTAGCAACGGTCAAAATTCTTAACATAAACCAAAGAAGTTGACATTTTATAAAAACATAAAGAGACATTTAATTAGATCAAGAGGGATTTCCATTAATGAAACTTTGGGTCGTTACATGTTTTGTGTGCGTGGTAGAATAAATGAAGAGTAAATATATTTAATGAACTGAATTGAGAACTTGGAATAATGGTTGTTGATGAGGAATGATATCTTTTGTTCTTGGTGTTAAATTGTTAGATCTCAGGGATATGTGTTTTAAATTTTCATTGATTTAATATCGTTGTTTACTTATCCAGGAGTCCCAGTTATAAGTGTGGGGGAATTTAAAGAGTTCATATTTTCATATCTATAAATATGTTATTAAATTATTTAATCCCTTCCCATTAATCAATTTGATCTTATTTGCATCATTTTATGACTTTTGGTGAGTTTTGATCTTAAATGTGAAAAGTGGTTAATTCTGGACATTAAATAGATTTATGTTGCCTCTTTATTTTGAGAATAACTCCTACATTTTTCATCCAATTTACCTGATTCCTTTTTTTAGGATTTCATAATTCTTGTTCTGCATATAAGTAATCAGGATCCAAATCCAATTCGAACTCCAACAAGGAAAAAAAATTGTTCAATATGAACACTTATTCTGACCGGCAGAATGGTCATGACTTAATTCCATGATCAATATCTCGGGATAACGACTACCTAATGGGTTACTTCCCACTAGGCTTGAAATCCAACATGATGAAAAAACATCACATCAAATTTCATGGATAATTGAGTTGATTAAGGCTTCCCTTAAACCGTTCAATGTATAGTTGGTGGAATAGTGATTGGCATCAAGGAGAAGTCATGTCTCAAAATTCGGCCATAACTCATTCCACACGGCTCAAAATGATTTCAAACATAGAGGGTAGATGTCCAACTACATTCCTCACCTCCTATAAGAATGGATATCAGCCGGATTCTAAGATATGGTGGGAGAACCGAAGATAAACATCTATAGAACTGAAACTAGAGGATAAAATTTATGTTCTTTCTTTTCTTACTTTTGTTATTCTTTGATTTATAATGGCTTATTCTTACCCCTTATTCTCAATTAACCTTACCATGGTGGGGTTAATCTTCTAAGTTATTTGGTAAGGTTAGGTTTTTTATTTATGTAATGCACGAGTTCTTGTAATTTAGTGAATATAAACTCTTTCTCTTTCTACAAAGTTGTTTTCAATTTCATTTAGCGGTTCTTATTATCAAGTGATATTGTATTTGGTTTTTATTCCATTATTGATTTTAGATTTGGTAAATGATCATAATATCCTTCCACTAGGTTCTTTTTTATATATGATAGAATAGATCAAGGCTTAGTGGTGAAGTATTTGGCGATCGTCAGTACGTGTGGCAGGGGTATTGAATATTCTTAATTGTTTGGGATAAACAAGACCCGATCGGGAATTGCCTAACTCAATTAGGGGTATTCACTACATATGTTTCTCACATAGGAAGGATAGTATACTAATCTGAGATATTGGTAAGGTTTACTCTCACCATCAGCATTTACTGAAGGAGTGATAGGAAGTGATTTTAAAATATCACTTTAATCATCTTAGGAGAAAGGGATTGACTAAAATGCAACAATGATGGCATTGTCAATAGAGAACCAACCCCAACCTGACCACCCAATTCTTATCAATATTTTTAATTACATGTTATTTAAATTTGTTTTAAATATTTTACTTTTTTTATATATTTAGTTCTGTTTCTTTGTTTTCAAAACCAGAAAATATGAAAAACAACACAATTTCATTATCAAATTTAAAGTGTCATAAGTGATTGTTTATTAATCCTCTCTATAGACAACCTAGGTTAACCAATATACTATATTTTAACTTAGTAAATAAATTGTTTTCCACACCCCATGATAGGGACGTGTTAGTTTCCATCATGGCCTTTTTATTCTACCCATCCTTGTCCTCATATCTCTTCTTGTACATGAGCTTTGGACAGGCAGCCTTGATATGTCCATTGCGCTTACATTCATAACAGACAATCCCATCAGTCTTGTCACTTATTTTCCAATCCTTCTTCCAAATTCCTTTTTGGTTATATTTTCCCTTGATGTTAGGATTTCGGAAAAAGTTATTCTTCTTGTTAAATCTCTTGAATCTTCTAGATAATCCAGACATCTCCTCATCATTGTCAGGTGATGATTGTTCACTACTGGAACCTTCTACAGAAGCATCCAATTTCCCTTTGTCTTTGTATTTAGAGGTGGTGGCCTTGAATGAACACATTTCATTTTTGGCTCATCCGCCTCTTCCTTGTTGACTTTCAGCTCTTTTTCATACATCACCAGTTTACTAATGTGTTATTTTACAAGTACCTTACTGATTTCGCATAATTATCTAATAGAGATAGAGGTTCCTCTCCATCTATCAGGAAGACATCTAAGAATTCTCATGATCTGTTCCTTGGAAGTGACCTCTCTTCCAAGAGAAATCATTGTGTTGAAAATCTCATTGAACCTAAGATACATGTCAGAGATAGGCTCATCAGGTTTCATTATAAAGTTATCATATTTAATAGTATAAGTATTAAGTATCATTTCTTTTACACTAGATTTTCCTTCATGTGAGACAGATTGGGTATCCCAAATTTCATGGGCAATTTTACAAGCAGAAATTCTTTTCAATTCCTCATCCCCTAAGGAGCAGTATAAAGCATTCACAGCTTTGCAATTTTTATTGTAGGAAAATTTGATTGATTCATCACATGTGTTTCTATCAGTAGTAGGAATCTTATATTCATCTATAAGGGAAGACCAAATCTCAAAACCCATACTTTCTAAATGAATTTTCCTTTTAATTTTCCATTGAGCATATTTGGTTCCATTAAAGAATGGTGGTCTGTTGGTTGCAACACCTTCCAATCTTTTATCCATAATACAAAAATACATTGAAAGAGATTGAAATTTAGAATTAACAGAAATTTACAGATCATTAAAGTAGGTTAAACAGAGTCTTAATAAACTACCTCTAATACCAAATGATTTTCAAAATAGATTACTCAAGAGGGGGGTGAATTGAGTAACTATAAAAATTTATGGTTAAAAAGTATTCTTAAAAGGTTTCCCCAAAAGGTTTAAAACACCCCAGTTAATCAAGGTTATATTGTTATAAGAGTTTGACTATTTAAATGACTTCTTAGAATATTTATTAGTTCCCAGTAATCATAAGATCAATTATTAATATTACTTTTGAAGCTATTATACTAAGACAAGACAATTATAAATTCTTTTAAAGATTAACTATTAAAGAGAATATAATGATTCCTAAATTATAAAGTAAAGTAGTAAAACAGAGAAGACTAAATTAAGAATCACAACGGATATGAAACAAGTGGTTCAGTCTCAAGCCGAGACCTAATCCACTCCACATGGTGATCACCTACCACCACGTAGTTTATATAAATAAACTTGATCCACACCCTAGATCAGGGTTAACAATAGTACAGTAGACTGTCCAGGTCACAAAGGGACCTCTTCTACAGTTCATTGTGGGTACAAACAACCAGGCCACATAGGGACCACTTCCACACTTATATTTGGGTATACAGAAGTGTAAAAAGATGTTTTAATAAGGATATCTTGTATCCTTCAGTTTGATGCAGGAGACAGAGTGTGTTGTTATACAGATACACAAACATCTCAAAAGATAGTAAAATGATACACAATAGAGTAAAAATATAGAGATAGGTTTATAAATGCTCTGAGTGTTAGTCTTTGTAGCTATGGACTTCTGAGATGAAGCAGATGTAGAAATAAAGTCCTCATATGGAAAACAGGGTGTCACAAGTCAGACAGATCCGGCTTGTATTCTTCAGGATGTTTGACAGTGCGGAGATTTTTTTGATTCCGGGATTCAAGTATTATTCTTGTGTTCTTCAACAGCGTTGAGTTTCATGTGACGATTTTTTCTTAAAAAATTATCTAAGTGTATTATTTGTTGTCGTCCTCCTACCCACATGCTTGTTTCACTTTTCTTTGTTTTTTTTGTTTCTAGGATGCACTACTCTTTCATCTTGGAGTGCATGTGTTGGATCCTATAGGATTCTTGTATTCTGCACCTCGTACCTCGTTCTGTCAGATGATATGTCTACAACGAAACATTAATTATGTCAGTTCATTTAAAATCTTTAAATATGACCGTTAGAGAATAAATTGAATGACAAAAAAAACAGATTAAGAAATGGTATGATGATATGTCATGGAAATGGTGTCTCCTTCACATGGTGTCTGGATTGGTCACAGTGTCTTATTTTCATGGTATCTTGTGGTCATAGTGTCTTCTTGTTCACGGTGTCTCGTGGTCATGGTGTCTCATGGTCACGATGTATAAATTTCACAGTGTGTACTTGTTCATGGTGTATGTTTCATGGTGTATTGATGTCACAATGTCTAAATGTTCATGGTGTCTCTATGTCACCATGTCTGCTTGTGCACAATGTCTCGATGTCACGGTGTCTTCTAGTTCACAGTGTCTGGTTCACGATGTCTCAGACTTAGGAAAATATCTGTATTCAGACTTAAGTACTGATATTTATGGAATGGATTAAACTCAATCATTTTTCAGAGAAGTAATTATAAAGTAAATCAACTGATAGTATATAGTAACCAAACATAATTTATAGCACTTAAGAGATTTGGATAGCTTTTACAAAACAACTGTGCATTTGATGTGAGATAGATTACATAGAGTTAACTAGGTTTATAGACTGAATAGGATTTGTGATCAGTAATACATGATTAATACATGAGTAGTCCAACATTATACACAATATAAAATAATATAGGTTCACAACATTGAAATATACCTCAATTAAAGGAAATTGAGATGGATTCCCTTACATGAGGTCTGAATCATCACTTACATTTTTATCTTCTGGAATAAAAAATTTATCTATGTTATTAAAATGATTAATAACCTTTATCAATTTTATTATTCCTTTTATTTTATTTATTACTTTGTTATATTTTATTACTTAATCAATTTAGTTCACATTATAGATTTTAACGATATTCAGTTTATATATCCAAAACGAAAGAGGTAGGATGGCTACCGTATAAGGGTACCCTGTTCCCTAATCTATAAATAAAAATAATTAATAAATTATATTATTTATACATAAATTCTTCAATTGAATCCATAAATGAAATATGGCTATAAAATTGAGCTATGTTACAATCATGGAGATAGTAGGCCATACATACGGATGAGTAATGTTTCCATTTTTCATCAATCATGATGAAAATAAGGTAAGTTTTATTTTATCCTATCAAAATGATAATTACATCATAAATATTTTTTTTATTGAAACTCATATATGAAATCAATGTGATGCAATAATGAAAAACAAATCAGATCTCTTCGTGTAGGTGGAAGTCCACACGTATGTACCAACTTCATTATCATTTTTCAATGAATGGAAATGTATGATAATATATGATATACTAATTTTTAAAAATGATAAATATTTCATTAATATATATATATATACTAAATTCAAAATCATAAAAAACCATGAGAAGCGATGACTGAAAAGGAATTACATTGGTTCACAATGTGCTAGTCCACTATCAATAGAAATGATGGATTCATTTCCCATTAGATGGAAGTGATGATGGATATAGTTCATTTAATAAAAAATAAAAAATAGAATTTTCTGAAAGATATTGGGTTTATTATTTCATCATGTTTGAAGAAAACATGAAGGACGTAGAAGAAGAAATAAAAAAACACTTGGTTATAAATTATACCTCTTCTTTGAACTACCTTTTACAGTGTACACCAAATACTTTCCAAGGATGGGTTTCTGATCAAAATAAGGCCTCTATGATGTGGTGAGAGATGTAATAATGATATTTAGTTAGTAGTTGGATGATTTATATGGTTATTGACGTGTGAATAAAAGAGGGGGTCCTTTTATAATTTTGGGAGGGCATGTCTTGGAAATACCTCAAAAATGAAATTAATATAAATTAATTTTCAAGGAAAAGATGCTCTAAATTGATCGTATTAAATTATATTATGATTATGGGTATAAATAATATCATCATAATTTCTTTTGAAAATATATATTTATTTTTTACCCTTATATCTTTGTTTTATCCCACCATGACCTTTTTTGGCATTTACCAGGAAAACAATGTTTTATTATTTTGGAATTAATATAGTTATTATATATAGAAAGTTTTAACTTGAATAGAACACTAATGATATTTTTATAAAAATTAAAATAAATTGGGAAAAAATAGGATTTTTAGGAATTTTAAATCATTTTAAAAAATATTATTCATTATAATATACCATTGATGCCAATTTTAGAATTTTTCATTTACATTGACAATAATAACTTCACGATATCCATCGAATTAGAATATAATCAACTAAAAAATCCCTAAAATGTTATTTTTTTATGTTAAAATTGTTTAATACAATAATTTATGAACTAATATTACACAATATCTTTAAGATGTTATATTTTAATTTAAATTTAACAAAATAAATATTATATTGTAATCACGCAAGAACATAATGTGATTATTTTATGAATAAAAAAACAATACATTTCAATGATAAAACTATATCATTTATATTTTAAATAGTATTTATAATCGAAAATTAGAATTATTTTTCCCTATCACAAAATATTATTTAAATTAAATGAAATAAATTGATAGTTTTTAGTTTTCATTATATAAAATAATTGAAAGGTCAAAATCATTTCCAATTGGAAATAAAATTTAAAATAATAAAAAAATTAGGATTGTTGAGGAACAATAATAATCCAATAAAATAATTTCATGTGGTAGGATTAAGTTTTAGTCTATATTACATTTTTTACCCTGAATTAACCTATTTTACCTTTACCATCATAAAAACAAGACTATGATCACTATTCATAATGACTAAAAATAAAATTAGCATATTTAATAAATTTGGACATCATGATTCTAAATATGGAATCCAATTTTCAATATTCATAAAATATAAGTGGAAATTTTTAATTTAAAATTAAACTCATAAAGAATAATGAAATGATGTTTTTCAAGAAAATGTATTTTTCATTGAAAAAATGATTTTACATTAACTATATGACAAGTAATTTCATTATATCAATTTCAAATAATATAGATATATATAATATTTAATATAAATCATTATGAATTATGCATTATTTTAATTAAATAAAATGGAATGACATTGTGCACTTAAAAATAGTTTTTAGAAAAAATTTTAATGTGCCTAAAAATACCAAAAAACATAGCCCGAGGCAGAACCCCTGACCATTGATTAGAATAAAAGAAAAGATCAGGAAACAAGAATCACAGACCCAACACAAGCATTACATATCCTAAAAGTCACACCCATTACCACCTCCATGATAAAAGGATCCTTCCACAGTCACTGATTCCCACTCCGAACTTAAATGATACTTTTACACAAATCGTTATTTTTCGTTAATCATTGAAAAAAACATCTTTTCAGAAAAATAATAATATTTCAACCTATGCTAATTTCAATAGTTTAATATTATAAATTACATGATATTTATAAAATTCAATTAATAATAGTGAGAGAATAAATTATTTTATACATAAAACAATAAATATAAATCGATTTTCAAGAAAACATTCTTTTTGAAGAACAAAATGAATTTACTCTAAATTGAGAAATTATTTATTATGACTTCATAGAGAAATTTATATTATATAAAAAAATATAGATATTTTTCATAATATGTTTATTCATGGTCGTAACAAGAATTTTAACATTTATGTTATAACAGCCATCTTTAAATAGTAATATGTTAATATTATATCGTGGTTTGTTTAAACACAGTGTTGTGTGTGAATAAATATTTCAACGAAATATAATTTATTTCAAGTGAATTATAATATTAAAAATTGGCCTGAAACATTATACACCATTAAATAAATATCACCCTCACATTTTTTACATTACCGTGATAGTCAAGGGTTTGAAATATAATAATAGTTTTGTTGAAAACCCAAATCATAATGAATATATAATAACTAACTCACATGGAATGAGAGAAAGGGAAGTATGAATGCAATATATTATAACAAAAATCTATGTTTCGCATTAGTATAAAATTTTCAAGATGTTAAAATAATTAAATGGATTATAAAAATAACACCCATGGACCCAGAGCGATTGATAGAGAACATGGTATGGAGAATGTTAATGAAAAAATCCACAGATTTATGAGTTTTTGAAAGGACCATCAATTTCTAAAAAATTAAGCTAGTATGATAATATTTTGGGTTTAAGATCAATTTCTAGGAGTTGAAGATTTACAAAACCGTCTACACTAAAAACATAAGGAAATATTATTCATTGAAAATTATAATTTCATCCATTAACCAATTTCAACCACAATCTCATATTTTCCTCCAAATAATATTTTTTAAATATGATTTCTTCCTAATTCACTAAAATAAACATCTAAAGAGTCACATAATTCACCAAAAGTATAAAAATAAATTCCTTTAATATTTTGAAATTTAACAAATCATAAATGGAAAGAAAAAGGTATGAAAATCCCCAAAATGAATAAAACATTATCAAAATAAGTAATAAATTAATCTATAAAATTCAACAATAAAACATTCAAAACCCACCTTCATCAAGATGAGGGAAGGTACAAAAAAATGCCATTTTCTTCTTTTATCAAGTTGAAAGAGACATAATGACCCCTGAGTCTCACCTTCAATAGGCCTTGAAGTGGCTACTAGCACCAAGGGTATATAATATCACACAAAAATGGAAGACATTACCATTTTTATTGAACAATATCATGTGATAAGATTGTAAATCGAAAACAACTCCAAATACCAAAATTAATAGTGAAGCCAAAATCGATTCCCACATGCATGTTCAAAAGTAAAGATGATACAAATTGCAATGAAACTTGATGTGAAAAGTATCAAAATAAATGAAATAGATATAAATGATAACTAATCCTGATGCTTTGGATAGTAAAGTCCTTCACGGTCCTCAAATTCCTCCTGGAAACCTGATAATAGTTTTATATACATAGGGTGAGTATAAAAGTATACCCACCAGAAAAACTAAATACACCCATGTACAAGTGAGGGAGCATACTAATGTCCCTGTGAGAAAATATTAGAACCTCAAAGAACCTATTAATAAATACTAACTAGCCCAGTCTCAATTAGGAACACTCACCAAATAATTCAAGCCAAGTAAAGTAATAGTATAAGCACATCGATATTTGGGTACCTCACACCACTTTTCAACAGGTTAACTGCTCATCCCTAATGACTAACATATTGACACTACCACTCTTCACATACACTATCCCACTACCACAACTTTCTTGCACACACCTACGCCTCAAACCACACACAATTTCACTTGCAGATACCTGGGCTACAACAAACACGTCTCTCACCCGAATACACTAGGACCTCGTCCCGAAGATACTTGGAAAAAAAACCTAGCCCTCAAAAACCTAGGCCCCTCATCCACAACAACCCCTTTCCTGAGGAATCTTGGTCTATGATAATTCTCAATCCATTAGAGCTTACCAAGATACGCTCGAGCGGTAAGAACCGAGAATAGGGTGGGAGGAAGAAAGTCAGTAATTGGACATTCATCCTCCAATCGGGATGTTGTGAAAGACACCCTCCCCATGAAATGGAGGGGTTTGGAACATAGTGCTCAACAAGGGTGGGGTGAATATATAAATAAAAAATTACTATAATTTATATGTATATAGGTAAGTAAAAACTCATCCCCAACATATTGATTCACATTCCTGCTACCCCTATATGTGCAACCACACAGCATCCACTACCAACGCATACCCAAATCCTTTTTCATTCAACCAATTGCCACTTATTTGTTAAGGGATTCACTTTAATTATTATAGCACAACCAGAAAACTACCATGCACAACATCTACAACCATATCTGAAGGAGATGAGTTGAGTTTACTAAACACAGAGTAACCAAAATACTGCCGACTATAATTCTTCAAAACTATACCAGACAATCCTTCTCTCACAACCCAGCCCCACTTCCCAAATGACTTCCCAATGAAGTCCCACTGCACAGAAATTTTATATCCACATAGCAGTCCCACAACCCAACATCAGTCCATGAAAACAACACAACAAAGGTAGTTCATCTGCCTACAAGTTCATCCATTCCACAATCAACCGATCTCTCAGACTGAGAATACAACTCACCCCGTATACCACCCAAATCACAAATCCCACAGTAACTACCATTAACCCCATCCTCTCTACACACTCATACCTAACCCTTCTCATAGATCCCACTCCTCTTCCCAACCTTGTACCCACAACCATGCTCCCAACAACATCACCACACAACTCACACAAGGTTACAAAACTCTACTGAACATAGCACTCAACCACACCTATCAATTGGATGTGTATATATTCAAATATAACCAGAATTGGTTCGTAAATTTAACTTAATTATAATAGGTGTGATCACACAATAGGATTGATCCTGGGGTATTTATTTATTTGACTAGGTATATGTGGTTTAATCAGTTTTTCATGTTATATTTATTTATCAAAGCATCACAACAAAATAGAAAATCGCTAGCGGACAAGAAGAGACCACCAGTGGCCATGATTTTTAGAATAATTTACATCCACAACAATCCATAAATTAATCAAGGATAACAAATAAAATAGGTGATCAACATCAAACCACTCTCTGCCCGTTATTTTATTTACCCATATTATCTTCTGATCATATTTACTTCTTGTTTATTTCTCATTTTAATAAAATTATTCAGTCATTCCTCATAAGAAATCACGAGTACACCCATCCCGCATGATGCAAAATTAAATAGAGATAGAAAAAATCCCTACTGGATGATTAAAGGATCATGGTTTCTCCTTCTTCCAAGAATAGGGGTCGCACGAGAAGTAAGGAATATCTCCAAGAAAACTGAGCAAGAGGGTCTCTAGCACAGGAGCATGAATTGTCTAGGGAGGAAGGTTCTATGTTAACCAAGGGGAAATGTAAAACACACAAGGAATATAATATCTCAACTTTGAAGAGTTGGATCCTATTTTAAAAGAAGAATGGTTTTAAAAGACATCATTGTGGGACCTTGGACACGATCATACGGTTTGGGTATCTCAAATCACCCAGGATGTTAGGATATTTATAGATATAATCAATATCCTTTGAACCACCCTTAAAAATTCCTAAATAAAGATTTAAAATTGGTTTGCATCAAATAAAAGGTAAGAGTGGTGAAACTGGTAAACTGGGGAAAACTAGGAAAACTAAAAATGAGTCACCGATGGGTGATTCATCGACACTGAGCCACCGACGGGTGAGCTACCGATGCGACCTACCAATGTTGAGCCACCAATGTTGACATACCAACACCATGGTCTACAAACGCCTTGACCTACTGATTCCCTGACTTACCGACTCCCTTGACTCACTGATATCGACACCCTCGAATCACTAATTTTGACACCCTTGACTCACTGATGCCAACTCCACTGACTCACTGATGCTGACGCACCTGACTCACTGATGTCGACACACCTAACTCACTTATGGTAATTCCCATGACTCACTAATGTTGACACACCTGACTCACTGATGTCGACGCACCCGACTCACCATTATTTATGCCCCTAACTCACTGATGTCGATGTACCTGACTCACTGATGTTGATGCGCTAACATGTTGATGTACTAATATGCAGATGCACTGACATACAGATAGAAAAACTGGAAATTTGTAAAATCCTTGAAGTAATCCACCGACAGCTCCTAGAACACCTCAAACGCTAGATTTTCAAAAAGGAATGGGTAGGTGAAATTGGGGTTATTACTTATTTAACATAGATTATTCCTTAAATAAATAAATTTTTATAAAAAATAAAGTAATTGACCTCAATATTAATGACTATTTTATCCAAAAATGATATCTCATGTCCTTCAAATTACACCTAAATTTTTTAAAAAACATTCTTCTAAAAAATCCCTTATGTTCAACATGATGTTTTTATGTACCTCAACCCCATAAAACGTCTCTTAAAGTATCATTAATCATCACAAAATCAAACTTATTTTATTAAATAAAAGGTTTCCAAAAATCATCTTAATATTTATCCCTTAAAAAATTAAGGTAAAAACAAATTCATATTAATCCTCATATCATAAATAAAATGCGTAGTCGTTGAACCATTTTCACCCTTTGGTTGTGGGTTCAAGCCCTATGGCCTTTCTAGAGGAAATATCTTATCACCCGACACATGGGTTATCCTTTTTTTAGAACTATATTAATATAATTCCTATAATGTTCCCAAAAATAATATAAAAATCATAAAATAATAACATTAATAATCAAATCACTATTGAAACTCATGGTTATCTATATGGAAAGCATAAGTTCCCAATTTTTAATAACCTTTAATTACCACTTCTTGAAGGATAATATAAATCCTATATGTTACCAATACAATGAGACATATTTCCTTACAATAAAAATCAATATTCATAAAATAAAATTTTCAATATAACATATACTATTTCAAAGGGTTTTGTTCACATTACTATTTCCCAAAATATACTTAATAATCTAAAATTCCCATCATAACGGCCTAAAATCCTATATTAATTATTTTATACTAATGATCATTTATAGACATATCAACACAAGAATGGTTAGGTTTATCCCATATCATTATGGACAGTCATAGGTTTGCATATACTATATTCTCTTATTAATTATAATTTTTCATATTAAACATCTGAATTAAACCAAGAATATTCCATGGGAGTGTCAAAATAGATTAATAGTCTGGAAAAACACACTATGTACCAGAATGATGGATGAGATATAGAAAATAATATATTTGTGGGTGTTATTACCCCTAGATTCAACTATGTAAAAATTATATCAACATGTATTGTCTTCAAAATGATGTATTTTTAGGAAAACTACATCATATATACCTTATGAAAACATGGGGATGTTATCATGCTGTTATACCTGTACTTAAATTCATTGAAATGGATTTTTTCCCAAATATATATTTTCTTAAATCTAGTTCTTAAGGTTTTTACTAACCCTCCTAAAATAATAACACTAAATACCCTAACTCCAATAGCCCATAGCCATTGGTTACATTATTTAATTTGAACTATATATAATAAATTACATCACGAAGGGTAAAATAGTTTAGTACTACTTCTAAACTAGATATAGACTTGAATATCACATTACATTCAAAAATATAAATAAATGTGAAAGTAAATATTATACATCCTTGAACTCATTAAACAATTACTTATTCATATACTTTGAATAGAATATAAAATGTTTGTGATCTTGTAATAAAATTAAAGGTTATGTATAATGGAGGATATTATTAGTAAATAATTCATAATCAATCTGGAAAGGTAAATAATTGAAAACACATGCAATTTTATCAATAAAATTTACATGTAGAATAATATTAATGGGTTAATTTAAAATAAAATGATTTCATATAAAGAATCACATGAGGTTGAAACATATCCATGGATATTATTCAGAATAATCATATGGAAGTCAACAACTGATATCATGATGATGGAATTCATACTGATAGATATTTGAAACAAATCATTGAGGTCTTGTCCCAAGATAGTTTAAACTCTGTGTAGGCATATACAAAAAACCAATTTATTAATCCTATAAAAGTGATTTAACTCATGAGACAAGTTAATTTATTTATGGTTGATATAATAATGGGCCCCACAGTTCACATAATAAGTATAGTGCATTCATCATATTCATGAATAATAAAATTCAATCAATATGACTTATTAAAAAACATTACATATATAATGAACTAGCATACCGACTGAAAATAATTTCCCAAGAAAAAATGATCATAAACCATCCAAATATAAAATAAGGATTGAATAGTTATAAAATATTCATAGTGGTGAATAAAAGGCTTATTTTCATTGATGAATATAAATACACAAAAATTATCATTAAAAATAAACTTGAGTAAAATAGAATATTTACTTTGACATTTATTTTTTTAAACTAAAAATTTCCATAATTTTAGGAAAAATATTATGTGAGATTAAATATAAAAACATATAAGAGAATATTAAATTAATTTATCGGTCTTGGTGGAATAAAGTTATGTGCATTCTATATAAGTTAAAAAACAATCCTTTTATACTTTTGAAAGAAAATTCAACAATAATATCCTTTATAAAATGATATAAATATTACTTTTAATTTTATTTTCAAAATTTAATCATGGATGAAAATTTATTTACTATAAAATGGTTGAATAATTAGAAAATATTGGGAAAAAAATTTAAAAATATGGACATGGAAGAAAATGATTCCACGTGGTGTAGAAATGAAGTATGTTTTCCTTAAAAATGATTTCAGTTTTTTCATAACATTATTTGTGTAAAATAAAATGAATACTTGTTATTTATATTAATTACCAGTGGAAAACATAATATGTGGGGTTTATGATATAAATATCAAATAATTACCTCATGTGAGACATAAGAATAAACTATCACGTATACTGACGAGATTGTGAAAAAAACTGTTCAACTTCGGTATCTTTTGAAACATAACCCCATGAAATAAATAAAATAAAATTAATGAAAAAATATAATGAATATAAATGAAACGACGATGTATCATATAATATGGTAAGTATATACACCACATGAATGAAACAAGTGTTCACTTTGGAAAATGTCTCATAGACGGCTCATGGTTGATTTTGGTATTTCGGTGCACTTTGATTTTGAATGTGTTTGAAGAGTATGGAGGTAGTGATGGTATTATGTTGTTTATTGGTTTTGGTTTTCATTCTATGGTTGGTTTGCTTTTGGTGTGGCCCTATTTGTCTACGGTTCAAAGGACTATGTAATCATATCGTCTACATGAGGCTACTCCAGATGAGGTTTAGGTAAAAGTGTTTCCATTATACCTCTATTTTTGGAATAGGATGTTTGAGAGGGTATGGTTATGACCATTGGTTCCAGGCCCATGCAATTTTTCACGGGACATCTGTTCGTTCAGCGTTGGAAGGTGGAAGATAGAATTCATGTTTTTGATGTTGTGAGGGGCTTTTCTCTTGTAATGTTGGTTTTTGGTTTTGAACTTTCAGAAAATTGGGGCTTTTTGACTTTTTTATGTCTTTGATTCCATGGTGGTGTCCCCTTTTTTCCATTAAAATGGAGTTTATCTTAATAAAAAATTAATTCTCATTTGGAAAATGTCTCATAGAAACAAAAGTGGTATGAGAAAAACCTATGAATGGTCGTAATATTTAACTATGAATTAATCAATTTATTAATTATGTGTATCCAATGTATGTAAAAAAATTATTAAATAAAATATAAATCATTAAAATGAAATTTCAAAAATAATATTGACATAATATTACAAATAATTATGTGATATAACCCAATGAAATTAAATTGTGTTATGAAACACATACCACATGGTATGATTCTTTTAAAATCCTATTGAAGGAAAAAAAATTGAAACATAAAATACCATGATGTTTGAAGTATTTATGATATAAATGGTAAAAGGGGTGACTTATACACCATATAAATGAGATTAAATGTGTAAGATTAAAATATTCCTCAATGAAAGAAAATTTACATGGAATACCTTACCTCATGTCCTACAATTAATGTGTGTTCCTTATCGCCCTTAATAATAAACATATATCAATTATTAACTTTATTAAGAAAATAATTCAATTTTAAAATTCCTTTTATTCTATTCATTACCCTATTATATTTAATTACATAATCAATTTTTGTCATGTAAAATATTTTTAATTATTTTTGGTTTATATATCCTAAATGTATTTGATAAGTTGAAAATGGTAAACTAGGTCTATTATCCATCATCACAAGAATAATAATAATGACATATTTATTATTTTTATAAATAAATTACACTAATAAAACAACCATGAATGATGGTTTGGGGAAATTTAATACATTACAATAATGGAGACTATTAGTCGTATATACACATGAGTAAGGTTTCCATTATTCGTCGATCATGGTGGAAACAACTTAATAATGATTTTATCATTATATAATGGTAATTATCTAATACATATAATATATTTACATATATAATATTATATTCTATCCAAGTGATCTGATAATAAAAAATGAATCCATTGCTTTGTGGATGTTTGAATCCACATGTACGCACGAATGGCGTTTTCATTTTTCAATGAATGACAAGGTAAGAAAATATATGATATATTAATTTCAAATAATGTTTAATATTTCATGAATTATATATATATATTAATCCAGCATCATAAAAATATAAGAATTGTGATGATTCAAGGTGAATTGTATCAGTTCGTAAGGCAGTAGTCCACTATACACATGAATGATGGTTTTGTTTCCCATTTGATGGAAGGAGTGATGTGTATAGGTCTCCCCATCAATATAAAAACATAAAAAAATATGGTATAGATTTTATTATTTTTTAATTATGTTAGAATAATTTTTTAATAAGTTGTAAGAAGAAATAAAATGAAAATGATTGGTTAAGAGTAGTACATCATATTTGAACAACCACTTAAAGATTACACCCAATGATATCCTAAGACATTTTTATAATCAAAACAGAGCCTCTTAGATATGGGGAGGGATGTAGGAAATGGTTTTTTAGGGATTTTATAAACCTAATTTCTCTTGATGCGTGAATAATGGAGGATTTGTCCCTTTATAATGAGGGGTCAGGCACACTTGAAATTGCATAAAAATAAATTAATATAAATTATTTTCTGGTAAAAATTGATTTATAATTATAATATTCCAAAATAATATGAATATGGGTCTCAAAAAATAATTCATCAAAAATTTTACATTTTATATTATGTTTTTATATTTATCTCTTTGTTTTAACCCACGTTAAACCGTTTTTTAATATTACAGTGAAAAATATATTTTTACAATTTTGGGGTTAATATAGTTACTATAAATAGTAAATTAGACCATAAATGAAACATATTTGATATTTGTAAACAAATACCTATCCCTAGAATGATTATATTACTTTTTTTTAATTTTAAATCATTTAATAAAACATGTTTTATTCTAAAATATAATTAATTTCAATTCTAGAAACATTGATTTTAATTGAATTAATTAATATCACTACAATGTGGGAATTAGAATATAATCAATTAAAACTCCCCTAATATGCTATATAAATCTATTTTTTTATAAATTAATAATTAATTCAATTTATATTAAATTTTATAATTTTAATATAATTTATTTTTTTTACTTTTACAGAAATAGATATTGTGTCTTAGTTGTGTTAGCATTTAAGTTAAATATTTTATCCCTAAAATTTAAAAAAAAAAAATCAACACAAAAAGTATTTTAAATTTAAACTATTTAATTATAATTTAATTTATATTTTTTTATCAATTCTAAAAATATTATATAAATTAAAATCCAAAAAGTGACATTTTTGACTTTTCATTATATAAAATAAGTTAAATGTTAAAATTAATCCCAAATGCCATCAAAACTACATATATTATAATTTTTCAAGATTACGGAGGAAATAGTATCATATATTAAAATTAATTATAATTTTAGACTTATTATTTAGTCTTTATCGGAATATTTTTACCCTTAATTAAACCATTTTTCCTATGTTGTTGTATTAAAAATTTACTATGATTACTATTCATACTTAATAAAAATAGAATTTTTTACTAAATTTGGATGTCATAATTGGATATAAAGAATTCATTTTCTATATTTAATTCATATAAGTAGCATAATTTAATTATAAATTCAGCATTCAAATTGATATTAAAAACAATTTTATAGGAATATGTATTTTTTCATGAAAATTGATTTTACAATAACTCTATCACTAATAATCATCATTATATGAATTTAAATTTATATATATAAATTTATAATCTAGTTATTTAATTTAAATCATTACAAATTAGGTGTTATTTTAGTTAGTTAAAATTTAATGGCATTACACAAAATGAAATCTTTCATAACTATCAATATTTAAACATAAAAATGGTTTTTACCAAAATCTTGAAAATTAATGATTCAAATGAAATTAGTGAGATTATTCAAAATAAAATGGATCATATTCTAAATTAATAAAAAATAAAAAATATACCCTTTATTTAAATTAAATTATTTAATAAAAATAAATGATAGTTTTACAAGATTCGTTATCTTTTATTGTACATATAAAAACAAATATTTTTTGAAAAAACACCAAATTTTCACATAGATATAAATCTGATAGTTTAATTTAAAAAATATATGACCCAAATTTTTTTATTATTATCTCTATTTATCATGTGACTCCATGGATTACCTACCATAGGATCATTCAAATAACATGATATCATATTCCCTCAACCGATTGAGGCATATATCTACTGTATATAGACTATTCATATTGGTGTTGAACCAGGGAGGTGAGGACTATAAATTACTCCCCCTTGGCACAAAAACACTGCGCATGAGGTAAAACTGGATCATGGGAGAACTAAATTTATAAATAACTTATTGGAGTATAAAATAATGAAATCCAAAGGGAATTCAACCAGGTAAATTGGGGGGATGAATTAAGGGGTTACACAACATGTATAAGCGCTCCATGTGACCACTCTATTAATAAAGAAAAGGAATTTTGGTGCACTAACATACTTTTTTGAAAGATTTTCCACATGTAAAATTAGTCATTAAATGTCCCAATGGGCCAATTATTCAAAAATATTGATCCATTTATTAAATAACATCCAAAAAATGTGAAAGCCTTATGTGAAGATGAATGAACTAATTTTATTTCAACGGAACCATGTGCTTCACATGATTTATCCAGATCATGCATCATCACCTAGTCATGTCATTCAAATCATGTGATAGAACTTTTTAATGTCATACAGGTGAAATTAAGGCCTATATACATTCCAATAAATCCACACAAAGTACTCTAGACATATTTGATTAGAAGCGCTATGTCTTTTTGACATATTTTACAACCGAAAAAGTGTCCTCAAGACATGTTCACTGGATCACATAGTATACCTCTTACATGAAAACCCTGATCAAATGAAAACCATGGATGTGATTTTTTAATGAATCAAAATCCCTATAACATGTCAACCATGATCACACTAAACCCTTTACGTGTTTTCATCATTCACATGAAGGTTCACTAAAAAAGTAATACATGTCATGATAAATCCCTATGACATGTCCACATCAATCATGAGAATCTCCATGGAAATGTCAACCTTATTATGTGTTGATCCCTAGAAAAGTTAGTCTATTCATGTTATACTATATCAACATGTCTACTTTAATCATGTGATGCACCCTGGGAAATTTAGTACTTTTCAAATTGACACCTAGAACATGTCATACAGACAATCATGAAATGTCATCCATCTCAGACATAGACCCTCTGACATGTCAATCATATCAGGAAGACACCCTGATACATGATAACCTTGTCCAGTAGACACATTGATACATGAATATTGAACTAGGAAGACTCTAATTCCTATTAAAATAGGATATATAGGGTGCCTTACTAAGACCAAAGCTCCAATTAGGTACCACCTCAGTGTAATTACCTATATATTTCAAATCCATTAACTCAAGAGACCAAAACTAATCTAATGGGTATACTATGCATCCATATGCATCATCGGATTGATAAGTGATTAAACTAAGAGGAATCAGATTCCTTCTATTAACAAGACTCGTAATATTCCTTATTAAGGCATGAGTTCTACATGAATCACTTCTTCGAGGATTCTAGAGTGAATATGTATTGTATCCATATGTGGTGAGTATTATCACTTTATATACCTTGTGACACGCTCCAAGTATGAATTATGTGGTATTATGGATTTTTAATGATTATATAACTTACATAATACATTTTCACCTTCTAAGAAATCCTCATTGTGTAATATCCACTCAATGGTATGATTCTATTTCCTCCCTATAAGGGAATCCACATCAATATAAGTCTAGAACTCATTACCTTGTTAGAAATCCAAAGGGAAATTACCCTCATGGGAATTAATTATTTATCACTACCATTCATTTGATTGAGTATAGATATAACTGTGATGAATCTAATTCCTATTATAAGGAACATATATAAGACTCCTTGCTAAGGCTCTTGATCCATACATGGTGTGTATGTTTCCTAATAAATTTCCCTTCTAAAAGATGTTAAACAACATGGATCAGGTTTAAACAAACTACATGGATTTTGATTCTAGTTATAAATTTATTATGTTGGACTCTTCATGAAGGTCTGTTCCCAACAGAAAAACACAAATCTCCTTTCAGAACTACAAAAACTCCATAGTACCTGATTTTGTGACATAAAAATATGAACAAATAACCATTTCTATAAATTATATGAAATGGATGATGAACCCTAGGATCATAAAAATTGAATAATTATTTGAACCACCATTTTATATAGAATGATTCCAAGCCTGATCATTTTATTAGGCTAACAAGTCTTGTATTTAGATTTTATTAGATTCAAAAACATATATTAATTCTATAATAGATTCTCGAAAGAGTAAATAATTCCCCCTAAAGGGGTATGATAATCTTGAAATCCCATCCCCTCGACCAATGTGAGATCTTTACTACTGTTGGGAATGAATCCCCATGTGGCCGCCTACCTTTGGAAACCTGGTCTATAAATTATTATAGATGTGGGATCCATTATCTATATCTAAGGGATAAAAATGGGAAACCATGCATGAATGATTATAAAAACATTCTTGAACCCCCCCGAATCAATCTGAAAAAAGGAATAAAATTAAAAACCTAGTGTGATTTAATTTAATGACAGAATAACTAAACCATTATAGGAATTAGGTACAATGACTTCCAATCTTAGGAAACCATTCATCTCTGATAGAAAAAATTATAATTTTCATGTCTCAATAATAATATTTTCATATTATATCTTTTTTCATTAAAACTCATTGTTTAATGTGACATAAGCTATCAAATAAATAAAAAATATTTCAAGAAAATATATTCTATATTCATGGTATTCAATATTCTTTCCTAATTAATTCAAAATTAAACAGACCATCAAATAGATTCTCTCCCCCATAGGGTATTGTTAGATATATATTTTATTTAAACTCCTCCCTAAACATAGAATCCCATAGGATGGATTTAATCTATTGTTATGTTATCCTTATGTCAATAATCATCATAAATTATATTTTTAATGGTCTTGATTACAGAATTACAGCCACAGAATTATATAAAAACATCCTAAATCTATGTGTTGATAAATTTTTATGCCACATAGTTATATAGTTCTTATTATCCTAAATGATATCAATGTTTTATATCCTAATAACACTTTTCTTTCTCAACTATTCATAATTATACCATAAAAAACTATTCTCTATCTTCCACATTTGACTCCATCTTTCAATATACTCTTAAAACTTTTCTTTTAATATATTAATTTAATCTCATATCCACTATCTCCATCATTTTATAACATTGGTGATAGAATTTTAGTGAGTGAAATTATCACATGGTGTTGAGTCGGTGAAAGATCCTCTAACACAAATAATTCGGAACATGTTGAATGAGAAATTTATTTATAACAATAAAAATTATTTTTTTCAATGTTACTCATTTTATCACATGGTTTCTAAGATAATAAAATACTCTTAATTGAAAAATTATCATGTTTTCTCTTTCAAACTAACTCTAAATATTTAGTTAATATAAAATTATTCACAAGTGTGTCATTCATACCACATGATAATCCAATTATCCCCACATTATAAATATAAGATCATAGTACCACTCAATATGCATGTTATTTAGTTCACTATAAGAATACATTTTCCACTAAGGATAATGAACCTATAGTTCTTGTCCCCAAATATCCTATAAAATATCAAATATCATACTGATAAAAATTACCGATACTAATAACTGAGTTGACAAAAAATATATTATCACTCTTTATAATGGGGAGTTCACTTATTGAGAAGAACATTGATTTTACAGTATCATCTTGGAACCATAAAAGCAGTCGGTTGATACCACATTGTTAGTACAAAATAGGTAAACATGAAATTAAGGAATGTTACTACTTATCCTCATATTTATCTGATATAGGCTGTCCAATACCATATTAAATGAGTCATGATATAAATGATGAAATATTCAATGTGACTTGGAACCGATAAATTAATTTCTCATTACATTCATTACTTTTCAACATCATATGGGGATCTTAATCATATAATATTTCATTTTCCACAACATGAAATTTATAAATAGAGATTAAAAAACCATATGAGTTGTTTTACGCAATATATTGTATTTCATGCCATATGTATATTTCTATTATTCTGAATCTTCATATAACATGTATTTCTGTTTATCTTATGAACTTTTTCCCTTTTATTACACACATAACCCATGGATCATATCTCACCATTAAGCTAGTATTAAATATATCATGTATTATAAAAAAATATATAAATTCCTAAGGTTAGGGTTACCTATAGAGTCATCAAATATTGGAATGTAGTTGGTAATGAAATTACAACCATGATCATATAGTTATTATACAATCCTTCACTATGATTCTTCTTTGTGAGGCATCATTTTTTTCTTTTTAGATGTACTCATTGGAATTCACCTTTTATGGATGAGAATTTTTTTACTTTTTTTAAAATGATGAAATTTTATTCATCTATTTCTTTTTCAGCTTCCTAGATAACTTCATCTAGTTCTGATATATATTCAAAATTGTTTTAGAATATTCCTAGTTGTTTTTTGTTAACATTCCATGAGCTTTTTCATCTTAAATTTTGGTACATTAAACACATGAACACAAATTTTTTTCATCGAAACACCACATAACTTCAGATATGAATACTTCATCTACTTGGGGGATCCTTCTATTAACATTAAATGTATCCTCATGTAATGGTTTTAAATTACACTAAGGATCACTTCATGTATCTCCCTTAGTAGGGGAAACTAGCTGCCTTGAAATTTCCCTACCATAGTAATACTATCTTCACATGAAAATCCTTCCTACTCCCAACCAATGCATCTTATCCATTTTTTTCAATATTTTTTTTGTGTTTTTTATATAAGAGGGACATTGTGATTTTAATGGTGTAGGTTCTATGTACACCTTTCAATTATCTCTATATTCTTCTTTATGGGTATAAACCTATTTTCCCACTTAACATGTCATCTTCAAGTATAAACAGTCTTGTTTTATTCCATAGGAGTTGAGGATATCATTATAGATCCTTTCATCATTTAATTCATTATTATGTAAATAATATCTTGGTAAATTTTCATAATTAACACATATCAAACATATAAAATTAAATATATACATTATTTAATTATTTATCCCCTAGGATAGAGGTCAATATGGATTAACTCTTTCGAAATATATCCCTTTGGATTCTAGACACATACTTATGAGTGTCTTTACCTATATATTTTATAGAAAATGTTTTTTCAAATATTGAAATATTATTCCTCATACGTCAATATTTTTTATTTATGTCCAATTATACATCACTTTTATTAACTTTTATACAATTAAAATCCATTTTTTATTTCCCACAAGAAAATAGATCTATTAAAAAACATCAATGATCTTAGGGTCTTTCTCTTTTAACAGATATAATATCCCCAATTATATGGTACTAATTTCATTTACACATTTTCTCCTCTCTTCATGATTTCTCTTTTAAGGGAGGAACCTTAAATTCTACTATATTGTTCTATAACCATTTTCATTTCCTTTCCATTAGTCATTTTTGGTACCAGATAATTTTTTTACTTTTGTTTTAACACCCATATTATCTATGGAAACATTTCGGCCGACCTATTCACTTTTCATCCTCTTATTATCTATTCAAAAAAATTGATTATTATATATTATTATTCACTTATGATCTCCCACCAATCCACCTTCTCTTGTAATGATTGGATCATTTTTTAGTTTTAGAACAAACTTTTACCTAATTGATGACAAGACTGGTTTGAAACTTCTCCATTATATGATCTCTCACCATACACAATTGGTTCTTCTTTACCACTAAATCTACCAAAACTTTTCCTTTAAAACTCTTTATAATAAAATGGATCTCTAATTTTTTTCATTAAAATATTTCATCATCAAGCGACTCTATTCTTTAATTTCATTATTTAATAGAATCCCTAAAATTTGTAATCACCTTAGTTTTCTTTTCAATTTTTTTGTAACTTCACCATTGATTATATGTGAATAATTTTTCTATCTAATTAATAATGTGATTATGCCTTTTTATATTTGAATGTTTCCTTAAAAAATAATTTTGTTTCAAATATTTAATCAAATTTTTCCTCCTTAATTGGAGAGGTTGTCTGCATAGGATCCTTCTTTTTATTTCTATTTTTATACTTACATTATCTCATTAGGAAATTTCAACCATACATATAAACTAATTTCACACGTTGAACAAATTTAAAATATTCTTTTGAGTTATACTTAACATCCTTTATTAACTCTACTTTCTCAGTATAATTTTTTCATGGAACATCCACATTTTAAAAAAGGTATCACAGTGAATGGAATAATTGTAAACTTCATTGATAAAATATCTATTCAAAATATTTCCTATATATATTTTAATTTCATTCAGTATTCATTATCAAATTATAATCTCTTGAAATTTACTTTATGAATTATCCACCAAAATGATGAATGAATAGGCAATTTTATTAATTCCATCCATAAAATAAATTTCTATAAAAAATAGACACTTAATAATATAATTCATAATTATTATTCCAAATATCACATTGAATGTTGATCACTAACTTTATCCATTACACTATAATAAAAAAATTTCCTACTCAAAACATAATACGGTTGGGGATGAATGAGGGTGATGGTGAAATAATTTTTTTCATTTAGTTATATATATTTATTTTAATATATTATTCCCTAATTGGTATGGAATATTTTCATCCTATATTACATGATATCACACTAAGTAAAATAATTTCAAATATTTAAGAAAGTAAAGAGTACAAAGGAAATAAAGATTTTACTTGTTTCACTATAAAGGGATACATATAAGGAACACACATTGACTTGTTTTGATGTGACAATATCTATTAAGAATCACAAGTTATGTAGATACATTGTTTTGAAATTGGTCACTATATTATAGGATCATTTATTTTATAATTTTAAGGGATTTGTCACTATTCACCCAAGGTGTACAACCTCTTCTTCTCACCTATACACTACATCCATGGGGGATCTTCCATAATTTATATTTTTTTAGGTATCATCAATAAAAAAGAATATTTATGGTTAATATATATTAAATAGAATACTATGTCTGAAAAAAAAACTCATAATCGGTGCTTTGTTACACTCTTCTTTGTTTATCTCCCTTTTCTCCAAGTCCAGATATGGTTTGTGCCTTACCAGGCGGTCAATAATTTTTTATCATACATAAATATATGATGATTAATACATATTAACTTAGTGTAACACTATTTCATCTAAGATAAATCTTATTCATGTCAATATTCACCGATAAAAAAATATAATTCCACGATGTAATTATATTTTGTCATTATTATTCATCAATACGAATATGACATCGAAATAATATTAATTTTAAATTATCATCAGAATATTGATATGATAATGGTTATATTATGTGGATATCATGAATATTTGTTTTAAACGCCATATGATTTAATTTATGTTTCCTAAATTCACTAGTCACTATTTAATTCATCCTACCCATAAACCCTAGGTGAATAATTCTAAGCACATGACTGTTGTCATGTAAAACCTTCATCAGAAAAATATCATTTAACCTTCACACATAACACATTACATATTATTTCCATGGAACATTTTCATTGTTCCTATAGAACATATCCCTGAGCACATACAACCTGTTTTTGAAATCCTAATGTTATTTCTCTATCTCAAATGTTTTTGGTTTAGTTGATACATTTGTAAGACTTCAATTTCAAATCATTGACTCAATGCCCCAATTAAGAAACTAGGTCACATGTGTTGTACCTCTCGTACCCCTCGTGGTTTAATTTTCATGATCACAATCACTCTCTTTTTTATCTAATCTTGTTTTAAGTGTTTTTGGATGATAGGCATAATTTCAGGTTGCCAAGGAATTGGGCCAAGAAATAAAGAAGGCAAAAGTGGACTGCTTTTTAGTCCACCGGCCAGCCGGTGGAACCCAGACAGAATGGGTCAGCTACTGCCTCAGCACCGGCCAATCGGTGGCCTCCTCACCGGCCAGCCGGTGGTGCCTGAGCCCGAGCCCTCTCCCTTTTTCAAAGCACCGGCCAACCGGTGGCCAAGCACCGGTCAGCCGGTGGAGCCAGTCAAACTAGCCGTTGGGCTTTGACCAGGCTTGTCCACTTGACTCCCAACAGCTCCGAAGACCTCTCCAATGGCTCCGAAGACCTCCAAAGGCCATTTGAGGGTTCCCCCTCTATAAATAAAGGACTAGGAAGCCCCGGAAATGTATGGAAGCCCACGAGAACATTTTTGATCATTTGGCGAACCTCCGGCGCATTCCTCCAAGGAACCCCCAATTGATCCAACTCACTTCCACATCCAAGGAGCACCACCAAAGAAGCTTGGGAGCGCTCTTCATCAACTCCATCAATCCTTTGGCTCCCAAGGCTTCTCCCCATTACGGTTTTTCATTGTTTTATTATTTTGAGCTTCAATTTGGGTTTGTGCCTACAAACCCCTCATTTTTCTCATCCTCTCTTCTTTGGGTTTTCACACCACCTTCAAGGTGTGAAGAGGTTAGTCAAGCCTTCCCTTTAAAAGGCTTGAGTCATAGGTGAGCTAGCCTTCACCTGTAAGAAGGCTAGTGGGTTCTTGCTCAACCATTGAAAGCAAGTGGGTTCTTGCATAACCATTAAAATCAAGCTGTAATAGGTTCTAGACTAACCTTAAACTCTAGTGGGTTTCTTGCTAAAACCATTAAAAAGAAAGCGGTAGTAAATCTCTCAACGGTTGAGTTGGGAGCGGAGACGTAGGCTTTGGTTTAAGCCGAACTCCGTTATCAAGTTTTGTGTCTTTCCTCTTTTATTTCCGCTGCACTTTGATAATTTTTTTAAATTGTTAATTATTTTTTAAAAGGAAATTCACCCCCCCTCTTGCCATCACTTCTCCGCCCAACAATTGGTATCAGAGCCAAAATTTGAGTAATACCCTAATCGGTTTCAAATTCAAGATCCATTGTGATGGCTTCAACCTCTTTCTCCCCCGAAGGCTATTCATTGGGTCGTGCTCCATTCTTTGATGGAACCGACTATAACTATTGGAAAAATCGCATGACCACTTTTCTTAGAAGTATAGGTTATCCTATATATAAAATTGTCATGCATGGTTATTCTCTTTCTTCTCCCGATAAATCCAAATGGACTCAAGCCGATATTAAAAATTTCGAGCTTGATGGCAAAGCCATGAATGCTCTTCATTGCGGCCTTGATCGTAATGAATTCAATCGAGTTTCCACATGCACCTCATCACATGAAATCTGGAAACTTTTGGAGGTTACCCATGAGGGGACCAACAAAGTTAAGGATACTCGATTGGATATATACCGTCAGGATTTTGAGTCTTTTACCATGCATCCATCTGAAAATATTACTGAAATGTTTACTCGTTTTACTGACATTTACAATGGGAGAAAGTCCCTTGGTGATGATGTCTCTGCAGAAACGATGGTCAAGAAGATCCTTTGGATCCTACCAAGCTCATGGGCACCAAAAGTCACGGCAATCCAAGAAGCAAAAGACATCATGAATATGCCGGTCGAAGAGCTCATCGGATCCCTCATGACCTATGAGATCACCATGAGGAGGAAAGCTGAAAAGGAAGACAAACCGATCAAAATTTCAAAGAACATCGCCTTCAAAAAGAAGAAATCTCCTCCTCCTCATCGTCTTCCTCTTCAAGCGGCGATTCAGAAATGGAGAATCTTGCCCGCAAAATGCACAAATTCATGAAGAAGCACAAGAAGAGGAAATCCCGCAAGGCTCAACCCAACGAAAAATCCGAGCCCGAGGTAACATGTTACGGGTGTGGCAAAAAAGGCCATTATAAGCCCGATTGTCCACTCAACAAGAAAAAGGCCAAGAAAAAGGAAAAGAAGAAGGCATTCAAGGCCACATGGAGTGATATCTCCACATCCTCCTCCTCCTCCTCCTCAAGCGACAACGGTAAAAAATTCCTAATGGCATTTCATGAGGTAACCTATTCCGACTCCTCTTCCTCTATTTATTCAAATTCTTTAAATCATTTATCTTATGAGGATCTCCAATATGCGAGAGATCAATTGGAGGAAGGTTTTCACGAACTTTATTCCAAATTTGTTGCTTTAAAAAATAATTTCAAAAAACTCTCTTTCGAAAAGGAACAACTTCTCAAAGAAAAGGAAGAGTTGTCCCTCAAAATCCAAGATATTCCAAATGTTGATTCTTTGAATTTAACCATTAAAGATTTAAGGGAATCTCTTGCCAAGTTCACCCAAGGTGAAAAAATTTGACCAAATTGCTTGGTTCCCAACGTTTATCTAGAACCACCGAAGGGCTTGGCTATTCCAAGCAAGCTTCCTCTTCCCATGCTCCAACTATTTTTGTAAGGGGGAGCTCTCAAAATAAATTTTGTAACTATTGCAAAAAACCCGGGCACTTAATTTATGAGTGCGATTGCAAAAATGCCCGGTATGGAAGGCCCAAAACTTTTTTCTTTAATGATGAATTTCATAGGAGAAGACCCGCCACTAGACAAGTATGGATTGAAAAGTCCCTTTTAGCGAGTCTCACCGGACCAAAATTTGTCTCGGTTTCAAAAACCTCTCCCCGGTGATTTGTTGTTTTTATTTAGAGGGAGTTAGGATCGTTTAAGCCTTTTTGCGTTTTTCAATTCAAAACTTTCAATTCAAAACTCTCAATTCAAAACTTTCAATTCAAAATTTTCATTCAAAACATTCATTCAAAACTTTCAATTCAAATTTCAAAAATTTCAATTGATTTCAAATCTCTATCTTGTTTTTCAAATCAATCCCTCAATCAAGTTTTATGCCCCGTGCTATTTTGATAATCACAAAGGGGGAGAAATTCTTGGTTGATTCGGGGAGAAATCTTTCTCTCATGCTTTGCTTTACTTTTCAATTTATCCTTTAAAGAATGCCTTTAATTTTAGTCTTTTACATTTCTTGTTTTGGTGATTGTGATCATAAAAATAGGAGGAGATTGTTGTACCTCTCGTACCCCTTGTGGTTTAATTTTCATGATCACAGTCACTCTCTTTTTTATCTAATCTTGTTTTAAGTGTTTTTGGATGATAGGCATAATTTCAGGTTGCCAAGGAATTGGGCCAAGAAAGAAAGAAGGCAAAAGTGGACTGATTTTCAGTCCACCGGACAACCGGTGGATGCCCACCGGCCAGCCGATGGAGCCTGGATAGAAGGCATCCTTCTGTCCAGACCACCGGCCAACCGGTGTCCCACCACCGGCCAGCCGGTGGAACCCAGACAGAATGGGTCAGCTACTGCCTCAGCACCGGCCAACCGGTGGCCTCCTCACCGGCCAGCCGGTGGTGCCTGAGCCCGAGGCCTCTCCCTTTTTCAAAGCACCGGCCAACCGGTGGCCAAGCACCGGTCAGCCGGTGGAGCCAGTCAAACTAGCCGTTGGGCTTTGACCAGGCTTGTCCACTTGACTCCCAATGGCTCCGAAGGCCTCTCCAACGGCTCCGAAGACCTCCAAAGGCCATTTGAGGGTTCCCCCTCTATAAATAAAGGAATAGGAAGCCCCGGAAATGTACGGAAGCCCACGGGAACATTTTTGATCATTTGGCGAACCTCCGGCGCATTCCTCCAAGGAACCCCCAATTGCTCCAACTCACTTCCACATCCAAGGAGCACCACCAAAGAAGCTTGGGAGTGCTCTTCATCAACTCCATCAATCCTTTGGCGCCCAAGGCTTCTCCCCATTACGGTTTTTCATTGTTTTATTATTTTGAGCTTCAATTTGGGTTTGTGCCTACAAACCCCTCATTTCTCTCATCCTCTCTTCTTTGGGTTTTCACACCACCTTCAAGGTGTGAAGAGGTTAGTCAAGCCTTCCCTTTAAAAGGCTTGAGTCATAGGTGAGCTAGCCTTCACCTGTAAGAAGGCTAGTGGGTTCTTGCTCAACCATTGAAAGCAAGTGGGTTCTTGCATAACCATTAAAAGCAAGCTGTAATAGGTTCTAGACTAACCTTAAAGTCTAGTGGGTTTCTTGCTAAAACCATTAAAAAGAAAGCAGTAGTAAATCTCTCAACGATTGAGTTGGGAGCGGAGACGTAGGATTTGGTTTAAGCCGAACTCCGTTATCAAGTTTTGTGTCTTGCCTCTTTTATTTCCGCTGCACTTTGATAATTGTTTTAAATTGTTAATTATTTTTTAAAAGGCAATTCACCCCCGCTCTTGCCATCACTTCTCCGCCCAACAATTGGTATCAGAGCCAAAATTTGAGTAATACCCTAATCGGTTTCAAATTCAAGATCCATTGTGATGGCTTCATCCTCTTTCGCCCCCGAAGGCTATTCATTGGGTCGTGCTCCATTCTTTGATGGAACCGACTATAACTATTGGAAAACCCGCATGACCACTTTTCTTAGAAGTATAGGTTATCCTATATATAAAATTGTCATGCATGGTTATTCTCTTTCTTCTCCCGATGAATCCAAATGGACTCAAGACGATATTAAAAATTTCGAGCTTGATGGCAAAGCCATGAATGCTCTTCATTGCGGCCTTGATCGTAATGAATTCAATCGAGTTTCCACATGCACCTCATCACATGAAATCTGGAAACTTTTGGAGGTTACCCATGAGGGGACCAACAAAGTTAAGGATACTCGATTGGATATGTATCGTCAGGATTTTGAGTCTTTTACCATGCATCCATCTGAAAATATTACTGAAATGTTTACTCGTTTTACTGACGTTTGCAATGGGAGAAAGTCCCTTGGTGATGATGTCTCTGCAGAAACGATGGTCAAGAAGATCCTTTGGATCCTACCAAGCTCATGGGCACCAAAAGTCACGGCAATCCAAGAAGCAAAAGACATCAAGAATATGCCGGTCGAAGAGCTCATCGGATCCCTCATGACCTATGAGATCACCATGAGGAGGCAAGCTGAAAAGGAAGGAAAACCGATCAAAATTCCAAAGAACATCGCCTTCAAAAAGAAGAAAGCTCCTCCTCCTCATCATCTTCCTCTTCAAGCGGCGATTCAGAAATGGAGAATCTTGCCCGCAAAATGCACAAATTCATGAAGAACCACAAGAAGAAGAAATCCCGCAAGGCTCAACCCAACGAAAAATCCGAGCCCGAGGTAACATGTTACGGGTGTGGCAAAAAAGTCCATTACAAGCCCGATTGTCCACTCAACAAGAAAAAGGCCAAGCAAAAGGAAAAGAAGAAGGCATTCAAGGCCACATGGAGTGATAGCTTCACATCCTCCTCCTCCTCCTCCTCAAGCGACAACGGTAAAAAATGCCTAATGGCATTTCATGAGGTAACCTCTTCCGACTCCTCTTCCTCTATTTATTCAAATTATTTTAATCATTTATCTTATGAGGATCTCCAATATGTGAGAGATCAATTGGAGGAAGGTTTTCACGAACTTTCTTCCAAATTTGTTGCTTTAAAAAAGAATTTCAAAAAACTCTCTTCCGAAAAGGAACAACTTCTCAAAGAAAAGGAAGAGTTGTCCCTCAAAATCCAAGATATTCCAAATGTTGATTCTTTGAATTCAACCATTAAAGATTTAAGGGAATCTCTTGCCAAGTTCACCCAAGGTGAAAAAATTTGACCAAATTGCTTGGTTCCCAACGTTTATCTAGAACCACCGAAGGGCCTGGCTATTCCAAGCAAGCTTCCTCTTCCCATGCTCCAACTATTTTTGTAAGGGGGAGCTCTCAAAATAAATTTTGTAACTATTGCAAAAAACCAGGGCACTTAATTTATGAGTGCGATTGCAAAAATGCCCGGTATGGAAGGCCCAAAACTTTTTTCTTTAATGATGAATTTCATAGGAGAAGACCCGCCACTAGACAAGTATGGATTGAAAAGTCCCTTTTAGCGAGTCTCACCGGACCAAAATTTGTCTCGATTTCAAAAACCTCTCCCCAGTGATTTGTTGTTTTTATTTAGGGGGAGTTAGGATCGTTTAAGCCTTTTTGCGTTGTTCAATTCAAAACATTCAATTCAAAACATTCAATTCAAAACTTTCAATTAAAAATTTTCATTCAAAATTTTCATTCAAAACTTTCAATTCAAATTTCAAAAATTTCAATTGATTTCAAATCTCTATCTTGTTTTTCAAATCTACCCCTCAATCAAGTTTTATGCCCCGTGCTATTTTGATAATCACAAAGGGGGAGAAATTCTTGGTTGATTGGGGGAGAAATCTTTCTCTCATGCTTTGCTTTACTTTTCAATTTATCCTTTAAAGAATGCCTTTCATTTTAGTCTTTTACATTGCTTGTTTTGGTGATTGTGATCATCAAAATAGGGGGAGATTGTTGTACCTCTCGTACCCCTGGTGGTTTAATTTTCATGATCACAATCACTCTCTTTTTTATCTAATCTTGTTTTAAGTGTTTTTGGATGATAGACATAATTTCAGGTTGCCAAGGAATTGGGCCAAGAAAGAAAGAAGGCAAAAGTGGACTGATTTTCAGTCCACTGGCCAACCGGTGGATGCCCACCGGCCAACCGGTGGATGCCCACCGGCCAACCGGTGGATGCCCACCGGCCAACCGGTGGATGCCCACCGGCCAGCCGATGGAGCCTGGACAGAAGGCATCCTTCTGTCCAGACGACCGGTGGAACCCAGACAGAATGGGTCAGCTACTGCCTCAGCACCGGCAAACCGGTGGCCAAGCACCGGTCAGCCGGTGGAGCCAGTCAAACTAGCTGTTGGGCTTTGACCAGGCTTGTCCACTTGACTGCCAATGGCTCTGAAGGCCTCTCCAACGGCTCCGAAGACCTCCAAAGGCCATTTGAGGGTTCCCCCTCTATAAATAAAGGACTAGGAAGCCCCGGAAATGTACGGAAGCCCACAGGAACATTTTTGATCATTTGGCGAACCTCCGGCGCATTCCTCCAAGGAACCCCCAATTGCTCCAACTCACTTCCACATCCAAGGAGCACCACCAAAGAAGCTTGGGAGCGCTCTTCATCAACTCCATCAATCCTTTGGTGCCTAAGGCTTCTCCCCATTACGGTTTTTCATTATTTTATTATTTTGAGCTTCAATTTGGGTTTGTTCCTACAAACCCCTCATTTCTCTCATCCTCTCTTCTTTGGGTTTTCACACCACCTTCAAGGTGTGAAGAGGTTAGTCAAGCCTTCCCTTTAAAAGGCTTGAGTCATAGGTGAGCTAGCCTTCACCTATAAGAAGGCTAGTGGGTTCTTGCTCAACCATTGAAAGCAAGTGGGTTCTTGCATATCCATTAAAAGCAAGCTGTAATAGGTTCTAGACTAACCTTAGAGTCTAGTGGGTTTCTTGCTAAAACCATTAAAAAGCAAGCGGTAGTAAATCTCTCAACGGTTGAGTTGGGAGTGGAGACGTAGGCTTTGGTTTAAGCCGAACTCCGTTATCAAGTTTTGTGTCTTGCCTCTTTTATTTCCGCTGCACTTTGATAATTGTTTTAAATTGTTAATTATTTTTTAAAAGGAAATTCACCCCCCCTCTTTCCATCACTTCTCCGCCCAACAACATGATCATAAATTAATATCCCCTTTTTGTCTCATCGATCCTGATATTTCCTTCAACTAAGTAGTCCACACAATCTAGATAATAAAACTCTAAGAAAAAAATCCATCAATGAACCACTTACACATCCCTCAATTGTATACTACCTCTGACCTCTGAAGATAAACACATAATTTATAAATTCTTATTAACTATGAATTCATTGTATTATACATATTTTACCACAAAAATAACTAAAACAATTATGCACATCCTTAATTTTTACAGCTGGAAGGAATTTACTAAACAAGACAACCCTTAATCATCTGTCGCTGAATATTCACAGTCAACTAAATAGATTCCTTTCAAGATTCACTAAGACAATTACCTATTTTAAAAATTTAAATCATTGGAGTAAATATATACATATATATATATATATATATATTAAGAGTGATATATAATTAATCACATGAATATAGAGTTATTTTTATTATTTATCCCTTTATGAGATTCACATGACTATATCCTAATATTTCTTAACGCATACATGATTCACATAATCCTCCTTCACATGATCTTTACTGGCTTGTACAGACACATAATTTTTTTTAAATATCCTTTTTTCCTTCCTATTTTAACTTGATATACTCGATTGTGTGTGCCTTAAACGATTACTTGATCACAAAACCAATAATGGAGTACATGATTCATTTAATATTCCTCTGAATTTTTTACTATGTTAAAAAATAAATGGATTATTATCCATTATACATAAATGATTCTTTTGTGCATTCACATGTTTGGTTGAAATATCCTTTTAAATATCCTCTCAAAAATTTTACCTCCCTTTAGTTTATTTCTAATTGTATCTTCTTCCACAAACTGTGATTGTTTCAATAGTAGAATCATTATGTTTCATTCATCTTCATTTATAGATTAATCATTAGAATCCCAACTATATCCAACATAAATTTGATTTTTGTATTACTTATTCTAAAATATTTTTTTCAATCTGGTCATTAAGTCCATATATTTTTGTAAATGTCACCGCCTTCTCTCAATATAACATGTCTACTCCTTGCCAGCAATTTATAATGGATTTCACATCACCCAAAAAAATATTAAATTTCAATAAATAAATTACTCATAATACATGATACATTGATTTACAATAAATAAAATTCCCAATATATGTTTTAATATAACAATTATTATGCTCTAGAATTATAAAATTAATTAGAGAATGTGAAAAATTAATAGAGTGTACCTTAGAGGATCTATGCCTCATCTAGTGGTAGAATATCCATAAAATTAAATTTCTCATAAAAACCATATACATTATCATCTATGACAACATATATAGTTAAACTCTTTATGATTCACCTTAAATTGTGTAAATCCCCAAAAAAATCCTCTATAACTCTATTACATCTTAAGTAAATGAAGGCTTGTTACTCCTACAGCTAATAATACTTCAGAGAAAACAATTACTACTATAGATAATAAAGAATATGATAACCTATTATATTATATCACATAATAATAGAAATAAATGAACACATACAATAGATAAGTCCTCCAAAGGTAAATCATATATATTTATAGATCTTGGTGGGAGCATGGGAATATTTAGCTCAAGGAATACAAGTGGAGGGGAACTATTGATGTTGAATACTTACAACCCAGAACCTCAAATTCCATGATACCTATGATCATCCTCTAATATACATTCTTCTAAATGATCTTTGACGACTCCCTTATAGAGATGATCTTATATGCACATGTATCCTCTCATTTTCCTCAACATTCTTTTACACCTCCAGGTACATATGAAACGATAATGGGGTGACTGAATTTCGAATTACGGGAAGTAGAACCCCATCTAAATGGAATCATCTCAACCAAAAATTATAGAAAGGATAGGTATAAATTTGAATAAGGTTTATCAATATTATTTTGATAATACAGATAGTCATGATCCCCTATTGATTTGAGATAAGGTCCTACCTCTTTGAGACACCATCATAAAAAAGGCATGAAATCCACTCAGAATAGCTACTATAAATCATTCCAATGATCATCTAACTCTTTCCACTCACCTATATATATGATCCATAACTACGGAATTTCACCCATTTCCAAAATAATAACAAGAAATGCCTAATAATATATACTATAAATAATTATTTTGAATGAAATTTAAAGATCCCTTAGCAAGTAATATGTATCCAAATCAGCATTTCTCCCATAAAAACATAACAACACCCTAATACAGGAAATCACACATTGTATTCCTCCAAATCTCATCCTCATTGGTCTGGTAAACCCCCCCCCCCCCCCCCCCACTGTCACGACCCGTCCCCGGGGCCCATTCCGTGACTACCCCAAGCCCGCCATCCATAGGCCAAGGGATGGCAACAAGCACCAAAGGCATAATCTTGATAAAAATGGAAGGAATTGCCTTTAAACTTGTAACACACACATTTTGAACACAAGTTTCAGAAGAAACAAGTACTAATATAGAAAAGAAAAGTTTGCTGAAAGTAAGTGGGCTAGTATACAAACCAAACTGAACAATAAGTACAAGTAAAAAGGCAAAACAGCTCCTGGATCATCCCCCAGGGAATCCTACCAGAAGGATAGGTACAGAACATGAACAACTCGTCCTTGCGGTACATCTTGTCTAGTCCATATGTGAGCAGCCTCTCGTCCTTCACCCTCAGCCTCTATCACTGTTGATCATTGTCTGGAAAAAACACAGCAAGGTGTGGGCGAAGCCCATGCAGGGGTGAGTATAACAATACTCAGTAGGGGACCCCGAGACCCCCTAAGGTCTCCCAGAATCAACAAAGGATAAACCACAGTAGAAATATAAAATAAAAAAGTATCAACCAACCCTATTTAGATATATTCCCATACATATACCTATGTTATCAATCACAGTCCGGTTCCAACCCTCAATCCCAAGAACAAACCATTCCACAAAATAAGTAAAGTCAATCAACCAGATGATAATGGTTGAAAGACATGACTCATCTCACATAGGTATAAATCTTTTTTAGAGTGATATAGATGATCAGATGTAGTCACTGATTCATCGAAGCAGTCAGACCCACACAGGATATAGGACCAGCTAAGCTGTCAGACCCACACAAGATACAAGACCAACTATTCTGTCGGACCCACATAGGATACAGGAATAGAAGTTAGAACTGTCAGACCCAGGGAGGATCCCTGTACAGTAGTAATCTCTGTCGAACCCACAGATGATTCCGTTACAGTAGTCATCCCTATAGAACCCATGGAAGATTCCAGTACAGTAGTCATCTCCGTCGCAGCCAGCCCTATGGTTCTCGCACACAACACACTCGATTCTAGGAGGGTCCTCACCTCGAGCCAAGTGTCGATACATCATCTATCACAAATTACTGAGTTGATGTATCTCATAGTTTTGTCTCATCATAAGGAACCCAACGCGAAAGATGATGCACCAATCAGATGCCTGATTTGAGAGTTATTGGAATTTCCGTTCCAGGGGCCCGGTTAGTTTTTTGGTTCAAACCAACCTGAATGTACCCCAACTGCTTCAAAAACTCAATCAGGTTATGCAAAAAGAATCATCCTGCTCTAAGACTTTCGTCACCACAGACGGTTCATCGTTCAGACACTCGTAGCCCAAAATACGGATGAAAAGGTGATTTTGGGTTAAACAGTCTGGAAAAGGGTCTGATCTGGTCCGATGGACCAGCCCAGCCCGATGGCGGTCCGACCTGATAGTGGTCCGGCTCGATGGCAGCTCGGCCTAGGGCGGCCCGACCCATCTGGCGGTGTGGCCAAGCCCGGCTGGCCGTGTGGCGCCCGGCTCAGCTGGACGTGTGGCGCCGGGCTGGCCAGCTGGCCGCGTAAAAAGGGGGGGGGGTGTTACACCCCCTGGCTCCCGAAATGTTCTGTGCAAGGTGCCGGCCCTTGTAACTACGGGACCCATAGGGTCCCGCCTGGTGTGTAGTAGCGGCCGACATCGCAGCCTAAAGCCGCAGTCCTACTCCACGGACACAGCGCAATGGCGTCGTGCCCCTCCGCCGCAGTCTTTCCTGGTCGTGGCCTCCTGTAGCACCTATGCGGTACGATGGCGCCGCACCACTCTGTCGCGGCCCAACTTTCCTCCGCATGGCACGACATTGTCATGCCTTTATGATGACCCAGCGGTCTTGCGCTGTCGGTCTCCTCGCTGTCGGCCCGACATCGGCTGCCGTTGTCCGCTCCCATAGTCAACCACAAACAAGATCAAAAAGAGGAAAGGGTCAGCCGTGTTGGTGCGGTCCGAATTTCCCCATGTTATGGTGATATCATTTGGTCGTCAAACCATAATTTTAACGACGTAGAACGGGTACAAGAATTCAAAACCCCTACCCCGTAATCAATGTTCGCTTGACGGAGTCACGGAAAGTGGCGTCATTCCGTTGACGTCGGGATAACATGACGTCGTCGTTGGCAATTTTCTTCATCGGTGGCATCTTCCCTTTCTTTCCCCGGTTGGAGGGGAGAAGACGGTGTCATTGTTCCTCAGCGGAGATGGGCGTTCTTAATTGAGAGAAGATTTCATTCTTTGTTGGGAGGATATTTTCTCAATCCTTACAAAGCTCCACCACAATATTAAGGAAACCCCAAAATAATAAAATACCTCATCTTAATATAATGTTAGCTTAATTAATTCAAAATGATTCAAATTCATTAAGTTACATCACATAATTAAAAGTTTGTGTTGGCTCATTAATTTGGAGAGGGAAGGTGAAGAGGCTCCAAAATTTATGGGGGAAGAGATGAGTTTCCCCCATTAACAGGGAACTCAAGGGGTTAAAGGGGGTTTGAGGGGGTTTGAGCTCGTGTGGGCCCCGCCAAATAATATCCTCCCATGGGAGGTTATGCACGGGTGGGCCCCACCTCCAACCTCCCCTCAGAGGATTAAAACACCACTCAAATAAAAATATTCCAGACATATTTTTATTTATTTTATTTAGAAACCCCAAAAATTAACTTCCAACCTCAATAAAACGCAACTCCGTTGAAGGTATTCTTAAGAGAATATCGACGCTGCGAGTTCAACGGTGTCCTCAGATTTCAATTCCTAGCCCCGGTTCAAAAGATATAAAATATCGCACGTACGTTTACTGAATGTACCTGAAAAAAACTTCAGAAATTGATTCCAGGCACACCGAGCCTCAAAATCAGGCACCATTACAAACTGCAGACTCGTAAAATTCCCATGTATTTATGAAAAAAAAATTCATTGAATTTCCGGGTCTTTACATTCTCCCCACATCAGGGCTTTATGTCTCCGTAAGCTACAACACACACTAAGGGAACAGATGGGGGTAATGAAAATGCATCTTAGCCTCCCGCTCCCATGTGCTCTCTTGGAGGTTCTCGTGCTGCCAGTGAACGCGCACTAGAGGAATCAACCGTCCATGTAGGACTCACTCCTGTCGATCCACAATCTCCACTGGAACCTCCGTGAATGTCGTCCCATCATCGATTTCCATCTACCTGTGGACAATGATGTGGGACAGATCATGTACGTATCTCCTCTGCTGAGATACATGAAAGACATCGTGCAGCCGGTGCAACTGAGGTGGAAGAGCTAAGCGGTAAGCCACCTCGCCTACCCAGATGAGGAACTGAAAAGGTCCGATGAATCGTGGAGATAACTTTCCACCTCAGCCAAATCTCCGTAGACTTCATCAAGGTGAGACCCATAGGAAGAAGTGGTTGCCATCCTCGAACTCCAGTGGTCTCCATCTTTTATCAGCATAGGACTTCTGTCTACTCTGTGCAGTCTTCATCCGCTCCTGGATGATCTGTACCTTCTCTGTCATAGCCAGAACCATCTCTGGACCTACAAGTGATGACTCCTCTGAGTCAGTCCAGCACAGAGGTGATCTGTAAGGTCAGTCATACAACGCCTCGTAATGTGCCATCCCGATGGTGGAGTGGTAGCTGTTGTTATATGCAAAATCCACCAAGGGTAAGTGATCCTCCCAGTTGTGACCAAAGTCGTGGACGCATGCACGGAGCCTATCTTCGAGTGTCTCAATGGTCCTCACAGTCTGACCATCCGTTTGAGGATGGAAGGGAGTTCTCAAGTGAAGCTGCATCCCAAAAGCCTCTTGCAACCCCTTCCAAATCCAGGAGGTGAAACGAAAATCTCGATCGGAGACGATCGTCGATGGCACACCATGAAGTCGTACGATCTCCCAAACATACATGCATCTCAGGCTCTCTATTATACCCTGCTCTCTAATCAGTAGGAAGCGGGCCAACTTGGTGAGTCGGTCAACAATCACCCAGATAGAGTTGTGTCCTCTGGATGTACGTGTTCGTCCCGTCATTAAATCCACGGATATCTCATCCCACTTCCACTATGGGCGCTCTATGGGATGAACCAAGACTTCTGGAACCTGGGGCTCTTCCTTCACTTGCTAACAAGTGAGGCATCATGAGACAAACTCTGCTAATTCCTTCTTCATACCTGGCCACCAGTGCTGTGGTCGGACGTCCTGATACATCTTCGCCACTCTTGGATGTACCGCGAAAGGAGACGTGTGGAACTCCCACAACACTTCCTCTTGAAGTGAAACTGGTACCATGGTATTTCCTCCGAAGAGAATGGAATTCAACCCACCTTCAGAAAATCCATCAGGTGCCTGCCCTATGGATATCTTAGCACATCAGGTCTCATAGTCAACGTCCCCGCGCTATGCCTCCCTGACTCGCTGAAGTAGTGGAGGAGTGAATATGAGAGACTGTAGAAAGGTTGATCTATCACTATCCACAAAGGATATCTGCAATGCGGTTAGCTGCTATGTTGCCTCTACTAGTATCTGAATGCCTGATCTCCTACTGAGAGCATCTGGTACAACGTTCCCCTTCCCAAGAGTATAAACTATCTCAAAGTCATAGTCCTAGAGGAACTCGAGCCATCGACGATATCTCAGGTTCATGTCCTTCTACGAGAGGATGTATCTGAGACTCTGGTGGTCAGAGTAGATTGTAAAATGATCACCCATCATATAGTGCCACCACATATTCAAGGCGAATAAAACTATTGATAACTCCAGTTCATGTGTAGCATAGTTCAGCTCATGATGTCTCAACTTCTGAGAACCATATATGATCACTGCTCGCTCCTGTATCAGGACACACCCGACTCTTGTCCCTGATGTGTCACAGTAAACTACGTACACAATGCCCTCCTCGGGAAGCCTTAATATGGGTGCACTAGTCAACCTCTTCCTTATCTCTGTAAAGCTCTTCTGGAATCTCTATGACCGCACGAAGGGTTTCCCCTTCTTTATCAATGTTGAAAGAGGTGCTCCAACTCTGGAAAAATCTGGCACAAATAACCGATAGTACCCAGCCAGTCCATGAAAACATCGTACCTCTGTCACACTCCTAGGTGGCTCCCAAGAATGCACTACCTCGATCTTCGTTGGATCCACTACAACTCCAGCCACCGAGATGATGTGTACCAAGAAGTGATCCTCTCTAATCCAGAACTGTCACTTTGAGTGCTTACCGTAAATCTGGTGCTCTCGGAGTGTGTCCAGTACTACCCATAAATGGTAGGCATGATCCTCCTTAGTAGTTGAGTAGATCAGTATGTCATCAATGAAGACTACAACAAAGCGATCGAGGTAAGCCTAGAAGATCATGTTCATGAGACTCATGAACACTGTTGGAGCATTGTTTACGCAAAAGGGTATAACCAAGAACTCGTAGTGGCCATACCGACACCTGAAGGCTGTCTTCTACACATCCTCATCCAGAAATCTGAGCTTGTGATAGCCTGACCTAGGTTATGTCTTCAAGAACCATCATGCTCCATTGATTTGATCAAAGAGGTCGTCAATCCTCGGGAGTGGGTACTTGTTCTTCATGGTCACCCGATTCAGATGACAGTAGTCAACACACAGTCGCAAGCTCCCATCCACCTTCTTGGTGAATATAATTAGAGATGCCTAGGGTGAAACACTTGGTCGGATAAATCCCTTCCTCTGAAAGTCCTCCAACTGTACCCGCATCTCACGAAGCTTAGCGGGGAGCCATCTGATATGCTGGAGTAGATATCAGTGTCATCCTAGGGTATAGGTCAATGTAGAAGTCCACCTATCTGCAATGAGGTAGTCCTAGAACATCTTCAGGGAAAACATCCACGTACTGATCGACCACTATAAGAAAACTTGGATTCCACACATCAACCGCTCCGACGATGAGACTATCCAACTGATGTGTGATCGGATACCCCCTCCTCTGTGTAAATCCATCCTGCGCAGCAAAGGCTCCCTTCTTGCCAATGAAGGTGACCCTGGTCCCATCCGTGTGGATACACCGCACTTTGCACCTAATACATTCAATATGAGTATGAACTGTGGATAACCAGTCCATACCGAAGATGATGTCGTAAGGCCTCGATGCCACTACGAGGAGATCCCAGCCGAAGATATCGCCTCCTAGAGTAAGATCACAGTACCGACACCATTTCGTAATCATCGAGTCTACTACTGTAAGAGTCTCTAGCCGTAAGGATCGAGCCAACGGCTCCGTCAGAATCTCCATGCCCCGAATAAGGGCAGTGGAAATAAAATAATGATTGACACTTGTGTCTATAAGTACTATAAGAATGGTAGAGTAGACACAGATAGTAACTCAAATAATATCATGTGTGTCATGTTTGTAGGCCTCAACTGCCTGGAGGTGAGCCCACCTCTGTCCGCTAGCTCCCTGTGGTCTGGGTGGACCTCCTGGTGGTGGTGGTGGTGGTAGGGCCTCGAAACGTCGTCCATGACCCGCTGCTCGGCTAGCTCCTCTGCCATGTCCGCTTGCTCCCAGCAGACCATCATGGTCAAACCTATGCCTCTGCCTTGGAGGTCCCTTTACTATATACTGATCATCTACATGGTGGGTCAGGCAGTCACAAGCCATGTGACCCTACCCACTGCATTCATAACACTGCATGTTCCTCGTATTACTGGCTCTGTCTCGTGCGCCCAGCACAACCGAACCTGTATCCTGGGGTCGGCCACCTGATGTACTGGTCCGCTTGGACCTCTGTTTCATCTGTCTACGGTCGACTATAGAACTCTCCGCTACATGTCTCCCTATGGTGGGTCTTACTGCTGGTGTTTGCTCAGAAAAAAAAACTCTCCACTAGAAGGGCTCGCTCCAGCACCCCCGCCTGCGTCGGGATGCTGAGGAGGATCATCGAAGTCCTGATCTCAAACCTTATTCCCTTCTTGAAGGTCTGGGCCCTAAATAATGGGTATCATACCATATCTGTGGAATAGAGTGACAGGTCGGTGAACCTCGTTGAGTAATCAGCTACTGTCATGCTGCCCTGCTGAAGATGAAGTAACTCTTAAATTTGCACCATATGAGGGGTGGTTGGAAGAAAATCTGACCGAAAGATACTCTCAAAGTCTTCCTCGAGTAATGATGCCTCATCATGCACCGGGAGCATCAGTCTCTACCATCTTTATGTTGCTGCATGCAGGAGACTCGCGAAAAGGATCATTGTGAGGTCGGATGGTGTCCCTACCAATATGAAAACTCTCACGACAGCCTCCAGCCAATCCTCAGCTGCCTATGGGTCTGTCTCTCCCTGAAACCTGGGTGGCCTCTGGTGCTAAGACTCATGCAGTGCACTCAGGCGGCATGCACTCTCTGATGCTGGAGCTGGTGGTATCGGTGGCCCAGTGGGTAGTGGTACCGCTGGTACCTCCGCTGTGACGGGGACCTGCACCGAGGCCTCGTCGCTCGGTGGGCTACCATCTTGTATGAAACTCAAAACCCTATATGGCTGCCATCGTGGGGCCATCCAGAAAAGAAACAGGTGTGGCATGGTTAAAATAATATACCTGGTGAGATGACACAATTTAATCATGAAGAAAACTTTTTCAATGGAAATATACACGCAATCATTGTTTTCGTGCACTAAGTCAGAGATCAGAAGTCAGAGTCCTAGTGTATGGATAGGTCGGCTGCCGCACCAACACCGGTTTCCATAAACTGATAACCACCCCCAAAACACATAACACTACTGCTGTTAAAAGAATCAGAGTCTAACTTATATGGTAAAACCGACTCCTTTGATACCAATTTTTCACGACATGTCCTTGGGGCCCGCGTCATGACTACCCCAAGCTCGCCTTCCATAGGCCATGGGATGGATACTAGCACCAATGGTGTAATACTGATAAAAAGGGAAGGAATTTCCTGTAAAACTATAACACACACAGTCTGAACACAAGCTATATAAGCAAAAAGTACTAATATAGAGAACAAAAGTGTGATGAAAGTAAGGGGGTCAGTCTACAAACCAAACTGAACAACAAGTACAAGTAAAAAGGGAAAACATCTCCTAGATCGTCCACCAGGGAATCATACCTGAAGGGTCGGTACAGAACTTGAACAAGTTGTCCTTACAGTACGTCCCGTATAGTCCAGCTCCGAGTAGCCTCCCGTCTGTCACCCTCAGCCTCGATCACTGCTGACTGTCGTCTGCATAGAACACAACAAGTTGCGGGTGAAGCCCGTGCAGGTGTGAGTATAACAATACTCAGTAGGGGACCCCGAGACCCCTGATGGTCTCCCAGAATCTAAAAAGGATAATCAACAGTAGAAAGATACATTCACGAAGTATCAACCAACCCTACATTGGTATATTCCCATACATATACCTAAGTTATCAATCATAGTCTGGCTCTAACTCTCGAGCCCAAGCACAAACCATTCCACAAAATAAGTAAAGTCAATCACCACGATGATAATGGTTGAAAGATATGAATCAGCTCACACATGTATACATCTTTTGTAGAGTGATAGAGAAGATCAGATTTATTCACTGATTCATCTAAGCTGTCGGACCCACACACGATACAGGACCAGCAAAGCTGTCAGACCCACACATGATACAAGACCAGCTATACTGTCAGACCCACACAGGATACAGAAACAATAGTCATAACTGTCGGACCCACTAAGGATCTTGGTATAGTAGTCATTGCTGTCAAACCCATGGAGGATTCTGGTATACTAGTCATCGCTGTCGAACCCACGGAGGATTCTGGTACTGTAGTCATCTCAGTTGTAGGCAGCCTTAGGGTTCCCGCACACAGCACGCTCGATTCAGGTAGCGTCTGCTCCTCGACCCAAGTGTCGATACATAAACTATCACGATGTCCTATGTTGAGGTATCCCATAGTTCCGTATCAAAATAAAGAACCCAACATGATAGATGACACGCCAATCAGATGCCCGGTCTGAAAGGTATTGACATTTTCGTTTCAGGGGACTAGTTGGTTTTTAGGTTCAAACTAACCTGAACATACCCCAACTGAGTCCAAACCTCATCCGAGGTATTCCAAAAGAATCGTCCTTCTCTAATCCTTTCATCACCGTAGACGGTTCGTCGTTCGGACACCCATAGCCCAAAATACAGATGAAAAGGTGATTTCAGGTTAAACGGTCCGGACAGGGGTCCGAACTGGTCTGATAGAGCGGCCCCACACGATGGCTGTCCGGCCTGATGGCAGTCCAGCCCTATGGCAGCTTGGCCCAGAGCGGCCTGGCTGGTCATGGGTGGCCCGAACCGGTGGCGGCCCGACCTGCTGGCCGTGTGGCCCGGCCCGTTTGGCCGTGTGGCCCGGCCCGTCTGGCCGTGTGGCCCGGCCCGGCTGGCCGTCTGGCTCAGCCCGGCTGGAAGTGTGGTCGGGCCCGTCTGCCAGTGTGGATCGGCGTGGCTGGCCATTGGGCGCCCAGCCCGGCAGGCCATGCGGCGCCAGGCTGGCCGTGTGGCTCGGCCCAGCTGGTTGTGTGGCGCCAGGCTCAGCTGGCCGTGTGGCGCCCAACATGGCTGGCCGTGGGGCGCCCGGCTGGTCAGCCCAGCTGGCCTGCTGGCCGCGTAAAGATGGGGGTGTTACAGCCCTGGCACCCGAAACGGTCGGTGAAAGGCACCGGCCCTTGTAACCACGGGACCCCTAGGGTCTCGCCTGGCACGCATCGGCGGTCGGCTCACCCGGACTCCCTCTCATATCTGCTGCGGCCTAAGGCCGCGGTCCTGTAGAACCGGCGTGGCGCGACGATGTCACGCCCCCCCCCCTGTGGCCCGCCTTTCTTCAACACGGAACGACGGTGTCGCGCCTTTCCGGTGTCCCGACAGTCTTGCGCTGTTGGTCTCCTCGCGACTGGCCTGACACCGACCGCGCTTGTCTGCTCCCATCGTCAACCACAAACATGATCAAAAAGAGGAATGGGTTGGCCATGTTGGTGAGGTCCGAATTTCCCCATGTTATGGTGATATCATTTGGTTTTCAAACAATAATTTCAACAACGTAGAACGGGTACAAGAATTCAAAACCCCTACCTCGTAATTGGGGTTTGCTTGAAAGTGTGGTGAAAAGCGGTGTCGTTTCGTTGACGTTGGGAGAAGATGAAGTCATCGTTGGTGAAGTTCTTCGCGGGCGGCGTCTTCCCTTTCTTGCCCCGGTTGGAGGGGAGAAAACGACGTCATCATTCCTCGGTGGAGAGGGGCATTATTCATTGAGAGAAGATGTCGTTCTTCGTTGGGATGATATTTTTTCAATCCTTCCAAGGATCCACCACAAGATTAAGCCAACCCCAAAATAATTAAAAAACACATCTTAATATAATGTTAGATTAATCAATTCAAAATGATTTAAATTCATTAAGTTACATCATTTAAATAAAAGGTGGTGTTGGCTCATTAATTTGGAGAGGGAAGGTGAAGAGGGTCCAAAATTTATGGGGGAAGTGATGAGTTTCAATCATTAATGGGGAACTCAAGGGGTTTAAGGGGGTTTGGGATTGTGTGGGCCCTGCCACATAATATCCTCCCATGGGAGGTTATGTGCGGGTGGGACCCACCTCCAACCTCCCCTTGGAGGATTAATCCACCACTCAAATAAAAATATGCTAGACATATTTTTATTTAATTTATTTAGAAACCACATAAATTAACTTCCAACCTCGATAAAATGAAACTATGGTGAAGGTCTCCTTAAGCGAATATCAGCACTGAGAGTTCAACGATGTCCTCAGATTTCAATTCCGAGAACCGGTTCAAAAGATATAAAATCTTTTACGTACATTTACTGAACGTACCTGAAAAAAACTTCAGAAATTGATTTCGGGCACACCGGGCCTCGGAATGAGGCGCTGTCTGAAACTGCAGACTCGTAAAATTCCCTTGTATTTACGAAAAAAAATTTCACATAATTTCCGGTTCTTTACACCCACTATAAAGTAACTCATACTATTGATCCTCCCCAATCATAATTATATGTGGATGATGACTGGTAGTTATCTTTAAAAAAGTAATAAAACTTATAAGATTGGTAACATGAAATTTATCTAAAATTAAAATAATTATATCCATTATTGTTTTACAAAAAATTAACCCTAATTAAATAACACATGAAAATAATCATGATGAATGCTCCACTCCTAGGTCTCTACCATGAAAGAAATACCATGCTTCCAATCACATCTAGGGAGGATAAGGTCCTTGCATACAATCATTTTGGTATCATTTGAAACATAACACCCAAGAAAGAAATAAGATAAAATTAAACATTAAATAAAATGAATATAAATGGGATTATGATACATCATATAAAATGGTATGTATATACACCAAAGGAAAGAAACAAGCTTTTAATTTGGAAAATGTCTCATAGAAACAAAAGTAGGATGAGAAACCCCTTAGAATGGTAATAATATTTAAGTGTGAATTAATCAATTAATTGATTATGTGTAGCCAATATAAGTTAAATAAAAAGATTCAATAAAATATCAATCCGAAAATGTAAATTTCAAACAAAATTTTGACATAATATTACTAATGATGATGTGATATAACCCGATTTAATAAAATTTAGTTATGAAACACTTACCACATAGAATCATTCATGTAAAATCCTCATGGATGATTTTTTTAAACCTAAAATACCATGATATTTGAACTATTATGAAATAAAAGGTAAAATGGGAGACTTATACACCATATAAAATAAATTATAGGTTTAACATTAAAATATTCCTTACTGACGGATGATTTACATGGAATCCCATACCTTAGGTCCTACTCACCACGTGTGTTCCTTATCTTCCCTAATAATAAACACATGATAATTATTAACATGATTAATAATATTTTTCAGTTTTACTAATCCTTTTATTTTATTTATTACCTTATTATATTTTATTACATAATAAATTTTGTTCACATAATATTGTTTTATGATGATCGGTTTATATATGATATATGTATTTGGGAAGTTGAAAATGGAAAAATTGGTCTATGTTCCTTCATCACTAGAATAATCTTCATTAAATATTTATAATTTTATAAATAATTTATATTATTAAATAATCCATTAATGATGGTTTTTTAAAATTAAATACATTCTAATAATGGAGACAATAGGTTATACATACACATGAGTAACATTTCAATTATTTTTTGATCACGGTGGAAAGAAAATAATTATTATTTTACCATTAAAAAAAATCATTATCTCATATATATAATTTTTTTATAAAAAAAACACTTATATACCAAGCATGTGATCTGTTAATGAAAAACAAATCACGTCGCTTGTGGAGGTTGTAATCCACACGTATTCATAAACAACATTGTCATTTCTCAATGAATGACATGGTGAGAAAATATATGATATATTACATTTAAAAAATGATTAATATTTAATGAATATATATATATATATATTATATTCAAAAACATAAAAAACCAAGAATTTCGATGATGAAGAGTGTATTATATCGGTTCGTGAGGCTGTTGTCCACTATAAATGTGAGCGATGGTTTTATTTCCCATTTCAAGAAAGGAGGGATGTGTATCTGTCACACCATCAAAATAACAACATACCAATATATAGAAGATATTTTTTATATTAAATAATTATGTTATAATAATTTTTTAGTTAGGTATAAGAGGAAATAAAATGAAAACGATTAGTTAAGAACTATACCTTTTATTTGAACAACCTCTTAAATATTACACACAACTATTTCCTAAGATGGTTTTCTAATAAAAAAATGCATCTAGGATGTGGGGAGGGATATAAGAAATGGATTTATTTAGGGATTGGATGATCCAAATTTCCCTTGATGTGTTATGAATTGACCATGTTTCCTTTTATAAATAGGGGTTGGGAACTCTTGGAATTAAATAAAAATTTATATTAATATGAATTAAATTTTAGTAAAATGGATATATATTGATAATATTAAAAAATAATATGAATATGGGTCTAAAAAATAATACATCAAAATTTGGACCTTTTATATTATGTTTTTATACTTATCTCTTTGTTTCAAACCACTTTAACCTTTTTTACTATTATGATGAAAATTTTTTTTACACAACTTAGTGGTTAATATATTTACTAAAAAAGTTATATTAGACCATAAATGAAACATATTTGATATTTTTAAACAAACACAAGTAACTAGACTTTTAGTAGTTGTACATCATATAATAAAATATTATTTATTAGAAAAATATAATTACTGTAAATTTTAGAAACATTCATCTTAACTGACATTATTAATATCAATACAATGTATGAATTAAAATATAATCAATTAAAACATCCCTATCATGATATATATATATAAAATATCTGTAAAAAAATAATTCATTCATATTCAATTAATTTAAAAATATCATGTATTTTATTTTACTCTAAGTTAAATAGATATTGTGTCATCATTATGTTAGAAATTAACGTAAATATTAGATACATAATATTTAAAATTAATTTATCCAGATAAAAAAATTGAATTTAACTATTTAGTTATAATAGAACATATATTTTATTTATCACTTTGGAAAATATTATAGTAATTAAACTCAAGGAAGTGATATTTTGACTTTTCATTATATAAAATAATTTAAATGTAAAAATAAAATCTAATTGCCCTAAAAAATATGTATAATGTAATTTTTCATGATTATTGAGTAAATATACTCACCAAATAAAATTAATGATATTGTTAGACTAACTATTTAGTCTTTATCAGAATATTTTTACCCATAATTAAATAAATTTTCATTTACCATTGTATCAACCATTTCCTATAATTATTCTTCATAATGACTAAAAATAGATATTTTTACTAAATTTGGACGTCATAATTGGGTATAAAAAATAAATTTTCAATATTTAATTCATATATTTCCTAGAAATTAATTTTAATTCAACTTTAAAATTAAGATGAAAAAATAGTATAGGAATATTCTATTTTCATGAAAAATGATTTTACATTAACCTTATCAATAGTAATCATCATTATATGAATTTAAATTGATATATATATTTATATATATCTGTGTGTGTGTGTAATCTAGTTATTTCATTTCAATCATTCCAAATTATGTGTTATTTTATTTAATTAAAATGGAACAACATTACACACATAAAAAATTTTTCATAACAATCAATATTTAAGAATAAAAATATATTTTTACCAAAGTCATGGAAATTGATGATTCAATTGAAATTAATGAGATTATTAAAAATAAAATGGAATATATTACAAATTAAGAGAAAATAAAAAATATAATCCTACTTTAGATTACAATATTTAATGAAAATAAATGACATTTTTACAAGATTAGTAATTTTTTACTATTAACATAAAAACAAATCTTTTTAGAATAATTTCACCTAGATATAATTTTTATAGTTTTATTAAAAAATGGTATTATCATTATAAAATGTACTTATTAAAAGTTCAATAAATTAATTATAATATCAGTGAAAAATGAAATAAATTTTTTTTTGAAGAAAATGTAATTATTTAGAAGAACAAATAAGAATTACTAATTGTTGAATAGTTATTTATTTTTAATTAATAAAATTTTTTGATTATATAATAACTCTATAGATAATTATAATAATATGGTTATTCCTATTTATGTAGACAATTTTAACGAATGGGTTATTCTTGACACCCATCAAATGGGCATCAATAATTTTAGGATCGAAGAAATACCAGAAGCATAGATATTATCATCTAATCAAAATGATACAAGGAGAAGAATTTCAATATGGGTATCAAGAAGCCTAGTTACATGGAATATGTAAACCCAAGGAGGATACAATGTCAAATAACCTTTGGAATATCAGTCTTTCATATCATGTGATCCACATGATCTAATAATTCTCCTACAAATCCCTCATTAGGAGTACTCCTGATCATATAGAGTCTCATAAGGTGTACCACTTAATCTGGAGAATCCCCTCCTACAACCCCTCTATTTAATTTAAATTCAGCTAGACAATCCCTCATGATAGTTCAAAGGATATAAATAAATTTTCTTCGATCATATGATATATCAGATGATAAAAACATGATAATCACCTAGACACTCTTTTAAACAAGTTAAATAAATCTTAAAAGAAAGAGGATTCATGAATACAAAGTTAAAACATTTTTCATGTTAAGGGTTTTTGCTCCTCATGTGATCACCATTGATCACGTGGAGGTAATTTGGCATGCCATCTTGATCTCGAAACTACTCTCTGCCAATCAAGATTGCTTTCATGAATGGACCTAGTCAAGACCCCCTTGATCATGTGAATGTCTCTCCAACAAGATCACTAATCTCCCAAAGACTCCCAGAAAATTTCAACATAGTGTTTTGGAAGACCTTTAACATGTCGATTTTATCTTGAAATGCACCACATACAAGTAGAGATACTGTCAATGAAAATGCCAGCATGCTATCGTTACATCCATTTTTGATCATCTAATGCAATGATGGACAATGAATTTCAGTGGTCAAAAGTTCTTTAAATAAGGAAATAAATATTTAAAGGGAATTGGATTCATCAGGTTGAATTTGCGCTTTTTTCATGTGGAAGGGTTATGAGCCTCATTTGATAACTATTGATCAGGAGGATGTCATTTTTCATTCCATAATTATATCATGACTTCTCTCTAACTAGCTATCTTGATATCACCGAGGGATTATAAAATGAATCCCTTGAAAATGTGAAAGCTTCTTCAAAAGTAATCCCGATCTCATTAAGACTACCATAGATGTTATCATAATCCTTCTAAGGCCCCTTGACATGTTTTTTTATAATGTGATGCACCATATGCACGTGGGTGACTATAAATAATAATGTTTGTATATCATCTAAAGATATAGAATTTATCTTATGATGAATCAAAAACATGTAGTGAGACTATCTATGATAAATCACTCTCACCATCATGATGTCCATTATTAATCATGAGATACCTTGAAAGGAAATCAATTGGAAAAGGGAAAAAATATTTCAAAATAAATAACATAAAATGAAAAAGGAGGATGATTCATGTGATCAAAATTATGTGATTCTTCATGATAATGGGTTTATGATCATTGTACGATAATCATTGATCAGGAAAAGTCTCCTCAACAATCCATCATGATCTCACTATGGGCCCTAGAAAAGTCACTATTGATCATACAAAGGACATATAAATATCAATCCTATGATTGAGATGACTGTTAAACAATTCATCCCGGTCCTTTAAAGGCCCTTTGACATGTTGATATGATTATGATGAGGCCCTTTTTCATGCCATGGATCCAATAAATATGGATATGAAAAAGTGTTATTGTGGTCTGTATTTTTCATGTTATTCCATAGATGATCCATAGTAGGATCATGTAAAGAACACGATATCATATTCCCTCCAACAAATTAATCATATATCTATATTATGTGGACTGTTCACAGTGGCATTGAACTAGGGAGGTGAGGACTATAAATTCATCCCCATCTTCCCAAAAACAACGCACACAAGGCAAAGGAGGAACATGGGAGAACATAATTGAGAAATAAGATCTTTGAGGTGAAAACCATGAAATCTAAAGGGTTATCCACCAAGTAAATTGGGGGAGTGACTTAAGGGGTTACACAACATGTATAAGAGCTTCAAGTGATCACTCTATTAATCACGTGAATGAATTCTGGTGCACTAACCAGCTTACATGAAGGAATTTCTATGTGTTGAATCAATTATGAAAAGTCCCAACTGGTGAATTCTTCACAAGCATTGAGCAATTTATGAAATAATAGCCAAAAAATATAAAATCATTATGTGAAGAAGAATGCACTAATTATCATATTGAGGAACTAGGTCATTCACATAATCTATCCAGATCATGCATCATCACCCATGAATCTCAGTCAAATCATGCGATAGCACTTTGAAGTGTCATAAATGTAATGTAAAGGCCTCCATACATTCCATTAAAGTCATGAAAAGTCCTGAAGACATATCAGTTAAGACACACTATTTCCTCTATATATATTTTACATCATACACAATGTCCTCCATAAAAGTTCACTGGATCACATAGTAGACCTCCAACATGAAAATCTTGATCATATGAAAACCTTGGAAGTGTCTGTGTCGAACAAGCTAAATCCCTTTGACATGTCAAAAAAATCAAATGACACCCTTTTATGTGTTTCCATTGATCACGTGAATGTTCATTGAAAATTTCATCTATTTCATGTGGAATTACTATGGAATGTCCACATATATCATGAGAATAACCTTTGAAATGTCATCCTTTTCATACAATGACAGCTATATAAGTTAGTTTGACCATGTTATAGTATACTGACACGTCTACTTCAAACTTGCGATACACCCTTTGAAATTTTATCCTTTTCAAATTTACACCTAGATCATGTCGTATAGACACTCAGAACATGTCAACCATATCAATCATTGACCCTATTCTATGTCAAATGTGTCAGGAAGACAACCCAAGACATTATAACCTTGTCCGTCAGACACATTGATACATGCACATTAAACTATGAAGACTCTAATTCTTATTAAAATAGGATATGTAGGGTTCCTTATAGGGTCCATAGTTCCAATTAGGCACCACCTCAGTGTAAGTCCCTCTATATTTCAGATCCTTTAACTCAAGGGACCCAAACTCATCTATGGGTATATTTTTTCATCCTTCTGCATCAGAAAAATGATAAGTGATTAATCTAAGGGGAATATAATTCCTTCTATAAAGAAGATACATAGGATTACTTCTTAAGGCCTGAGTTCCACATGAATCACTCCTTCAATTCTTCGATACTGTATAATTCTTATATCCATATGAGGTTAGTTTGACCAATTTCTATTCCTTGTGTCACACACTGAGCATGAATCATGTAGTATTACAAATTTGTAATGATTATATCAAATGCATCATACATGTTAACCTAGCAGGGCAACCTTAGTGTGTAAGACCCACTAAGTGGAATGATTCAGTTTACTCCCTATAAAGGAATCCAACTCAACACAAGTACAAAAGTCATTCCCTTATTAGAAATCATAGGGGAAATAACCCTTATGGGGATTAATTATCAATCACCTCCCGTCAGTTGATTGAGGTCGCATAGAACTATAATGACTCTAATTCCTATTATTAGAAGGATACCAAATACCCCTTCGTAAGGATCTGGATCCACACATAGTGCATAATTTCCATTATACATTTCATATCTGAATTATGTTAAACAACATGACTCATTTTTAAACAAACTACAGAGATTTTGATTCCTATTATAAATTGGTTATCTATGACTATTAATAAATGATCAATCCCAAAAATAAAACACCAATCACCATACAGAACAACTAAAAGCTCCATAGTAGATAGTTTTATGACATCAAAATATGAAAAACTAACCCTTTCTATGAAATAATATGAAATGGATTATGAAATATAGGAATATACATATGGAATCATTAATTGAACCACCCTTTAATATAGAAGGATTCCATACCAGATAATTTTATTAAGATATCCAGTCTTATATCGGGATTTTGAATAGATTCAGAACTATACCTTAATTTAATAGTTGATTATCGAAATATAAAATAATTTTTCTCAAAGGGGTGAGATGATATCATCCTCCAACCATCTCTACAAATGTGATTACATTAACTCTCTTGGGCATGAATAACCAAGTAGTAATGTACCTTTAGAATCAAGGTTTGTAAATTGTTATGGGTGTGGGAGCCATTCGCTATATATAAGGGATGAGAATGGTGATCTGAGCATGAATGATTTTGAAACCATAATTGAACCCCCAAAATCAATCTACAAATAAGAAAAAATGGAAAACCTTGTGTGATGAAATTTAATGATATAATAAAAATCAACTATCACCATCAGGCACCTTATCTCCCAATCCTGGGACACCCTGAATCTCTAAGAGAAACAACTACTAAATTCATATTTGATTAATAATATTCTAATAGTATTTCATAATTCATTTAAACTCATTATTTCATGTGATAATAGTTTTAAGATAAATAAAAAAATATTCCAAGTGAAATATATTCTAAAATAATGAGATTCTATATCCCCCAACCATAACATCAAAATAAAAAGGACCATTAAAATAAATTCTCTCCCCCGTAGGGTATCTTTAGATATATCTTGTAGTTAGATCCCCCCTTATCATGGAATCCCATAGGATTGATTTAATCTATACTTTTGTTCTCCCTAAGTCAATAATCATCATAAATCATATTTTCAATGGAATTCATTACCCAATTGCAGGCATGCAATTCTATTTAATCCTCTTAAATCTACAGGTAGATAAATTCTTCTCCCACTTGGTCATATTGTTCTTCTTATCCTTTTTTATATCAATGGTTGAAATCAGAATAACACTTGGCTTTGTCAACCATTCAAAATTCAACCTTTAAAAAACTATTCTTTATCTTTCACATTTGACTCCATATATCAGTTTAATATTATAACATTTATTTTATTATATTCATTCAGTCTCATATTCACTATTTTAATTATTATATCACATTAAAGATGGATTTATAGTGAGTAAAATTATCACCTGGCATTGAGTCTTTGAAAGATCCTCTAAGCCAACTAATTCAAAACTCATTGAATGAAAAAATTATTTATGTCAACAAATATTAATGTTTTCCATGTCACTCAGTTTATCCCAATGATTATAAGAGAATAAAATCCTTCTAAATAAATAATTATCATGTTTTATCAATCACACTAACACCAAATATTTAGGGAATAGGAAATTATACATAAGTTAGTGAGTCATACAACATGATAATCCAACTGTAACCACTTGATAAAGATAACCTCATAATACCTCTTAGTATGAATGATCTTTAGTTCATCATAAAACTTCATTTTTGATTGAGTCTAACAAACCTAGATTTCTTTTCCCCAAATATCCCATAAAATATAAAATAATAGAATGATAAAAATTATCGATACTAATAGTTGCGAAGAAGAAAATTTTGTTATCACTATTTATAATGGAAATGTCACTTGTTGAGAATGATATAAATTTTCCAGTATCATATTTGTACCATAAAAGTAGTCAGTTGTTACCACATTTTAAGAACAAAATATATAAACTTGAAATTTAGTAATGTTACTGCTTTTCCTCTTATTTATCTGTTATTGGAGGTCTAATACCATATTAAATGAGTCATGATACAAATGGTTAAATACTCAATGTGACTTTGAACTACTATATTAATTTCTCAATAAATTCAAAAAATTTCAACATCATATGAGGATCTTAATCATATGAAATTTCATTTTCCAAAACATGAAATTTATAAATATATATTAAAAACCCATATTAGTTGATTTCCAAAAATTATTGAGTCTCAAACCATATGTATATTTCAATTATTCACCATCTTGATATCACATGTATTTCTATTCGGCTTAAGAACATGTTCATATTTAGTACACAAACACCTGATGGATCATATCTCACCCTTAAGTTATTACAAATTCTATCATTTATTATAAAAAATAAAATTACAAAGGTTAGGGGTACCTATAGAATCATCAAATATTGATATTTAGTTGGAAATGAAAGTATACCCATTCACATATTGTAATTATCCAGGCCTTTACTATGATGATTCTTTGTGAGGAATCACATGCTAATTTTAATATGTATTCATTGAAATTCACATTTCATGGATGCATATTTTTAAATTTTTTCAAATGGTGAAATTTTATTCATCTATTAGCTTTTCATATTCCTAGATAAAACCATAAATTTCATCCATATATTAATAATTATATCATCCCATTCACAGTAATCATTTTTTACGATGATTAGATTGTTCATCATCAAGTTTTTCATATTAAAACCATGAGCAAGAATTTTATTCATTGATACACAACATGACTTCTATTAAAAATTACGGATCTACTACTGGGATCATTATATTAGCATTACATGTCACCTCATGTAATGGTTTTCAATTACACCAAGGATTACTTCAGTTATATCTCTTCCTAGAGGGTTAATTGCCCGTTGAATTTTCCCTTTCATAGTAATTATATCTTCACATGAAAATCTTTCCTACTCACAACCAATGTGGATTGTCTATTTTTTTAATAAATTTTTATTGTGTTCTATCTAAGAAGTACATTATGATTGTAATAATATAGGTTCATTTTATACCTTTTGATGATTTATATGTTTCCTTGTATGACTATAAACCTGTTTTTCCACTTAACATGTTGTCTTAAATTCTAAACACTCTCCTTTCATTCTATAGGAGTTGGGGACATAATTATGGATCCTTTTTTTCTTTAAATGGTTATTCTCTATATAATATATTATTATATTTCCATAATTAATACATATCAGACATATACCATGAAAAATATACCTCATGGCATTATTTATCCCTTAGTATAGAGGTGACGATGGATTTATTCTTTCCAGATTTATCCATTGGGATTCTAGATACATGGTGATGGTATATCCCTGTTTTCCATAATAGTAACATTTCATGGATACTTTCTTTTGAGTGTCTTTAACTCTATATTTTCTATATAAATTTTTTTCGGATTTAGAAATATTATTCCCCATAACTCTATATTTCTTATATAAATCCTCTTATACTTAACTTTTATGAACTTTTCTATAGTTAAAATCCATTTTTATTCCCCTTAAGAAAATAAATATTTTCAACAACCTCCATGATCATAAGGTCTTTCTCCTTTAGTAGAGATTATATCCCTAATAATATAGAACTAGATTAATTTAATCATTTTCTCCCCACTTAATAATGTTTCTTCTAAGGGATGACCCTTACATTGAACTATTGTTTTCTATTACCATTTTCATTCAATTTTCAATGACATTTCATGTATAATATTACTTTTTTAATTTTACTTCCAGTCCTATATTACCTATGGAATAATTTTTTCCCATATATTAACTTTTCATCCACTTGTTCACTATAAAAAAGTTTTCATTATTTTATATTCCTATTCATTTATAATGTCACACTGATCCACTACCTCTTATAAGGATTGGATCATTTTGTAGTATTTGAACACAATTTGATAAAATTGATGAAAATTCTTGGTTGAAAATTCTCTATTCTCTGTTATCTCATCATACACAATTGGTTCATCATTACTAATAAAGCCACAAAAACATTTCTTTTAAAAATAATAATCATGAAATGGAACTATAATCTTTTTCAATTAAAATATTTCATCATCTAGATAATTAATTCGTTTATTTCATTATTAAATTGAATCCTTCACATTTTTAATAACTTTCTCTTTATCGTAAATTTTTTGTTCAAAAATCAACACTTATTCTATTTGAAGAATTATTTTGTCTATTTACTAATATTTTTATAAAATTCTATATTTGAAAGTAACCTTCGAAAACAATTTTGTTTCAAATATTGAATCAGATTCATCCATCTTAATTTGAGAGGTTATCTTTTCATGATCCTTATTCTTATTTCCATTTTTCTTCTTATCTTGTGTAATTAGGAAGTATATACCATAAATATACACTAATTTATCACTATGAAAGAATTTACAATATTCTTTTGAGTTTTACATCACATCATTTATTGACTCTACTATTTCTGTATAAATTGGTCCTAAGAACATCAACATTTTAAAAATTGTGTCATAGTGAATGGATTTATTGTTAACATAATTGGAAAATTTTCAATTAAAAATCATTACTATATCTATATTTTTATTTCATTCATTATTATTTCTCAACATAGTATCTCTTCAGATGTACTTCCTAACCTATTCACCAAAATCATGAATGAACATGAGATTTTTTTAATTTCATCCATCAAATTAATTTCCATAAAAAAATTCATCATAAACATAGATTTAATAATTATTATTCCCAAAATTACGTTGAATTTTGAGAACTTACTTTTAAACATTACAATCTTATAAAATTTTTGGCATCGAGAGACACAATGAGGGTAGGGTGAATGAGGGTGATAGTCAAATTAAATATTTTAATTATGTTTTTTATATTTATTTTTAAATATTATTCTCACATGGTAGGAACTTTTTTCATCCAATATTAAATAATATCACAATCACAAAAATAAATCCATACATACAAGAAATTAAATAACACATATGAAATATATATTTTACTTGGTTCATCGTGAAAGGATCCATCCACGAAACAAACATTAAACTTGTTTTTATGTTCCAATATTAATTAAGAATCACTAGTTATGTGGATAAAATTTTTAGTAAATGGTCACTATATTATAACTTCACTAACATTATAATTTTAAGGGTTCAATCACTACTCACCCAAGGCATACAACCTATTCTTTTCATCCATACACTACATATATTGATATTATTCAATAATTTATTGAATTATAGATATCCCCAATAGAAATAAAATATTATGGTCAATATCTGTTAAACACAAGACTATGATTTCAATGAAAAACTCTTAATTGATGCATTGTTAAACTCCTCTTTGTTTCTCTCCCTCTAATCCAAGCCCAGATAAGGTTCACTCTTTACCAGGTGGTCAATAATTTCCCATAATACTTAAACAAAAGACGAGTGAATCATATTGACTGAGGATTACTCAATTTCTTGTAAGATAAATCTTTTTAGTATCAAATTTCACCTATAAATAAAAATAATTTAGTGATTTAATTATTTTTTAGCATTATTACCCATCTATATGAATATTTCAGTGAAATCATATTCCTTCTACATATTATTTAGATTATTGATTTGGTAATGGTTATCAAATGTCTATATAAAGGATATATATTCTAAAGACCATAGTATCTAATTTAGGTTTCCAAAATTTTCTAGTCACTATTTAATTCCCCCATCGCCTAAACCCAAGGTGAATAATTCTGAGCACATGACCCTTATCGTGTAAATCCTTAATCAGATATATATCAATTAAACTAATCACATAACCCTTCATAGATTTTTCCATGAAACATATTCATGGTACCTATAGAACATAACCTTGAGAATATATACCCTATTTTTGAAATCCTGATGCTATATCTCTATCTTGAGTGTTTTTGGTTCACATGACACCTTTCTAAGACTTCAATTTCATATCACTGACTGAATATCCAAATTGAGATACTAAGTCACAAGATCATAAAATCATATCCCATTTTTATGTCATTTATCCTGATATTTCATTCAAATAAATAGTCCACACAATCCTTATAGTGAAACTCTATAACATAAATCCAACAATGAACCACTTACATTCCCTTGAGCTGTATACTATCTCCAACCTCTTCAGATAGAAATTTAGATTCTAAACTCTTAATAATTATGAATTAATTGTATTATATTGGGTTTTCTATTAAAATAACTAAAAAAATTCCCCTTCATAATTTTCACCACTTGATGAAATTTACTAAACAAGAAAACCTTCAATCGTCTGTCTCTAAAAATTCACAATTCACATAACTAGATGTCTTTAAAGAGTCACCAAGAGAATGATCTCTGTTTACCAATGGAAATAATTGGAGAAAATAAATATAACTATTTCATGTGTAAATTATAATTAATAATTTAAATATATAGAAATGTTTTATATTTATCCCTTCATGATCTTTTCATGACCACATCATGTGATTCCTTCATGCATACATAATTCCCATAATATTTATTCACATGATCCTATAGGTTTGTAAATACACATAAATTTTTTGAAAATATAATTTTCCCCTAATATTTTTACTTGATATACTCGATTGTGTGTCTGTTAACAGATTATGTGATCGCATAACATATAATAGAGAAATTGATTCATTTTCTCTTCCACTACATTTTTCACGATGTTTAGAAATAAATGTCATATTATCCATTATACTTAAATGATACTTTTGGAATTAATAAGTTCTATTTAAATATACATGGAATATCCTCTTGAAAATTTTACCTACCTTTATTTTATTTACAATAGTATCTTCTTCCACCAAATGTGGCTATTTTAATAGTATAATGACCTTGTTCAATTAGTCTTCATTGATAGATAAATCAATGGAATCCAAAATATACCCAACATAAAATTGATTTTTTTATTGCTTATTCTAGTGTAAATAATTTTGTCTTCTCATCCACTCTATATGTTTCTTAAAACACCATGACCTTATCTAAATATGACATCTTCACCTCTCATTATAATTTAATAATGGATTTTCCATCACCCAAACAAATATTAAACTTCATGAAATGCATTAATAATAATGTATGAAAAAATTATTGAAGACAAATTCAATACCCAATATATGTTTGAATATAAAAATTATGATGCTCTAGAATTATAAAATGAAATAGATAAGGTGGAAAATTAATAGAGGGTACATCATATGATCGATGTATCATCTAGTAGTGGAATATATATATAATGAGATTTCTTATAACAAATCCATCTACCTCACCACCTATGACCACCTCTATATTTAAAATCATTATAATTTCTCTTATACTATAGAAAACCCAATATAATCATATATATCTCTTACTTATTATATAAATAAAGGCCTCCTGCTAATACAACTTCTAAAGAAACTACTAATACTACATCAAATAATGAATCTGATCACCTAGTATGTAATAGGACCTAAGAATATCATGAAATGAACCTATACAATGGCTAAGACCTCCAGAAGAAAATCATAGTGATTTATAGATCTTTGTTGGAGAAAGGGAACATTTATTATAAGTTGAAAAGGATGAGGGAAACTATTGATGATGAATCCCTATTGCTCATAACTTTAAATTTCCTGACACATAATATCCTTCTCTAATAACCATTATTCTCATTTAACATTGATGAATCCCATATAGAGATGATCTAAACTACACATTCATCATCTCATTCAACTCAACATTCTTTTATACCTTCAGGTACACATGAAAAAACGGTGTGACTCAAATTCAAATTACGGGAGACAACACCTCCTCCAAAGAGAATCCTCTCACCCCCCCAAAATAGGGAAATGATTAGTGTAAATGTGAAGGATGTTCATAAGTATGATTTTGATAAAAAATATAATCATGATTCCCTATTTACAGGAGATAATCTCCTACATATTTTGAGCCACCATCATCAAAAAAGACATCACATCCACTCAGAATAGCTACTGTAAATCTTCCCAATAAAAATCTACCTCATTCCAATAATTTAGATATATGATCCACAACTCAAAAATTTCACCCTACTACTAAATAATAATCATAAATACCTGATAATATTCCTTATAAATAATTATTATGAATGAAATTTCTAGATCTTCTAACATCTAATATATCCACAAATAGGAATTTCTCCCATAAAAACATACCAACACCCGCAATAAAGGAACCGACAACATTAATTCTTCCAAATCCCATACTACTTGGTCTGGTTATCCCCTTTAAAGTTAACTAAATTATCTTATTGATCCTACCCAATTAGAATCATGTTTTTATGGTGACTAATAGGTATCCTTGAGAAAATGGAAGAAAACTCACAAGACTAGTAGCATGGAATTCATCTGAAACTAACATAATTAAATCCATTATTTTTTCCCAAAATTAACCCAAATTCAACAACACATGAAAATAAAAATGACTCATATTCCTCTCCTAAGTATGTTCCCTAAAAAAAATATAACTTTTAATATCACATCTACAAAGTATAAGGTCTTTGTGTCAGATCCCATGGGTCCCTAAAATCCTATTTCCAACCTTGTCTCCCATTTTTTTGAAATGAAAGAAGTTTAAGCAATGTTATTTCCCAAAAAAATCACATTCAATTCTCAGAAGTTATTAACTATTAATTCCACACTAACTCTCAAAAATATCATTTATAGTAATTTTTGATGACCCTTCCATAATGGGAACCCATCCTAGACCTACAATGAGGATGAGAGTGACACTTAATGCCTTCCATGAATAATCCCTGAGTTCCAAGCTATAAAAAACCATTCAAAACATGTAAATTAGAGGCACTACCATCATATTTCCACAAAAAAACATAAAACACCCAATAAGAAAGATAATAAAAAATTAAAAAAACCATAATAATATGTAATGATTGATATATCAGATAAATAAATTACTCAAAATAAAAATTTTATGAAGCAACTCTAAATAAATTCCCAAACTCCAAGATGATACTTTTCATATGGGTCTTCAAACTCTCCTAGGAAACCTATAAAATTGTTTATATATATAGGTGGGGTTAAAACATGTATAATTAGTAAAATAAAACTTGATATATCTTCTAAAAATGTATAATAAGAATACTAATACAATAGTTAGAAAATAATTAACCCAATATGTACATATCAATAAATCTTTCCCCAAACCTCCCCAAGTCTCACTCATTAAGTAACACATCCATGTTCAATAAATTAAAATTTTTCATATAGCCAAAATGGTACCCTAAATTAAATTCTCCACTATTTTTTCCCTCTCACTCCCCAACTTTATACATCTTATGATGCTTAATCCATTTTAAATGATTTCATTGAACACTATATCAATCTCTTCTCATCTGATATGGGTTGAAACAAATCCCTACATATCCCAAAATCCCATAGGGTAAAATATATAATTTGGGCATTACTCCAACCATAACATTGATATAACCTCCATAATATATCGCATATCCACATCTTCACTGCACATCATAACCTCATTACATATCAATATGAGTAAGGTAACATTAACCCATTGGAAATAAACCTCATTCCATCCTACTATAGTGAATGCACATAAACATGTATCATCCTGAAATTCAAATAACATATCAACTATGTCATAACTAGATGGGAGAGCATGTAAGATGGAGTGTTAGATATATTTTCTTTCGATGGTCTAGATGTTTAGAAAAAACACATGGAACTGAAACAATTTGTGTGTAGTAAAGGTTATCTTACTCATGCTTAATGATTATTAAATAACAAGAAAATAAATGTGTAATAATATATATGTAAGAAAAAATTAAAATTTTCAGACACAAATATCCCTACTATAACCAATAAACATCACCACATATCTATTACCACACACCACTACCGCTCTAAACTATAACATCATAATATGTCCACACTTCCTCTACTTAATATCCAACACAACAATGCATAGTTTGTTATCAATACACATAATTAATAACATTTTTAGATGTATCTTTACAATCCATATTAATTTTAATCTTATCCTCAATGGAATATTTAGTGATTCACCATTCCATCCATTTCCCATATTTTTTTCATCCATTACTTTTTTATTTTATGCATAATTATAATATTACTATCCATGATTTATTAAGTTAAATATATACCAATTTAAATATTCATCATTTATAATTATATAATTTTATTACTAGGAAACTAAAAAACAATCCCTCATTAGCCAATCATGTCATCATATTGCAAAAAACATTACTTCCCATCATTCCGACAATGGAAATGGAGCTGAAACACCAATGCACATTCCATATCCACACCATGCCATAGATGGAATTTACAACATCACCTACTTCCCAAACTAGTCCAATAGTATAATCATTGAAAACCGTCAACTATCAAAACACATTATAACAAAAAATATCATCCATATCCAACATTCCCCGTAAAAAGACATCCATATCAAATTCCCATCAAATCTTGAAAAATAACAAAATTTTATAGTAGAAAATTTGAGGTAAACCATTAACACAACACAATTTTATTTTACAAGAAACATCATCCCAATATAAATTTTCATTCAACCAGATAAATTACAGTATTTAGGAATTTATTCTTTTAAAAAAGGTGACTTCAAAATAAAAAACATATCATTATCACACAATATTACGAAACAAAAAAAATTCTAGTAGCAATAGAAAACATGAATTATGAACAAGGGAAACATTATAGAAACATGTAAACACGTATGATATAACACTTTCCAAAAACAACTAAGAATATTTATCATTAGGAAAATCTAAACCACACACCCAAAGAAATAAAAACATTCTTGTTCCACAATATAATCAAAATATTAATGTACCACAATTTCCTACCTCAACCAGATTTGTACAACCCTTAAATAAGAGAAATATTAGGAATGGATGAGTGGGAGAATAAACCCACACTAGGTAATCCACAATCATACTACATCACAAAAATTACCCATCAAAATTTCATCTCAATGCTACCCTAAACCAAAAACTATTGTTTACATAGAATTCTATGGATAAGGGAAAAGGATGAAACTAATAAGAAAAGTGTATAAAGTATACTTTGACCATAAAATATTAATATCTAAAATAATATGAATAATTTTATGAAATTATATTGAATGTTATCGTAAAAAACCTAAAATTTATCTTCAATGTTGAGGTAATCAAAAGTTGAAGAATGAAATTTGGAGGGGCGCATGAATTTATACATATGAGGGGAAAAAATAAAACCACAATATAATGTTTATAGAAATTAAAAATGGTATTATATCATATGAATCATAAAATTAATTTCATTTTCAATAGCTATATCTATAAAAACTAGGGATGATCCATAACACATTTCTTGTCTCCATGGTAAATAATCAAGACTCTTGAACCCATCTATAGTGAATCACATAAACCATGATACGGGGTATCTAAAAATGGAAAAAACCTCGATATAATTCTCCAAAATCTCCAAACAATAGTATCGAGGACCAGAAAATAAGGCCTCTAATATAAAACCTACAAGAACCCCCAACCATGATTATGATGCAACCAAATGACCGCATAGAAAGGACATCAAAAAAGACATAAAATTTAAAATCAATCTCTAATGTACCTACATTTCATCCATCATTACCATACCATAAGAAGTAATTCCCATCATCCTCTCATGGATTGTAACATTAATTCACACCAAAATACCAACTTAGGGCTATAATATTAAAATAGTATCCTCCTTTCATTATTTAAATAGCCCTTGATATCTACAACACTGAAAACATACAATCTAGTAATATTAAAATGTCCAATTAATCACCAAAATCCTTAATTTAAAGTGAGATATTTATAGATTGTGGAGTATCAGTTGTATTTTATGAAGAACGTAACTATGACGACTTATGTGACCAGATAAGTATAGTTGGGTTGTTGTAGATGACTCACATATTAAGTATTTTATTTTAAAAAATATATAATAATTAGATTAGAAATTATAGGTTTTGTTTGGTTCATGATAATATAATGATATAGCATTTAATTTATCAATTTATATGAAACTAAGTTCAAAATGTGTATGAGAGGTCTAGTATAGCAGTGTTATTTATAGAATCATATATGATTAGGATTTTTCTGGTGGTGCACTGAAAAATTACTTTAATATATTGGATTAAACCATTATAATTTTAGAATCGATATTGGTTTTTCATAAGGCTCTTAATCTTTTTCAATTTTAGTGTTTTCAACTAAGGATTTCTAGTTGAGTATGAAACCTTTGTCGTGTAAGAAAACAATTATGTGGCTACTCATTGTCAAGAAGCACAAGCCATGTGTTGAGGCATGATTCTTACTTGAATGAGTATTTTGGTCACTAATATTTATTTTAATGATATCATTGGGATTTATGTCTATATTGAAGGGTAGTCTAAATGGTTTAGGATTGTAGACTTCGCATTATGGAAAAATGGGTCACCAATGAGCATAGGGTTGGTTTTATTGTGTTTTAAGGGGCCAAATATTGTTACTTGATGTCATCATAAAATTAATTTGTGAAGTGGTATCACAAACCAACCACTTTATTTTGGGGATACTTTAATATTGGTAGTTCATTAGGGTTACTGTTTACATTATGTTTTGATTTTCTAAAATTGGGAATGCATGTTTCATCTAACGATGAGAAGCTAAGAAGACCAAAATGTTTCAATCCCTGAGAGCTATTATAGGATCATACAGAATATATAAATGAATCATAAAATGATAGGTTTTTATGTAGAATGATTTTCTTCATGATGTAGGTTTTTGGTTTTTACATAAATATATAGAGGATATTATCTAACAATTATTTTCTATAATAACCATTCTTTCTATTATTGGAATCAATGGTTCTTGGTCGTTTCTTTTAACTATGCATATGGGTGTCCCAAGTATTGAAATGTATTCAGTATATATGCTAGCATAAATCATGTAATAAGAACTTATTTTTTTTAAGGGATTTCCCAAAATGGGATTAAACTATTCAAATTATATAAATGATTATAAATTCAGAGATGGTATTTAAAATGGAACTTATAGAAGTTGAAATAATTTTCGTGTATAGTTTTGGTCTAGGATCTCATCAGGCATAGACCATGAGAATCGGATAATGTGGGTGTTAGGATATATTTTTTCCTCATATAGATATTTTATGTTATTTTAACTATATTAGATCGTATTTATATATATTTTAGGATAAAAATGATTTAATTTTTGGGAAGATATTGTTTCTTGGATTTAATACATGAATGGATTAGTTTTCCATAGTCTCAATAAATATGGTCCTTTATGGGGTAAAATTTTAAATCACCTTGTCACATGACCTTGAATTTTTTTTATTTTTCCTTCGGGTTAAATGTGTGGTAATTTATATTGGGTTAAATTACAATATAAATGTATTTTATAAGATAATTTTATTTATAAAATAAATGAATATTTATCATGTATGTGGGAAAATTCATATATAATAAATGTAATCTTTATTTGAAATTTTGTAACAATAGTTATGTATGGAATAAATTTTTTACCATTGGTAATGTATGATTTATGTGATGAGGTGTCATACCTCTAAAACAACAATTTTATTTCAGAAATTATTTAACTGTTTGACATATAAGAAATACTATAAATTAAAATTATCATCTACTTCTATGGATATTTATTTCATATGGTGGAATTTATAGGGGATAGAGTAATGTAAGTGGGTCATTAGTGGGGTTGAAATTGGATAAATGTGGTGGTGAAGGACTCACAAACTAATGAAGATGAATCAAGAGCCAACAATGACTTAATTTTGAAACATCATCGTAATCAACAAAGTGGTTGGACATTTTTACATTTATTTAATTTCTTTCACTTGATCCTCCTCTCTTCATGATTGAATCAAAAAAACATTATGGTTAAATTCTTATAAAATCAATTCAATATTGAATTTATTAATTTTTAATTGGATATTTAAAAAATTTAAATATAATATCATTCTTTTTATATAGACATTAATCATATCTTGGAATTTTTTAATGTTATGGAATTGGAATAAATTAATTTATTTACACAATGATATTTTTTAATTCAATTTTTAACTAACATTAAATGTATTACTAGTAGAAAATATTTTTGTAGAAATTAATTGACATGATATTCCATATGTTATTTATTTTTATTATTTATCATAACTAATGAGTGTGTTTAATGATTCATTCAATGATTTTTATTATTTCATTTCTTCATTACTGTATAATTTATTGATTTTTTAACATTTATGGAGGATGATGTGGATATAGAATCGAACAAAATAGTTTAGTTATTATGATTATTCAGTATTTTCTATCTTCTATCACATAATAAAATCCAGTCGTTGGCCTTCACATTTTTTGATAATTTGACCATGGATGTCCATAGTGAAATGAATGTTGGAGAATGGTGAATATAGGGGATGAAATACAAGTTTATTGGAAATGGATTCTTCAAGAAAACATATCATGTGGAACAAATTATCCTAAATAGTGATAGAATGGTGATTTCAATGAGTTAGATGACCATTAATGTATAGTATTTTACAAAAACAATGATGAAAGATATTTTATGGGTTGAGTAACTAATTACTAGTATGTGAAATGATAATTACTGGGATGGTAGCTAGCTATGCATCATGATAGAATTACAAATCTGGTGTGAGTTTTTCATCCACTCAATCCATATCCCCCCATACCACACATTTTAAAAGTATCATTTCATGAATGGTATGGTTTATATGAATTATAAATTTCCCATGGATTGGGACTCTAATTCACCCACTGTGTATATTGAGATAAGTAACTTAAGTGTATACCAGCATCATACATCGCCAAACTAGATGGAAATTAACATCATGTGGGTTAGATCGCATTCTATATAAAATGGGAAATACGCTATAACATGGACTATTAAAAAATTATTTATATCATCTATTATCCCACAAGAAATTTATTGATATGTAAAAGTTGTGTATAACTCAAGGAAAAGAATCATGTCTTAGATGTACTTTTAGGCTAACCCTTAGAGTTCTAAACATCATATGTCATTTTTTATCATATAATGTATCAAAAAACTATAATATTCCATATAATTGAGACACAATCAAGGATATGATGAAGGAACCACATAATATTTACACTTCTAAGAAAATCAATGTATATAATTAACAAAAAAAACTAATATGCAAAAACTTTTTCCTTGATACTACGTCAGTCTATAAGATGTGCACTTTCAATTTCATGTTTGGTGTTAGGTCATCATTGGTATTAATATTATCTTCATTCCCATGTACTAGAATTAGTGCAATGAATTATCCATTTCATGTGATTTTCCACATAAAATAATATGGAAAATGACTCATCATCAGTGGGTGTTCTTTATGATAAATTTAGTGTTTTTGATAAACCATAACCATAAAAATAATATGTTCAAATATGGATGGGATGTATGGGGTAGATAAAATGTCTATGGATCCTAGATACAATATGAGGATAGGGATTGGTCCTCTGTATGTATTATAGAGCTAAGTATTTCCTTGTATATATATTGGAACAAGACTTATATCATTTTGGTGCAGGTCCCCTCATTGAGCATGGGGTTAATTATACCTCAATATCTATGTGGTGTGGATGCCCCATTCTACTGGTGGGGTTGGATTCTCCATATAAGATGAGGTTAGATTCCTCCACATATAGAGAGAATTTTTTTACAATGAAATAGTTTTTAGCTCTTTCCACCATTAAGGTTTGGTCCCCCTGGATTGATGTGCAGTACACAATGAGGCCCATGTACCCAATCCATTTTATAATGGGGGAGAATTTGAGTTTGGTGGTCTGTAGAGTTTTGGATATGTGTTATATGAACGTCATATATATTCTGACATATCAATAATGTATGGATTTATTCATGATACAACATAAAAATTATTTTTGAACATCAATAATCATTATAGTCTATTTATAATAGGTATCACTTCTTTCTCATGAGATGTGATTTGTCATGGTGTTGACATTTTAACACTTAGAATAATAATTTTACATTTTTTCCTAACATTTGAACATATATAGTACCTTTGGTTTACATCAAGATTTCTCTGGGTCTTGGGTTAGAGAAGGTTTTTGTTTTATCATACATTGTGTTTTTAATGAATCATACTGCAAATGATTGTACTAAAAAATGCATGGTGCTTGTGTCCACACATTTTGTATATGTAATGACTTTTTAGAGATTATAGGTGATGATGGGGGATGTAGAGCTTATGGATCTAGTATAGATATTGAATAGTATCATAAAATATTTTATGGAAGAGACTATCAGTTTTGTAAATATCTTCCCAATAGTTAATGGAATATGAAGGTATCTTACCCAATCACATGATATTTTTTCATAATGATATTATTTTCTTTATTTTTACCTTTTAAATTTGGACTCAACGGTGTTGTACGTTTTGTTTGATGAGTCACAAATTCATTGTACATAGTTCAGTAGATCATAAGTTTATTAATTGTTTCATTGGATGTTTTTTTTCTTGGATATACATTTTTGTTACATGTTGATAATGTCTAAGTCCATCCATGATCATTATTAAATCATTGTGTTCGTATTTGGACCTTGAAAAATTAGAGTTAGGATTGGGGTTGTACACTCATCTTACTGTTAACCTAGGTTGGGAACCTATAGCTTTTGTCATGTCAATCCTGTTATGAGATGTTAATCAATGATTCCATGGTTTATAAAAGGGTATAAAATAATTAATGAAACAATTAAGAAAAGAATTCAAGAAAAGGGATTACTATTGAAATAATGAATGTAAAATATTTAATTATTAAAAAAATTATAATCAGTTTATAGGACAAAATATCATTAATTTATATAAAATGTAGACGATCAATTATCTGAATAATTTTATCCCATAAAACATCAAAATAAAAAAAAAGAAACATTATTGCTAATAGGATACTAATATGTTAGATAATCTCTATAATTTTAAAAAATTATAATAGAGGTACATAAGTCAAATATTCTATCAAATATTTAAGTGATTATATTCTAGAAATGTTCCACATAGAGTAATGTATATTGTATGTATTCATTATTTTTTTTAGGCCAACTAAATTTATAAATCAATGTAATAATGATATGTATCCTTATAAATTTTAAAAAATTAATCTTTTTGAAAATTATTATATATATATGTTTAATTATAAATATTCTAAATAAAATATGTTTGAAGATAATGATTTAAATCCATGAGATTTTTTATTCTAATGTTATCTAAATTTGAGAGTTCTTAATAGTTTTTTCATTGAACTGTGGCATATTTCATCTGAAGAATTAAACTACTCCAAAAACAATTATGGATGATATTCAAAGTTTAATAATATCTAAAATTCATTTGTAGAAAAATAAATTAATATTAATATTTATTTAAAATGATAGTATTATCCAATCATACCCTGTTATCATTAAAAAATGTTATTGTGTTCCTTATTTAAGTATTTATTTCTAATCAATTTCTACAAATAAGAGGTAATTAAATATGTTATGATTTATTTACAAATAATTTATCACATATTTTAACTTTTTTTTCAAAAGATAAATTTTCACTTATTACATTAAATTAATATAATTTTGTGTAAAATTCATATCCCCGCAATATGATTTAATCATGAACATTATTAAAAATTAAATTTGGAATAATTGTTTTTTCAAATGTTCATCTCACCCGTAAGAAATATTTTATCTACCTAACACCTTATTATTTCAATGGAATATCGATGGATCACACTATCTTTGAGATATGATTTCAAAATTTGTATTCTATCATCTCTTTAATCCACGAAAATACCACCAAGTGATTGACCATTTGTATATTTTACATTTTAACATTATATTTAAGGATGAGTTAAATATTATACACATTAAAGAAAACTATTATATTTTGAATTAAATGTATCTATCAATAAGAGAAAATTTTGAGGATTAATTTTTTTATGGGAGGAAGAATGTAACGAACCAAACAAATATATTATTGTTTCTAAAAAAGGTTCTCATAACTTTCAACAAATTCTTATTATGTTTTCCAATAGAATCAGATAAAAAGACTTTTATATTTCATAATTACATTACCCATTATGTTTTGAGATAGAATAAAAAAATAAGGAATATTAATCATATATACAAATGGATGAAAAATATATTCATTATAATACACTCTATTATTTTGAAATCCCCCATAAATATATTCTATATAATAAAAATCATAGAAAGAATGATATGCATTGGGAAAATAATTTTCATTATCAAAGGATTTTTAAGAACATTAATAAGAAATATAATGTTTGCTGATGTAAATATTATGGTGTAATTATAGGGTAATATGACTCTTATGCTAGAGGAACATTGACCAATATGTCCAATTTTAATTATGACCATTAATCTATAAGACAGTTGGTCCTTAATATTTTTGTTGGTGCAAGAAGTGACGATTTGTATTTTTTTATAATTTTGATTCTAGATAGATATATAAATATTTTAATTTATATTTAAAATAGGTTTTTTGATAAATGTATAAGTTTTAAATAAATGTTGTTTTCATAAAATTATCTTATAAAACACTTTTAAAATGGTAATATAAATTAATAAAATCTTAATTAATTTTAATAATAGTATAACCATTTTCTATTTCATAAAAGTTGTTAGTTTTAAAAAAAATAATGGTTTTATTTAAAATTTTAAATTCTCTAATTTAGAGTATTATTTTGATAAAAATATATTTTTTTCAGTACATTGAACTTATAATAGGTTGAGTTTATTTTAATGAGCTAAAAAAGTTTATTTTTGGGTTAAGTACTGAATATACAAGTTTTTACGAAATAAAAAAACACTCATGATACAATTATGATATGATGGAGATTAAAAATTTATTATTAATTATTCTCAATCAGAAACTAAATAATTAAAAACATATTAAATAATGTTTTAAATTTAGAAACACATGTTTATCATTTTGAATGTAATGCATTTTTTCATAAAAGAAATGTTATTTTGAGTTATAAGTGTATCTTATTAGAATTTATTTTTATCACATTAATAAATTTAATGATGTAAAATGGATTAAATATTTGGAATTTTGCTGTCCCAATTAGGTATTGAACTTTATTTCATTTTTATACATAAAGAAGATAGCATGTAAAAAAAATTAGTTACTACAGTATAAGTAAAATAATGTAATGGGCTAAAAATAAATGGTAAAAGAATAAAATACCTAGAAAATCCAATATTAAATGGGTGTTTGATGTATTTTATGATGTTAGTGACCCTTAAAAATATTAATTTTCAACTAAAATCGTTCGACTTAATTACAAAAAATAGTCATTAGACTTAAATACAAAATAATCATTATTTATTCACTTAAAGTGTAACGTCCTCTAATATGGACCTCTCTCACAAGGAAAAAAAGGGTTGGATACAATACCTATAGCCCACCTCCCCATATACAAGAGGCTACTGACCAGAATTGGATGTGTTTACTGTGTAGTGGGGATACCATACACCCTGGTATGAAGTGTCATAGCAGCAGAAAATAAACCATAAAAATGAAAGAAATCAATATATAGATGTAACAGAAGAAAAAAAAACAACTAGCTAAACATAAAAAATGAATAATTTATTAATGTACTGGAATGTAACTAAATTACATACATGAAATAATAAAATTAAAATACTATAGAATTATGATAAGAATCAAAATTCCATGGTACTGAAACCCACATAGGTCCCACCTCCAAACACTAACCCATCTAATAAGAAAATAATAAACAACAAGGTCCTTTTCCCTTTTACAAAACTGAATCCACATAATATTCTAGGGTTCTAAACAGCGACCCATATAGGGTATGAGTATGACTCAATTGGTTGAACCCATTGTGTCAAAACTAACTATTATGATAAGAATTGTATATAATAAAGCGATAAAATTATGTATCAATTTTTCGACAATTAATAAAATACAACCACACCATTATTTGGATACATAATTTAATATCTTTGGTCATGTATTATGACCATTCCAACAATAACCATATAACCAATGAAATATAACCTTTTTCGCTTCCCTTCTAAAATATGTCAAAGCATGTTGATGAACATTCCAGCAATAACCATTTAAACATGGTAATATAACATGCTTTGACTCCATGCTAAAATATGTCAGATCATGTCTTGCAACCATTCGAACCACAACCATTTAACTATGGTATAGTAAAAATAATCTGGTACAAAGTCCTATAAGCATTACAACATATAGGGTTAAAGCCCTTTAATAATTAAGACATTGGAATGGTGAAATCCCACTCTCTATATGAATTATAGCTTGGAACTACGATGATCTCACTTAATATAAGTATTACAACAAATACGTGTGAAAGTGTTAGGGTCAGGCTCGATATATAAGTATTTCAGCATGGAACACTAGTCTTGTCATATAGTATGGATAACACAATATCACATCATATATCTCAATAGTTAATTTTTCTAATTTCCATTTATCTTTTATATACCACTTCCAATTTTAATCAATAATTTTATAATTATAAAAATAAGAAATAATCCACAACTTAAGGATTCTATATCAATAAATTACCTTCAAGGACCCTAGACCACCCTTCGACGGGAGGGGTGAATTAGGGTGTCTACTTTTTCTTTAAAAGTGACAGATATTATTCCCACATTATTGTTAACCAATAAAACCCATCTTAAGGGAAATCACATAATTCAAAAAACCACATGAAAAAGATATCACCCAACAATTTTACTTGGTTCGCCACTAATCATTAGTCCAAGAAGCGTACATCGATAGTGTTTCGTTCATACCTAAATACACTAATCATCACTTGTTTTGGAAAAATTAGTATTCATACACTGACAATATATTCTAGGGACACTTCCTTAATAATATTTTATGGATATCTCACTTCATCCCACGAAACACTTCTGTCAACTCCCCTAGATCACTACCCTAGTTGAATTCTTAATTATTGTATTGAATTGAAGGCTGCTTGAATATATTTATGTAAATTAAAATATGTATGCCTATATAGCACAAGTCTCTACTTGCATCATATAACTGAGTTGATGCACTCTAAAATCATTGGTCACTAAAAAATGATGTTCAAAACTGCCTTCGGAGAATCTCCTTTGCGAAACTCAAAACTTTGTGAAGATAGCTGCCTTAATAGAATAAATTTCCCCCATGAGGCTCACTAATTCAAGGTACCCCATAATCATGAATCACCCTTTACGTAGGATCATTGGCATCATTCAAGACTAAATACGTTTTTTCCAATGATCATGATTATGAAGAAAACCATATTCATGGAGTTCCCCAATCATCATGAATTCAGATCTATTCTAGATTTTCCCTGAAGAATTTCATGTAAAAGAATTGGAGTACCTTATATTTATAGTGTTGAACCTTTTTGATGCTCCACTGCCTCCTGTGTGTTTTCTAGATCTTTCAAAAATGTATTCATGATTCTCCTTCCTTTATGATTCTCCTGTGAAATCTGACATAGTCACATATATCATCATCAACACATTGTGAAGTCATGATTCACTACTTTTCATAATCATGGAGATCAATTTATCCATTTATGATAGTCCATATCATCACGAATATCAACCAAGTCTTTATAACACCCATGCCTTTACTATTTTCCTGACTATTTGATTCCAGAAAAAAAGTTTGTGATGCTAGCTTATTCCTCTATATTTTTTAACCCAAAAATTTTTCAAACCCAGGGAAATAGTGCCACCTTCAATACTGTACAATGTTTGGACTCTGAGATACATTCCATATAAAACCCCCTGATCTTCCATGTGAGGATTTTAAATAAACCAAAACCACACTCCATTTACAACAAATAAAATTATTGGTTCAAAAAATATCCCACTTGAGTTTTATTTGAAATCATCTAATAAATTCATTGTAGTACCAGTCACTATGAAAACATGATACAAAATAAGAAAATCATCCAATGATCTAAGAATATGTGAGAAAATATTGGTGTAGAAAACAAGTGGGGAATCATGAATTGTTTTCTCATGTTTTGGACATCTTAAAAATTTCTAAGCTAAAATCTGATCATGTCATAGAAGAATTACATGGTTTGTTGAAGACATGCAACTAATTTCTCCATTCTACATTCTCATGAAACCAGAAAACCGTAAAGTTATCATTCTACTACTTTGTGCCATTTTATTTCTTTTATCCATTCACTCTCAATGGATTGGTCAGAATGGCAGTCACATGGTCATCAGTTCCATCATGATCCATTTTAGTCATGCCTTGTTCAACTCTTTCCTTGAAGAATAGGTATTTTATTTCAATATGTTTGGTACAAGAATGATGAAATAGAATATTCATATGATCGACTTCCCTCTTTTTATAGTAGTGAATTACCATTTTTTGTTTCACCTCATTACCAATATCAATCAATTTTTTTCTTCATCCACAATAGATGAGTGCAAGACATTGTAGTAGAAATATACTACTTTTCAGTAGTAGTAAGATAATTACTTTCTTTTTTCTCACTCAACCAGACCACACATTCCATTCCAATATAGAATGATCCACCTCTTTTGAAATTTATAAATACCACATATCCAACATTGTTAGCATCATAAAATTTTGATAGTTCATTATCTATTATTTTAAAAAAGTATAATCCATCATTGTGAGTACCGTGAATGTGCCTCAAGATTTATTTAACTTCTTCCACATGTTCTTACTTAGGATTACTTTGAAATAATTCCATTATGAATATTGAAAAGAGTGAATTTTTCATGTTTTAGTCATGTATAATAGGCTTATAATGATTCTCATGTACATGGTGGGATCCATAGAAGCCTCATCCTTATTCATTCCAATTTTTATCCCAACCACAATTAGAGTAAACATTGGTTTGGAATAATTCATGTTGAATTTAAAGTAATTGGAGTCAACATTGGTTTGAAAAAGTCAACATTGGTTTGCATACTTTTCCTAAGAAATGATAGTGTAATACCTCTCATGAACCACCTACAGCCCTAAGAAATATCCTATTTAACTAATCATATACATTTCAAATTTTGATTTAAAGTGATTGGGAAATTCTCCCATAGATCTATGACTTTTTATGCTAAAAATAATATGATCCATGTATACCATCAATATAAATTGATCTTCCTTCAAATTTTTTACATAGAGACTATGTTTAACAACACCTCTTTTAAATTCATGATTCTTCATATACAAATAAAATTGAGAATACCATGCTGATGGTTTCTAAATCATCCCATATAGAGACTTTTTTAATCTAAAAACCATCATTTCATCATTACCAATTAGAAAACCCACTAGTTGTTCAATGTAGACATATTCATAAAGAACACCATCTATGAATGATGTTTTGACATCCGTATAAAAAAATTGAATCCAATTTGGATTTCTATAGCAAGGAAAAACCTAATTTACTCTAGTCTAACAACTATAGAAAGGTTTTCTTTGATATAAATTCATTCAATATATGCACAGAATTTATACACTAAGAATTCCTTGTTTCTGATCACATTACCATCCTCATCAAATTGGTTTTCGAAGATCCATTTGGTTCCAATCGCATAGTATATTTCATTTATATTAAAAAGATTGTGTTCCTGGTTCTTGTCAATCTAATTGAGTTATTTATTCATGGATTTAATCCATGATTCATCTTTAATATCTTCCTTAAATGTGGTCAGTTCCACAATTGATGGGGAGGAAGACTGTGCATTGTTACTCATTCTATTTCTCTGTGTGGGTGATATCCACTCCCCAATGATGCTGGATTAATCAATTTATGCTCTTATATTTATCCTATGGGATTCACATGATGATTTCTCAGCCATCATTTCTAATTATGAATCTTATTATAAATCATCTTTATTTTTTGACCTCTAAAATTTTTTTGTGCCACCCTACAATTCTACATATGAATCTATTCCATGTAAAATTTCTTCTTTATCTTATATCATATATATATAAGAGATTAAGAAGGTATTAGTGGTCTTATATTCAATGTTCTGAACATTAATTAATTCTAAAATTCTTCCAATGTGATTAATGAAACATTTGTAGTATTTTCTTTGCATTGAATTTGAAATGAATGTTTCTTCTTCTGCAGTATCACTATACTTATCTTGATTTTATTCTTTATTTCAGATGAAATATTTACTTCTTAATAAACAAAAATACTTTAATGAGGGCTTCCATCTTTTCCACAACTCATATATGGTCTTAATTTCTCCAATATAAATCCCTATTTGATTTTGAGTATACATTCAAGCTTTGACAACCACTTTCCATTAATGGCGATAGATACAACTCTTGATAAACATAGTTTTGGCCATATTGTTCATTTGGAAACTAATGCATTCAATAACTCCATTTTGTTGTTGATTTCTCATAGTAGCAACCTCATGTTGTATTCTATGTTTCTCCATGTAATTTTCAAATAAAATATATGTTTATTCGCATATATTTTCATAATGAATAACATTAATTATCTGTCTAGTATCATTCTTGGCTATTCAATGATAAGATTTCAAGAAATAAAGTACTATCCATTTCATGTGTTTAACCATAACACCCACCATTATACTGTAATCATCAATAATTATAATTAATTACCCTTATGAATATCTTCCATAAACATTTATTAGACCATATACATCTGAATGGATACAATCAAGAAGATTTGATACCCTTTTCTTCTTTGGCTGATATGAACTGGTGACCAACTTCCATCGTATGAAATAATAACAATTATTTTCCTGTTCATGATTCATATTGTGAAAATACATGAGTATCTTCATCTTAGATATCTATTCCATGACTTTTTTGTTATTTTTTCCCATCTCCTGGTGCCATAAGTCATTTTATTCTTTAATAGTTATTTAGAAAATATTCTCTCTTCTATTAACCCAGTAAAAGATGTCATCTATTTTTCAACCTTTCATGAGATAATTCCATGTCTTTATTTTTATAGTACTTAATTTTTTATTGAAATTCACTGTATGTTCTAAGTCACATGGTTTACTGACACTCAGGATATTGTGATGCAAACTGTCCACATAAAGGACTTTATTTTTCTTAAGCTCATCGCTTTCCAGTTCTATGCTTCCACTACTTTTAATCTTCAATGAACCATCATTGATGAACCTTACTATTCCATTGACCCTTTAATTTATATTATTCAATAATTCATTACTTCCAATCATATGTGATGAGAATACCATATCAATAATCTTAGCGATACTACTCTTCATTGCATTAAGAGCGACTATTGAATAATTTTATTTCTTGACTTTATTCTTTTCCTTCCTTGAAATATTAGATTGAGTTGAAGATAAAGATGGCCTTTCCAATATCTTTTCCATGTATATTGCTTCATTATACTCATATTATTCTTCTATAGTATAAAACATGTTTGTAAGATCAACACCATATGGTTGTCGAGTATTGACTTGTCATTAAGATCTATATGGATTGTTCCTACCATTCCTCTTCCTACAATAAATAGATTTATGTCCAAAGTTATAAATATTAAAATAGTATCCATAGTAACTCTTTCTTATATAAGATAAAGGATATTAATTTTTTTCACCTTTGTTGACTTCTATGTCTTTCCCCATTCAAATAGATCATATCCTCTTCACAATATGACATGGTACAGACTTGATAGCCAAAGAATTGAAATTTCATCCTAGGAAATTTCTTACCATCTATATTCCACCTCATGTACCCTCTATTAGGAAAATAATTTGACTTTTGATCATTTTTGTAATCTTGAGGATAGTTTTCAGTTATCCTTTCAGTTTGATTTGGGGATTTGTTTGTTTGGACTTCAGGTGAATTTTTGATATGTCCAACTTTCATATTTCCTTTATTTTGGCCATTTCATTTCCAGAATTTGATGTCTTAGTATCACAACCAATTCCACTATTTACCATGAATGTAGATCATTGATCATTTAAAACAATTTATACTCCCTCATAACCATGCTTATCTCTCTCCAGTGGCTCATCATATAAGAATCTTATAAATTTAATTTTCTTCTGTGTTTCTTTTGAGTTTGATTCACTATCAAGTTTACTCCAAAGAGTAAAACCTTCTTCTCCAATTCCCTCAAAATCCACGGACGTATCCTCCAACCTGGATGTAAGTTCATTGATGACCTTCTCCTATTATTCAATGATGATCATAAGTTCTACTATATATGTTGACCTTTAAAAATATGTTGATGTTTATTTTACTACTTATTTCAGTTGATTAGTTTTATCTTCTAATAAATCAACATATTTAGATGAATCTTCCCTAAATTCTTTCCACTTTTTTCCTTTATTTTTTTATTATCATGATTAATAAGAGCATACTCAAGTTTCATCCTCATATTGGCATAAGAAATAAACTGATTTTCTATATATTTATTTTTTATGGTTTTAAATTTTCAACTATAGCCATCATATATTCTTAGGATCTAGATTTAAAATCTGGTTTCTCTTCCTCAAAAAAATTCATTATCATCATCTTCTTATTTGCATAAAAAACTCTTTCTCTATAATTTATTTCCAGATTTGAAGTCTCCCTTTTGAGAAAACTGTTTTGGGTCTTATTTGAGTTTCGTGCTTCACTTTCTTCATCATCAAACTTCCTTGAGCACCAAGATGCAATGTGTCCAACACTACCACAACAAAAACATACCAAGGTTATCATTCCTTCAAATCTTCCTTTTCCTCTCTTGAATTTATTGGAAAAGAGATAATATATTTCATATTTCTCATTACCATCATTAACACTATATCCTAAAATTAAAATTTTTTACATGGTTTTGAATTCAATATCCTTTCTGAAATGACTTGTTCCATAATCTGGTTTAACTCTCATTTCATATGATACTAGACTACTCAGCAGATCATCCATAAAATGTTTTGAAATATCCATTTCCAAAAGGGATGAAAATTTTGGATTCTAAATCGGTGTAAGTCTTATAAATACTTTATTTATAATTTTAATTTCTTTAATTTATTCAAAAATCCCTCTAATTTCTTCTACTAATTCATTAATTTGATTGGGGAAGGTACCTAAATTTTTAATTAGGACGCATCTTCATATCATCAAACCTATTAAGAAATACTTTATGTTTATCCTCCTTCACATTGTTATCACCTTCATATATATTTTCTATCTTTTTCTATGAAGAGGTGGCTAAATTGAAACTCATTACCTTTAGATATATTTGATCAGATATTGTTATAGTAAGGGAATTTTTCACTTTGGTATCTACATAAATAGTTTTCCTGTATGTTTCATTCATAGATAGTCTTGTTGCATCAGTTCCCTGAATAAATTGTGTATTAGAAAAGGGTACTACATTCCAAGAGATCTTAGATGATATCTCATATTATTCTTCAAAATATTGAATTTCCTTCTATAAATGATGGGGAAACCTCTGAAATTTACTAACCATGACAACAAAGAAGGTTAGATTTAGAACTAACAACTTGTAGGCTCCGATAGCACATGAAGGACCCTATAAAACCTTGGGAGGGGATGGGTGAATCATTTTTTAATGTTTTTCTTCAAAATATATAGATCTCGTACCAATGTTTTTAAGAACAAATTAAACTAGTATTAAGGGAATGTGAAAATTTCAAACAACCACATGAAAAGATATCGCCCAATAATTTTACATCGTTCACCACTTAGTTCCAATCCAAGGAGTATACACCGACGGTGTTTCAATCCTGACTAAATTCCCTAATATGTACTAGTTGTGAAAAAAAATAGTTTGTAAACATTCAATTTGTTCCAAGAACACTCCCTTTACAAAATATTAGGGATATCACACTGTTTCCCCCAGAACACTTCAATCGACTCCACCTAGCTCACTATCATGGGTGAAGTCTTACTTAGTTTATCCACTTCAATGAAACATTAATATATTTTCACTAAATCCTTTTCCCTACATATAACAAGACTCTTCTGGAACCATACACCAGAGTTGAGGAACTCTGAAATCACTAGTCATTGAAAAACTGAGGTTCAAAACTACCTATTGTAAAGCTCCTTCATGAACCTTAAACCTTTGAGAATATAACTACCTTCTCTAAAAAAATACTTTTTCAATCTCTCTATGTCAATGAGGAATATACCATCGTCATTAAACACCCCTTAATTTGGATCATTGGCATCAGTCAAGATTAATATAATATTTTCGCGATACTCAATCTCATGTAGAAACCCAGATTCACAGAGCTCCACTAGCTTTGAAAAATTACAGTGATTATGTATTTTACCATAATAATTTCATGTAAAATAAGTAGAGGTAGCCTTATATTTATATTCTTTTCCATTCGCGATGCTCCACCACCTCCAATGCATTATCCAGATCTTTTAAAAACTTCTTTGTAATGCTCATCACATCATTATGCTCTAGTAAAAATTTTCATATTAAGGGAGATCATCATCGACACATCACTTAGTCATTATTCTCCACTTCTCATAATCATGGAGATCACCATCTCCATTTTCTATGCTCCATATATTTTTGAATATCAACAAATTCTTAAAGAAACCCATAACTTTACCATTTTCATAATAATTTGATTCTAGAAAACAACCCTTCACAATGCTATCCTTTATGTATATATTTTTAACCCCAAAAATTTGGAAAATAATGGAAAACGTAACCACCATGAATACTATAGAAAAATTGAACTATAAGTTCAATTCCCTTGAAAACTCCCTGATCATTTATGTGAGGATTGACAAAAAAATATAAACCATACTCCATTTACTGTATAGAACATCCTTGGTTTCAACACACTTATGGTCTCATGCCAACCTAAACACACATAATACATTTTCCATTTCAATTATATTAATAGTTCTCTCACCCCATAAGAAAATATAAAATATGTATGAATCCATAATAAACCAAATGAAATTAATGATTAAACCAATTAAATATTAATTTTTTTAGATCATGCTACGTTGGCGTAATCATAATAATGTATAAACATAAAAATTATCAAACCATAGGGTTTTTATTTAGACCCCATACCTTTAATTGAAAACCAAAAATCTATTTCAATAGAAAACACCCCTGAGGAAGAAGGTGAGGATGATCACAAATAGGTTCTTATATCATAATAGATCGTGATCAAAATTGAAAATGCACTCATCACGGGTTTACACTACAATAGTTGGAAAAAGAAGGGATGGTAGGGAAGATCCTAACCAATAAGACTTTCTAGGTATCTATTGAATAAATAAGCCATCTAGAAGGATTGGAGGCACTTTAAAATCTCTTAGAAGATTCTTTAGGGTCGAGAGGATCGAGATGTAAGTGAAATCAATTAAAATTCATCAACACATCATGTTTAAAAAAGTAGGTCATGGAATTACAGGGTGTGTAATTTAGTTACACATCATGTGAATTTTTTTAGTGGAATATTCCGAAAAACTAGTCTACTAAAATTTATTTAATTAAAAATATCAAATAATTATATGATGTATCATCCTTTTACACATGATGTAATTTTTCTATAGTTGGGTTTTCTACCCACTTATGTTTAAATAGCCCAAACGTCCATTAATGCTTCTCAAGATACTAAGAAACCAGGAAATATATAACCCATTTATTCCCCAACTCCATTAATTCAAATATACATACATCCTAATATTTAGTTCATTTTTTCCAATAAAGGCCCTTTGTCACCAAACAAGACTCAAACACCAAGGTTCAATTGAGAAACTATAAGAGGGGATTACCTTGAAAAAGATGATATCTTACAACCTCTCCACTATATATCATCTTGTCCTTGAGATGTTCCAAGTGTCACTGTGAGGTTTAAGAAAATATATCTAGCCACTATGTTCATGTATCAGACTCCCTATAATAGTTTTCGTTCAAACCTTACCCATGCTTCCACATCCCTTGAACCAAAGGTATAATACTACCTTAAATATATTTTTCACTACAATTTATAAAACATATCAGATTCTCTTCAAAGGATGCATTCGCAGAAATCAATACATATTCTAATTCTATCACATGGGAAGGTTCCAAATGATATATCCATAGCTTTGACATTCGGAACATGGATTTCATGGAAATATCGTGTTTTTAAGGGATAAATGGTATGCCACTAGACTAATCATTTCCACTAACTCAAATAGCCTAATAAACCTGGATTCTAGCTTTTCTTGTTTCATGATATGACATTTCCCCAACCTAGGAGACTCCCAATGGAAAACATGATAATGAACTTATAATTTTATAGGTTTTCTGTAATGGTAAGAATAAAATTTGAGAATGTTTGGGGTGGTCACCAACTAATATCTGAACAACTGAACATGACCAGATGTCGCATGTATGAGACTAGGCCAAAAGGTGTTGAATCACCTGCCACTATCCAACAAAAAGGATAACAGAATTTCCTACTATATAAAGCCTCAAAAGGTTCCATTTTTATTGATACTTGGAATCAATTATTATATGAATACTACATGATTTCCATTTGTTGCTCCCATGAACAAAAAATTCAAAATCCATGAATGTATCATATAATCCAAAACCGGAATAGTGCAATAAGATTGACTACGAATCAATGGATGATATTATGTGATTAATAGAACACATAATCCCAGAGAGTTCTGAATATAATTCTATAAATGTGATGTAAAATAAGGATATCTGTCATAAATGATACTCCTCGGAACCCCGTGTTGCTGAATCTCCACACGCATGTAAATTCTACCAAGATCATAGACTCTGAAGGTTTCCCTAATAGGTAAGGAGTGGGACACCTTAGTCAATCAATCCAAAAAACCCATATTATGAAATTATTATGGTTTTTCCTGGGTAATCATGTCACAAAATCCATAGTGACATTATCCCATATCAAATCAGGGATGGGAAAATTATGCAAAATTATAGTCGGCCTCTGATTCTCATCTTTCAGCAACTGATAAGTGAAGAACCATGACCCAAATCATGCCATGTTCTTGTCAATTTCTGGACAAAAGAACATTTCGTGGAGATCAAGATACATATTTTCTAAACAATTATTCACCCCCCATCACGAAGAATAAAAATACCTTATCATCTTCACATATAATCTCATAAGAACCCATACTCGGTCATGGAATATAGGAGAATTTCTGATGCCAAGACACCATCATGATTTTTCTCCTGACCATATAATTTTTCTCTTAGAACTGATCCATCTTGGTCAGATAACTAATCATTCTTAATATGGTCCAAAAGAATTGGTATAACATATGACGAAGTTAGAGTTACCTATACCTAATACTTTTAAACATCTAGATGCATATCATGAAAGAGAGGAATTATCTTCCACTCATCATTGTACTCCCATTATAGCATTTTCTATGTCTTCTAGCTTTACATGTTGGAAATTATGTTTCCCTTTCTAGTTGTATAATCCAACTCGATGTCAAAATACTATAGATGATCGACTCACCTCCTCTTCTGATGGTCGAGGTCTAACTGAGAAAATATGTACCTAAGGATCTTTTGGTCTGTGTAAGCAAAATAATCTCACCCCTGAGAGAGTTTCTCTAAAATATTTCGGAAATTATAACTCTAAATAATGAGTAGTTTAATTCCTCTCATGCAGTCTCAATTTCTGGGATCCATAATCAACCACTCAATCCTCTTGGTTTAAACTTCTCTGAGTCCAAATACAGATGCATAACAGTGAATGATATATTATTCACCCATCATAAGTAAAGTTAGGATAGGTAATGATTTCATCCTTCCATTCATCTATTTAAATTCTCTTTCTCGAGCATTAGACCAAACATAATTGACCCATGTCTTGGTCATCCTATACATTAGTTCATGTAAAGAGTAGAAATCCAAGATAAAGCACTGATAATAACCTATTAATACTAAAATTCTCCAAATCTCAAATGTTTCTATAGGTTTTTTCCAAGATACCACGTTTTTGACTTCCTCTGGGGTCCATTGAATGCCTTTCCTCTGAAGATACAATGCCCAAGATGTGAAGTATATTAATCCATAAATAGTATTCAGTTAGCTTATCATAAAGATGTTGATCTCTCAATGTACAAAGGATGGTATCAAGTTTTTTTGAATGATCTTATGATGATTGGGATTACACTAATATATCATCAAAAAACCACCCCAAATAGGTCAATAAAATGATGAAATGTCATATTCCTTAATGAAATGAACACCTCTAGTGATTTTTTCTACCCAAATGACATCACTAAAAAATAATACAAGCTATTCTAACTCTTAAAATAAGTGTGATGTATGTTTGATGTTATCACCCTTAACTAGTGGTAAAATGATCTCAAATAATTTTTTTTGATGATATTAGCACCTCTCAACATATCAAAAATATCATCAATGCACATAAGAGGATACTACTTCTTGACTGTCGTCTGGTTCAACCTTTGATAATCCACACATAAGTGCAAATACCCATCATAATTTTTAGAGAATATATCTAGAGAACCCTAAAGAGATATACTAGATTGTATTAAACCTTTAGATTTTTGATATTCCAACTAAACTTTCAACTCATGAATCCCTACTAGTGCAATTCTGTAAGGTGGGATTAAAACTAACTCTACTTCTGACACCAACATGATCGTGAACTAGATCAATTTTTTGGGAAGTAAGCCTTAGAACGTTTTAGTAAAGTCATCCTAATAAAATTATACCAATGGAGGAAAAGAATCATGTATAATTCCAAAACTATCTTGGGAATGTATGTCAATATGATCTATGAGACAATCCAATCTAAACTGCATCGGTCATGCATGACCAACAAGAAGATCCCACTCACCATGGTTAGAATAACAACCTCCTTTTGGAGATAAAAAGGGGAAATATCCTCATGTAACAATTGATATTTTCATTATATAGATATAAATAATAAATTATAATATCAAGATTAATCCTATCATTTCTTGAATAAACAATTCCCAAAAGAAATGGTAACCACCAAATCCTTACAAAACATGCCTTGAAATGTTTGATGTTCTCTGACCGCACTCCCAAATGTTTGTTTATGGTCAAATAACCATCTAATTTTTCCACATCCAAGAGAAAACCATTTTCAAAAATTGAATATAGAATATAATGTGATGATCATATATCAAAAAATCAAAATCTAAGTTCGATGGTATAAGTGTCGTACCTCGGGAGGGAGATGGACCTTCTTCCATGATAGATAGAGTAGTCAGCATAAGGTGAAGATTAATATTTACTCTTACTTAGGTTCTAGTCTGACTACCTTGATCTATTTCCCTTTCTTGATACTACTTCTCATGCATTGGGGTAACCCGTCCTCTACCTCGGCCTGAATGACTAGTATATCTCTAGCTACCAACCAGCTGAGGGATAGTTGAGCCACTTTCCGACATAGGTGCCAATCTTGATCCCCTTCTACTAGTTTGGTTATGAATTTTCTGAGAAAACCTTTGTAGATGACCTAATTTACCACAAATGCGACACTTGATTGTGTATAAAAGAAACTATGAGATCTTGTTTCAAAACATTCCACACTAATAGCAGTAGAACAAAACTTGGTCCAGAGATGGTTGTTCACTGCCCTTACATCCTTTCCCACTACTACCTTGGAAAAAACAATCATAGTGGTGCTTATTTACACTTGAAGAAAATCTCCCATATCACCCTGCTGAAAAATCCAAGCAACTACTTTGGGCCTCTATTATATTCCCTTCAGTGATGATTTATGGGTTGATCGAATCCTAAAATATTTTCAAGAGAAAAATGTTTACATGAGAGGGTGCTTGGTGATGAAAGGCTTTGAAGACACTCTTCTTCCATAAATTTTTTCTAGATTTGTTGGTGATATAAAATAAAATAAAATTTCTCTCTATGTATCAAGGAGAGATCTTGGTTTCAATATATATCACTCAGTTTTTAGAGATTGTTTTTTTGTATAGTAGTGGTAAATAATGATCAAAGAAAAGATCATAAGTACATGCAAGGTTTAAGATTGGATATTGGAACACATGTAATGATGATGAATCTTTCTATACATGCAGATGTAGTAGACATAGCTATGTTGAAAAAGATAAACATGATAGGGATAATTGAATTTTATTCCTCTTCACTTCAACCAAGTGGTAGATTTGGTGGCATATAGGGAATGAAGAGGGAGTGTATTGAGAATTTCAAGACTAGTAGAGGTGTTTATCAGTAGTGGGCCTCCTCTACACCATTTGTTATAGCCGGTAGTGTAACCATGACTTTCTATCAATGTGTTAAGGTTAGGAATAGTTGAAAGTTTTATTCTATGCCTATGGAAATTTTTACTGGTTGTGGTCTCTATATCCATATACAATAATTTTTTTGGGATGTTTTATGACACATTAGGTTTAGGGATCATGGATCCAAAGTCAATTGTGTCATAGTAAGAATCATAAACGTCTATATGGATCTATCAATAGGCCCTAAGTGTGAAGTACCTTCATGTAGTGGATATGTTTCCAGATGATGTTTAAATGGTTCTAATGATAGTGAGAGGTGAATTATTTGTTTCATCCTCAATAGTGTCTTATTTATTTAATATAAGTTCCTCCCAGCCATATATATCTTCTCTTATTTTTTATGTGTTAAAAAATACAATAGATTTGAATTCATTTTTAATGGAGATAGTGAAACCTCTTGGGATGAAAAAAGAGTTGGGGTTTAGGTTTCCTTCATGTTATCTATTAATATCCAACGTATATTTATTAGGTGATTTCCACATTCTTGATCTTGATATTTTTTATTACATCATCTATATTGATTATATTTTTTCTCATCATGATAAGGTTGACTGTTATCATTGTCATGTCTCATTAAATGATATCAATGGGAGATATCAGGTGTTTTAGAGGGTATATGATCTGATATCTGGTCATGTAGGACCTTCCTACCGAGATATTATGATTTTGTATCTGCTATTTTAGTATATAATGATTTTGTTATTTCTGTTAGTGATATTAACTTGGTTTTTAGGGACATTCCTAATGTTTTGCATAGATGAATTCTTATATATTAATCCTAAGAGGGAGGTGGTGTACACAATCTATTTGGTGGTAGGTATGAATCCAATATTGATACCCTCATATCATATAGTAACATATGATCTGATATAGATCAAGATTCATTTGAATGATCAGATAAATAAATGTTTTCTTCTCCCTCGTATTTATCAATGGGAATCCCCAATGCTATTTTCCAATAATTTTGATGGTGGAATTAGATTATTATTAGGCTAACAAAAGTTAAATAGGGTAATAGTTAAGAATATTTATCATTTACATTGATTGTATGATTTCTTTGACTCGTTAAAAATGGAAAAGAGGATTTTGAATATTTATCCTCGATTATATTATCATCAACTCAATGTTTGAGAATCTGATATAACAAAGTCTATTTCTAGGTGTTGGTATGTCCATTATGAATATCTTGTGATGCCTTTTTCCAGAATAATGATCCTAATGTTTTTAAGTCTCTAAGAAATCAAATACTTCATCAGTATCTTGGCACTTTTATGGTAGTATTTATGTATGATATTGTGGTTTATTCGGGGTATGAGTGTGAGAACGAGCACTATAGGGGTTTGGTTTTGTAAATATTGACAAATCCTCATCATTGTGGAAAAAATTAAAATTGAAATTTCATGATCCATGTAGTTAAATTAATTTGGTAAGTGATTTATAAGAATGTATTACCATTTGATAGTAAGAAATTGAAATTTTTTTAACCAAGGAGGTGCTGTTGAATGTATTTGAGACTCTTTTTTTCTCAGTCTTTTCATATACAATCATTAATTCATAAAGGATTTATTTATGTTGGAATCACATTCCAATTATCTTACATGGAATGGAATAAATTTTATATGGTATGAAATGTTTTAGGCTTCATTTAGTAAGTATAAATGTATTATGACACTGGAACATATTTTCATTGTTCATGATCATGTTAATGGGTATGTTGTTTTTATGATTCTAATAATGGTATGGTTCACAAGTTTATGTCGTATGATCATGTGTTTACCTATTTATATAATCATATTTGTCCGCATGATAATAACCATCCTACACATTATTTGGATCTTGATGTGGTTATGAATGTGCTTAAATAATTGAGGTACTATCCTTTTAAAATAGATATTTACAATTATTTCTGACCCTAAGAGTCTGAGATATATATTTTCAAATAAGTACATGAATCACAATCATAGGATGTTTGTAGAATATCTTTATAAATTTGATTTTGAAATCTTCTATACCATAGTGAATGGGAAATTCCTTGCATATGATCTCAGTTAGAAATTACCATTGCATACATCCTTATAATCAAATGAAGTGTGGATCCTGATGGGATTCTAAACTCAGTTGCATCTGGATACTCATGAGAATGGTTCATGTATGGTTATTACCAATGTTCATTTATATTCAATTCTCCTTGAGTCTATTCATCAGGGTCAGTATAAGGATGATGAATTCAAGGGAATTTCAAAACCCCTTGATGGTGGGGAAACCATTTTTTAGAGGTATCTCCCTTCAGATGATATTATATGATATGGGTATCCATTAATAATTCCAGTTTTTGTGAGGAGTTTTAATTTATTTTATTGTCGTATTTCATCATGGTGCATTCATCTGGGAAATCCGAAGATGTACTATGAATTGATATAGAAATTATGGTGGTCAAATGTGAATTATAAAATTTATGACTTTCTATCCTACTATTACACCTACCAAATGATAAAAAATTGTATCTAAAGGTATCTGTTTTTTCTCTATAATATTATGGTAATATCTTGAAAATAGTAATATGTTTTCATAGAATTCGTTGTTGGGTTAACACAGACCCCCTTACGGAATAATGAAATCTGGGTGGTGATTGATCGATTGATAAAGTCTTCTCATTATACTCTGATCAGGGACCCCAACAAGGTTGAAGATATAGGTATGTAGTATGTTCATGAGGTTATGAGATTACCTGGGTTCCCTATGTAATTATTTCAAAAGGTGTTAAATATTTACCTTAATGTTTTGGAAGAGTCTTCAAGAATCAATGTGGAATCTGGTTCGGTTGAGCACAATTTACCATCTATAGATGATTGATCAAATGGAATGTATGATTCGTATCTTGGGGGATTTTCTATATGCCTACATTTTGGCTTTTTATGGATCATGTGATATCCATCATGGTTTGGTTTTGTTTTATTATAACAATAGTAACCTATCATTGATGGATCCCATCAAGGATTGGTATGGAGTATTATTAAAATCACATCTTTGTTGGGAATAGATGGTGAGGACTTGATTGTGTAACTGAGTCTTATTTATAATATGTTTTCATGAATTCATGATATATGTTAGTATCTATTCATAGTGAAGAGTCAGAAAAAATCATATGCAAATCTTTGACATCATCTGTCATAGTTTTCCTTAGGATGTTTGTTTTACTTGAATGTTTCTCCTCAATTCGGTGACCTTTACCTTGGGGAACAAGGAGTGTTTTTTCTGAGTTATTTTGGACCATTTTAGGTTACTAGGAATCTTTTCAATGTTGGATATAAATTGTTATTACTATCTTATTTGATAGATATTCATGATGTTTTCCACAAGTCACTTCTCATAATCTATCATATTATAACCCCTTATATTCTCAATTGGAAAGAGGTTGAGTTTTTGATAGATATTTTAGTTTAATATAATCTAGTATAGATTGATGATTATTAGGTTAAATTACTTCATGGGAATTCTATCCTATTTTTCAAAGTGTTAATGTGACATGGATCAGCTTCTCATGAGACATGGGAAAGAGAATTGTCTATGAGGGAGTAGTGAACTCACCTCTTTTTAGGGAATGCATCTTCCACAAGAATTCAGAGGGATAGAAATTTTAATGGTGGTGATATTGAAATATATTTGATAAAAATATATTATATTTTCAATGTTTAAGAGGGTATTTTTGGTTTTTGGAGGACATATGAGTTGTTTTGTGAGTTTCTACTGAACATGGGTTGTGTAATTTTTACATTACAATTATATGTTGTAAATATGTATTTTATGGTGTAAATGTGTCATTGAGAATAAGGGGTATAATTTTTTATGACAAAATAATTTTTCAAGCCATCAAATCTTCTTTCTACATTTTGAATTTATTTTACATCATATCATCAACATTTATGTCATAAAATCATTGACCCAGGTAAATTAAATTGGAGGGGACATGTATTTTGGTGTATATAAGTTGTGAGATTTTTTATTCCATAAATATTATTTTTATAATATATTTAAATCATCCCACTAGGTTTTATCTTCCTATACACATAAATCTCCTCTCATTTAGTTATTTTCTACCATCCTCCTACCATAGTGGATTCCATGTACAATTTTGGTGATATTTAATCTTTTCAAGTTAATTCATTCAACGTTTGGTCTCTATGGAAGGTGTGTCATGTCTCCCTAGTAAGTAATATTTACATTAATTCATTTATATTTTTCATGGGAATAGTGTTTCACTATGTTTTACTTCATTGACCTTGTACTAACATCTTGGTTTAAACCTTTCTATAGATGTTGTCTGATCATGTCTTGGAGGCAGTCCGTCGTGTGAGTTATAGTTCATCATGCTGGTTATTTGAGGTATGTGTTATTTTATCTTCTCTACCAAATTTTTTTCTTTCTTAATTGATTGTATGATTTTTGATAAATCAAGGGCCTCTATTGTTTCTATTTATTTTCTTTTGATCCTGGTTGATCCTATTGTTAGTGTATGCGACTCGAGTTTGAGGTAGATAGTCAAGTATCTCGCATTTCATGATGAACAATGATTTCTCCTATTTTATATATTATTATAAAAACAATGGATTTTTTTTTGAGTAAATGGACTTAGAATAAAATTTTTCTTTCTCTTGTTTTACGATAAAGCAAAATAGGTGTTTTCAAGGAATTTTATGATTAGTTTTTAGAGAATTTTTGATAAAATAAAATGGTTGTTTAAAATTTATTATAAAATAAGATTTTAAATGATTTAGGAAATGAAAAACATGGAAATACTTGGGTACTTTTGTGGAGGTTGTAGCTTAGGACCATCATCCATGTAATGCCATGTGGTTCACTCATGCGGTGTTCCTCTTCTCCATAGCCCATTGTTCTTGGGTCAATATATTGACATTTATTGGGGGTTAACTCATTGAGTGTTCTTATTATCCTTAGGCATGAGTTGTATGTACTTGAGTGAAAAATAGTAATTTATTATGGTATGTGTAGTCTACTATCTTGAGCTTTTGTGATATCTCGACATGATTTACTTGTGATATGGCATTGTATTTTTCTGGATTTTTCAAACCTTCTTTCACAGTGATAAATGTTTATAGATTTTTTTTGGGAATTCTTTTTCTTGGGTTTTATTAGAACTGGGGAAAATAAAAATAATTATAATGTTTTTTATATAAACTAATTTTTTGTTTATCATTCCATGTTTTCCATAAAATTAGAATATTTGGATTGTTTAATATAGACTTAATATGTAACATCTATGTGAGATCATATAGAGACATTATAACTTACACCATACACACCCCTTCAGTGGAGTATAGACCTAGTTATTCCTTTTGATTCATTAAAAGGAAATGCATTGTAGTGAGATGGAGAGGACATATGATAGTTGGGTATGGGTTTCTAGTTGTTGGGTTTTCGGACATTTCAATGTTATCACATAGAGTCGTTAGTTTCTATCAATTTTCCATTACTGTAGTACTTAATATTTGGGTTTCTTCATTCATTTATATTTTTATGGTTTCTATTATTTTATTTTTGTTATGGAATATATATTTATTTTATATTTATTCCAATTTTTTTTATATACACATCTTCCATTTCATCTGCTTCAAGATGGGAGAAATTGTTACTTTTAGTTGTTTTCAATGCTCGTGTTCTAGTCACCCACCTAGGGGGATCTGCAATGCAATTTGGAAATGTGGTGGATCGGGTCGAGTATCAGTTTAGGTGGGTTTCCCCTATCGATTCATTACACCATGAATATTCAACTTCGTATGTAGAGAAATATTCCACTTCTATTTTTCTTAAATTTTGGAAATTTGTTTTCATATCAGCTCATTCCACATAAAAAAGTTGTTTTTAAAAAATATGAGCAGAAAATAATTTCATTTTATCAACGAAAAAATAAATATTTTTATTTAGGAAAAGGGAAAGTAAGTACAAGGAAAAATAAAAGAGGAGAACCAGAGAACTGTGAGGGTTTAAACTAGTGTAGTTTGAGGGAATCCCCTCTAATAATTTTCCCACCCTCATGATAAAAATAACTGATGAATGTTATTTGAGTAAAAAAAGATCTCAAGATTATATAGGATTTACAATGTTAGTAACTTTATACCCCTCATTCTAGGTGAGAAGAAATTTTATGTGATCATTAATCAAACTTCTTCATTTATGAATGATGTATGTAGTTAACCAGGGGACATACCTAGACTCGAGGAATGAGGTCTCAATATAGGAGGAGTCTACTTCCACTACCACAAGATCAGTATTATCCTATTCACACATGTATATATAGGTGGGAAACACATTGGTTTCAGCCTAAAAATATTACCCACTTCCATAGCAGGTAATAAACGCAATAAGAATTGAAACCTAGGGGCCACAAACCACTCTAACCACTCATATAGTACCCAAAATACATGAGCCATATGTATTGAGTTTGAGACCGGTTCAATGATGAAACCAATGGAACCACTATCCATGATAATGAGTGAATCCCATGATGTTAGTGGCTCCCCCAGATAATGGATATCTTGGGGTGGGGCTTCCAATATTTGGGGAGAAGATTAGCAATATCATCTAGTAATTTTTTAATTCTAAATACAAGAGTGGTTGACATGTGGTTAGTTCCCACGTGGAATACATTATTCCTCACCTTCTAAATACTCCAGTATCCTATAATAGGAATCAGATATGGATCCTTCATTTCTTTACTAGAGACACTTGTCCCCTAGATCTAGTTTTAAGGGAAAATGGTATCCAAATAAGATTGGGTTGGTGGGACAGTAAATGTGTTGATGGATATTGACATAGTGAATTCTCAATCACACTTGAATAAAATATTATTCAAATTCTCTTCCCATGTGATAATAAATTTTGAGCACCTTGAAACAAGATGAATACCCATTCATTTGATGTTATACTCCATTGGGAGTGCCATACTCCTAACGCATCATGTGATAAAATTGTATCTAGAAGTGATGTACTTACACCCAAGGTTATCTCCCTAGAGATACAAATTTGTAATGATTGTTACCACTCTATAATAATATTTATCTAAAAAGATCCTAAATAGGAATCAATAAAGATTCAATTATCTAGTTCTAGTTTGAGATTGATAAGGACAAATTTTATGTGGTCATAATTATCCATAACCACATGGTTGACGGTTGGTTACATTTGAGATTTCCATGATATGATTTTCAAGGTTGGACATGTAGGAAATACATGTTTGGTGACCAACCAATTGTGGTACCAAAAAAATTATCCCCCCTTCGAACAAAGCATTGGGTGTCAGGTTGTAGAGTCTGGATATTCAGTTGGAGAATGAGGTGAAGGGAGGAATAATGTCCTCTTATGATTCCCATCTCACCTACATACATATCCAACATAATAATGACCGAGTGTTTACTACAATAAATAATCACCCTATCGATATTCACTTGAAAGAAATGCATGGTAGTAAAAAATTTCTTTATATTGATTCCCCCTCCCTATGTGGTATAACCATCATATTATAATAAATCTAGTGATGTTTCCCCAAACAATGGTAATCTCAAATAAACAACCCTAGAATATTTTGGATACCCAAAATGAAAACCTTCAGAAACATGAGATTCGAAATAACATGCTTTTGGATAGAAATTAAAACAATATTGACCAATGTGATTCTACCTCCAAAAGAGAGGAAGCGATTCTTCCAATTAATAATTTATCCTATGATTTTGCCCAAAATATTATCATATTTTTGGATGTAGAGAAGGCTTGGGGGATCAGACCACCATGATAATCCATTGGGAAATCTCTTTTATGGATTCTAATGTTCCTTTTAAAAATTTATCATGCATGTATAAGTAGCATGAGGAAATATATAGTCTAAACATGACACATTTTTCCCAAATTCCCACTCCAATTGAAGTAGTCACAACGATCTTATTAGTACCTTGAATGGAATTCTAGTTAACACTGGAATGATGAGAATGTTATCTGGAAATATGATATGAGATATCCCACTTGATTTACAATTGCACCAGTATGTAAATAAGCTTCTCATTGTTATTCTCCACATAATGAGACGAGTAAGGGATTCTTGATAGAGGATGAATAAATATGGATAATGTGGATGGACTTACCTCAGACCGTGAACCATTTTCAAGATTCAAAAATTCCTCCCCAAAAATGATTTGGAGGGCCATGGTGACCTAAAGCAACTGAACAAGAGATTTTTTCACAAGAAGAGAGTCTCATGAATGTCTACACCTTAAGAATAATATTCCACTCAATTAAATCATATGGTTTATCCATGTCAATATTTATTGCAATATTAGATCCTCGGGTCCTGAGGTTCATGTCATTTATTATTCTGGGGGAATGCCTAATTTCACCTTGGATTGACCTCCCTTTAACAAAATTGTGTGGTTCTTATGAAATCGAATTAGGGAGATACTTTGAAATCCTTTTGTGGATCACACCTCCAATAATTTTATACGATAAGTTGAACATACTTAATGGTCGGTAATATAGGATTGAATAAGGGTATTTACTATTTTAATGAGTACTAGTGTGGTGGAACATGCCCCAAATAGTACATTTCCACCATGAATGTAGTTAGTAATTTCAAGCACCAAGTAGTATTTAACTAAGTCCCATGAGCCTCTATAACTGGGAACCCATCAGGAACATGCAAACATTAGGTTTAAGATTCCAAACAACCAAATGTATCTCCTTCTCATCCAGAATGTTTTCAAGAGAAGAATTGTTGCAATCAACAATAATTGAAGGGATGTGATTTAAAATATCTGCATGTACATTAAGATATCCTCCAAGCCTGTGGGGATTTGGAGCTAAGTGAAAAGATCTAATGTGTATCTCATTCATACATATGACCGCCTCTGAATCATCAGAGTAGGATCCATTGTTGAGAATCATGTAGGGCCTGAGGATATATCATTTTTCTTTAATGAAATTCTAAATGAATTTCATATTTCAATCACCTATCCTGAGTCATATGACTATATACTACTCGCGGTCCAGATTCTCATAATTCTTAATCATCTCTATGCAGCTAGTCTACCTATATGAAAGATCATAAAACATTGATTCGTTATACTCACTTTCTAAATTGGATTCGAGATACATGATCTTTGAACTAACCTCCTCTAAATTATATAAGGATATGGGAAGATTTGGGTTCCATGTTTTAAGGTCTCTTTTAAGGTATGTTGACTTTTTTGTTTGTGAAGATTCTCCTAGGGACTCCCATGAGAATACATTCTCCACAACTCAACAATATCCCGATGGTAATTCTGTTTGGACACCCATAGGTGCAATAAATTTAATCAATCATATTTTTCATTACATGTGGACAAGGATATAGGGACAGTGGATTGGTCTGAGAGACTAAAGAGAATATGGGTGACCCTTGCATGAGAGAAGGATGGGATATCCTGAAAGTATGTGAGGTACTGATTTAGTTTTCACCATGTATGATGATCCTCAATTTTTTTGTTACACTAGGTGAACTAGTCCCCAGAGTAACCCAATTCCAAGAGGAAATATTTGGGCATAGAAGATTAAAATTCCCTAATGTCCAATCAATGAAATATTCCACCTACATTATTCTCCTTAGTATCATGCACAATATTGAAATCACCACAAAAAACCCATCACATTTCCCCTAGGTTGAAGGACCCCAGATCCAGCCACAAATAACATCTTATTGTTGCTTCAAAACTCTCACACACTATAGTGAGTAAAGAATAGTGAAATCATATGGTGATCTTAGTTATCAAAAGTTGATCAGCAGCATTGATCATCTCAACCTTGGTTCAAGGTTTTTAGAAGATCCCTATATGTTAGATTTTAGGGTTAGCATGCATGATGTCAAAAACCATGATTCTACATGAATAAATCTCCAGATTTGATGAAATATGTTTCAACTCTAGTAATTTTAGTCGGTAGGAGTTAACATTATGATTTTTCTATGAGAGATAATATATTTCAACCTAAGAACTTAGTCCTTGAGAGTTCCATAAAATGAAGGACATCATTCATGGTTGGTGTTCCTAGATTTTTTCTGGGGGAAAATTGGAATCAATGGTATGATGAGTAATGGTTTCTAATATGTAGTAGAGTTGGGATATGCTATGAATGGATATTATAGAAACCTATTAGGAGGTTTCTATATGAACCATACTTGTTTTTAGAGCTATTTGACTTTACCTACTAATTTTATCTTTTCCTGAGAAGACAATTGAGGGGGGGGGGGTCATGTTGGTAGTACTATTGTTCAGAACTGGATGCAATTATGTTGGAATAGGTGGTGCCTAGATAGGATCCATGGGCTATAATGAATCATAAGATCATTAATCCAAGGGAGTCTAGGGATAAAAATCATGTGTTAATACATATTATCTAGTAGGGGTGATGCAAAACCTGAAGGACTATGATCCAATAGCGAGAATCGATGGGAGAGAATCAACAATAATGACATACTTTTCTCCAATAAGGGGCTTGGAGTGGAAATCAATGTGATCCAAATATAGTGCTATGAGAAAGATATAAGGTGTATGTGGTATAAAGGGTACTAGTGATAAAATGCAGATAAGGAATCCATAGAAAATTTATTAAGGAAGACTACATTATAAAGGGGAAATGATATGATATACGGGGTGAAATAATGGACAAAATTCAGTTTGGTTCTACGGAGGAAGAATATATCCTCACCAAATGGTTATAGTGGCATAATGACATGAGAAGATGCTTGCTGGTGGTAGAAGAGGCCCTCATACTGAAACTATCGACAGTCTAACAATGAATTTTCTAGGTGGTGACAATGCATGCCGAACTGAGGTGGTGAGGGATAGAAGAGATCCTAACTCTAGTCTCCCATTAACTCAACTCGGAGAAGGATCCTCTTCAAAAGATAGTGAGACATGTCCATGTCCACACAGATTTGATCCAATTAGTCTTCCTACATTAGGGGTGTGATCATATATGAAAACAAATCCCCCCATCAAGTTCACGATAACCCATAATGAGGATATGTTATGGAAAGTAAGTGGAAGGACATAAAGGGTGAACACACCGCCGCCCATGATAGATCCCTACCACGGTGGGTCTCTTTTTCCCATCAAAACTATTAGAATATTCAGTTTCAAATAGATCTCGTATTGTATCTCTACATATTAAGAAGGTTGTCACTGTAAGTCAATTACATGAAAAACACCATATGATTCAGTACTGAAACCATAAATGGTTTCTCCGATCCCCAATAATAAAGGAATCTCTCAAAGAGAACTAGTGGGGGTTTATCCACACTAAATAGTGCCACTAGTTTTTAGTATTGAATATGAGCTTCTTCCACAAAGTAAGAGGTCATAATAGAATGAAAGAATATGAGTGATGAAGTTTGTTCTTTTCTAGCTACCTTGGTAGGTGGCTGGTACACCAACTCAACCAGCCATTATAGGTTGGGATTGGTGGGGGATTGGTGAGAGTTGTGTCAAACATGATGCCTCCCACCATGGATATATAAGAAGGGCCAAGGGGGACTTAGTATATTCTTTAGATCCAAGATAGAGATCCTCATTATATTTGAGAGCTAGGAGACGTCCATTTATCTAAATATAGATGTGTAGAGAGGGAGTTTTTGGTAATATTCGTTCAAATTGAAATAAATCGCATTTATATTTCTATTTTATTACTTAATTAATTAATATTAATTATTATATAATCACAAAAATTTATATCAAAGGGTATTTCAGTGAAATGGAGGCTCTCACTAAATATTTTCCAATAATAAGAAAATTAAATTTTCTCAGAATCCTATTTTAAAGGAAGATTCTAAATGTTCACGGAAAGTTAATTCCAACCATGAAAACAGTGTTGAAAATAAATCTAAAATGATTATCCTAATCCTAGTAAAAGTTTGGAAATACATTAGGTGCTATAGTTCCCCTTGGCCAAAGAATAAGTTAATGTTCTAGTGCTTGCAAAATTTTCAGTGAGATTCTCACCAGTGCTATAGTATGCCACATCATCACCACATAATCTCCGTGTCATCACCCCGTCATTGGGATATCTTAGACTTTGATACTAATTTGGAAAAATAATGATTAATAGGTGTCTAATTTCAATGATCCAGGAGACAATTCTACCCTTTTTTACTATTCTGGATGCAAATGTGAGCTCCATCTTTCAGATTCTACACCAAATTTTTCTTATTTAAAATCCAATGGAGGGACTATCCACAAGGGTGATGATAATGCTAAATTATTTGAAATAATCCATTTGGATGTCACTAATGAAATATTTACTTAATACGAAATATCTTTTTGATCCCATTTAAAATGAGGGATTTAACCCCGATGCCACCAAGGAAGCAGAGTGGAAGAAGATAAACAAAGAAGACGGTTGGTCAAATCTATCAATAGAACGATCACAACGTCTACCACCATGTTTTACATGACACTAGTGTGTATGATGATTGGATAAAGATGAAAAATATGTATCAATCAAAGACTGTATAGAAAAAAAATCCACTTATTGAAGCGATTGATGAATCTTCAACAAAAATTTGGAAGCTCTACATATGAACACACCTGCAAGTTCCAAATCCTAGGGAATGAATTGGTGGTTCTAGGTAAGATAATGAATGATGAAGATCGAGTTAACCACCTACTATTCAAACGTCCCGATAGCTGGGATATTCTTGCCATCTCACTCATCAACTCATCTCCTAGAGGACAACATACCATGGCAGTGTTAAAAGAATCATTTTTCAAAGATCAGACCCTGAAAGAAGGAAAAAAGTTACAATAAGTCGCAAGCTCGCGTCCTAGAGAAGCGAAAAAGACAATAATGAGGAGGTTGTTGGGATGAAAGTAGAGGCCAAAACTAGAGTAGAGTAAGGTACAAAGATGTTAGGAGACCATCATAAAACTTATACCAATATGGCATGAAGGGAAACATGAAAATAAATGTCAAATGTTCTTACAAGAAAATGGTCAATGTAGAAATAGAAAAAGAAGTAATTGAGACTTTCATGTGACAGTCTCTAGAGAAGTCACACTTTTATATAATGATAAATAAGAGGTGTGACTTCATACATTTGACCAAGACATAGAATGGGTGTTCGATACTATATCATCATACCACATCACTCCACATTCTGAGTATTTCCTGACTTACCAAGCTGGTGAATTTTGTGCATTCTACATGGGGAATACCAGTTCAATGGAGATTTTTGGCCTGGGTTATATCCATGCAAGACGAACATTGGATACTAAATCACCCTGAATGATGTTCGACATGTTCCAAGTCATTATCTGAACCTATTATCAGGTATAGTCTTTTACCAATAGGGCTATGAAAATATTTTCAGCAATGGGTTATAGAAGACGACAAAAGGATCCATCATCATCGCTCAAGAACAGATATGTGATACGTTGTATAAAACTCATGTGAAGATCCATAATGATAGCCCCAATATGGTGGATTTTGGGATATCTAATATTTGGAATAGGAGTCTCATCCACATGGTTTGAAGAGGTTTATCAATCATGATGAAGAAGAAGTAAATCAGTATTAACAATGATTCATCATAAGATCCTTGTAAATAATTCTTCTATAGAAATTATCCTAGAGTCTCACTCAATACTCCTTCATGAATGAGATCATAGTTGCTGGATCTAGTGCACTCTGATGTATGTCTACCCATGGATGAGGATTCACTAGGAGGTAAAAAATATTTCCTATCCTTTATTGATTATGAATCTTGAAGGGTGTGGGTGTTCTTGATGAGGATGAAGGACCAAGTACTAGACTACATGAAGATGTTCCATGCCATAGTGGGTCTTGAAATTGGAATGAAGATAAAGTGTATTGATTCAGAAAATGGAGGAGAGTACACATCTGGGGAATTTGATGCCTATTGTAGGATTCAAGGCATCCAACATGAGAGTATTGTCCCACACACCCCAAAAAACAACAGAGTTGTAGAAAAGATAAAAATAACCGTCATGGAGAAGGTCAGAAGCATGATTAGTTTGGCTAAGCTGCCTATGCCATTACGGTGAGAAGATGTTCGAGTTGCATGATACCTCATTAACAGATCACCATCAATCACACCAAATTTTGATATTCCATAGAAGATATTTGTTGGTAAACATCCCTCTAAATATCATTTACTAGTATTTGGGTTTCTGGAATTTTTACATGTATACAAGGATCTCAGGAAGAAGATAGATGTGAGATCTAATCCATACATCTTCATCACCTATAGATATGAGGAGTTCAGATACAAGCATTGGGACCTGAAGGAGAAGAGGGTGATTCTATGTATATAATTTTTATTCCAAGTGAACTAGACAATCAAGGATATTCAAAATACGTGAATGTATCAAAGGGAAATTGTATTGGAATCAATTCATGATCCAAAACCTATTCCATGACCACCTATCAATGAATAATATGAGGTGCAAGAAAAATAATTGGAATTGGATTAGGAGGTAGTGGTGGAGGATATTTTCCAGGGCAGACTCAATCCACTCCATAAGAATTTACAGATCCATCACATGAGCTAGGTGATGTTGTGCCTCCCAAAACAAGCATTTCATAGGTTAAAAGGTTTTCATAGTCAAGGATTATATCAATAAAATATTTAGAGTCAGAGTACTTTTTTCTGAATGATGAGGGGGATCCATAAGGGTATCATAATGTATATCTAAATTCTATATCATTGGATACAAAAAGTTATGGATTGATATATACTTAGTGTTTTGATGAGCCACATAAATGAGAACTCAATGAATATTTTTACAAATGATGTTTCTTGGAAGAAGCTATAACTTTGAAGATGCACTAGAGGATTCCTGTTTGTGGGGGAGAATTGATGGAGTTTGTTCTTTTCCAGCTTCCATGGTTGGTGTTTGGTACACCAACTCCACCCACCATGGTAGGTGGTAATTGGTGGGGGATTAGCGGGAGTTTTGTCAAACTTGATACCTCCTACAATGGCTATATAAAATGGGCCAAAATAGAATCAATATGTTCATTAAATACATTCTATATATCCTCTTTATATTTTAGATTCAGTAGAGATCCATTTATAGATCGATATTAGTGTAGAGAGGGAGTTTTTGTAAGCTTTGTTCAAGTCGAAATAAAGACCATTTTTCTTCCCATTTTATTCTTCCAGTCATATATATTTGTGATAAATGAATCACAACAATGAGGCCCCAAATTCTGTAGGAAATAATACAAATATAGAGGATGAGCCTCCGAAGCATGGTAAATGGGATGGATAATTTGATAATTGGTCAGCATGTTCAAAACATTCCTCAGGTAAGAATCCATTAAGTATCTTTTTTAAAAATAATTTCATTTCATACACTATATCTAATCTTATTAAATAATATATTAAATAATTTAAAACTATTGATATGCATCTCTACATAGGTGATATAACCCCATGATAACCTTATCTCCCTCATAATGTTTCTAAGTGAGTAATTTCTTCTCTAGGGAATTGATCCATTTTTCATCACCAAATGCATCAGTGGTTCTATTAATGTATAGATGTTTATAAAGCATGAATTTATTTCTCTTTATTAAACCATGTTGAGGGGAAATATGTTATTATGTAGGTTAAAGGTTTTTAGTCGTAAACTTAGTCTATTTCCCTAATATAATGATAATTTTGGTAGCTCATATAAAAACCTCACTGACATTCTCATGAGGTAATTCCCAATATTTATTATGGGTGTTGACATGGTTTCTCTTCCTTCTGTTCAATTTCATTTCTATAAAATGGAATATACATGTTTAGTTTATGAATAACAATAAAAATTATATTTCATAATATAATATTCTTATACATAATATTAATTTTATATGGAATATAATTATATTTTTTCCATAAAGTTACGCAATATAACTATCCTCTTCTAAATGTGTTCCCAGCATTTCTACTAAACTTGATCTAAGAGAAAATTAATAGTGTGCAACCCACAAGATTAGTTTTTTTGTTATATTATGAAATTGGTAAATAATTAAATATATCACATTTCATAAGATAAAACAATTTTGTTATCATATGATACTAGAAACATACATTTCCCTAGTTTAGATTGGAAAATAAAAATATCATAAAAATTATAATAAAACATTTTCATTTCTCTTCTCATAACAATGGTTCATTCATATATTCACCTTGTTTTATTATATAAATGGGAAATAAAATGAAAGGGTGATCTCATAATATAATTAATTATATTGTATAATAGACACTAACATGAAATGAATAAGGAATACATTATATATGAGGAATTAATAATCAAATAATTCTATAAAAATGATAACATGGGGAGAATATATACTTGGAATATGTAATATAAGGAATAAATGATATCATTCATAATAATTAATGAATTAATATTGATGAAATGCATTCTTATAAGAAACTTAATAATAAAATTATGTCATCAACCGAGAAATCTTTCCTATGTAATCATTTCCTTATTCCAAGACATCACACATAATACGAAAACATATAACAAATAACCCAAACTAGTTTGTATCATTGGTGATTATGATACACCAAGGGGATATATAATTCATCTGGATCAAATAATAAGTCAATTCATCTAATATATTATAGATTTTGGATAAAAATTCAAATAAGAGGTTCTTATATGGTCCACATACATACACAAGTCTTTGTTATCAATACTTGTTTATATAAATGTAATGGATATGCATACTCTTAATGTTTCCCTAATTTAATGAATTGCATGGATATCTAGGAGAATATCCATCAATATTATATGAATTATATGATCTTCATATTGCAATATATCATTGATAATGTTGTATCATTTGGGGTACTTTCATAATACATGGTTATTAATAAGAATAAGTCAATGGATGGAGACCAAATAAATGAATGAAAAATCACCACTTGAAAAAATTAAATTTATGTCGGGGAAGTTTTTTAATGAAATAGTAGGGTGGTTTACAAAATAAATTGGTAAATTCTTATTTGTAATATGATCGTGAATTTTTAATAATTAAACAAGAAATTATTGATTCCATTAATTTCATGAATAATTTGGAGAAGTAATTTTATATAATTTTTTCATTTAATTTTAATTTTTTTAAATAATATTTTTTAAAATTTTATTTCAGTTAAATTATTTATTAAATTTTTTAGAAATATAAAATAATTTTTTTATTTATTTTTTATAGTATAATTTTACACTTAGAAAAATGATCATTTTTTAGTGTACTTTGGAAAAGGGTGAAGAAGATTTTGGCTAAAAAAACAATCCAATGGATGAACAACCCTCAAACCTAATGGAGAGCCACATATCCAACCCAAAATATGAATTCAAGTAAGCCTCAATGTAAGGATATAAATATAATTAAGAATACCCTATGTGGGGAGGCACTATGGCATGAATTTTAAAAAATTTATAAAGATATAGTTGAACAAGTTAGCCATGTCATGTATGGGAATGAGTATGATGGATAGCCTCTAAGATGTTGGTAAACACAGTGGCTGATAGGAGTCCACTGGCTCCCTTCAAGGCATGTTATGTCAAATGAATATTGATCTAAATATGATAAGTTAGTACCCAACCCTAAGATTCTTCGATGTGGGATGCACACACCTCAAATACTATTCATTTTAATCTAATTGACTATGTTTCATCACACTTCCACATTATACACCTTGGAAAAAACAATATTTCACTTCCAAAGAAGAAAATAATCGAACCACCACATCACATAACTAAAAACATAATTTTCATCAATACTTAGGTTTATAGACACCATTAAATACACTGACACATGTTGTAACTACAATATAATTCTATTGGGGGCTCGGGTGATCATTGATAGGATAACATGATGATTTTAAATCCCCATATGAAAGAAAACATTTCAAAGAATTCCATATATCTTATAGAGTGTTCCATAGTTCACAAGAGCCTCTTAATGATGATATGTCCACCACCACACGATGTTTTTTGGGGTGTGGAGTGTGGAAAAGATGAAAATTACACAAAATTTGAAAAATGTCATGTGGGGCTTGGCCATGTTTCTTAAGAAAATGTTTTTGATTATTTGGATATTGAAACTCCTTGATTTAAATATTTTCTACTTTGGTGAGGATGAAATGTGGTCAAAAATTAAACTATCCAATAGAGGGATGCTTGTGTCTAATGAGAATATGTGGAATACTATTAAAGGTGAAATGAATTCTATAATTCATGTAGGGGAATGAAATAATCTATTAACGAGAACTATGAAACTCGAAATTGATTATCTATCAGCACGGAACTTCTCAAGTAAACTGCATTCAATGGAATGAAGTAAAGATAGATAGAAAACTTCTACATACAAGGTTAAGGAAAATTTAAGATGTAGTGGTTTCAAGAGTGAGTTCAAACAAATATATCCATGTAATATTTATCGACTGATGAAACCCAATAGGGAGGGGAAAATTTTAACATTTAAGATTTCAATACAATAATTATTTCATGTGAAGATAAGAAGTGGGAGGAATGAGTGATTCAAATGTTAAAAAATTGTGGATATTTTTACACCAATATTTAAAAATAAATTGAAATTACCAAATACTAAGAAATAATATCTTTTGAAAGAGGACCTAAGGTGATAGATAATAATACTATGCTATTATAAATGATCATTTCACTTCCCTCTCCTCTTGTTTTTTTATTTTTTCCACATTCTCATGATTAGCATGCAGCGTAATCCTTTAATTATCCATGTTATGTAATTAAGGGATACTTTTTTATTGGATATTTATTATATTTTATATTCATTATTAGGTTGTGTATTTAATTCACTATTTTAATATATTCCTTTTTATTTTATCATGATCGAAACTATTTTAATTATAAAATACTCTTTTAAATCAATGACTAGTCAATTTGATCTATACATGACCATTACGTCAGTAAGAGGGTATATTATTAAAAATATCATTTGATTAACTAATTAAATAATGAACCTGAGTAGTGGACCATAAAAATGTTGGAGTTTTCAAGGTATTGAAATACTACCAAGACCATGTATACGCAAATATTCAACTCTAAAAACAACATTTAAATTTAATCAAAACTATAAATCAACTAACAAATGAACCTGAAATTAATAAACATGGTAATATTTCTAAAAAAATTACTACCACTTTAATTTTATTTTTTTCTTTATTTTTAATCACTTTTAAAATTTTACTAATTTATTCACAACTATATTTATGCACTTGAACCACATATTTTTTCAATTACTACACTGGATTAGTTAGCAGTTGTAGTTTGATTTTTTTTAATAAATTTCTAAATTTGATAATGTAGCTAGAAATAATGAATTAATTCTATTACATAATATCAGTAACACTGTTACTAAGTATTATTTGTAATAATTATTAGGTTTGATAAGAATTGTTTTAGTTGTTTTAATTATAATTGTATTTTTTACATTGTCCTATAATTATGTTATTTACTAATAAAAGATGATGCAAAACATATTCAATTGTTGAGAAAGGGAATGAAGTGGATATTTTGTTTGATCCCATGTTAGAGTATACCACCTTAAATCAGAACAATTTCACTGAAGTAGATTCATTGTCTAGATATTGGAAAGATATTGATGATGAAAATAAAAAAAGAATTCTAGTTATGACAACTCCAATAGGATATGGATTACCCTCATGGGTGGGTGTACAACCTAGTATCATGGAGAATTAGGTCACTACACACTAGCATGAGATTATGACATCAATTATTCAAATGGTCTCTAACTTGATATAATTATTTTGGTTTCAATATAAGGATATAAATGCTCGTATAGAAAATTTTCATATATTATGTGATAAATTTCAAATGAAAAAAATCCATTTACATGGTGAGGGTCAGGTAAATTTTTATTCCATAATATAAAATTTTAGATAATATCTTCAAATACTTATGCCACATTCCATTACCACATGGAATGATTTTTATGGTTCTTCTTAACCCACTTCATTCCCCCTTAATAATCCATGAATAATCACATATCCATTTAAAATTTTAATCAATTATATGGTGATACATTATATAATGAATATTATATATTTAAATATTTAATAAGAAATTAGATATATAATGGAATATAAATTTAGCTTAATTGAAAACAATTATAAAGTTTTTTCATAGGTAGATACATTTGTTGTTCATACCACTACACGATGTTCAATGATTTGGAAATCACTAGAGAAAAAATAAAAAAAATTATGAGATATATAATAATCGATTCCAATGAAAATCATAAGGAACATAAAGAAAGGTAGTTCAAAATATGGAAAATGGTTGGTTGGTTTCTAAAATTTATATTATGACTACTAAATTGGATACATTGATGGATATAAGCAAGACCCCAGGTAATAATACTAAGGATATAAATTATGTTGATTAAATTTGAAAAAATCAATTTTAGGGGTATATTACACAACAACCACAAGTTAAATTGATGAAATAGATGACACATGGATTTTAACAAAAAAACTAACCCCATTTTTCTTCAATCATAATGAATATTCATTTATTAAAAGAAACATTGGCTATATTTATGGGCACAACCAGGGATTCCAATAATAAACACATGAAATAAAATTAAGATAAATAAGATTATTTAATAAGTATAGAGTTTCAACATGGTGAAATTTATGATCAATATAGAGATACTACAAGAAGATTACTACTGGGAAATAGATAAGTAATCCCATGTAGATAACTCAAGTCTATCATCAAAATAAATATTAAACTATTAGATGAATCTAATACGGGGAAGAGAATATAAAAAGATAAGAAAGATAAGAATAAGGAAATTACAGAGGAAAATGGAAAGGAGAGGAATAATTAAAAAAATAAAGGATTTCAAAAGGAATCCCCACCACCCAAGAGACAAATATTACCTTTCCCAAAGTTATTTAAGTAAGGGAAATTGCGGAAAATAGATAATGTTTCATGAAATATTTAGAAAGATTCAAATTATTATTCCCATCAATAAAGCTTCATATAACATTCCCATGTATGCTAAATTCATTAAAGAGATGAAATTAAATAAGATTAAATTTGATGAATTGTTAATAGTAGCACATTATTGATAATTATTAGTGATGTTATCAAAGAGTTTATCAAATAAGTAACAATACCGGGATAGTTTTCTATTGAGGTAATTTCTTCGTCAATTTTTTTTAATAAAATATGTTATCATGGATTGGGTATGAATATCATTGAATACAATTAAATTTATAATATTTATATTTGATGATACGAGGCCCACCAAAGTATTCCATCAACTATATGACACAATAGCGAGACATATATAAGGGTATCTAGATGATTTTATGGTTAAAGTTGAAAAAATCTACATCCTAATTGATTTTTTAGTGATGGAAGGGATGATGATAAGATCCAATAATTTTTCTATGGTTGTTAATAGGTATGGGGAGATAATTAATTGATGTAAAATTTAGGGAGTTGATATTATGGGTTGGTGAAGAGAATTTATAGATTTCCATTTAATGGAATATGAAGAATTCTAATGAAAATTTTGATGATTCGGATGAGGAAAACATGAACGAAATTGAGGATACTAATGTCATTGAATACATAAAATATTTATATACTAACCTTAAAATTAAAAAATATATAAATATAATATAAGATCCATAAAAATAAAAAAAATATGGTATGAAATGATGAAAAATTAGAGAAAAGATCACTCAAAAGGGAGAAACAATAGGAAAAGACATGTTTAAATAGGTGTAACGACCCAATGATTCATTAATGGAAATCCATATTGATTAAATTAAATGTCTCTTTATGTATAATGTTTATACAAAATGTCAACTTATTTTGTTTTATGTTAGGAATTGTGATCGTTTCTTTTATAGCTGTTGAACAATGATCACATGATTAGTATAAATATAGGGATTTAACAAACCCAATTTACTCAGACAAAGGAAGTGGTGGCCTCATCCAATAGAATTGCTCCATGTGATGCCCATATGTCGGAGCACGGAAAATAGGTGGCATCTTGGGGCTTCACTATTGACCAATACCAAGATAATCTTCATCATTTCAAGATCAAACGGGACCGTCTATGGGAAAAGTGGATTTTGATAGAGATTACCACTCGATCGATGTTATTCGAGCCACCCCAAGAGTCTGTCACCATCACACACATTACCCTTAGGTCTTATGCGGCTGTTTTAAGGGGTTATGTAACAAATCTCTAGTACTATGTTCATGTACATTATTATTGTATATAATAATTAATATACTTTATTGTCATTATTGATACATTGTAAATAGTTATTAATGTACAAATAGTGTTTTTAGTTACTATTTAATTAAGAATTATATTTTATTAAATTAAGGGATTTTTGAATTAAATAATATTTTAATAATATTTTATTATTATTAGTAAATTAATTTTTATTAAATATAAATGATATTATAATTTTCTGAATGCAATTGTAATTTTTATTATGGTTTGAAATCCTTTTTTGTGAGAACCCGTGAATTTTTTATAAATGTTGGTTTTTATTTTAAGTAAAAATTAACATATTTAGAAAATTATTTAGATAAAATAAATGTTATTTCTAGAATCAAGACGTCGAATTTATCCAACGGTAAATTTTTCATAATTTTCTGAGATAGTCAAATTTTTGGGTAAAAAATTAAATACCGTTTAAATATAAAATGTGTTTTATAACATCATAATGACCAAATAGTGATGTAATAAAATATTATAAGCTTTATGTTCGGCCAATATATGTTTTACCATTAAAATAATGTTTTTTTGGATTTGTTTGTCTTATTTTACAAAGCATTAATGGACCCCTCAAGACTTATTAAACATCTTGTATTATTAAATTATTTTCCATGGGAGTGTGACTCACACAACCCCATTATTTTAAGAACCTAGGACTTTGGACATATAAAATATTGTTTTCCTCTCCCCTTTTCCAAAATCCATGGGCAAAAACAATGAGCTGATTTTTTGTGTGGATAGGTTAATGTAAGGGGTCACAAACCTAAATAATAAAGAATTCACTCACATTTCCTATATAACCCAACCCAAGATCCCACATCCTCCTCACTCAAAGCCTTTGGAGTTCATCCAACCTCTTACCTACTCTCTCTAGAATCCTCCCAAGGTTCCCCAGGTTCCTAAGAATCCACTCTCAAGCCTCTCCCAAGCCTTTGGAAGTACACTTCCAAGTAAGGGTTTTTCTTCCTTTCACTTTTTGTCCAATTTTATTAGTATTGTTATGCCATTTTAATTTCAATTATAAATGCTGGGGTATGGTTTCGCACCTCCCCCATAATGCCCTCATATTGTTTGAATGTTGGTAGACCCCTTTCCCTCTCATTAATTTCCTCCCATGTACACCCGTAACTATGCCGAAATTCCGAAAGGAACTTAACTCTCCTCATTTACATTCAAGAAATACCTTTGTATCATGATTATAAATTCCATTAATATTGTTTGGACATGTATCTATATGACCCCCTTACTGTAAATTTTATGTAAATATGATGAGACACCCCTTTCTCTCTCAGCAACCATTTTTATGAATTCTTATGTCACGCCGTTACGATGTCGATGTTGCACCGATTTTCTAAGCCAATGCCTTTTTGTAGTGAATACCATGGTCATTTCTCCATCAAGGTTATTCAACATTATAAAAATTTACTTATTGATTATAAAGTTTCATGTATGAATTCAACATTCCTTTATCATGGGATAAATGATTATGTTTCACGAATCCATGTTTTATGATCCATGTGGCACACTTATGCATGAAATGAAATGTTTTAGAAGAATGTCCCTTTATAGCGCTCCAATGAATTGGGTAAAGTATAGTATCATGATACTTCATGTGCAATGATTATTGACTCATTCCAATTCAAGTTCAACGAGGGTTTACTCGTGCTTCATGTGCAATGAGAATTTACTCATGCTCCATGTGCAATGATCCTTGGCTCATACTAATTCCATGATAAGTGTTGTTGCCACATTTCCATGTTATGATTATCATGCTTTATCATTCCTTTATGTTCATGTTTCTCTTATGCTATATTGATATGCCTATTTTATAAAATGTATTTTACTCCTCAGGTATTCTATGTTTATTCCCTTACTGGGATTTATAGCTCACCCCTTTTTGTATGCATGTCCTCAGGTTATCTCATGCAATGCTAAGTACGAGGGAATGTAGTGGTCATGTAAAGGAAGTTTTCAATAAAGATGTTGTATTTCATGTTTTAAGTTATTATGTAATAATCCTAATCCCCAAAGACACTAGACCTATCTATATTCCATGTTCTATCAATTGACTATTTTATGTAATAAATTTATGTTAGAGTTTGTAATAAAATCAAGGTTGTCATATTTGGTATCATAGGATAAGTTTAGTTATTTTTGGGATTAGGATTAGAAAACCCCAGTAAAGCCATAGAGAAAATACTAAGTATAATAAAAACATACCTAAGTTTTGGTAAGTACTGAGTGAGTGGTTTATCAAGAAAATACATCCCTGTCTGGATACGAGCAGGTAGAGGCATCTCTGGCACAGATGTATCCTAGGGGTAAAACCCGAAAACACCGCTTTGAGATAGGCTCGAACGGGAACTGGTGCAGGACAACAGGCCTTGCTGCACTCTTGGTTATGACACTCCCGGGGGATATGTTTTTATAAATTCACAAGCTTAGTATGAACCTTTATTAAGGGAAAAAAATTCCCCTAGGAATATATGTTGGAAAGTAGATCATAAAAATCCTAGATTGAAGCCTATAGACTCATGAGTTAAGGAAATAATAGTTTTTTTATAAGTCATCAACTTTTGTCATCGGATTACCCATTATGTGTTTCCCCCTAAATTTCCTTTTATTCTAGCCAATGGCTTGTAATAGGTGGACTCGGGCTTACAACCAATGTGAAGATCAGTGTGATGACTGTACTAATGAAATTCCCAATCCAATGGGAGCGGGAATCTTGAACTTTGTCACGCTTCTCTCTCAGCTAACTCAAGGTTTGAATAGAAACACGGGTCAAGAGGAACGTCCAAACCCCCTTAAGAAAGAACAAGTCTCTATCGAGAGCTTCATGAGACAAAGGCCTCCTACTTTTAGTGGATCATCCGATCCCACGATCGCTGAAAAATGGATCAACTCCATTGAAAAGATCTTCTCCATCCTTCAATGTTCTGAACAAGAGAAGGTTCTCCTGGAGGATTATCATATGGGGGGTGAAGCTGATAAATGGTGGACGTTGATAAAAAATATGAAGCTTGAAGAGGAGATCGAGGTGTTATAATGGAAGTATTTCTGGAATATGTTTTTTGATAAATATTTTTTGCACAACCTCCGGCTAAAGATGGAAAGGGACATCCTTTCCCTAAAGAAAAGAAGAAAAAGAATCTATTAGAGCGTACGAGGAAAACTTCACAAGGATTGCACGATACTCTTCTTGCTTTTTTGTTACACCTGAATGCAAGGTTGACCGCTTCTTTAGTGGGCTGAATCCTAGCCTGTGGAAAGCATTAGCGATTCGTGACTTCGACAGCTATGAGGAAATTGTCTGATGTGCCCTCAAGTTCAAAATAGAGATCACGGAATCACATGGGTATCATGGAAACAAGAAGCGTAAGGTGGACTTCAATGCTGGCGGTCTGATGGATAAATCCAACGGTGCTAAGAAGATCCAGCACCCCACTTTCCAAAACTGCGGAATGAAGCACCCTATAAATTACCTCAAGGGGAAAAGGAAATGCTTTAGGTGTGAAAGAGAAGAGCACCTAGCTGTTAACTGTCAGGAAGAAAGACTCGTGGTTCCGACAGAGGAGAGGAACACTTTTTTCGAACCACAACGCATTGTTCATTGCTAAAACTGCAAAGAACTGGGGCATTTTGAAAATCAGTGCCCTAATCCAAGGTTTTTCGGAGGCAGCCAACAACATCCAAGGAAACAAGGAAGATATTTTTCCATCACTTCTGCCAAAGTGAAGCCCGACAATGAAGTGGTGGCAGGTACGCTAGTTATTCATTCAAGAATATCAAACATACTTTTTGATTCAAGTTCTACGCATTCTTTTATATCTCTAAAGTTTAGTACAATAGTCTCATCACCACAACAAATCATGGAAGTGAAGATGTCGGTGAGTATGGAAAATGGGGAAATCATTGCATCCCATTAATATAACTCCTCCCCAGTCATAATCAGTGGATTGAATTTCCCGGAAAACCTCTTCATACTCGCTCTAGTGGAATTTGATGCAATTATTGGCATGGATTGACATTCCTTATACAGAACCAACATAAATTTTCAGGAGAGGGAAATCAGACTCCATATGGAGAATCAACCCCCGTTTCTTTACAAGTGTAAGGAGGAAGATGAATCACTTTTAGATCCATCATCTCAACCATGGATATTACTGCCATATGAGCATGCATATTTGGCTCAGATGATTTAGTCCAATGAAGAAACCATCCTTGAAGAAATGTCTATTGTGATGGAATTCGCTGAAGTGTTTCCCGAGGAACTGCCTGGTCTTCCTCTTAAAAGAGACGTTGAATTCTCAATTGAACTTATACCAGGGGCACTACCAATATCCAGGACTCCATATAGAATGTCTGTCGTGGAGCATGAAGAGATGAAGAAACAACTACAGGAGAATCTGGATAAATGGTTTATACGCCCAAGTGCTTCACCATGGGGTGCATCGGCCCCCTTCGTCAAGAAGACGGATGGGTCAATGAGGATTTGCATCGATTATCGTGAACTTAAAAAATCATGATAACGAACAAGTATCCTCTTCCATGGATCGATGACTTTTTCGGTCAACTGCGTGGAGCACAATACTTCTCCAAGGTCGATTTGCGGTCGGGATATTATGAATTAATGGTGAAGAAAGAAGATGTCCCCAATACTACTTTTCGTACAAGATACGGGCACTATGAATTCATATTAATACCTTTCGGACTCACCAATGCTCCAAAAATCATCATGGACTTTATTAATAGAGTATTTATAGATTAACTAGACAAATTTATGGTAGTCTTTATAGATGATATTCTAATACACTCCAAAACCAAGGAGGATCATGAGGATCATTTAAGAATTGTACTAGAGACTTTTCGCAAGGAGAATCTCTATGAAAAGTATAGAAAGTGTGAGTTTTGGTTGAAGGAGGTCTCATTATTGGGTTATATCATCACAAGCAATGGTATATCTGTGGATCCCTCTAAAACAGATGTAATTGAGGGATGGTCGAGGCCAACATCGGTAATAGATATCCGTAGCTTCTTGGGGTTAGTTGGGTATTATCGACGATTTGTGAGAAATTTCTCACAATTGTCCAACCCTCTTAACAAGCTAACTCAAAAGGGAGTAAAGTTTTCTTGGAGTGATGAATGCGAAGAAAGCTTAAAGGAGTTGAAAAGGAGGCTTATCAATGCGCCCGTGCTCACATTACCCACAAGTGGGGATATTTTTGTGGTATTCAGTGATGCTTCGAAGAAGGGATTAGGCTTTGTGCTGATACAGAATGATAAAGTGATATCCTATGCCTCAAGATAGTTGAAAATACATGAGCGAAACTATCCAACGCATGATCTGGAGTTGGTGGCGGTGATCTTTGCCTTGAAAATCTAGCGGAATTATCTCTATTGGGAGAAATGTGAGATATATACTGACCACAAGAGTCTTAAAGATATATTCACATAGAAGGATCTTAATATGCTCCAGAGAAGATGGATAGAGTTCAGCAAGGATTATGATTGTTCAATACATTACCACCCTGGGAAAGCGAACAAGGTGGCAGATGCCCAAAGTAGAAAGGACCAAGCGATTCTATCAATGATGAGAATTGAGAAGGATCCAATCTTCTTAGACTTGATGAAGATGGACATGGGAATCATAAAGAAGGGAACATTATCAATCCTTTCACAAATGATTGATCAACCATCTCTTTTGGAATGGTTAAAGGATTCTCAAAAGGATGATGTGGGAATTCAAGAAAAAGTGGAAGCTATTGAAAAAGGGAAATCCTTGGAGTTTAATGTTAATGAAGAAGGAATTGTGCGATTTGGGAAAATACTATGTGTTCCATCAAGACCAGAGTTGAAGAAGGAACTTTTGGATGATGTACATAGTTCAAATTTCTCTATTCACCCAGGGAGCACAATGATGTATCGAGATCTCGAAGAAAACTTTTGGTGGGATAATATGAAGAAGGAGATCGTTGAATATACATCAAAGTTCCTGGTGTTCCAGCAAGTGAAGGTAGATAGGAAGAAGTCTAAGGGGATGATGCAACCATTTCCCATACCAGAATGGAAATGGGAGAACATCACCATGGACTTTTTCACCGGACTTCCGAGGACATCCAAAGGAAAAAATGCAATCTGGGTTGTTATGGATCTTCTTACAAAGACTGCACACTTCATTTCTATTCGGGAGGATTTATCATTGGATCAAATTTTACATATATATATCAGGGAAGTGGTATGGTTTCATGGAGTACCACTATCTATTGTGTCTGACCGAGATCCAAGATTCACCTCTATGTTTTGGAAGAGTCTTCAACATGCTCTGAATACTGAACTGAACTTTAGTATGGACTATCATCCGCAAACTAATGGCCAATCTGAGCGGACTATCCAAACACATGAGGACATGTTGAGAGCGTGCTCAATGGAATTTAAAGGAGGATGGGATCAACATCTTCCTCTGGTTGAGTTCTCTTATAATAATAGTTTCCACTCGAGCATCCAAATGGCACCATATGAATCCCTTTATGGGAAAAGGTGCAGAACACTGGCATGTTGGGATGATGTCGGTGAACGTAAGCTTCTTGGACTATAAATGGTCGAAGAAATGGTGGAGAAGGTGAAAACCATTCAACAGTATATCAAGGAATCCTAGAGTCAACAGAAGATTTATTCAGATAACCGTCGACGAGACCTTGAATTTAAAGTTGGAGACATGGTTTTTCTACGCATATCTCGGTGGAAGAAGGTCGTGAAGTTTGGAAAGAAAGGGAAGTTATGTCCAAGGTACATCGGCCCCTTCAAGATTCTTGATCATGTCGGGGTTGTGGCCTATCAACTAGCACTTACACCTACCACGACCAAAGTACATGATGTCTTTCATGTATCCCTATTATATAAGTACATAACAGACCCTTCACATGTACTATCTTCTGGGGTGGTACAGTTAGAGGATGATCTTTCTTATGAGGAGCAACCAATGAAGATCTTAGATCATAGAGAAAAAATTCTACGAAATAAGACAATGCCCCTCGTCAAGGTGTTGTGGTGAATCCAAAAGTTTGAAGAAGCAACTTTGGAATCAGATGAAATGATGAAGCTATGTTACCCACATCTGTTTTAGTGTAGGAAAAGGAAATTTTGAGGGAGAAATTTCATAAGGGGGGAATATTGTAACGACCCAACGTTTCATTAATGGAAATCCCTATTGATCTAATTAAATGTCTCTTTATGTGTAATGTTTATATAAAATATCAACTTTTTTGGTTTTATGGTAAGAATTGTGATTGTTGATTTTATAGCCGTTGAACAATGATCACAAGATTAGTATAAATATAGGGCTTTAACAAACCCAATTTACATAGACAAAGGAAGTGATGGCCTCATCCAGTAGAATTACTCCATACGAAGCCCTTTTTTCAGAGATTAGAAAAGAGGTGGCATCTTTGGGCTTCACTCTTGACCAAGCCCAAGCTGAGCTTCATCATGAAAAGCTCGAATGGGACCGTCTACGGGAAAAGTGGATGTTTATTGAGATAACGACTCAAGCGATGTTATCCGAGCCACTCCAAAAGTCTGTCACCATCGCACACCTTACACTTTGGTCTTATGCGGCTGTTTTAAGGGGTTATGTAACAAATCTCTAGTACTATGTTCATGTACATTATTTTTTTATATAATAATTAATATACTTTATTTTCATTATTGATACATTGTAAATACTTCTTAAAGTACAAATAGTATTTTTTGTTACTATTTAATTAAGAATTCTATTTTTTTTAAATTAAGGGATTTTTGAATTAAATAATATTTTAATAAAATATTGTTATTATTATTAAATTAATTTTTATTAAATATAAATGTTCTTATAATATTACGAATGCAATTGTAATTTTTATTAAGGTTTGAAAGCCATTTATGTCAAAACCCGTGAATTTTCTATAAATGTCGGTTTTTATTTTAAAAGTGAAAATTAACATCTTTAAAAAATTATTTAGATAAAATAAATGTTATTTATGGAATCAGGACGTCGAAATTATCCAACGTTGAATTTTTCATAATTTTTTGAGACAGTTATATTTTTGGGTAAAAAATTAAATACCGTTTAAATATATAATGTGTTTAAGACATCATAATGACCTAATAGTGATGTAATAAAATACTATAAGATTTATGTTCGGCCAATATATGTTTTACCATTAAAATAATGTGATTTTTCATTTGTTTGACTTATTTTACAAAGCATTAATGGACCCCTCAAGACTTATTAAACATCTTGTCTTTTTAAATTATTTTCCATGGGAGTGTGACTCACCTACACATAAGCAACCCCATTATTTTAAAATGTTCGGACTTTGGCCTTATAAAATATTTTTTTCCTCTCCACTTTTCCAAAAACTATGGGCAAAAACCATGATCTTATTTGTGGTTTGGATTAGTTTAATGTATGGGTTCCCAAACCTAAATAATAAAGAATTCACTCACCTTTCCTATATAAACCCACCCAAGCTCCCACTTCCTCCTCACTCAAAGCCTTTGGAGTTCTTCCAACCTCTTTTCTTAACTCTATAGAATCCTCCCAAGGTGCCCCAAGCTCTTAATAAGCCTCTCTCAAGCCTCTCTCAAGCCTTTGGAAGCACACTTCCAAGTAAGGGTTTTTCTTACTTTCACTTTTTTTTCCAATTTCATTATTATTGTTATGCCCTTTTAATTTCAATTATAAATGATGGGGTATGGTTTTGAACCTCTATAATAATTCCCTCTTATTGTTTGAATTATGGGAGACCCCTTTATCTCTCAATAAATGCCTCCCATGTACACCAGTTACTATGCCGAAATTCTGAAAGGAACTTCTCTCTCTTCATTTACATTCAAGAAATACCATTGTATCATGAACATAAATTCCATTACCATTGTTTGGACATGTATCTATATGAACCCCTTACTATCCATTTCATGTAAATATTATGAGACACCTCTTTCTCTCTCATCAACCATTTTTATGAATTCTTATGTCACGCCGTTACGCTGCCGAAGTTGCACCGATTTTCTAAGACAATGCCTTTGTGTAGTGAATAACACGCCCCTTTCTCCGTCAACGGTATTCACCTTTATTCACATTTAATTATTGATTATAGAGTTTCATGTATGAATTCTACATTCCTTTATCTTAGGATAATGATTATGTTTAATGAATCTATGTTTAATGATCCATGTGGCACACTTATACATGAAATGAAATGTTTAAGCAGGGGTGCCCTTATAGCACTCCAACGCATTGGGTAAAGTATAGTATCATGATACGTCATGTGAAATGAGTGTTTACTCATGATAATTAAAGTGAAACTAGGGTTTACTCTTGCTTCATGTGCAATGAGAATTTACTCATGCTCCATGTGTAATGATCCTTGGCTCATGATAATTCCATGTTAAGTGTTGTTGCCACATTTCCATGTTATAATTATCATGCTTTATCATGCATTTATGTTCATGTTTTAAATATTCTATATTGATATGCCTATTGTCAAACATTTATTGTACTCATCATGTAATCCATGCTTATTCTTTTACTGGGCTTTATAGCTCATCCCTTTTCTTATGCTTGTCCTCAGGTTTTCCCATGCAATGCTAAGTACGAGGGAATGTAGTGGTCATGTAAAGGAAGTTTTCAATAAAGATGTTTTATTTTAAGTTTTAATATGTTTTGTAATGATCCTAAGCCCCAAAGACACTATACCTCTCAATATTCCACGTTGTATCAAGTTAATATTTTATGTAATAAATTTATGTTTAAGTTTGTAATAAAAGCAAGGTTGTCATAATCAAGCTGACCTGTTTTGGTGTTTCTTCAATTGGATTTTTTATGGTCTAAATAATAATAGGTCTGTTGGAACAATATATGTGGAAAACATCTTAAAATATGAATATAATTATTTTAAATGGAATAAATAATTAGGGAGAGGCATAATACTATTATGAAAAATGAAATGGAATGAGATATAATTGAAAAGGGGGAGTATAATTTTAAATTTTGTTCCTTTTCACTCTATAACTCTCTAATTTAAATTTTTTATTGTAAAATTTAATTGATAAATTTCATGCCCCGCATTTATTTTATGTTAAATTTTGATCATGGATATACAGGAAACTTTTTATAACCATCATGCATGATTTACATTTCATTGTAAATTAATTATAAGGAAAACATGTGGATTGAATATTAATAGTTTTTTATGGGATAATGGATATCACAAATTATAATTTTAGTGACTTGTTGATTTTTTAAATTGAAAATTTATTATTATTTTTTTTTAAAATTAAATTAATGAAATTGGGTTTCATTAATTTTTTGTTAGTGTGTAGTGAAATGAGTTATTATCCAAATAAAATGTTTCCATTTATGAGATATTTTCTAATACTAATTTTCCACATTTTTTAGTGTATTTACACCAATGGAAAATGGACATATACCCAATGTTTTCCCAAAACCATGGGTATAGGTATTGTATGGGAACCTATACTCATGGTTTGACGACAACTGTGGGTATATGAACCCCTGTACCCATGGTTCTGGGAGAATTATGGGTATAGGTATAGTATGGGAACCTATACCCACATTTTTTCCAAAACCGTGGGTATTTAGTAGTTTTTCAAGACCTATACCCACGGTTTAACAAAAACTGTTGGTATAGGGTTTTTTAAGGCCAATACCCATAGTGGGTATGGGGATTTTTTTCAAGACCAATACCCATAGTTGTACAAAACCATGGGTATAGCTTTCCCGCCTTATAGAGTGAAAACAAATTCACGGGGCAAACAAAATTCACGGGAACACCAATTCAAATAGTTTTCTACCTATAACCACAGATTATATATATATAACTAAATATATATTTATATACAAACAGTTAAAATAAGCTAGTGGTTTGGCGTGAGAGGAATGGAGGAGTGGTCTAGTGATCGAATCCCACAACTGTGTTTTTGTTAATCTATACCTATAGTTTTAAAATCATGGGTATGGTTGAAGGAAATAGTGGAATGGTGAGTGACACTATGGACCGAACCTATACCCACAGTTTCCTAAACTTCAGGTGTAGCTCAGGGGCTATACTGACACCATGGTTTCCCACGGTTCCTTGAAATAGTGGGAATAGCCTATACCCACGGTTTCAAGGGCTATACCCACAATTTAAAACCATGGGTATAGGGAAAATTTTGAGTAGTGTTATTTGGTTAAACTCAAGAATGTAACATTATCTATCTTATAATTCATCTTATCAAATCTATTTATTTAAAAACTCACACTTAACATGAATGGTGATTGTTTTTTAGGTGGAATTTGGCATTGGATGAATTAGTTCTTGGAGAAAAAAACTAGAAAATTCTAGTCCACCCCTCAACCCTAAGGGAAATAAACATAGCCATTCATAAATATAAAGTCGGCGAATCCCCAAGGGATAGAAAGATAGGAAAAATAAAACCCCCTTTATATATTGAAATAGGGGACTTTTAGTGTATGTGATATTAAGATCGAGTAGAATATTTCAGGGCTACCATGAATAATATTTCTCATGGTGGATATCCTCTTACATATGTGTCAAGAAAAAGTTTATTAGGATTCCACCTACTCCCAATTATGATTTTTATTCTGAATTAGTGTCGCAATAAATATGATAAGTGAGTGGATAACCCAAATATTTATCAATGATGGATATTCATGCCTCATCTACTATTCATTTAAAATTTATAAACTATGTTTCATCATTATTTCAAATCTTGTTCCTTAGACATAACTTGCTACTACTATTGGAATCGAAAATAACGAAAAAACCAGTTCATATGTATGAAAACTCCATTTCCACCAATTCTGATCTCATGATAAACCTCTAGATCCACAAAAATAGGAAAGTACAACAAAGGAATTCCATAAAGATCTTGATGGCTATAATTACGACATAATGTATAAAATTAATCATTATATGAAAAGGAAGATGAAAAAACCTTCACTATGTCATAGAGGGTGTTGTTGTGGTGGATAGGTGCCTCCCAATAATAAACTGACCCATAATATGGAATTTCGATCATGGTGTTGTGTTTGGCATAGTTAGAAATCCCACACAATTTATATAACGAAGTAGTGGGATTTTCAATGTTTCTTTGGAAAATATTGAGAAATAAACAGTGGTAGAAGTTGTAGAACGTTGTGTTGGTTGTTGTGGTGAGGAAAAAACGGGTTCAAAAAATCAATTATGCCATATAAGGGATTCTCATGGTTGATGTGAGTTCATGGAATGTTTTGAATATTAAAATAGCCACTAATATACCGAGGGATATATATAGTCATGGATTATAGGGAATTATGAAAATCTAAATTACTTTTCCTTCAATGTTCCACTACAAGTATCTACTGCATGCAATGGAAAGAAGTGAATATGAAAGAAAAAATGGGTTGAAAAATTTATAAGGTAAGATCAAAATGGACTTCTAGTAAGAGTTATATCAAACAATTTTATAAAAAATATTTTTGGAAAGATCAAACTCAATAGGGATAAGGTAATTTTCTCATATGTCGTTTTACCAAATTTTTTAATTCAATAAGATATAAGAAGTGGGGTTGTTGGTCGAAGTGGATACTCAAGAGGGGGGTGAATTGAGTTCCAATTAAAATTTCTATTTTAAAAACGTTGTCTTAAAAACCCCAAAATAAAATACTGAATTAAACTGTAGTGAATTTATATCAAAGTAAAGGTTCTGTTGGGTTCTCAAGGGATTGATTATTTCCCAGTTATTCAAAACAGAAGAGTTGATTAACTTTTGAAACTAACTTATTGATTTACAACTAATATAAACACTTGCGAGTTTAATTATCAAAGTGACTTTAAAACAGTTTTGGTTTTAAAGTAATTAGTAGCAGAATACAAAAAATTGAAAGATATAGCACAAAAGATATAAGCAATAGGTTTATTATCAAGCCGAGACTTAGTTCTCTCAAAAATTTATATAAATTTGATCCACACCCTGGATCGGGGTTCACAACAGTTTACAACTTTCCAGGTCTAAGACCTCTACCACTGTTATTCGTGGGAAACAGAACAACAGAAACCAGCTGTCCAGGTCACACAGGACCTCTACCACTATCCCAGTGGGAAATAGAAGATGTAAAGAGTTTGCTGAGGATTTACAGATCCTCCAGTTAAAGTACATGAGACAGTGTGTGTGTAAAATACAGCAGATAACACACATTGCTCGAAATGTAAAATAATGAATCACAGAGTAGATATGTAGAGTTTATAAATGGCTCTAGTGATTACAGTGAAGCTTTGGACTCCTTAAGTTTTATCAGAAATGGTTCTGAGTCCTTTTCTAGTTTTTTTTCTTCTGAAAAACAGAGTGTCATCTGCTTGGCATCTAGGTTCAGAGATAGTGAAAAAATGTAGTCGATGAAGTTCTTTAATTTCCTCGTGAATGTACAGAACTCTTCTTGAGTAATCTTGAGTGTGTATGAAGTTCTGTGTCTTCTACAACTATCTCATCCACCACTCTTTTCACTTATATATGTCTCGTCGTCGTCGTCGTTTTGCACCAACAGGGACTTCTTGTATTTATAGCACAAGCTTCAGCAAAAGAAATGATTTCTTTTTGCAAGTACGAGGTACAGTTCCCTGACATCCAACAAACTTCATTAAATAAATGACAGAGCATTAAAATATTCCTAATATGACCGTTGGTTATATTAAATAAAGATATAGAAATTCAAACAGCTGTTTATGACTATTGGTGAGTCAAGTGATCGGTAGGTCATCATCATCAGCATTGGTGGCAAGACATTGGTGTGTCCTGATCGGTGACTCGGATGATTAGCATCGGTGTGTCATGATCGGTGACTCATTTGATCAGCATCGTTGTGTCATGATCGGTGACTCATTTGATCACCATCGGTGTGTCCTGATCGGTGACTCATTTGATCAGCATCGGTGTGTCATGATTGGTGACTCATTTGATCAGCATCGGTGTGTCATGATCGGTGACTCATTTTATCAGAATCGGTGTGTCATGATCGGTGACTCATTTGATCAGCATCGGTGAGACAGTTGTCTTTTGATATGGATCGGTGCGACCGTTGTCCTTTGATATGGATCGGTGTGACCGTTGTCCTTTGATATGGATCAGTGTGACCGTTTTCCTTTGATATGGATCGGTGCGACCGTTGTACTTTGATATGGATCGGTGCGACCGTTGTCCTTTGATATGGATCGGTGCGACCGTTGTCCTTTGATATGGATCGGTGCAACCGTTGTCCTTTGATATGGATCAGTGTGACCACTGTCCTTTGATATGGATTGGTGCGACCATTGTCTTTTGATATGGATCGGTGCGACCGTTGTCTTGACAGAACACAAAGTGTCTGTTTGATCCAGAAGACTTCCAGAATACTTGTAAATCAATAGCAAGCACATATAGAAACATGATCCAACAAATAAAAACAGATTCACTAAGAGATTGTGATTATGTATATGAGAAATCCAACCGGATTAAGTAACGCTGATTTGTGATTATTCAAAAAGCAATCATAGGAAGAATTCAACAATCTTCCAGAGGGCTCAATAATCTCCCCCTTTTTGATAATCACAAATCATAGTCATAAATAAAAATAATATATCATCAATAATAGTGACAAGGAATAATAAGAATAAAAACACAATGATATATAAATCTCCCCTTGAATTTATTCCATTTTATTTTAATATAAGCATTGCTCCCATAGATATAAAGTTTCTCCCCCATAGATATAAATCTCCCCCATTGGGATAATCAAAAAAAGAGAAAACTTATAAAGAAGATATTAAAAGAAGGCATCATAGAGAATAGAGAGAGAGAAAAAAGTTTTCCAAAGTACATCAAAGTACAAACAGAACAGTGGTAACCCTATCAACAACCAGATACAACTATTTCTTGGGATGTAACGGGGCTTTGCCTTTGTCAGAGGGATCAATGGTTGGTAAGTTGGAAGGCTTGGAGGCAGGTTGAACTGGGCGAATTTGAATATGTGGTAAGATGACTCTAGAAGTTGGTGGAGAGGATGCCTCAGAGATTTCCTGTTGAGCAGTAGTTGCTGGTTGAGAAGATTGCTGAGGAACTAGTCGTAGTTGAGATAGAGATTGAGCAATAGAGATCTGATTTGGAGCAACATCAGAGGCACTGAGAGGGTCAGCAGTAGGAAGCACAATGGCAGTTGCTTGTGCATTCAGATAAGGCTTCAAATGATTTATGAAAATCTGAATAAATTCTGCACCATACTACATAGCCTTCTCAAAATCATCCTTATTCTCCATGAATCGTTCCAAGGTAGGAGTAAAATCTTGCAACTGACGAACATGAGTCTTGAAATCTTGAGTGACTGGAGGTAGTTTCAGATTATCAGCCAACACTTTGAAATTTGCGGTCATCTCATGCTTGGTATAAATTTTTGAAAAGTAATGGTCAACCATTTCCTTGATCTCTCTCTAAGCATTAGTGGCATCTGCTAAATATAATTTTACCATCTTATGAATGTGATCATTGTGCTTTTTCATCATCCTCAGCGAGTCCAAATCAAGAACTTTTCTAATGGCGACCAATTCATCATGCACAACCTGCCTTAGAGCCTCTAGCTCACGAGTAGTGATCTTGGTTACTTTGGGTATACTAGCTTGAGAAACTATCTGAGTTATCTCAGCTTTCAACTTTCTCAGATCAGACTTCTTAAGATGTTCAATTAGATTCTTCAACACTTACATCATACCAGAGATGGTTGATCTAAATTTGTTTGATAAAGAAACTAAGTCAGATTGTATATCCTTAAGAATCTGATTTAGAGAGGCTATGTGCCTGAAAATAAACTCACCAGTATTGGCTAGGTTTGTTCTAATAGCATTTGAAATTTCTTCTCTGACTGTGTCTCTCACAGCAGTAAGAAACTCAATTTTGAACTTATCAAAATCAGACGAGATACAGTAGAACTAGGTAGATGAACATCTACAGCATCAACAACATGAGAAGACCTTGTCTCAACTGGTTGGCTTTCCTTCATAACTGCAGTAGATTCTAATTCTTCCTCCTCTTCTTCAGAATGCTCTAAACCCAAAATAGCAAAACCAGGGTAATCATCCCAGATAGCAGCACACAGAGTATATTTCGGTTTATCATAACGTGATTTTCTACTGATTTCTATAGAATCTATTTTTTCCATTGGCATTTGTTTCTAGTACAGTTTGATGCGTTTCTGTTGGAGGTAAAACAAGACCATCCACTGGTCGGTTGTCACCATCATCATCATTATCATCATCATCATAATCTCCATTCCCATTTCCATTCATCACAGAGACTTCATTGTCAGATAATTCAGTGTTACTAGCTTCTTCATCACCAAGAACTGGTTCTAATTCAGGTAAGGGTAAAGGTGGGCTGGCAAGTCCAAAGTATATTCTTCTCTTAGGGCTCACAGTATCAAGATCACTCCTATCATCAGGAGGTTACATACTTCCTTCTTCTGTTTTAGCTTCTTCCATCCCTTGTTTACCAAAATCTTTAGTGTCCTTATTCCTTTCAACATCTACTTCTTCCTCATCATCAGAATAAATTGGCTCCTCATCTGATTTCAAACTAGGGTCTCTCAAACCCTTCGGCCTCTTTCCATGATCAGTTGGATTGTAGGATTCATACAACTTGTCCTCATCAGTAACCCATCCTTTCTTACATGGGTTCCAATTTATTTTCATCCTTTTACAAATTTCTTTGTTAACACAAAAATCACTATCAGATTCAGCTATCTCATCAGCTTCATCAACACATTCCAGATTCTTTAACATAGTAGAGATCACTTTGGAATAGAATAGGGCAGTGGCTTTCTTAGAATTTTTCACTATTCCAGCTATGTGCACCATTAGATATCTACACAAATTGATCTTCTCATGGGTCTTTAGTAAAAACAATAGAAAAACATCCAGGTAATTTACAACTGCAAAATCTCCTTTGCTGGGGAAAATTTGGTGCTGAATAAACATAAAGAGAAGTCTACATTCACCATCCTACTCTAAGGATGTGATTATTCTTCACTCTCTATTTCTAGTCAAAAGCTCTAAACCTAACTCATAAGAGAAGTATTCAGTGGTTGGAAGAATGTTTCCAGCATAATCCTCATATCGACCCTCATGGGGTACATTTAAACATTCATCCCATTGTTTAGATGAAAAAGTTATTTTCTTTCCTTTTACTACAGAAGACATTCTGGCAGCCTCTACACCATCTAATGTAACTTGTAGATTTATATAAAACTCATGCACTATCTTTGGGTAGTATACACGAGTGTTATATGATAACCAGGCTTTCCATCCTTGCGGTTCTAAAACTTGTAACAACAGAGGCTTACTTGTCAAAAGCCAGGCAGAACTGAATTCCTTTTCTACAGCAACAATCCGAGTTTCCAGGTTCGGATTTACTGATCTTTGAGCGGTACTACTCGACTCGCCTCGAGCACACTTTGAAGGTACAAGACTTTATGATCCTTTGATTTGTCTCTTTTGCTTATCCATTTGAAGATTCTGGGGAATGCAGGAGTTCGAAGGTTCGAGGTAGAGGAGAAGAGATGATATAAGGCTTGGTGGGAAATGAAAGGTTGACGGTTTGGGGAAATAGAAATAGTCGCGTATCATTTATTTCATCATTTAGGGTTCCCATAATAAAGAAAAATTAGTTAAATACAACATAATAAATACTAATAGAAAGATAGATCGGTTTGATTGATTAGTTTCAAAGATCGGTTTCACAGATCGGTTTAATAGATCGGTTTCACAGATCGGTTTCACAGATCGGTTTCACAGATCTGTTTCACAGATCGGTTTCAAAGATCGTTTTCACAGATCAGTTTCACAGATCGGTTTCACAGATCAGTTTCACAGATCTGTTTCACAGATCTTTTTCACAGATTTGTTTCAAATATTAGTTTCAGAGATCCGTTTCATAGATCAGTTTCACAGATCAGTTTCACAGATCAGTTTCACAGATCAGTTTCAGAGATAGGTTTTACAGATCAGTTTCACAGATCAATTTCACAGATCAGTTTCACAGAACAGTTTTATAGATTAGTTTCATAGATTAGTTTCACAGATTAGTTTCACAGATCGATTTCACAAATCTGTTTCACAGATCGGTTTCACATATCAGTTTCATAGATCCGTTTGACAGATTAGTTTTACAGATCAGTTTCATAGATCGGTTTCACAGATCAGTTTCACAGATCAGTTTCAAAGATCAGTTTCACAGATCACTAATACACAACTCTTGTTTAATAAAATTCACCCATTCAGAGCATAAAGGCTTCCTAAAAATATCTGCTAATTGATGTTCAGAACTAATAAATTCTAGATAAATATCACCTTTCTGATAATGATCTCTTAGAATGTGATGTCTGACATCAATGTGCTTAGTCCTAGAGTGAGATACAGGGTTCTTAGATATGTTGATCGCACTAGTGTTGTCACAGTTAATTGAAACATGTTTAAAATCAAATCCATAGTCCAATAAAGTGTGTTTCATCCACAGAATTTGTGCACAACAACTACCAGCAGCAATATATTCTACTTCAGTAGTAGACGATGCAACTGAGTTCTGTTTCTTACTACACCATGATATTAGGGATTTTCCAAGTAAATGACATGTTCCAGATGTTCTCTTCCTATATAACTTACATCCAGCAAATTCAGCATTTGAATAAATAATTAGGTCAAATGATTGTCCTTTTGGATAAAACAAACCTAAATTCCCAGTATAATTAAGATATTTAAAAATCCTTTTAACTGCCAGTAAGTGTGATTCTTTAGGATTAGCTTGAAATCTAGCACACATACACATACTAAACATAATATCTAGCCGACTAGAAGTAAGATAAAGTAAAATCCCAAACATACCTCTATAATTGGTTTGATCAACTGGTTTTCCAGTTTCATCAACATCCAATTTATAGGTAGTACTCATAGGTATATCACTTTCCTTAATACTATCTAAACCAAAACGTTTTATTAAATCCTTAGTACATTTTCTTTGATTTAGAATAATACCATATTTAGTTTGAATGATTTTAAATCCAAGAAAATACTTAAGCTCTCCCATTAAGCTCATTTCAAACTCATTTCACATAACCTTTGAAAAATCAGTACATAAAGAATTTTTAAAAGATCCAAAAATAATATCATCAACATAGATTTGTACTATTAACACATCTTTTGAAATCCTCTTTATGAAAAGAGTGGGATCAACTATTCCTTTTGTAAATCCTTTTGAAATATGAAAGATTGAAATTATTTCATACCATGCTCTTGGAGATTTTTTTAAACCATATAAAGCTTTAGAAAGCTTAAAAACATGATTTTGAAAATGAGGATGTGAGAAACCAGGTGGTTGTTCTATAAAAACATCTTCAACAATAAAACCAATTAAAAAAGCACTTTTCACATCCATTTGATATTACTTGAAATTCAGATGTGATGCATAGGCAAGTAAGATCCTAACAGCCTCTAATCTAGCTACAGGTGCAATGGCTTCCTCATAGTCAATTACTTCTTCTTGATTGTAACCTTGTGAAACTAGCCTAGCTTTGTTTCTAATGATGTTTTCAGATTCATCAACTGTGTTTCTAAACACCCATTTTGTGCCTATGTTTATAGTGCCCTTAGGTCTTTCTACTAATTTCCTGACTTTGTTTCATTCAAATTGATTTAGTTCTTCTTGCGTATCCATTACCCAAAATTCATTATTGATAGCATCATGGATATTTTTAGGTTGTAACTGTGAAATAAAAGCTTGATGTTCAACATGATTTCTTAGAGAAGCTCTAGTCTGCGTTCCTCTATCTAAATTACCTACAACAACATCTAATGGATGGTTCTTTAGAATTCTAGTTGGTCTATAAAAGGTAGGGCTAAAGATTTCATATTCATCTACAGGTTGAGGTTCAACAGAAGCAGGTTCTGGAAAATTTCCAGAACTGGATGTTTTAACTATAGGTCCAATATCTTTATCATTAGGGTTCAAAACAGAGAGGTCATCTTAAAGATTTTCAAGAGAGGTCTGAGGTTCATGTGGATCAGTTTCATCAAATTTGATATGAACAGATTCTTCCACACATTTGGTTCTTTTATTGAAAACTCTATAGGCTTTACTAAAAATAGAGTAACCTAGAAAAATTCCTTCCTCACTCTTGGATGCAAATTTGTCAACATTGTCTTTAGTATTAAGAATAAAGACTTTGCCGCAAAAAACTCTGAAGTAGTTAACCTTAGGTTTCCTATGGTTCTACAACTCATAAAGGTTCCTCTTAAGAACATGTCTGATCAAGACTCTATTGATAATATAGCAAGCTGTATTGACAGATTCAGCCCAAAAATAAACAGGTAGGTCATACTCATTAAGCATAGTCCTAGAAATTTCTTGCAGGGTTCTATTCCTCCTTTATACTACACCATTCTGTTGGGGTGTCCTAGGGGCAGAGAAATTGTGACTATAGCCACTGTGTGAGCAGTAAGATTCAAACTCATGATTTTCAAACTCACGGCCATGATCACTTATCAGGATTTTAATTTTAAGTCCACTAAGGTTCTATAGAGACTTGGAATATTTTACAAAGAAAGAACAAGATTCACTTTTGTGAGCTAGAAAATATACCCAAGTATATTTAGAAAAGTCATCTACAAGAACATAGACATAGTGCTTCCCATTTAAACTAGAAACTCTAGAAGGTCCAAATAAATCCATGTGATCCAACATGAGAGGTTGAGAAGTTGAAACTTCTTTCTTTGATTTAAAAGAAACTTTATGTTGCTTTCCCTTTTGACATGGCTTACAAACTTTGTCTGCTGGAAATTCATGTTTGGGTAGGTCTCTAACTAAGTTCTTCCTAGAAAGTTTTCTAAGTGAGTTTACATTGCAGTGTCCTAATCTTCTTTGTCAAAACCAAGACTCTTTATGAAAATCATTTAAACAAGTAATATTCTGCTTAGCTAAAGAATTTAAATCAACAACATAAACATTTTCATTTAATAAAGTAGAAAATAATAAAACATTTTTAAAATTAAAAACATTGAAATAATCGTTTTGAAATTTAACTAAGAAATAATTAACAAATTGTATTTAAGTCCATCAACAAATAAAACTTTAGAAATTAATACCGAGTCAGTGTTATCAATCTGGCCTAAGCCGATGATTTTTCCTTTTGAGTTATCACCAAAAGTGACAAACCCTCCATCAATTCTGACTAAGATTTTAAAGCATGAGATGTCTCCTGACATATGTCTTAAACATCCACTGTCAAAATACCAGGTCTTTCTGTAGGAGAACTTTAAGCAGGTTCCCTACAAAAAAAATTTAAATAGGAAATGATTTTGGTACCCAGATATTCTTGGGTCCAGATAGGTTAGCCAATAAAACTTTAGGTACCCAGATTTGTCTAATGGGTCTCATAAGATTTGTAGAATCAACGGATTTTGAAAGGTAAACCTTATTAGATCTGTAACTATGAATATAACTAGTTGAAGCATATAAATGTCCAAAACTAGAAATAGAAATATTCTGTCCAGATTTAGGAATGAATTTAGTTTTGGTAAATATTCACTATCCTGGTTGGTATCCTATACCAGTAGTCTATCTAGGTGCTATTTGCTTACCTAGCATCTGAGTAAGAGTATATTTGACATTTGTAAACTTTTACAAGTCTTTATTAAGTTTCTCATTAGATAATTTCAGTTCAGTATTCTCTTTAAGCAACTGAGCATTCTTTTCCATTTCAATATCAAGATCATATTTATGTTTAACAATTAAAGAATAATGTTTCATTAAACCTTTGTATTTGTCTTTCAGCTCATAACATGATTCTTCTAACATATCACAATATTCAAATAGTTCAGATTTTGACATGTTATCAGAGTCAGTATCATCTTCAGAATAATAAGAATTTAAAGCAGGAGTTTCAGCTGTTACCTCATAAGTGTTTGTCATAAAACACATATTTTCCATATTTCTGTGTTCAGTTTCAGAAACTTCAGATTCACTGGAGCTATCCTCAAAAGCACTCCAAGTAGCCTTCATAGCCTTTTTGTACTTATTTTCCTTGTATTCATACTTCTTCTTGTACTTCATCTTTGGACAGTCTACTTTTATGTGTCCCTTTCTTTTGCACTCATATCTGACAACTTCATCTGATTTGTCAGATTTCTTCCAATCCTTTTTCCAATGTCCCTTGTTGTCATACTTACCTTTTTAATTTGATTTTCTGAAAAATTTCTTCTTCCTATAAAACTTCTTAAACCTTCTGGAAATGTGAGCCATCTCAGCATCACTATCAAAAGCACTTTCACTGTCTTCACAACTTGAACTTTCATCTATAGCTTGGAGTTTCTCCTTATCCTTGTTATTTGAAGTTGAAGATTTGAAAGCAATAGACTTTCTTCAAGGTTCATTTTCTTCTTCATTGTTAACCTTGAGTTCTTCTTCATACATCATCAACTTTCCAATTAGTTCCTTGACTGGCAGTTCACCAATATCACATGATTCTCTAATTGAGACAGAATTTCCTCTCCATCTTTCAGGTAGACATCTCAGAATTCTCATAATTTGTTCCTTTGATGGAACATCTTTTCCCAGAGAAGTCATTATGTTCACAATTTCATTAAACCTGAGACACATATCAGAAATGGGTTCATCAGGCTTCATCTTAAAATTATCATACTTAACAGTATAAGTGTTCAATCTCATTTCCTTAACATTAGTTGTTCCTTCATGAGAAACGACTAAGGTATCCCAAATTTCATAAGTAGTTTTACAAGAAGATATTATATTAAATTCCACATCTCCTAAAGAACAGTACAAGGAATTCATAGCTTGGCAAATATTATTGTAGGCAGCCTTAGTATCTTCATTCCAAGTAGATCTAATAGTTGTAGAAATTTTATATTCTGATTCTATAGCAGTCCAAATATCAAAACCCATGCTCTCTAAATGAATTTTCATATTAATTTTCCACTGAGCATAGTTAGTGCCATTGAAAAATGGTGTTCTATTGGTAGCAACACCTTCAATTCTATTATCCATGATATCTTACTTAAATCAAAGATTTTAAATAGATAAAAATTTAGAAATAAAAGAAATTTTAAGATCTTTAAAATAAAACTAAAATCACAGTTGAAAAATAGATTACTTTAGAAAATATTTTATACCCTCTAATACCAAATGTTGGTCGGAGTGGATACTCAAGAGGAGGTTGAATTGAGTTCCAATTAAAATTTCTGTTTTAAAAACATTGTCTTAAAAACCCCCAAATAAAATACTGAATTAAACTGTAGTGAATTTATATCAAAGTAATGGTTAAGTTGGGTTCTCAAGGGATTGATTATTTCCATGTTAATCAAAACAGAAGAGTTGATTAACTTTTGAAACTAACTTACTGATTTACAACTAATATAAACACTGGCATATTTAATTATCAAAGTTACATTAAAACAGTTTTGGTTTTAATGTAATTAGCAGCGGAATAAAAAAAACATTGAAGGATATAGCACAGAAGATATAACCAAGAGGTTCAGTCTCAAGTAGAGACTAAGTCCTCTCAAAAATTTATATAAATTTGATCCACACCCTGGATCGGGGTTCACAACAATTTACAACTGTCCAGGTCCAAGACCTCTACCACTATTATTTGTGGGAAACAGAACAACAACAACCAGCTGTCCAGGTCACAGATGACCTCTACCACTATCCCAGTCGGAAATAGAAGATGTAAAGATTTTGCTGAGGATTGAAAGATCCTCCAGTTAAAGTACAGGAGACAGTGTGTGTGTAAAATACAACAGATAACACACACTGCTCGAAATGTAAAATAATGAATCACAGAGCAGATATGTTGAGTGTAGAAATGGCTCTAGTGATTGGAGTGAACCTTTGTACTCCTTAAGTTTTATCAGAAATGGTTCTGAGTCCACTTCTGGTTTTTGTCTGAAAAACAGAGTGTCGTCTGCTTGGCATCCAGGTTCAGAGATAGTGAAAAAATATAGTTGATGAAGTTATTTAATGTCCACGTGAATGTACAGAACTCTTCTTGAGTATTCTTGAGTGTGTATGAGGTTCTGTGTCTTCTACAACCATCTCATCCACCACTCTTTGCACTCATATATGTCTCGTCATCGTCGTCTTTTTTTTCACCAACAGGGACTTCTTGTATTTATAGCACAAGCTCTAGAAGAAGAAATGATTTCTTTTTGCAGGTACGAGGTACGGTTCCCTGACATCCAACAACCTTCATTAAATAAATGACAGAGCATTAAAATATTCCTAATATGACCGTTGGTTAGATTAAATAAAGATAATGAAATTCAAAAAGCTGTTTATGACTATTGGTGAGTCAAGTGATTGGTAGGTCATCAGCATCAGCATTGGTGGCTAGACATCGGTGTGTCCTGATCGGTGACTCAGATGATTAGCATCGGTGTGTCATGATCGGTGACTCATTTGACCAGCATCGGTGTGTCATGATCGGTGACTCATTTGATCAGCATTGATGTGTCATTATCGGTGACACATTTGATCATCATCGGTGTTTCAGGATCGGTGACTCATTTGATCAGCATCAGTGTGTCATGATCAGTGACTCATTTGATCAGCATCGGTGTGTCATGGTCGGTGACTCATTTGATCAGCATTGGTGTGTCATGATCAGTGACTCATTTGATCAGCATCAGTGAGACAGTTGTCTTTTGATATAGATCGGTGCGACCGTTGTCTTTTTGATAAAACACTATTTTATTGAATATTTTATTGATTATAAATGATATAATTTCCTCACATTATGTTAAATATGTTTATTTATAAAATATTTGGGATTTGATCATTCATTTGAAAATTTGGTGAAAATTCCAGTTTTACCCTTATTAGCGCACTGTAGTATCTCGAATATAAATATTTTTATATTTATTATATGAATTTTAAATTTTGTAAAAGTGTTTCTATCATAGTTATCTACAACATTTATTCAGGACAGTAGATCAAAATAATGCATTTTAATGGAGTAATTGGGCCATAAAGTCAAAGCTGGGCTGGACTCTCCAGAATGGATAAGCTTCTGTATTGCGGCCATAACTCCTAAATATGGGCTTTTATTGAGCCCATATTTGGAGAAACGATATAGGGCCTATATCCACACATTTTATGCTTCTGGAAGGCCGGCCAATTCACGCGTTGTGGTGGTCAAATCGGCGGTGCAATTTGCATTAAAATATTTTGCCGAATTTCCACATTCACACTTGAAACCACTTGTAACCTCTCATCCCCTCCCCTCTATAAATTAGAGTTTTTCTCATTTGGAGGGTTTGGGACGTGCATTAGGAGATTGTAGGCAGAGGATAATTTGTTTCACCTAAATTCTCCAACCATTGTAAGAGGGGTAGCTCTTGAAGCAAGGATCCCCTCATCGAAGCCTCCTTCTCTTCTTCATTTTGTAATGTTTTCATTTGTGTAATAAACTTCTTTGTTCATCTTTTATTTCTTCTATTTTCTTCTGTTTTGTTTAAATTTCTTCTTCTCTTAATCTTCCTCTTTGGGCTGGAATTCTTGAGTAGAAGCGTTATTGGGTTATACCCATTCTAAACCTTTGCACATGCAAAACGCTTCTACGATGATTACGCCACCCATGGAAAAGTAGTCTTTTAGTAATAGATCTATCTTCTACCATCTTCATTTAATTATTTTGAATCATTGAGATAATGTAATTCATTTAATATGATCCATGAATTCTGTTTTTAAATTGTATGTAACTAAGAAAGTAATTGACAAATTAACTCAAAAACACGCGAGGTCGGGATTTTGTGTAAATTGTGAGAGCGTGATCTTAATCGGTAATACAAGACCACACGGGATAAATTTGTTGAGTTCAAATATAATCCCTAAACACAATTCATCCACATTTCCAGAATGGATATGAGCCTTAATTTACCACTGACTATAAGCTAATCTTAGAACATCAATCAAAGCAGGGTGCTGCAATTGCATGTTCCGAAGTTAGCCTAGGGTTAAATTCACATCATCTTCGTGGTAAAGTTAATTAATGTAGGGTTCAGGATTTAACAAATTAAGGGATCATAATTAAGTGAATGTTAATTTACATGATAATTATTAATAATAAAGTGAAGAGGTAGTGTTAGAACGATTACTCCTTTTAAATATATTTCTAAAAAAACATCTTCTTGTTGTGTCATTTTAATCGAAATTCATTTCAAAACTAAAAACAAAAAAAATTATACAATCTTCTTCCAACAAACTTCTTCTAGATTCATAAACTACAACAAACCCCAATCATTTTTAGTAGTGTTTTTATTCTAGTCTATTTTTTTTATAATACCTCAAATAAGTTGTTAAATTCACTTCCTCCTTTGAGAGACGACCTTGCTCAGCCACTATGCTGCACCTAAGTACCCCAAATTACACTAATCATTTGAGGGCTCCCACGACAGTGCTCTTTCAAATTGGTGCTGCTATCGGGGAGGCAAGTAATTATTTCAACCAATTAGAGGTATTTATTTTATTTTACATTTTATTCTCTTCCTCTCTTCTTTCTTCCTTCTTTACCCAATCTGATTTTTCTTCCTCTTCTTTTATTTTCTTCTACTTATTTTCGGACCATCAAATCAAACTTATCATTTTTATTTTACTATGGTCCACTTTCTTTTTTTCATTTTTATTTGATCTATGACACGAACTAATCCCGAAGATCTCTTAGATATTGACCCTGAGATTGAACGTAGCCTTAGGGCTCGAATCCGAAATTCTCAGTCTACGGGAAGTTTCAATATTCAACCAGTTGGTGGATTCCTCTCTTTTGGAAACATTGAAATTGGAAGCAATTCAAATTCAAACATAAAAGAGGAACCAATGGCTGGAAACAATGGAAATGAACTTAATAGAACCATTCAAGAATTGGCTGCACCTGATGTTAACTATCAACCAAATTGTATTGCATACCCAAATCTCGAATCGGACTTTGAACTGAAATCTAGGTTAATTCACTTACTTCCAAAGTTTCATGGCTTCTCTGGTGAGGATCCCAACAAACACCTTAAAGAATTTAATGTGGTTTCCACAACATTAAAAACATGAAATGTTTCTGAAGATCAAATCAAATTAAGAGCATTCCCATTCTCACTTGATGGAGCTGCAAAAGATTGGATGTATTATTTGCAACCTGAAGATGTAACATGTTGGAATGATTTGAAACGACTTTTCTTGCAAAGATTTTTTTCCAGAATCAAGGACCACATCCATTAGAAAGGAGATATCGGGGATCAAGCAAGCACAAGGGGAGTCAATGTATGAGTACTGGGAGCGATTCAAGAAGTTGTGTGCAAGCTGCCCACATCACCAAATCAGCGAGAAACTACTCATCCAGTACTTTTATGAAGGACTCACACCCATGGAGAGGAGCATGGTGGATGCTGCAGCTGGAGGAGCATTGGTGGAAAAGACACCAGCAGCTGCACGAGCATTGATCGACAAAATGTCGCAAAACTCTCAACAATTCGATGATAGAGGTACACCACATGTTCCAGGTGTACATCAAGTAATTCCTTCTTCTATTGAAAGTCATTTGATTGATACTAATTTTGAATAATTGACAACTATGGTGAGGCAGATTGCATTGGCTCAAAAGACATCCCAACCCCCTCCTTTAAGGCCATGTGGCATTTGCACTGAGACAAGCCACCCAACTGACTGTTGCCCACAACTACAAGAGACAGAAGATTGTGCAGCAATGTTCCCTGGGAGACCATTTAAGCAGCAACAACAACAACCATATCCCCAAAAGACGTTTGATACAGTATACCACCAAGGGTGGAAAGATCAGTCAGACATGAGGTATGGCTCTGGACAACAACAAAGGCCCCCTTTTCAACCAAACTTCCAGCAGCCTTCACCTTACCAACAGGGTTTCCAACAACCCCAAAGGAGATTCGAAGCTCAAACATCAATGAGTCATCAACAAGGGAATATTCAACACAAGTTAGACTCTAGCACTGATGATCTTTTGAAACAAATTGTTCTTAATCAATAGAATGAGCTGAAGAGTCAAGGTTCGGAGCTGAGAGAGTTGAAGAGTCAAATGAGTAAGATTGCCACCGACCTCCCCGAACTTGTGAGTAAGAATTATGGAAATCTACCTTCCCAACCCACTCTAAATCCAAAGGGGAATGTTAGTGCCATCACATTGAGAATTGGGAAGCAAATGAATGATACATCTGGAGCTACCATTCCACCAGGATTCACCTATACTCTAGAGAAGCCGCATTCCATACCAACTGATGAGAAATACAAGGAGAGAGATAAAGGTAAGAAAACGATTGATGATGTACCACCGAAACCCCTTATTTTTCCAAACAGGGTTGTTCAAACTAAGAAGATGGCTGAAGAAGCAATGTAAAAGGAGGTTTTGGACACATTCAAGCGTGTGGAGATCAACATTCCTCTACTTGAAACCATTAAGCAAATTCCAAGGTATGCGAAATTCTTAAAAGAACTTTGTACCAATCGAAGAGGGCTCAAGGGAAATGAGAGGATCAACCATGGAAGGAATGTCTCGGCACTCATTACACCAACTCTAGTAATGTCAACAAAGTGCAAGGATCCCGGGACATTCACCATCCCATGTACCATAGGGGATTTGCACTTCTCTGATTCTCTTTGTGATTTAGGAGCATCAATAAATGTGATGCCTCACTCTGTATTCTCTTCCTTGCTGGTTGGTGAGTTGAAGCCAACAAGAGTAGTGGTGTAATTGGCTAATAGAGCTGCGGCATATCCAGTGGGAGTTCTTGAGGATGTACTTGTTTGGGTAAGAGACATGATCCTTCCAGCAGACTTCTATGTTCTTAACATGGAGGATGATCAGTTAAGTTCTCATGCCCCCATTATCTTAGGTAGACCCTTCCTAAAAACTGCAAAAACTTTCATAAATGTCAATGATGGTACACTTTCCATGGAGTTTGGAGATGAAGTTGTGATATTTAATGTTATGGATTCCATGAAGTACCCCTCAGAGGACCATTCTGCTTTTGTTATCTCGCATTTTGAACCACCAAGTAAAAACATCATGGAATTGAATTGTCCTATTCTTAGGGAGATTATGAGTATTGGTTCTAGTTTGATGTCTAAGAGTACTTCTACACCCATTTTTAAGGAACAAGACTCTCTAACATTTGATTTTGAAATGGAATAATATTCCGATTTTGATCATGTGAACTCTGGTTATGACATGTCTATTGAGTATGCTGATGGATTTGGTGCTTTATTCTACGATTGTGATGATTTTTATTCTGATACTGATGTTCATTGTGCAGATATGTTTGTTGCATCAATTTCTCCATCCATACTACACCCTCCTTCATTATAACTCAATCCATTGCCACCAAATCCGAAATACTCATACTTGTTGAGTGGTGAGAGATTACCTGTTATCATTGCTAACAATCTCCCTTTTGAACATGAAGAAAAGATTTTGAATATTTTGAGGGAGAACATCAGGGTGATTGGGTGGACCTTGGCTAACATATCAGGTATTAGCCCCTCTGTTTGCATGCATAGGATTCTCTTGGAGGATGGGGCTAAACCTGTGAGACAACCACAAAGGAGTCATAATCCCACCCTCCTGGATGTTGTTAAAAAAGAAGTTAAAAAATTTCTCGAGGCAGGTACAATTTACCCTATTTCTGACTCACAGTGGGTATGTCCAATTCAGGTAGTGCCTAAGAAAACTGGTTTTACTGCTGTTAAAAATGAGAAAGATGATTTAGTTCCAATGGGGGTGCAAATCAGTTGGTGTGTGTGTATTGATTATAAGAAAATAAATCAGACCACTCGCAAGGACCATTTCCCCCTCCCATTTATTGATCAAATGCTCGAGAGACTAGCTGGGAAAACACACTATTGTTTCTTGGATGGATTTTCTGGATATTTTCTGGTTCTTATAGCTCCAGAGGATCAGGAGAAGACTACATTCACCTGTCCCTTTGGCACATTTTTCTATCGGAGGATGCCATTTGGACCTTGCAACGCCCCAGGTACCTTCCAGAGATGTATGGTGAGTATTTTTTCTGATTTTATTGAGACCTGCATGGAGGTATTTATGGATGATTTTATAGTGTATGGGTCTTCATTTGATGAATGTCTAAGTAGTTTGGGAAAGGTGTTGAATGGTTGTATTGAGAAGAATCTCGTCCTGAACTTTGAAAAGTGTCATTTTATGGTAGAGCATGACATTTTCTTAGGACATGTAGTGTCAAAACATGGGATAGAGGTTGATAGATCTAAGGTAGACATTATTTCATCCTAACCCTATCCTTCATGTGTGTGTGATGTTAGATCTTTCCTAGGGCAAGCCGGATTTTATCAGCGCTTCATCAAAGATTTTAGTAAGATCACTCTTCCTATGTCACGATTACTTCAAAAAGATTCTGATTTTGTGTTTGATGATTCTTGTAGGACTTCCTTTGATGAGATAAAGAAGTGTCTGACCACTCCACCTATCATACCGCCCCCACAGTGGGACCTTCCATTTGAGCTTATGTGTGACGCCTCCAACTTCGCGGTTGGAGATGTCTTATCTCAGAGGGTGGAAGGACGTTCAAATGTGATTGCCTATGCATCAAGGACATTGGATTCTGCCTAATCAAACTACACGACCACAGAAAATGAGTTTCTTACTATCATATTTTCTTTAGATAAATTCCGTTCATATTTATTGGGCTCTAAAGTAGTTGTTTTTTCTGACCATGCAGCTTTGAGGTACCTCTTGAAGAATCCAGATGCAAAGCCACGACTTATCCATTGGATGCTCCTTCTTCAAGAGTTTGAACTTGATATAAAGGACAAGAAGGGGTCAGATAATTTGGTGTCGGACCACATGAGTAGGATTACTCACACACTAGAGGATGACACCTTGGACCAGGTACCACTTCTGGACAATTTTCCCGATGAGCATCTTTATTCCATCTCAGGTATGCATCCTTGGTATGCTGATTTAGTGAACTACATTGTTTCCTCTGAAATCCCTGCAAATTTAAAGAAACATCAAGTCCAAAAATTAAAAAGTGAGTCTTGGTTTTATGTGTGGGATGATCCTTAACTCTGGCGCATGTGTAGTGAGCAAGTTATTAGGAGGTGTGTTCCTGATCATGAGTTTGAGTCTATTTTGCATTTCTGTCATACACTTGCTTATGGTGGACACATTGGACCCCAACGGACAGCTAGGAAGGTTTTGGACTCTAGATTATATTGGCCTAGATTATTCCATGATTCCCATGTGTTTTGTAAGTCATGCTCTCATTTCCAACACACTGGGAACATTTCTAAGAGACATGAGATGCCCCAACAACCCATACTATTCTGTAAAATTTTTGATGTATTGGGGATTGATTTTATGGGTCCCTTTCCTAGTTCATTTGGATTTTTGTATATTTTGGTTTCTGTTGATTATGTGAGTAAATGGGTGGAGGCCAAGGCCACCAGGACTGACGATTCTCATGTTGTAGTGGATTTTGTCAAGGCTAAAATTTTCGGTAGGTTTGGAGTACCAAAGGTCATCATCAGTGACCAAGGGACACACTTTTTCAATAGGAATTTTTCTTCCCTCCTTCAAATGTATGGGGTGACACACAAAACATCAACACCATACCACCCCCAAACAAATGGCCAGGCTGAGGTTTCAAATCGTGAGTTGAAACAAATCTTGGAGAAAACCGTGCAGCCAAATAGGAACGATTGGAGCAAGCGCTTGGATGATGCATTGTGGGCTTATAGAACAGCATACAAGACCCCCATTGGTATGTCCCCATTTCGTATTGTTTTTGGGAAATCATGTCATCTCCCAGTGGAAGTCGAGCATCGGGCTTATTGGGCTATAAAGAAATGCAACATGGATTTGGCCCAAGCTGGAATCCAAAGGAAGCTACAAATTGAAGAGCATGAGGAGATTAGATTATCATCCTATGAGAACACAATGCTCTACAAGGAAAGATCAAAAGCAGCTCATGACAAAATGATCCAAAAAAGGGAGTTTCATGTTGGAGAGAAAGTCCTTCTCTATAGTTCACGACTGAAGCTGATGCCTGGTATGTTGCGTTCCAGATGGTTAGGTCCTTATGTTGTGACTAATGTTTTTCCTTATGGTGTAGTGGAGATAACACAAGAGGACACTAGAAGGAGCTTTACAGTCAATGGGCAACATTTTAAGAGATACATTGAGGGACTTCTACTGATGCAATGGATTTTATCACACTGCATGACCCCATCGTCAATTGAGCACATCAGGCTGTTCCTAACCCTTTCACTTTTATATTATTTGTCCTATTTAAAAATTCTGCATTTCATGTGCATATATCATATCATAGGTTCACGTTGTGGAAAATGCAATATTTTATGTGTGGGGGAGGGAACCTTTTAGTTTAGTAATTTCAATTGATTTCCTGTTCAAAAAAGACCAAAAAGAAATTGTGTGTGTTTCAAATTTTGTGTGTTTATTTTACAATTTTCTTTGTGTTTTTGAAACTTTTGGGCTAAAATGATCCTCATTACCATTTTTAAATCCATATAAATAATTTAACCAATTTACCCATTGAAACTAAGCTTAAATGAATGCTGAAATGACTTTGTTTTAAGTTCAAATATTTAGTAATTTCATGAAAAGTACGCTAAATTTTGAATCCCATGCCAATCTCAGTGTCTTTATATTTGAAATCACTTTCCTGTGAGGCCTCTAAACCATTATTTTCATATTCTTTACATTCACCTCACTTCTTGAGAGAACCAAACCATACTTGATTTAACCATAATTTGATCTATTCCTGTCAAAACATGAGGGTTTGAGGTAATTCTGTTTAAATAATTGAGGCATTTGTTTGGTATTAAAGCCCCTATTTCAATGAATAATTTTTTTATAATGGCCTACCGTGAATATTTAATCCTTGTATCCTTTAGAATACATGCAAAGCCTGTTAGGTTATCCACATTACAAGCCAATTTTCCCTATCCAACCAATTCTTGAAGTGAAATTGAATAATCTAGTTGAGCTTAAGTGTGGGGGAAGTTGTCTTGTGTTTTGCCACCACTTTCTGTGATACTTTTGGTGGAAAATTAAATTTTGAAGAGATGTGTTTGCTGCTAAATAAAGTCATTATATTGAAAGTTGTGCCTTTTCTGGAGCATTAATGACAAGTGAAGCTGTGCCTTTTCTAGAGCTTCTAATTGAGGTGGAAAGTTGTGCCCATCTGGAGCTTTCAAGAAAATCATGTTTGAGAAGATTGACATTCTTTATGCTGAAATGATGAATGGTGTAAACCTTTCATGACTTTTCATGATGATGGAGCTGAATTTATACTATGGGGATTGAAGATAAGACCATATTTTAGTGAAAATTAGATTAATGCAATTTTGCTTCAAAAGAGTCAAGCCCTCCTCATTCAGCCTCAGAGTTTTTCACATCTTAATCTTACCAACCGAAAGCCACAGAACAACCCTGAAAAGTCCTCATGATAAACATATGTCCTTGACCCAAATCAGGTAGCGATGTAGGAATCTATCAAGCCTATAGTGACCCTTGTATGAGTTTGGATGAGAAAGACATTGCAAAAAAATTGATATTTGAGTGATGAGAGAAAATTCAAGCGAGGTAAGTGTTTTGTGCATGGGCGGATAAATGAAGTGGAAATATATTGAATGATATAAATGGAGAACTTTAAATAATTTTTTTTATGAGGCATGATATCTTTTGATTCTTGGTGTGAAATTGATTGATCTTAAGGATATGTGTTTTAAAATTGGTTTTGATTTGATATTGATGTTTACTTGATATGAGGTTTTTCCCAGGTGTGAAAAAGGGTAAGTGTGGGGGAGTTGATAAAAAACTATTTTATTGAATATTTTATTGATAATAAATGATATAATTTCCCCACATTGTTTTAAATATGTTTATTTATAAAATATTTGGGATTTGATCATTCATTTGAAAATGTGGTAAAAATTCCAGTTTTACCCTTAATAGTGCACTGTAGTATTTCGAATATAAATATTTTTGTATTTATTATATGAATTTTAAATTTTGTAACAGTGTCCATAACGTAATTATCTACAACCTTTATTTAGTACAGTAGATCAAAAGAATGCATTTTAATGGAGTAATTGGGCCATAAAGTCAAAGCTGGGCTGGACTCGCCAGAATGGATAAGCATTTGTATTGCGGCCATAATACCTACATATGGGCTTGTATTGATCCCAAATGTGTAGAGCAGATAGAGGACCCATATCCTCACATTTTACCCTTATGTAAGGCCGGCCAATTCACGCGTTTTTGTGGTCAAATGAGCGGTGCAATTTGCATTAAAATATTTGGCCGAATTTCCACATTCACACTTGAAACCACTAGTATACTCTCCTCCCCTCCCCTCTATAAATTGGTGTTTTTCTCATTTGGAGGGGTTGGGAGGTGCATTAGGAGATTGGAGGCAGAGGATAATTTGTTTCACCTAAATTCTCCAACCATTGTAAGAGGGTATCTCTTGAAGCAAGGATCCCCTCATCGAATCCTCCTCTCTTCTTCATTTTGTAATGTTTTCATTTTTGTAATAAACTTCTTTGTTCTTCTTTTATTTCTTCTCTTTTCTTCTATTTTGTTTAAAATTCTTATTCTCTTAATCTTCCTCTTTGGGGTGGAATTCTTTAGTAGAAGCGTTATTGGATTATACCCATTATAAACCTTTGCACATGCAAAATGCTTCTACGATGATTACGCTACCCATGGAAGAGTAGTCTTTTAGTAATTGATCTATCTTCTACCCTCCTCATTTAATTATTTTGAATCATTGAGCTAATGTAATTCATTTAATATGATCCATGAATTCTGTTTTTAAATTGTAAGAAACTAATAAAGTAATTTAACAATTAACACAAAAACACGCGAGGTCAGGAGTTTATGTAAATTGTGAGAGCGCGATCTTAATCGGTAATACAAGACCACACAGGATAAATTTTTTGAGTTCAAATATAATCTATAAACACAATTCATCCTCATTTCCTGAATGGATATGAGCCTTAATTTACCACTGACCATAATCTAATCTTAGAACATCAATCAAAGCAGGGTGTTGCGATTGCAAGTTCCGAAGTTAGCCTAGGGTTAAATTCACATCATCTTCATGGTAAAGTTAATTATCGTAGGGTTTGGGATTTAACAAATTAAGGGATCATAATTAAGTGAATGTTAATTTACATGATAATGATTAATAATAAAGTGAAGAGGTAGAGTTAGATCGATTACGCCTTTTAAATAGATTTCTAAAAAAACATCTTCTTGTTGTGTCATTTTAATCGAAATTCATTTCAAAACTAAAAACAAAAAAAAATTATACAATCTTCTTCCAGAAAACTTATTCTAGATTCATAAACTAAAACAAACCTCAATCCTTTAATGTAGTGTTTTTATTTTATTCTATTTTATTTTATTTTTTAGAATACCTCTAATATGTTGTTAAATTCACTTCCTCCTTTGAGAGACGACCTTGGTCGGCCACTCTACTGCACCTAAGTACCCAAAATTACACTAATAATTTGAGAGCGCCCACGAAAACGCTCTTTTACTTTTGATATGGATCGGTGCGACCATTGTACTTCGATATGGATCGGTGAGACCGTTGTCCTTTGATATGGATCAGTGCAACCGCTGTCCTTTGATATGGATCGGTGCGACCGTTGTCATTTGATATGGATCGGTGCGACCGTTGTCCTTTGATATGGATCGGTGCGACCGATGTCCTTTGATATGAATCAGTGCGACCGTTGTCCTTTGATATGGATCGGTGCGACCGTTGTCCTTTGATATGGATCGGTGCGACCGTTTTCTTTTGATATGGATCGGTGCAACCGTTGTCTTGACAGAACACAAAGTGTCTGTTTGATCCTTAAGACTTCCAGAATACATGTAAATCAATAGCAAGCATAGATAAAAACATGATCCAACCAATAAAAACAGATTCACTAAGAGATTGTGATTATGTATATGTGAAATCCAACCGGATTAAGTAACGATGATTTGTGATTATTAAAACAGCAACCATAGGAAGAATTCAACAATCTTCTAGAGGGATCAACATGGCTATATAGAAGATTCAAAAGGAAATAATTTTTAGATTTTTTCACACAACTAATTACAAATATATATGGAGTCATATATACTATAAATAGAGATATACTATAATAGTTTCTGAATTGTTGTACAATAATGCTACATTTCTACTTCTGAGCATGTTTCCTACCTATCCCTTTTTATGTTGATATTCTATTTTTTATATCTACATGATTATCTAGATGCTGCAATATTTTCACATACCATGTTATTTATTTAAGGGAGATTTTTTTGTGTGTATTTATTATATTTTGGATTCATTTAGATAATGTATTTAATTATTTAATTTTACATCTTTCTTGTTCTTATATCATGATAATGGATAATTCAATTAGGATGTACTCTTATATTAAATTACTAGTAAGTTTGATCCATGCATGAACAGTATGTGGGTATGAAGGTAAATTCATAAAAATGTTAGTGGATCACCTAATTAAATAAAAAATATGACTATTTGATTATATTAATGGGGGTGTTCTCAGGTTATAGAGAGGTTTCTAAGACCAATATCTTTAGAGATTCAAATATCACAACAACGGGACCAATTAACCTAAACAGTCAATCCACTAACACATGAACCTGAACTTACTAATCATGGTATAATTTCACATATTTTTTTTACCAAAACATTTTCTGTTTTTCTTCCAATCATATTTATAATTTTCCTCAATCATTTTCAACTATCTATGTGGGTTTAACACTAATAAATACTAATGAATATACTTTTTTAGTTAATAGTTTTAGCTACTTTGAGTATTTGTTAATAAATTTTTAAATTTTATTATAGTTTTTTGAACTAAAATATAATTTTGGCTGAATCAATAATTACATCTATATATATATAATTTAATTTATGAGACATAAAAAATAAATATAATCATAAAAGTTTGGAAACCCATACATTTTTTATCCCATCCCAAAAATTGTGAATTGAGTCTTGAGATCATTAGCACCCCTAGTTTTTGGAACCTAAACATTTCATCATGAATTTCTCATCTATATAATGTTGAGGTTAATTTTTCAGATGATTCGAGGTGTTTTGGATCATTTTGGAGGTTTATATGGAAGTGCGTAGTTTTTGAACAGTAGGTTGAAACTGTGTAGAGTCGCCATGATAGCATGCAAGGGAAGACTGTGGGAAGAAACTATGTGAATAGTTGGTGCTTGTTTTGGCCAAAAAATGTGGATTCCAAGGGGAAACCATGATTCTAGAAACATAATAAAATTCATGGTTGGAAAATCATTTGTCTAACTATTTGATCCAATAATGGGAGCCAACCACAGAAAGTATGACATTAAGATTGTATAACAGAAAACATGGGGCATGGTATTCTAAATCGTGCAGTGTAATGTTTTACCTACTTAAAAAGTGGATATAATCTTAATTAATTTCTTAAGACCATGTTTTTTCACTAATCCTCCAATAACATGAATTAATGTTTCTCCCAAGGAAATATAATAGGTCCCATTTGATATTGGAGTGATCCTTATGAAAATTAAAGTGTGTTTCAATCCCTAATTCCTAGATAATTGAACGTTATTCCTCATTCATCTTAAATATGTGGTTATTTTCTTTCCTATAATAATAAATCAAGTCATTAATTGATAGTTATATGTGTTATGTGTGATTTTATAATGTAATCTTGTTGGTTCTATTGAATGGAATGTGAGTTGGTATTAGATCTTGAAGTCTCGTTGTGTTGTTCTTATTTTTATCCAATGTTTGAAAGGTATGTATATTCTATTTCTACTCCACTAGATATTGATATGAAGTCTTAGTTTTAGTAAAATAATTGTCAATTTTTTTTGGAAATATTCGTTTGGATCTTAATGGAAATCATGTTTTGGTATTGGATTGGAAATGTGGAAAGTATATTTGTTTTAGAAAAACCCATTTTCTATAATTTCAAAATATTGATTTAATATTTATGTTTTTCTTGATGAATATAAACTATTTTTCAAAATTATTTAATTAATTTTTTTTTTGAAATTTATAGTCATGAAGTCAATATAAACCATTGCGAATGAGTATAATGGGATGCATAATTGTCTTGAAGTACCACCATGAACGGGATGGAATATAGAGGTGAAATTAAACCTCCAATGGTAAAATTGATCTTGAGGGTGTGTGTGTGTTTCGATGTATGGTCATGTAAAATAATATTCCATGTCAAATGATAAATGGTTTAAAATCTTTATTGATGAGTTCATTGGAAAATATGTTTATGGATTTTATATGAATTATTTTTTCTGTTTAAAACATTAATATAAAATGTTCAAACAAGTACGTTTTAAGTGGAATGAGTTGGGATGTCACATGGGAAAACCTATTGAGTTTAGACTTACCCCCTTCTTGGAAACCATTTTGAGTTTGTTGATTCTATCTATCGAAACAGAGATAATGTAATTTTACCTCATTTCATAGTAATGCTTCTCGATACTGTGGGCTTTAAATGTGGAGTTGGATCTTAGAGTGGGTTGGGAATAATTATCTGATTGTCTATTTTCTATTTTTTGATTTGGGACTTTTGGTCCTCTTGAATATGCCTTTTAGATTTTATTGTACTATGATTTGGTCTATTATTTTGGTTATGTTTTGAGTTTTATTTTTTTATACATTCAGAATTAATATATTAGTTTGGTTATTGTTTTATGGTTTTTATTTTTTATCAATAGAATGGAAAATCATTCTCAAAATGATCTTGAGTCCATTTTTATTTATTATTATTCTTTGGTGTCTTGGGGGTATAATCTAAGGCCTTTTAGCTCCGATATCAATCCAAAATATTGTCATTATGGGTGATATGTTACGAATGGTGTAATTTTCGGTCTAACAAAATACCCTTTGTAAAAAAATATTATTAGTTAGTTTCATCATAAACATTAGAAAGGTATCTTTTTAGACAAATTGTATCACCATTGTTTGCTCCATGACATAGGAAATTGTGACAATTTTGTTTGATCTTATAATTGGAAATAGATTATGTTCACCTCTTGGTTTTGTATTAAGGTGTAGGATGGTTGGAACATGAAAGATATAATACAAAAAAGGTGTATATAACTTATTTATACTAAACCTATAGTTATCACGGTGCTTGGGTACATGAGTGTTTTTATAAACTTCTATAAATTCATTCATATCATCATCACAAGTTTATATGATGAGTATTTCATTACAAGGATTAATTTTAAGACTTCCCAATATGACTACATTATTCAATATTATTTAATGTGTTATAAAATATAAAAAAATTGAATTATGAAATTAATTAATTTTTTTTAATGCAGGGTTGATGTGTTTTGAAAAATGGATAAAATTATGATAATGGTTGAATTTTAGAAGATATGACATGATATGTATTGATGTTGTGAATTTGAGTTAATAAGATAGTAGTTAAAAATGAGTGAGACTAAATAGAGTTCTATTCTTGTACATGGAATGGAACTGGGTAGGCTTCTCAGAAACCAATAAGAAAAATCTACTAAAAATTTCGTTGCACCTGATACACATGTGAACAAACAACTGGTTCAAATAACCATCTATGAATTATAGGAATTGGATAAGTTTTATAGGAATAACTAACCTTCTTATATAAGGCCCCAACCTTAAACCTTACTTAATCTTGAGTTATTACAAGATTACACATTGAGGATCTTTTCGGGTTTAGAGTTTTAGAGAATTAGATCATAAAAAGTTCATTACATTCCACATATAAACAAAGTGGTTACATAAAGATAGTATTCTTCATTCCCATCAATGGAAACACATTTAAAATAAAACATGGATTATTTCTTGACACATCCTTGACTCTATCATCTTATCATGTACCTTTCCCTTGACCTGTGAAAAACATTTCAAAAACTTGGGATGAGCATAAAAACTCAGTATGGGTTATAAAAAAAACATGGAAAGGAAACATGAGTTCATATATACATAATAATGGAATCATACATTACCCATAAAACATAGGCACTTTAACATACCTCATAAAATCATGAATAAATCATAGAAATCATAAGACATAAAGGTAACTTGAGGCATTCATAACATTCTTACGTAGGGAGTAACCCTCTTGGTTACGTTTGGAATACCCATCACAGTATATTCCCTAAAATCTCTTCGGAGAAACCTTAATGTTTCACTCCTTCGCGTTACCCAATGCATTGGAGAGCTATAACGGGCTCACCCGCCCTTAGTTTATCACGGAACAACCCGTCTTCATAATAATGCCCAAGAACCATAACATAATCATATCACAGAAAACATGTATAAAGGAAACATAAAATTTCCACATTTCAATCACGAGATATCAATACAACACATTGATATAAAAACATTATGAAAACCATTTTCAATACTAAAATAAAAGAAAAGTAAAACATGGTATTTATTTTTCTTTTAAAAAGAAGGTATGGCTTGTAGAGGAAGCCGAAACTCAAATAACGGTCACGACGGCGGAGAAGTCGTTGTCGCCGCATACGTACGACAAAAACATTCCCATTTTTTCGTTTAGTAAACGCTTCGTATAAAAAAAATTCCTTTTGAATAAACGTAAAAGTCAAAGGGGTTTATACACCGTATAAAAGAAAGTTGTGTATAAAATAAAATATGCCTCAATGAAAGGAGATTGAGACGAAGTCCCATACCTCGTATCCGACTTGACTCGATCGTTCTTTAACGTCCTGAATAATAAACATGACTTAATTTATACTTGATTAAGAACCTTTTTAAACTTCATTATTCCTTTTATATCACTTATTTCCATGTTATAAACATTATGTAACCATTTAAGTTAATAATGTTTGTTTTGTCAATATTTGGTTCTTAAGACGAAAGTTGACTTCTTACAATTACATGTTGTTCATGTGGTCAAAACTTCATTATATCCAGAATGGTATTCATGATGAAGATATCATATATGTCATATATATCCAGTACATACATGCATTTATAATATTACATAATTTAGAGGTAAGAAATGAAATGCACCGTTCATGGAGACGGTAAGCCGTACGTACGCATGAACGCTACTTCCATTTCTATTTCATATTTTCTGGAATGGAATCATAATGATATAAGAGTATATTATAATTCCAGTATAATAACATATACAATATCATTAACTTTATCCTTTACACATCCCACATATGGTATTAACGAATCAAATCACTTTTAGGGGGCGGTAGTCCGCACTTCCTAAAATGAAGATATCGTGTTTTACCCATAATGGAAACCATAAAGGTATGCCCAAAATAAAAAAACAGAAGATTAAGGAAAACATAAACATATTATATATCATATATGAAAATAGTGACATCATAATGGCCACCTTTGAAGGTGTTAAATGAGTGTTGAACAATCATCGTTTCGGGAGGCAGAATTTCGCCATCCACGGAAACCGTATGTTCTTTAACCATTTGATATAGTTGTGTGAGAGTGTAGCTCAAATAAATCATATAAAAACATCCTAGTATATTTAAGATACTGGTGTTGTTACAAAATAAGTAAATAAAAAGAGTTTTGGGGGTTGGAGAAGCAAAATAAAACAAATGAACATGAGAGAACGAATTACCTTAAAAAGTGTAACTCCATTTGATTTGAGCCTAAAGGCTTCCTTTGAAAGGATTCTGCCCAAAGGGAATCCTCTAGGATGAGGAGAGGGATGTGGAGAGAGAAAATGGGCAGGGGTTGGCCGAGCCAAAGGCTTGAAGAGTGTGTGAAATGAGGTAGAGGTGGGGGCCTTTTATAAGAGGAGAGGAGGGGCACTTTTGGAAAGTAAAGAAACATTACTTTATTTGAAAATGTGTTTCGGTTTTAAAAGGTCCCACATTGATATAATTCGTGGATAAGGTGATAAGGGTTCGAAATAAACTCATCCAATTGGTTTTGGCCATGTGTAGTTCATAGATTTAACATTATCTTTCCATTTTATTTAAATCGTCAAATAATGATGTCATCGCTGCATCATTATTATGTTATAAATAATTAAATTTATTTAAGGTCTAAAAATTATAAAAAAATACTATGATATAGGAAATCTTTTTAGATTTCCAATGACTATTTATAATAAAAATTTGGACTTGTATAACCCCACTTAAAAATTGTTTTCGTAAAACATATTATGTTTGTGTCATTTTCACTTTAACATTAAATAAAAAGTAATTTATGTCATTTCCCAACAAAAGTGGATCCATGGGGTCCCCAAGTTGACCCATGGCATTTCATGGTCGTCCATGACACAACCAATGAGGTTGGGACATGTGTATAGGTCATTTCATTTTATTAAAGCATTATTTATACCTTAAACTATACTAATTACCACTAATCGTGATTAAGAACTTAATAAGTTACTATTCACCAAAAAATTATTATAATATCATTGAACCACATTTTACATACTAATGAAAACCATGTATGTTGGATTTTAAAAATTCAAAACACAACGATGGCAAAATTTCATTTAAACGGAAAATCAGTCTTTATAAGTACCACTTAGTGGTTTCACTATTCATCAAAAATTGAAGTTTTTCAGAAAATTACAAAAAATTCACCCTAAACTATATTTGATATTCCGAATTCAAAAATGAAGTCTATTTTACAAAATTCAAATCATATAAGTCACATTAATTAATTTAATAATTAATTCCCGCTGCCAGAGCAAATAGCGTGTTTTTACAAAACAATAAGTATCAAAAGATTGACACCAGTTTAAGTCTAATTTCAAAGTGAAATTGATTCCAATGACCACCATTGGATAAAATGGTAAAAATATATTCTAATTTCACTTCAAAACCAATTCAAAACATAATCTAATCATATAAATAAATTAGGTTAAAAAGCATTTTTGATGTAAAATTCAGTATTTTTCACTATTCATTAAAAAAATGAACCTTGTCAGAAAAATACCAAAAATTTACACAAAGTAAATTTTGATGTCCCAATCATAAAGAATAAGTTTATTTTGACAAACATAATTTATAAAATTGTCAAAATATAGATTCAATAATGTTTTGCCATCAAAAGGAAGTAAAACAATCTTTTAAGAATATTAGTGTATTCCATGCATAAGATTGTATTTATTTTCATCTTAAGCCTCTAAAACACTATATTAATCATTAATAGACATAGGTAAAAATATCTATTATTCATTACTTACTTGGGATGTTACATCCTTCCCCCCTTTAGAAAATTGCGTCCCCGCAATTTATTTACTTATCGAATAAATGGGGGTACTTATACCTCATTGCATTTTCAGATTCCCATGTTGCCTCTTCAATCATGTGGTTTTTCCACAAAACCTTTACCTGGTGAATCACCTTATTCCGTAACACTTGCTCCCTGTGGTCAAGAATCTGGACCGGTTGTTCCTCATAAGATAGGTTCTCTTCCAGCTAAACTACCTCTGGACTCAAAACATGAGATGGATCTGGCATATACTTTCTCATCATCGAAACGTGAAAAACATTGTGTACCTGAGATAAACTCGGAGGTAAAGCCACTCGGTATGCAACTGATCCAACTCTTTCCAGAATTTCGTATGGTCCAATGAACCTTGGACTCAACTTTCCTTTCTTACCAAATCTCATCACACTTTTCCAAGGAGAAACCTTGAGAAAAACATGATCACCTACCTCGAAAGATAGATCCTTCCTCCGGTTATCCGCATAACTCTTCTGCCTACTCTGAGCTGTTCTCATGTGTTTCTGAATCAGCTGAACTTTTTCTGCCATCTCTTCTACCAATTCTGGTCCCATCAACTTCCTTTCACCCACTTCATCCCAGAAATCTGGAGTTCGACACCTCTTCCCATAAAATGCCTGAAATGGTGCCATCTGTATACTGGAATGAAAACTGTTATTATATGAAAACTCAACCAAAGAAAGATGTTGGTCCCAACTTCCCTGATAATCCATAGAACAAGCTCGTAGCATATCCTCCAATGTCTGAATTGTTCGTTCTAACTGCCCATCTGATTGAGGATGAAAAGCTGTACTAAAATTTAATTCAGTACCAAATGACTTCTGAAGGCCTTTCCAAAAGTTAGAAGTAAACTTGGGATCACGATCCGATACAATGGAGAGAGGAACTCCATGTAACCTGACTATATCTTAAAGATACAAACGGGAAAGTTGATCAAGAGAGAAAGTATCTCGTATAGCAATGAAATGAGCAAATTTGGTCAAGCGATCAACAATAACCCAGATTGCATTATTACCTCGAGATGTCGTCGGTAATCCAACAACAAAGTCCATGGATATATTCTCCCATTTCCACTCTGGTACTGGTAAAGGCTGAAGCATCCCTTTCGGTAACTGCCGCTCTGCTTTAACCTGCTGACAAGTCAAACACTTCACAGTAAAATCAGCAATGTCTCTTTTCATTCCATCCCACCAGTAATACTCCCGCAGATCTCTATACATCTTAGTACTGCCCGGATGAACTGAAAACGGAGAACTATGAGATTCACATAACAATTCTCTCTTTAACTGTGAATCACAAGGCACACACAATCTCTTCCCAAATCTCAAAACACAATCATTATCAATGTTGAATTCAGGAAACTTACCTTTCTGATCCAGCTCTACCCTTTTCTGCAACTCACTGTCTTGCTTCTGTGCTTGCTTGATTCTATCTGATAGAGATGATCTCACTGATACCTGAAACAAAACAGAAGGACATCCTACACCAACAACTTCTATGCCAAAGTTCATCAAATCGTTAACCAAAGGACCACGTTCCAAATGCAACATTGTTAATGAAGCATTACTTTTTCGACTCAAAGCATCAGCCACTTTATTTTCTTTTCCCGGATGGTAATGAATTGTACAATCATAATCTTTGATTAATTCCAGCCATCTCCTTTGTCTCATGTTTAACTCTTTCTGAGTGAATATATACTTTAATCTTTTGTGATTGGTATATATTTCAAACTTTACTCCATACAAATGATGCCTCCAAATTTTTAAAGCAAAAAAAACAGCAGCTAGTTCCAAATCATGTGTAGGGTAATTTACCTCATGAGTTTTCAACTGTCGTGAAGCATAAGCAATTACCTGATCATTCTGCATTAGGACGCAACCAAGTCCTTTCAATGAAGCATCACTGTATATAACAAACTCACCATTCCTGGAAGGTAGTGCCAAAACTGGAGCATTCACCAATCTTCTTTTCAATTCCTGAAAACAATCGTCACATTATTTTGTCCAGATAAACTTAACACCCTTCCGAGTTAGCTTAGTCATTGGACTAGATAACCGTGAAAAATTTCTAACAAACCTTCGGTAATAGCCCGCCAAACCAAGGAAGCTACGAATCTCGGTTACATTTTTGGGTCTTGGCCATTCTTCCACAACTTTTGTTTTTGCAGGATCAACAGTTATTCCATCTTTAGAAACAATGTGACCAAGGAAAGAAATTTGTTGCAACCAAAACTCACACTTCCTGAATTTCCCATACAGTTTCTTTTCTTTTAAGGTTTGCAAGATAACCCTTAAATGTTTTTCATGCTCCTCTTTACTTTTAGAAAACACCAAAATATCATCAATGAAAACAACCACAAACTTATCCAAGAACTCATGAAAAATTCTATTCATTAAGTCCATGAATACAGCAGGTGCATTGGTTAGCCCAAAAGGCATTACTACAAATTCATAATGGCCATATCTCGTACGGAACGCGGTCTTGGGAATATCTGCCTCCTTTACCTTCAGCTGATGGTACCCCGATCTCAAGTCAATCTTTGAAAAAAACTGAGCTCCCGGGAGCTGATCAAACAAATCATCGATATGAGGAAAAGGATATTTGGTCTTAACAGTGATATTATTCAAGGCTCTATAATCAATGCAAAGTCTCATAGAACCATCTTTCTTTTTAAAAAATAAAACAGGAGCACCCCATGGTGATGTGCTAGGTCTAATGAAACCTTTCTCTAATAAATCTTGCAATTGCTCCTTCAACTCTAAAAGTTCAATTTGTGCCATTCGATAAGGGGGTTTTGAAATTGGCTTAGCATCAGGAACTAAGTCAACAGTAAACTCAACTTCCCGATCTGGTATTATTCCAGGCAACTCATCAGGAAAAACATCAGGATACTCATTTACCACTGGAACATCATTAATCTGAACAGTTCCTTTATTTTCAATGACATGTGCAAGGTAACATTCATTTCCATCTTTTACAAGTTTCTCGGCCTCTTGATATGTTATCAAAAGTAAGGGTTCATTCTTGTAAACAAACTGAAAGTCTTTCTGAAAAGAAACTTCTTTAGCTCTACATTCAATCTTAGCATGGTAAATAGAGAGCCAATCCATACCCAGGATAACATCAAACTCTACTAGAGGTAGAATAATAAGGTTTGCAAGTAGTTTCTTTCCACAGATAAGGATAAGAAGATTATTATAAATTCTTTTTGCCTCGACACTTCCCCCAGGTGTTTTTACCAAAAGTTCAGGAGTCATTTCTTGAGATGGTATTCCCATTTTACTAGAAAAGGTTTCAGAGATGAATGAATGTGTAGACCCCGAATCAAACAACACACTGACATAATCTGAAAAAACAAACAATGTACCTGATACGACATCATTTGATGGCCCGACATCTACTGAAGTAGTTGCAAAGGATTTCACCACCCCTTTCTGCTTGTAGTCTAACTGCTTCCCATCACTCAAGCTCTTTGCCGGACACTCATTTTCATAGTGACCCATCTCATTGCACTTAAAACATTTCACCAACTGTAAATCAAATTTGTTCTTACCTTCAGCTTGATCCTTTTCAGTGCAATCACGAGCCTTATGTCCCATCTTACCACATCGGTAGCACTTTCCAGAATTCAGAAGACATTCCCCAGCCTGCCTTTTGCCACATTTATCACAAACTGGAAACTTAGTTCTGTTACCATCAGACTTTTTTGAAGAATTCTCACCTTTCTCCTGCCACCTCGGTCTCTTCTTCTGCTGGTTTTTATAGAACACTTGGTCATCGGCAAACTCCATTTCCACCTTCTCAGCACATCGAACAAGCTTTTCATAACTTTTAAACTCACGAGAAGCTACTACCCTTCGATATTTTGGCTTTAATCCTGAGTAAAAACGATTGATTTTACTATCAAGGTCTCGAATAAAATTTGGAGCATACCTTGCCAATCGAGTGAACCTTTCTTCATAAGCAACCACTGAGTCTTCCTATTGCCTCAATTCCAATAATTGCTTTTCCATCCTAAGTCGAACAGCCTTAGGAAAATACTTCTCAAGAAACATACCTTTGAATTCATCCCAGTCAAAAGCATCAATCTCATCGGCATCCCTGATATTTTTAATCATAGACCACCACTGATCTGCTTCACCCTCCAAACGGTAAATAGCAAGACTAACCTTTTGATTGTCTGAACACCTCATGACATCAAAAATCTTATCTAGTGCTTTAATCCACCCTTCAGCTAGTACAGGGTCAGATGATCCTCTGAATGATGGGGGATGTTTCCTCATGAAATGTTCCACCACTGACATGTTCCTCTGTGGTTGTTCTGGCTGATCTCGTGCATGGATACCACCGCCATTTATCGCTTGAGTCAAATGCGCCATTACTGCAACAAACTGTTCAGTTCCAATTCCGACCATTTCTGGATGCTGATTCAGAAGGTTATTTCCTTCTGTATGCCTTCCTAGCACTGCTTCCCTGTTTCCTCTGCGGAAAACCATTCTGAACAAACATGTCTTAGATGAAGCAACATGGTAATCTTTAAATGCTATATCATTTCGAAAAAAAAATATTTTTGGATAATCATTTAATAGAATTCTAACTCCTAAAGTTATTTAAACCGACCTCTGATACCAACTATAAGGCCCCAGCCTTAAACCTTACTTAATCTTGAGTTATTACAAGATTACACATTGAGGATCTTTTCGGGTTTAGAGTTTTAGAGAATTAGATCATAAAACTTGCATTACATTCCACATATAAACAAAGTGGTTATATAAAGATAGTATTATTCATTCCCATCAATGGAAACACATTTAAAATAAAACATGGATTATTTCTTGACACATCCTTGACTCTATCATCTTATCATGTACCTTTCCCTTGACCTGTGAAAAACATTTCAAAAACTTGGGATGAGCATAAAAACTCAGTATGGGTTATAAAAAAAACCTGGAAAGGAAACATGAGTTCATATATGCATAAGAATGGAATCATACATTACCCATAAAACATAGGCACTTTAACATACCTCATAAAATCATGAATAAATCATAGAAATCATAAGACATAAAGGTAACTTGAGGCATTCATAACATTCTTACGTAGGGAGTAACCCTCTTGGTTACGTTTGGAATACCCATCACTGTATATTCCCTGAAATATCTTCGGAGAAACCTTAACGTTTCACTCCTTCGCGTTACCCAATGCATTGGAGAGCTATAACGGGCTCAACCGCCCTTAGTTTATCACGGAACCACCCGTCTTCATAATAATGCCCAAGAACCATAACATAATCATATCACATAAAACATGTATAAAGGAAACATAAAATTTCCACATTTCAATCACGAGATATCAATACAACACATTGATATAAAAACATTATGAAAACCATTTTCAATACTAAAATAAAAGAAAAGTAAAACATGGTATTTATTTTTCTTTTAAAAAGAAGGTATGGCTTGTAGAGGAAGCCGAAACTCAAATAACGGTCACGACGGCGGAGAAGTCGTTGTCGCCGCATATGTACGACAAAAACATTCCCATTTTGTCGTTTAGTAAACGCTTCGTATAAAAAAAGATTCCTTTTGAATAAACGTAAAAGTCAAAGGGGTTTATACACCGTATAAAAGAATGTTGTGTATAAAATAAAATATGCCTCAACAAAAGGAGATTGAGACGAAGTCCCATACCTCGTATCCGAATTGACTCGATCGTTCTTTAACGTCCTGAATAATAAACTTGAGTTAATTTATACTTGATTAAGAACCTTTTTAAACTTCATTATTCCTTTTATATAACTAATTTCCATGTTATAAACATTATGTAACCATTTAAGTTAATAATGTTTGTTTTGTCAATATTTGGTTCTTAAGACGGAAGTTGACTTCTTACAATTACATGTTGTTCATGTGGTCAAAAGTTCATTATATACAGAATGGTATTCATGATGTAGATATCATATATGTCATATATATCCAGTACATACATGCATTTATAATATTACATAATTTAGAGGTAAGAAATGAAATGCACCGTTCATGGAGACGGTAAGCCGTACCTACGCATGAACGCTACTTCCATTTCTATTTCATATTTTCTGGAATGGAATCATAATGATATAAGAGTATATTATAATTCCAATATAATAACATATATAATATCATTAACTTTATCCTTTACACATCCCACATATGGTATTAACGAATCAAATCACTTTTAGGGGGCGGTAGTCCGCACTTCCTAAAATGAAGATATCGTGTTTTACCCATAATGGAAACCATAAAGGTATACCCAAAATGAAAAAAACAGAAGCTTAAGGAAAACATAAAAATATTATATATCATATATGAAAATAGTGACATCATAATGACCACCTTTGAAGGTGTTAAATGAGTGTTGAACAATCATCGTTTCGGGAGGCAGAATTTCTCCATCCACAGAAACCGTATGTTCTTTAACCATTTGATGTAGTTGTGTGAGAGTGTAGCTCAAATAAATCATATAACAACATCCTAGTATATTTAAGATACTGGTGTTGTTACAAAAGAATTAAATAAAAAGAGTTTAGGGGGTTGGAGAAGCAAAATAAAACAAATGAACATGAGAGAACGAATTACCTTAAAAAGTGTAACTCCTTTTGATTTGTGCCTAAAGGCTTCCTTTGAAAGGATTCTGCCCAAAGAGAATCCTCTAGGATGAGTAGAGGGATGTGGAGAGAGCAAATGGGCAGGGGTTGGCCAAGCCAAAGGCTTGAAGAGTGTGTGAAATGAGGTAGAGGTGGGGGCCTTTTATAAGAGGAGAGGAGGGGCACTTTTGGAAAGTAAAGAAACATTACTCTATTTGAAAATGTGTTTTGGTTTTAAAAGGTCCCACATTGATATAATTAGTGGATAAGGTGATAAGGGTTCTAAATCCACTCATCCAATTGGTTTTGGCCATGTGTAGTTCATAGATTTTACATTATCTTTCCATTTTATTTAAATCGTCAAATAATGATGTCATCGCTGCATCATTATTATTTCATAAATAATTAAATTTATTTAATGTCTAAAAATTATAAAAAAACTACTATGATATATTAAATCCTTTTAGATTTCCAATGACTATTTATAATCAAAATTTGGACTTGTATAACCCCACTTAAAAATTGTTTTCGTAAAACATATTATGTTTGTGTCATTTTCACTTTAACATTAAATAAAAAGTAATTTATGTCATTTCCCAACAAAAGTGGATCCATGGGGTCCCCAAGTTGACCCATGGCATGTCATGGTCGGCCATGACACAACCAATGAGGTTGGGACATGTGTATAGGTCATTTCATTTTATTAAAGCATTATTTATACCTTAAACTATACTAATTACCACTAATCGTGATTAAGAACTTAATAAGTTACTATTCACCAAAAAATTATTATAATCTCATTGAACCACATTTTACATACTAATGACAACCATGTATTTCGGATTTTCAAAATTCAAAACACAATGATGGCAAAATTTCATTTAAACGGAAAATCGGTCTTTATAAGTACTACTTAGTGGTTTCACTATTCATCAAAAATTGAAGTTTTTCAGAAAATTACCAAAAATTCACCCTAAGATATATTTGATATTCCGAATTCAAAAATGAAGTCTATTTTACAAAATTCAAATCATATAAGTCACATTAATTAATTTAATAATTAATTCCCGCTGCTAGAGCAAATAGCGTGTTTTTAAAAAACAATAAGTATCAAAAGATTGACACCAGTTTAAGTCTAATTTCAAAGTGAAATTGATTCCAATGACCACCATTGGATAAAATGGTAAAAATATATTCTAATTTCACTTCAAAACCAATTCAAAACATAATCTAATCATATAAATAAATTAGGTTAAAAAGCAGTTTTGATGTAAAATGCAGTATTTTATCACAATTCATTAAAAAAATGAACCTTGTTAGAAAAATACCAAAAATTTACACAAAGTAAATTTTGATGTCCCAATCATAAAGAATAAGTTTATTTTGACAAACATAATTTATAAAATTGTCAAAATATAGATTCAATAATGTTTTTCCATCAAAAGGCAGTAAAACAATCTTTTAAGAATATTATTGTATTCCATGCATAAGATTGTATTTATTTTCATCTTAAGCCTCTAAAACACTATATTAATCATTAATAGACATAGGTAAAAATATCTATTATTCATTAATTACTTGGGATGTTACATATTAAGTGGTCCATTCATTTTAGTTCCAAAAAGACAACATCCAACCATATTTCAGGGGGGATTGGAATCCAGAAAAACAATAAGTATTGTTGAATATGATAAATAAAATATTTGATTTTCATTGACACAAAAAAGGTAAAAGTTCTATTCCATATGTATATGATTAAGTTTTTGAAATTCCAAATGTGTTAATTTTTTATTCATCAAAAATAGCACCAATGCATGCATGGGAGGATTTTGAAGACTCGTTTCATATGAAATTTAATACTCACAACATTCAGATTTCTAGAATAATGGTTTTATTCAATTTGAATCAAGATAATCTCTCATTAATAGTGTATGTGGATAAATATCAGAAGTTAGTATTCTATTCCTTTTAATTCCCTACAAATGTTTCCATAAAAGAATATTTTTTTTAGTCACGATTATGAATATATATGTGCTCAAATATTTTTATTCATTGTATGAAGGATTATACATAGATGTTTCCTGTAGATATTATAGAATAATGATATATCATGTGAAATATAGTTTTCAGAATCATGATAATTTCTAGGGGAACATGTGGTAACTCTAAATATAGTAATTAGAAGAAGACGAAAACATATTTCCATAGTAGTGGAATGCCTCAAAATCAGATCGTGGGATCAGTACACATTCCTCCTCAACCGAATAGTTATCCAAAATGTTTTCAATGTGGTTCCTTTGAAATTATAAAGTGGTTTTATATAGTATATTCAAGATCTTATAACAATTGCAACCTGATGGGACATCTTATGTGCTATTATCTCAATGCTTCATGGTTAGGTTCTTGAGACAAATTTCATTGTTCCCAAAAAACATATTCTTTTACGTGATGATGTTATCCTATTCCATTCATTGATGACCTATTTTTATCAATTCAGGGAATCTAGTTGGTTTCCAATAATTGAATTATGTTTGGGATGTCACCAGTTTTGATTTTGGACGGAAAAATTTACAAAAAAACTTTCAGAATAAGATATGGACATTATGAATATGAAGTTATGCCTTTTGTTCTTATGAATAGACCATATATATTTATGGAATTGATTATTCCAATATTTCATAGATCTCTATATTCTATTGGGGTGGTGTTTGTTAATGATGAACTATTTTATTCTAGGATAAAAGAAGATCATTAAAAACACATGGTGACAGTGTTGGGTGTCTTTTCGAAACATTTTCTATGTGCCAAATTAACAATTTGTGATTTATGGATAGAAAAGGTGTGTTTTGTTGGACATTTAATTTCTCAAAATTAAATTTCTATATATCATGGAATGATAGAGGCTGTTAACTATTGTAAACATCTGAATAATTTCTATTAGATATGTCGTTTCCTAGTAATGGAGGGATACTACAAACTTTTTTTATGTGACTTTTCATTCTAGGAATCATAGATGAAATATTTGATGGGGAAAGGTGTTCTATTTAAATTGAATGAGGAATGTTAGAAATTTATTATGGAACTTTATGTTAGACTTATATCATCACATATCCTTATGTTTACAGTGTTTATATAGGACACTGTAGTTTATTTTGATTGATTAGGATCTATAATGGTGTGCGTTCTAATACAGAGAGATCATAGTGTTGCTTATGGTTCACAATAGTTTCAATTTCTTTGTAAGAATTACCCAAAAAATGAATTTGAAAGAGCTATTATGGACCTTTTATTAAAGACATGGATTCATTACTTATTTGGTGAAAAATTTTCTTTTTTTAAATATTATAAGATTTTGAAACACATTTTGATACAAATAGATTTTAAATTAAGGAAGGACATATGGATATTGCATCTCTAGATATTTGAATTATAATTAATGTTTACACAGGGTAATGGGAAAACTATAGTTGATGAATTGAGTAATAATTCATATTCTTAGTTGGTTAATGAGCCTTCAGACCTATGGAAAATATTTTTAGTTATTTCATATAAGAATCATTATTTCTCGAACCAACTAATTTCATAGTTTTCTTTCTGGTTATTTTGTTTCTGATTTGGTTGAGAATATTGTGGATACAAAGAAATCTTATCCATATTTAGTGACTATGGGGTAAAAAGTAAATGATATGGAGAATATTGAGTGATGGAATGTGGATTAAAATTTAGTGTTATGGTTTGGTGATTATATTGTCGTACCTTTATCTTGTTATGAAAAACATCTTAGTGCACACCACTATTCAAGATGGGATATTCACCAAGGGATTCAGAGGATTTTTAAAATTTTAAAACCATAGTTTTGTAGAGTTTTAGGAATATAGCTATAGCCATGTTTATCTTATTATTCCTCACCATTCATTATGTAAAGGTAGAGAATAAATGAAAATAATTTAATATGCTTCCTTTAATGATTCCCATTAGGTAATGGTAAGAGATAATCATGGATTTTATTACAGTTCATCCTATTATGATTAGGAACATGCTTCTATATGGGTGATTGTGGATCAACTCATAATGTTTAATCATTTCATCCCTATTCAAGAAAATAATTTAATTGATCACTTTTATAGAATTTATATTCATGAAATAGTAAAAATCCAAAGCATTCCAGTCTTGATTATATTGGATAGAGACCTAAGGATTGCATTTTGTTTTGGGAAATCCATACAATAAGCTCTTAAAGCACTGTTGAAATTTAGTAAAACATATTATCCCCAAATGGATGGATAATTTAAATGTACAATCCAATCAACTAAGGACATTATTTTGGATTGTCTAATTAATTTTGGCGGCTCATGGGAGGATTATTTATCATTTCTAGAGTTCGCATATAATGATAGTTACTAAGAATCGATACAAATGTCTCATTTGGAAGCATTGTATGGGTTCCCCTATCATTCTATGCTTTATTAGGTTGAAATAAGTGAGACATCGCTAATTGGACTTAGTCTTGTGCATGAGAAAATAATAAAGATTTAGTTAAACATAAAGTGAATGTAGATGTTTTAGAGACATTATAAATCATATGTGGATCATCGTAAATGGCCATTGTCATTTGGGGTGACTAATCATGTGTTATTGAAAATCTATCTAGGTCACGAGCATCATCATTTTGGATAGAATATAAATTTAAATCCTCTATACATATCCCCTATTGATATACTTTAATTATTTGGTGAGTGAACTATCTAATGTAATTTTAACCAAGGTTTAGTTCAATGCACATTGTGTTTCACATGTCTTCATTAAATATGTATTGATCTGATACTGGCCAGGTAATTTAATAGAATCATGTTCACATAGAACTGTATGTTCTATTTACTCAGGTTCCTATACGTGTTGTGGGTATGTAAGATATGATCTTTTTTGGGTAAGGAATTGGTATATTTCAGTTTTTATATTACCATTATTGGATTTAATAATAAATGTGGGATAAATAAAATGAAAAGGTATAGAAATCTCCTGAACTCATCAAGGAATATTGGGGTATCTAAATTATGAGTATGGAATGTCTAATGGTGGGGATAATATAGAGCATTGTGGTGTCAGGAATATAATTAATTATTCATGTATTTTGAGTCTATATAATGTTCAAGATATGTTTCAGGAGGTTTTGAGGGGTTTTTAAGGTTTTGGAGGATTTTTTAGAGGTTCATAGATTATTAATTCTTATTATAAACTATTAAACATCTCTAGAAAATCATGAAAAGGAAGAAAATCAGCAATGGGAAAGAACATGATTGGAAAAAGGATTTAGAAAATTGTGTGGATTCCCATGAGAAACCATTCATCTAGAGAACAAAGGTAAAAGTATAGTTGTATCATCATTAGTCTAACCATGCAATCAAAATATTTGAGGTATGGCCTTAATACAGCAACACCACACAGCCGGCACATATTTTTCCAAATCCTATAGCATAGCCGTGAAGCTTACATATGACACTCTTTAAAAAGGTGATGTAATATAAATTAAAACATTAAGCCCTCATTTTTTCTTTAATCCTCCCATAAATCAAATTCCTTTTTCTCCCAATATTTGAGATACAATCTTGGAGAGATCGTTAGGTTGGTTAAAGTGCGCTGGATTACTAGATTCATCAGTAAGTGCTTGTTCGTCCTCATTCTTCTTAGATTTGTTGTTTATCTCTCTCATAGAACCATATATCTAGTCTTTTATAGAAATATCTATGTGTTTTTAATGATTTTATAATGTTATAATTTTTAATCTAATTAAGGGAACATGATTTTTTATTGGATCTTGTTGTATTTTTTGTGTAATTATTCATTTTATCCAATGATTGAGAGGTTGGTGGATTCTATCTTAACACTACATGATTTCGAATAGAGGGTTCAGTTTAAATTAAATATTTTTCTTTGAAATTTTTATGAAATTATTTTGTGACTCTTGATGGTAATATTAGTTTAGTTTTGGCGTGGAAAATGTGAAAGGTTGATTGGTTTTTCGAAAATCCATTCATTTAAAATTTTAAATGGTCATTTTAAAATTATTATTATCTTCAAGCATGTAATTTGTTTTTTGAAATTATTACTAAAAAGAATTTTTTTTATTGAAATGAATTAGAATAATTTTGTTTTAAACTATTGGGCATATGTTGAATGAAATGTATAATGGACATGAAGTACCACCCTCAAAGGTATGGTGTATGGATGTGATTTTCCACCATCAAAGGTGACAAAAATGTAGAGTTTGTGAGTGTGTAGGGGGGTTGAGTGTGTGGAAATGAAAAATATTCCAAGTCAAATAAGATATAGTTTAAATTCATCATTGATTCATTCCTTGTAAAAAATGGTTTATGAATTTTATATTCAATATTATTAAATCATAAAAATGTTTTCTAAATTATTTAAAAAAACAACTTAGTGGCGTGAGTTGGGAATTAATTTGTGGGAAACCAATTGAGTTTTTAATCCCCGCATTCTAGGTCACTGTTTTTCATTTTTAGATATTTTCTATCAAGACATGGGAAAACTAAATGTATCTTTTCTCTTTACTGATTCTTCTGATACCATGGGATTTGAATTTGGATTTATAGGATGAAGAAGTTTAGGGGACGCTGGTTGATTGTCTCTTTTGAGTTTTGAGTTTTGGGGCCTCATTGTTCCTATTGATTATTTCATTTGGTTTCATATTTTACTCTGATTTGGTTTGATGGATTGGTTAGGTTTTTTTAAAATTTTTAAACACATGCATCATTTATAGGATTTTTTGTAATTGTTTTGTTTTATGAAGTATTTATCATTCAAAGATCAAATATTCCCCCAAATTATTTTAAGGTCTTGGAATGTAATGACTGCCTTTTGATTCTTGGGGATGTCACATAAGTCTTAGTATCTCCCCCATGAGACCTCAAGGAAATGAGTATGGGTTTGATGTTTCATGTTCCTTTAGATTCCAGCCTCTTTAAGAGAAATGTTGATAAATATTTGGGAATGCATAACTCACTGTGACTCATGAAAAATACTCTTAGGACCAGCTTCAATATAGAAATGTACACAACCTTTGAAACCTGTATCTTCCATAGAATCTTTATAAAGAATAATGAGAAAGATAATCTGAGAAAAACATTTCTCAGTTATTTTTTATTGGATACAACTATATGAGTCTTATAGAAAATAATTGATAATTATATATTAATTTCTAAACCCGAGACAATAAATTTAGTTTCTGGAAAAATAGAAAATAATTAACCTTCCTATGATTATAAAAAATACATTTAAGTCATGATTTTATCCTTATGTTTTTAATAACTAAATCCCTTAAATTTTATTATTTTAAACATCTAAAATGTATTTATTCGATAATAACTGAGATAATAATAATAAATTTTATATTTGGATTTAGAAACATCTATATAGGGTTGTAAAATGATTTTATTATTTTAAAATAACTTTTTTAAATAAAAAAATATATTTTTGGTTGAGAAATACTTAATATTAATTGGTAAATAATTTTTATAGAATAATTAAGTTATAATTATTATTATATATTAAAACATTAATTTTACTATTCACCCAAAAACCTTATTGGCCTTGAAGTCATACCGTCCCTAACTCCAATTGATAGTCCAACACTTAAAAGAGGTTCTCAAAATCCCACTAGAGGAAAAGAGCCTATTTGTGAGTCTGAATAGTAAACATCCACCATGCATAGTATTGCCTACCAGAATTTTTGATATAATAATTATTATATGTTAAATATGTATTTGAACCCAACGTAATATGTTACTCATTTACTTTATTCCTTTTTTATACATTCATAAGATCAAGATCTGTTAAAATCAATGGAAACATCTAGTGTTGGAACTAAGCATATGGGTAGTATTTCCCTTCTCAGTGGAAACTAACAATTTATCTATACATGGGGGATATTCTATAGAAATAATATGTAGAGGGTATTCTCTCTTCTATTGTGGAATAGATACATTTTTTTGGTTTTGTTTTAATAATTACTGATTACTTTTTTGATTAGTGGCCAGAGGATATTGAACTGAAACATGATTGTTATGAACATGAATCTTAAACTATGTGTCCATCTACAGGGTGGAATCTTATCCTAAACATGATTAACACATGGTTATTAACATATATCAAGTTGATCTAACTCAATTTAGACATGGGTAAATTCCCAATAGAAAAACAAATGTGACACATGTACCTCCTAGTTATTCCTTAAAATAGTTCCAACGAGTTATGAGATGTATAGAATAATATTTGAGTCTTAGAAAAACTATATATCAGTCACCCACACTAATACTAGGTTCCTCAATCTATAATCCATATTAAATAATACTTGAAATCTTTTCCAGAAATTTTCATAAAAATATAACAAGCCCCTAGATTTAAACTTTTACATTGTGGATACATCACTCTAATATATCTCTAACCAACCTCAAACCACTAGAACACAACCTAGGATAGTATTTATTCAAATCGTGACACCCCTAGGATGTCTATTATAATAAAGGGGTTAAATAATATAACTATATAGTAAGGTTACACATATAGGAGTCCATAATATAATGAAAACCTCTAAAACATATGACATATCTATAATAATACAATATTATAACCAATCCAATAAAAACATAAAATGACTTCCAAAATGTAGTATAATGTTCATGCATGAGACATTGACTAAATAGAATATCACCAAATATAAAAAAATTTAATAAAGAAATACGTAGGATTAATATATTAGAGTATGAGAACCTATAACAAAATGGGAAACACTTATTTGATTCAATATCACTGGGAATGAAATATTACAATAGTCATTACCACCAATCACTACTAAACATCATATACACCTACTACATGTCAACAAAAGACTCTGAAATTTATTTATCATCTATAAAAATATCAAACAAGTAAGAAAAAATTACATTTCATTACTGAGAATAAAATAATAATTTTGATTCTATAATACATCAGTGGGGAAATGAAGATAAATTAAATCAAAACCAGTGTTCAAGAAAACATACGAAGAAACTCTGACATGCACTAAGGATGTGGACAACCAATAATTTAAATAATAACAAATTGATAACCAACCTATAATTTATATCAAATGGAGACCATAAATGCTTGATATTTGATACGACTCAAAGCACCTCAACTAGAAATCTCTTAAATCTTCTATATCATCTCTTTGAAATCATAAGTCGAACACACAACACATCAAGAAAGGGTTTTCAATCATGGGGGTAACAACCTCTATAGAGGTCCCAATCCTCATCTAGAGAAAATGTGTATCAATCATGTGAGATACCTTCTACATGTATGGTGGATCCATGAACAGTCATATTGTGGTGTTACCTAATCCATTAGTAAAATGGATCCCATTACATGTAAATATCAATTTTTCATTTCATTATTCATAATGATCCTGAAATACAAGACAAACAGATCTATTCGTAGAGGGGGTATAGACTCCATGGAGTGTATGAAGGACACATACCTTAGTATCAATACATAGAAAATGGTTTTCTAATATAGAGGATACTCCAAAAATCTCATCCAAACACTATCATTATCTGAATTGTGATATAAAACTCAATATACATAGAATATACCATGAATTACCTTTAAAAAATAAGAGATTTTCTCTATCGTTTTATATTTATAAAATTAAATTTAATGTACTATTTTCATTCCTGATTAGATACCCAGTTATAAATTTATTAAAACACCTAGTATATAAATTATACAATATATGGTCTCTTGGAAACAGGTTATGAGCACAAGAAAGTATTTTTATATGTTTGAATATTATTCTTAACACATTGTGTTAAACCAATATGTTGTTCCCTATAGTTGGTATAATGTATGTCTCATATGAATTGATTGATAATTTATAACAATGACCCAAATTCATTTTTCCCATGGACATGGAATATTTTTTTTTGTATGATGATTGGGTATTGGGGGATAGTTGGTTTTTTACTTAAGTAGATCCCAGGTCATATGTACATTCCAAACACTGTCTTTGTTTTGAAAATTCATTACTTATTCTCTTTATATATAATTTTGGATTCATATCCTATTCTTAATGTGAGACATGGTGAGTTTCTCGATGATCATATTCATTATGACCATTAAATCATTTTTATAAACTCTTGACATCCTGATCTTCATCTATCAATTACATTTTCACCAATATATACATGCCATGACTACTATATTTTAGGATTTCCCCACCAATTTAAAATGATTAATTAGTCACAAAAACTCATCATTCGTGAAAATTAGACAACCTCCTAAGCCCCACATAATCCTTAAACCATATATTAAACCAACATATCACCCCTCATTCATTGTCACTCCACTCGGTTGCCTCTATCACTACATATTCATTTATCCATCCACTCAATACCAAATTTTTCAAAACATTATCTACTGTATGACTAAAATTATCCTTTATTGATCCCCCATTAAACCTACCCACCAGTGTTAACTTTATTGAATCATTCATCATTGTAATGTTCAGTAGTGATCATTCATCATGAGAAAATGACATATAAATCGTATAGGGGATAAAAATTGATGATGGTTCAGAATCCAACTTCAGAAATGTATTACTTATAGAAAATTTTAGTATATTTGAGGCATGTTGTGAAATATAACACAAAGAGGATAAAGGGAAGGTTGATAGAAAATCATTCACACATAATTGTTTTTCTTTTGAAAAATGAATTGATATAATTATCATATAGGGTTTTATGTTTTAATATAGAAATACTAATTATTTTTGGAGTTCAAGATATTTTATAAAGAATAAATATTAAATTTAGAACTCAAATTTATGTAAAATAAATATTTATAAAATATGAATATAAATTATTATCTACCTCAATTATGGAACATTGATGCTTTAATATGTGACGACGAATTGTTTTTAATAGCTTTCATGAATAGGGATCCATATATATTCTATGATAATTTATAGTTTTAAATTATTTTTAACCCTATAAATAAAGTTCTAGAAGAACATTTATTGATTTAGGGACGTATATTTGAGGTAATGTTTATTTTATTTCTGAAATTTTCTATTCTAAGACCAAAAACCCAAAAAATGAAACAAAATTACCCCATGTAAAACCCTAATTTTAAAAACAACTAGCATGTTAAAATTGATGTTTAGGGATACTCTTAGGAGATGTTAATTATTTAACTTCTTTTATTGGTGAGATATAAAATAGTATATTTCAAAGATTATATATGTTTTAGATTGTATGTGATTCCTTAAAAAATAAACCATGTAAACACATTAATAAATATTATAATTAATATTTCAAAATATTTAATGGAGAATATAGGTCATTATTTCATGTAGTGGAACCCATTTAAAATTAATGACTTGGGAAGTACAATTTGATAGTTAAATCACTATAAAAATCATCCTGAACATAGAAACCACTGAAAAGAAAAAAGTACAAACTGTTCTATCTATATTTCCATTTTCAAAGTGGAAAAAATGATTTTATAATATATTTATATAGATGTTAAATTAATTTTGGGGTGATATGAATCTGTTTATTATGATATTAATAGAGATTAAATACTATTAAAAACTATATTTATTATTTAAAACCACATTTAAAAAAAAATAAGTAAATGATGATATTATTTTTAATAATATTATTTGAATAATAATCAAATTTGTAAAAAAAATGTCTCCAGTTGTTGTTTTAGAGATCAAAAAACTAAAATTAGGGTCAATAGTTTTTATCATGCTAAGTAACATGATTCTCTTCAATTAATATCAAATGAATATATTCATATATTCCGCCCTATATGTTATGTTGTTTTCTATGAAATGATTGAAATTGGTTAAAAATATTTTAAATAATGATTTTTATATAAATTTTCATAAATCAACAATTAAATTTCTCAGTTTTTATTTTTTTACTATCGATTATGAATATTTATTTACAAATTAATTTAGTAATTTAATATGATATTTTCATTTCCATGAGTTAAATAATGGAAATAATTGTTGATATATTATATTCCAATTATTATTATTAAAATATTTGAAAGAGTTAGTTTTTATTGTCCCATTAAAGTAGATTTAAGAGGGGGTTAATTGAGGAATATAAAATTATTAATTTTTATAAAAATATAATTGAATATATTTCAAATATAGCAAGCACGTTATTTATATAACACACTCTAAATAAAAGAAACTATTTGATATTTATTAATGTAGTTTAAATAACTTTAATATGGTGTAAATATTATATAATTTTTAATATTACATCTAAGTTAAATAATATAAAATTAATGTATGCTTACAATGAATATAATATTGAAAAAACAAAATAAATATTAATGTATACAAATGGGGTTTATGATTAACATATTTTGAAACCCAAAAATTATATTATGAATGGTACCCAAGTTATTATACCTATAACTTCTTCAATATTTCTCTAATGCGGTAAGAGAATAAAATCTAAAGAAAATACCCCAATCTCAAAGAATTAATTTATTTGATCAGAATGATCAATAAAATAATGTCTTTATCTCATATAAATATTTTATCAATAAGATTAAAAACCAAAAAGTCACCCTAAAACATATAATAATATAGATATCAAACAAAAAACAATTATTAACATTGAATTTTTTTAAATGAAAATAAAAAATAAAAGAGGTATAAAAACAACCTAAGAAAGATGAATAAGAAACTATAAAGATTAGTAGGGACTATGATAAATAGATTTAATCAATCTCAAGATTCATTCCTTATGTAATGAACCAAAATGGGATGTCCAGTCATGTCAACCACTCAAACTCACCATAAGTCCTCCATCAAGACTCCCCATATTTTAGAAGCTTCAAAATAGTAATGAGTGTCTAAGGAGATACAATAGGTAGACTATAATCTCACATTACAGTGAAATAATTGTACATAATATCCAAACAAAAACATATCCAACAACCTTATAGTATAAAGGATAATAAGTAAATAGGTCCATCCTATATCTACTATAATGTAGAATAAATAATCAGTATCATGCTAATATACTTCAACTAATTTCATATTAGGACAAAAAACATATACAGAATAAATAAAATAAATAATAAAACACAATGGATCTATTCCCATCCTTGAATTGTACCTTAATGTATATCTCCAATATCTATTAATATATAGTGGATATATTTTAACAATTCAACTGAGATATCCCACTAGATCATAAAACATAAATTGTATTCAGAACCATGTGTATATCCTAGGTTGTACATAAAATTATATGTAACGGTATGCACATAAACTAAAGTTATTATGCAATGGGAGAGACATAAATCTCAGTAGGATACCCCGATTAATAAACATAAAATCTATTTTGATATTTAAGTATATTTAAATGAGAAATGACCATCTTAATCATATACTATATAGAATAAAATAAATAATTAACTGAATTAAATAAATTAAACCACCATCGATATTTCTGTTTTAATTCCACCCACGATTTACCAAACCTTATTTGATATTTTCTAGAAATATATTAACACATGTATCATGATGACCTAGATAATAATGATTATTTTCAAGACCATTTGTAAGATCCAATACAACTTATAAAAAACACATTGACAAATTTCAAACCCTAGGATCAACCCTAATCATCCAATACCATAACATTTACTGCAACTAAATTCTTGGAGTAAAATTTTATGATCTAAACTATTAAAAATAACTATAGGGTGAAAATAGAGAAATAATAAATTTCCATATTTTCTTGAAAATATAGTAGGGTTATATTCATCATCCAAGATCAAAAAAAATCTTGGGTATACAATCAATATCTGATATCACAGAACATCATATTAACAAAAATTAAAATACAACACAAATACTCAACATGTAGGGTGAACTCGTTCATATTGTCCATTATATTAACAGAACTACATATAAACAAAAAATGGATGATATCATCCAACAATACAAGGCCATTTATTCAACCCATATTCATCAGTATATCTCCACTAAAATATAAAACATGAAGAAGAAGTATTGAAAAAACATCACTATAATATAACAACTCAGGCCTTACAAAAATTATTCAATTATTAATAACATTCACTTTCATGAAATACAATTAAATGATTTATAGGTCTAGTGAATTTGGAAGATTAGATTCATAAATGAAACATATTAAATAGTAACTCTCTAATATTATTTAAAACACTAAATTATTCTCATACTCCCATATGTCCTCTAAAACTACATGGGATATCCTAGGAAAAAATCATAAAGTAAATGATGAGATAAAAATACATGACATAAAATTAAAATGGAAATTTATAATAACATGATGGTGAAGAGGTATATTGTTATATCATAAAGAGAATGGTCATAATAATTAAATCATGTCCCATGGAATGATATTATAATAGCATGTATTCATAAATATATCGAACCATCATAAAAATAATTGTAAGAATATGTCAAAAATTACTCCCTATGACATCATCAAAATCATTTTCCAATTATTTCCCAATAGTGTATAATCATATAGACATTATTACTCACTATTACAACATCATATTCCAAGAATTACTCCATAGAACATAAAAATATAAGAAAACTCCCTAATCACATACATACCTTCTCATGAGATATTAACATTTCCAAATAATGTGGAGGGATATAATGGACCAAACAATCATAAATTTTGTTTATATACATAAAAATATTTACATGATTACATGTTACACAAAATCAAATCAACATTATACATAAATAATAATATTTATAAAACCCATGTGAAGAATGTGGTTTTCACAACATTTTATTATGGAATAATTGAAGGCTATGTGATTTGAATTTCTAAGATGAGAATGAAATAAAAAAATTTGAACATTAATAATATCTTCGTGGAAAATAGTCCAGAACATTGGAAACCATTTTAGAAAGTAATTCTCCAATCAATTTGATGAATTAAGAATAAAAAGAACATCATAGGTGATGCTTTTTGAAATGATTGATTGAACATTTAAAGATGAAAATAGGAAAAATGTGATACTTTATAACAATAATTGATCTAAAAATGTTTATCATGAAATAAAAAATAATATATAAAAAACATGGTTGAAACATTTTATGGGTGTGATACTTGAAATGAGAGTTAAAAACTTTATGTTTCCATGTAAATAGGGTTTATATAAAAGAAAAAACATTGAAGCGAAATTACAAATTTAATTTTTCCAAAAAGTAAAGGTAATTTGAAATTTATACATATACAATGAGAATAATTATACATGATATGGATAACATAATTGATAATATGATAATGTAAAATGGGTATAATTAAAAAGAACATGTAAATAAAATTTAACAGGGGTGGTTCAAAGGATTCCTTACCCTTACATCCAAAATCATTTTAAACATGTACTAAATATCCTTTAAAATTAAGTTAACTTCATTAAGATACATAAAAAGAACATTATTTATCTACTATTATTTTAACAAGGTATATTTATTTTCATATTTTTCTCATTTATTAAATCTTTTCCTCTCATTTCGGTATCCTGAGGTTGTTTGGTCAACTGTTATGTTATTCTCATGACATATTAATGTTGATTATATTTATTTTTAATAGATTAAATACCTATAGAATATAATTAGTATTTTAAATATCATTTTCATTCAAAATATTAATTTTTAAATTCATACATGATTAGCTGTAATGGAAGAAATGTATCGTTATATGGAGGTAGTAATCCGCACGTACATGTGGTCAAAATTTTAGTTTTCCATAAAATTAGAGGGATGATGAAGGAAAAATGATTAATCACATTATAAAAACAATAATGATATAAATAAAATATTTTTAAAAAATATATTTTGACCCATGGATGTTTCATAGTTATGAAAAATATTACACATCATCCATGGAGACAGTAGTACACACATACACACAACGATGTTCTTATTTATCGAATGATTTTGCAAGAAGGAATAATTTATATATTCCATTATTATAATAATATACCATCATATCATTAATAAAAATTATTTAATTATCTTTTTGGTAGAATATATTAGTGTTGGAATATTAAATAATGACTAAGAATGAAATTTTATAAAAGACATGATACCTTCATTAAAACTATGACATTTTTCTTAAATGTTTTGTTTAAATTTGAGAAATAAGGATATATTATGTTGAAATTGGATCCAGTTAGGGTAATGGAATTATAGAAGAGGTATTTTGGGTATCTTTTCTATTCGAATATAAATGTGAGCTCAGTTTTGAAAGGGGTGTAAGTGGAGTCCTTTTATAATTGATGTAAAGGTATATTCCCATGGAGAAGAATGTTACGAATGGGGTAAGAATAGAAGTTCATAAAATTAATGTGAGTTAGGTGATTTATGATTGGTTAGAAATGTGGTTAAACATTTTCAACCAATAAAAGGTTTTCTAGACATTATAAAATTAATTTAAATATAGGAAAATTTGAGCCACTTTTTATTAGTCATTTAAATAATAATTAAGGTTCATTAAATATTAACCACTTTAATTAATTTAATTTAAAAAATATAAAGGGATACTTTCTAAAAAATGTAACATGATGTATCTAATTTTTTTCCTTTATTTTATATAATTAATTTTATAAATAAAATCATGTTTACTTTTAAATTAAAATATATATGATATCAAATAACAACTTTTATAAAATAATATTTCTTATGTTCAAAAATTATAATAAGGGGTTTACGAACATTATATATTAAATATTACAATATAATTATTGAGAAATATGGATTTAAAAATATTTAATTCATTCTAATTTTATGATAATATCATCATTTTCTATATGATGATCTCAAATATATTGTTTTATTATTCTTATGCAAATTAAATATTTTGGAAAACCCCAAATCTTGTACTATGACTAATTTTTTATTATAAGTTAAAAAATAAAGTAAATTTTATCTAATTATATTTATAAAAAAATAAATATTAAGCCATTAATTGAAAATTCATAGTATAGACATAAATAAATTTTATTAAATGAATGTTTTTTAATAAATAAAGTTTTTGATTAATATTTTATACAAGATTTCCAATTGAAATAGTTTCGATATATTACATAATATATTTATACATAATAATATTTTAAATATAGTAAGCACAATTTATTAATTGATCAGAATTTTATTTTTAGTTTATGTGAAGAAATTAAACAAATTTAACTGGAATATATACATATATATCCCACGATGAGACATTCTTCCCCATTAATAAATTTTCCCTTAATATTTTAGTACAAAAACATTGGTCAAAATAGATGTGGGTACTTTTATTTCGTGGTTTTCTTAGGTTCTGATTTTTCCTCTTTAAACATATGGTTTCTCCAAAGTAATTTGAATAGGAAATTTATGTTTTTTCATAGAACCTTGTCTCTGTATTGAAATAAATCCACTGAGTACTTCTCAAAAGGGAGAACATCCCCCAGTTGCAGAACCTTTAGACACTTCCTCAAGAGTAATATATGAAATACATTATGCACATTGTATAGGTTTGAAGGGAGAACATGTTGACATACCATAGATCTAACGTAATCAAGGATCTCATAGAATCCAATGTATCATATGCATAGTATTACTCCTTCCCAAACCTCAAAAATTTATTATAATGAGATATTTTGAGAAACAATTTATCACTAGCTTAAAACTCTATGTCCCACCGATTGTATCAACATATGTCTTCAATCCACATTGAGTCATGATGTTATGTTTCTTAATGTTATGGACCTTTTATACCATTTAATTAATTATCTCATGTATTATCATAATTTATTCAAAAAATGCATCATAACACATTGTTTTTATACATATCTTCCTCTAAAGGGATTCATATGGGTCCATTTGAATGCTCAAGTGAAAAATCATGGTTTATGAGAAATCATCCATTTGAATATGTTGGTAAAAAAATATATTGATATCCACAGAGTAATCCCTCAACATATCCAAATTTTTCAAGATTGTTTTTTTCATATTTTTAATTACTCTAGGGAAGATAGGTTTTACGAAATTTCAACTATTCGTTTAGAGTATACTGGTTAGTTTTCTATTTCATTATGGTCATCAGAAAATATAAATCATTTACAATGGATAGTGGTGTTACATTAAGCACAAATACTTCATTAATGTATATAATAGAATTTTGATCAAGTGATAAGTCCTATCAAATGATAATAAATTGGGATATCATTATATGATGGTCCTCCAAAACCAATATATCATTTTCTCTTTTAGTGTTTTTTGAAGTCTCAGGAAAATGTCTATTGTGATGTTTTCCATTTCCATATAGGTATGTGAAATGGTTTCATCATTCCATTGTAATTTTTCCTCTCATCCTTCACTTACTTATACACCAGTCACTTTGATGTATATTCTGTAATATATTTCGTCATATTTTTTTACCAATAGTTTTATCATATATCTCTATACATTTTTGTGCTTCCTAGATGGAAGGAGAACACCAAGATATGAGAATCATTAAATAACTCATTCATCAACTCTAGTATTGAGGGTATACTTATCCATTTCCCAATTCTCACAACTCCATAATCATAAACATTAAAATCATTGGATTTTCCTTTCCTTATTAAATCCACATTCTTCTATATCCAGACATCATCATTTTATACATTTTTAATACTATCGGTTAGCGATGAAAAATTAATAATTTGAGAAATGTAGGGTAATGTCCCATTCTTAAAAATTCGCATGTCCATCCTTCTAATTTCTATGAATATCCTCATAATTGAAAATATTATTGGATCCTTTCGAGTTTGAGAATATGAAACTTTATTCTCATTCCTTCGATGGTAGTGGATTAAACAATCATAATATTTGATATTATCCAACCATATTCACTGATGCACATCAAGATCCTTCTATTTCAAAATTTATATTTTATTCCATTATTATACATATATATTTCACACTTCTCCCAATATAGATAATGTCTTGAAATATTTAATGAAATGATTACTGTAGCCTCATATTAATAATTCATCAGATAGATATATCCATGATCCATTAACTATCTTGAGGAACATGGTAGACATATATCATTCTATCTGAGTACACAACCCAAATCCTTCAATTATACATCACTATAAATCAAAAATCATTTCCCATATGAAGGTATTGTTAGTATAGGTGTTATGATTATCCAATTCTACAAATCCTTGAACCATTCATCATATTTTTCATTTCAGTTATATTTCACTCCATTATGAGTTATATTGGCTAGAAGGACTCAGAATCATGAGAAATTACATAAAATATTTTAAAATACCCACCCAATCCAAATATACTATTGATTTTTGTAATAGATATTAGTCTGGTTCATTCCTTGGTAACCTTTTTTATAGATATATAGATATCCCATAACTTTTTATAACTTCACCAAGAATTATTCTTTCTCTATAAAAACTCAAATTTACATTAAATTTCATATAAATACTCCTTCAATATTAAATTTAATAAAATATTCATATACTCCTCGTGTTCCTCCTTGGTTTTAGATTATATAAGAATATAATCCACAAATAATAACCAAAATTTATCAAGTTAATCACTAATTAAAATATTTATTATGTCTATGAAGATTACTAAAGAATTTTTTATTCTAAATGGAATGACTATGAACTCATATTTCCAATACCTTTTATGAAACTTCATATTGGGAACAACCTCCTTCCACGTCATTAATTGCTGACACCCAAAATGAATCTAAATTTTATAGAAGTATTAATACATGTTTAAATGATAAAACAGATTCTTAATTAGTGTAAATGGATACTTGTTCTTGATGTTGATTTTATTTATCTCATAATAATTTATGTGGAGAGGCATCCAACCTTTTCATACAAACATAACTGATTCACCCCATGGTGACATGCTAGGGTGTATAAAGACCATGTATTGATTATATTGTGGATGGTTCTTTATTTATTAAAGTTAATTGAGGTATATTATATTAGAATTATTTAATATTGACAAGGGGCCATACATAAGATAAAATAAAAACTCATCCTCTCTATTAGGATAAATTCCAAATGAATATTTAAGAAATATATTAATATATTTCATTACAATAATAATTTCACCAATATAAATTATATCAATTTTTCAAAAATCTATTCGAGATATGCATGCTTATAGGGAATCAATATCTATGCATATGATAAAAAATACAAAGGGTATTATTATTTATTCTCCTTACACTATTGAAGATTTTGAGGATATTATGGAATATGGAAACTGATTTCATTCTCCTAGAAGTTGACATAGGATACATATAAAGGAAATTAATCCATAACCATTATAGAATCAACTTTCACAAGAGTTAGTCTTATTAGGTTTTCATGGAGATTCATATAAGATAATTTTTTTAAGGAATACAAGTATACTTTGGATAAAATAATTACTCAATTAATTGTTTTCACTAATAACATAACTTACAAATTTTTCATATAGGGTTTTAAAAGTTCTACTAAACATTCATGACATGAATAAAACATGGATCCATAATCAAGTAATAAATTAACTATTCCTGAATGAATAAATAAACTACTTGTCATCACACCATCATCCCAGTACACCTTAGTGGTAGTGACATGAAAATCCTTCCTGATCCTTCTCGGTCTTGGATGATATTTCCATTCATTACCTTAGATAACCCTTATATCAGATAATTGGAACACATTATTTCATTATTTCACACAATTAAATCATTGGAACATTAATTGTTCATTGATTAATAACTTCTTTTAATCCATCAAATTATATGGAATCCTAATATTCCATAGAAATTAATTATCCTAGGGTCCTTTAATTTGACACATGAAAATATTTATTGAACCCTTTAGGCAGTTTGAAAAAAATTTCTACCCGTGAATATTAAAAGTTGGTAGTTGTATATTATTTTTATTGTGAAATGTATCTAATAAAACTATAAGTTAAAAATATATTTCGTTCTTCTTATCAGTAGTCTCCATTACAATATTGAGGGGATATTTTAAAAAATCATCTTAACAATCAAATTCATGAACCTCTAATGTTCCTCATTAATTCATCTTTAAACCCATAAATAATAGATAAATTTTACATTCAATGAGGATGATGAATCAAGAGGAATATCGAGAAATTCTAATAATGGCTATCTCATATGACCCCAAATGGTCTCATAACTTTTTCATGAGTTTAATAAACTCACATCCCATTTTTCAAAAAACTGTGTAAGGAAAGTATAGTTTGAAAAGTATCTCCCAATATTATCTCCATTACATATATTAAATTTCGTCAAAAATATTTTTTTTATTTATCGATTTCCACTACTTATCAGATTATCCCTTAAGCTGATATGCTATATTGTAACTATATCCCTTATAGATTAATGGAGGAAATTTAATTACTTCTTTATGTAGTTAATAAATTTCTTCCTAAAAATGACTATGAATATCCACTAAACATAAGAGACATTTAGCTTATAAAGAACTCCACCACAACCTGATCACTCCTAGGAGTATGAGGGGGTTCGACATGATTCATTTTATTGGCCACAACTTTTTTTTGTGATAGTATTGATTTGAAGTTCTAAAATCAAGCTCTCATTATGTTAGGAATTTCATTATGGAAATCATCACACATTCCATCACATACGTTGTTAACATGGTTCCCCCACATTTATTCCATTTTATTGAATAAAGGGATATTCCAGGAGTTGATCCTAAAATTAATAAACAAATTAAATGAAACTGTGAAAATTAAATAAATAATTAATAATTAACATACCTATCATAACTTGAAAATTAATGTGTTTTAGTGTAATTTATCCATAGTAACTGTCCTATTAGGCACTCACCATAAATTTATTTAATAGTATATTTAAATCCTTGATAATGGTTTTCAAATAACACATGAATTTTATGAATAATATCATCAAGGAGTTTCAAACATGGTTCATAGTAAGGGTCCATTATTTATACACACGAATTATGCTTGGGATATACATGACCAACTCTTTGCAGGGTTGTTACCGATAGATGAATATTTTCCAAAATTGCATCAAATTTTAGTATCCAGACACTGATGTATTTCTTGGATAAAAAACATAACATCTAAATTACCAAAACATCATAATCATGTACTTTTCATAGTCTTATCCATATTTTTTCACTAATTTACTCTAATAAAAATCTCAAGAAATAACTAGATATATATCTGATACCAACTATAGAAATTGAATACTTAACCAATATTTATTACATGATTTTTAACATATTTTTACAATAAATAAACACCGAGGGTCAAGATTTATAGTGACTTTGGATGCTTAGATAACAAAATATATCATCCTAAATATAAACTCAATGAGTTTATTGAATACTATGTATAGTTCTCCTACTCCTGTTAGTCCTCTCAAAATTCATGGGATATCATGGGGAACATACATAATGGAAATGGTCAGATAAAAAATCATAGTAAGGGAATAATCTTGGAAATTAGGAATAACATGAGTGTCAAGAGGAATAATGTGATATCATAAAGAGAATGATCATATGTATGAAAACATGGTGTAAGGAATGATATCATAATATCATAGAATCATACATATATAGAATCATTATAAAAATGACATCATACGAATATGAATAAGATTACTCCATAGGATAACATCATCATATGTGAATGATTACTCCTAATTCAATCATAATATTCCAAGTATTACTCCCTCTGGCCTCATTATATGGTAGGATTACTCTTTTTTCTATAAAAAAATACTAGGTTTACCCTATAATCCCATACTTGGAATCTCATGATACATTAAAATTTTACTATACATTAATGGTCTATAATAAACTCACCATTCAAAAATTAGGCTAACAACCATTATAATTTATATAATTTTATGTTTTCCTCAAAATAAAATATAAATCATACATAAATCATAAGCATGATAAAACCCAAGATAATAAATTGAGTTTTATAACAATATCTTATAGAATAATATAGGGTTATATCATATGGGTTTCCAAGATAAAATGGGAGGAAATAATTTTTGAAATTCATATGTTTAAAAAAGGAACATTGGTCTTCCATATAGGTATCTATTTTAGAAAATAATCCTTAATATAATTTTAATAAGTAAAAAATAAATATAACCTCTAAGGTGATGCTTTCATAAATTATAGAGGGAATTTTTAAAGAATAAAGTGGGGAAATTTTTTCTATTACAATAAGAAATGAACTAAAAATAGTTTCCATGATAAAATAATATGTTTTTTAAAAAATTCAATGCCTAAAATTTTAATTAAGGTGATACATGAAATGATGTTAGACAAAGTGATATTCCCTAAATAATCGAGTATACTTAAAAAAGAAAACTTATTGGGGAATATAAAAATGCACTATCCCCCAAAAAATAAATGTAATTTAGAGGAGGTATATATGTAATGTGAACATATATACCGAATATGGATGATATAATTGGGATTAAGATTATTTAAATGGGGTTAAATAAAGAGAATGTGTAACCAAAAGGCAATGGGGATGCTTTGGAGGATCACTTACCTTTATGTTATAAGGTATTCTACGCCAGTAGTTAGTTTACATTATAATTAAATTAAGTTTAATAAATATTTTAATAAGAACCAACAAAATATATCTTTATTTTAATAATGTATATTTATTATCATAATTTATGCGTATATGTAATCGTTTATACTATTTTCGGTTACCTGATGCAGTTTTGTCGATTTTTATATGATTCTCATAGCATGTAGACCATGGCAAAGTTTATTTATAAAACAGATTCATGAAATATATAATATCAAAAGTATTTTAAATATCATATTTATAAATAAAATTATTTTTTAATGTTTTCCATGATTGGATGTAATGGGAAACAAACACGCTACTTGGTGGAGGTGGTGATATGCCCATACACAAAGTAGACAATTTTATTTTCCATTAAACAAAGGGGAGGTAGAATGTAAATTGATTATTCATTACTGAATGATAATAAAATTTTAAATAAAATTTTGATTCATTAAAATAATATGAAACTTTACTGTAATAATGTTAATAAAAATTCAACATGTCATATACGGAGGTGGTATTATAGACATACGCCTAGAGACATTATAATTTGTTGAATAGTTATTGAGGATATAAAAAATGATATTAGATTAGTATAATAATATACTAGCATATAATTAGTAAGTTTTTTATAACAATATTATGGATATATGATATTTTATGTAGTGGAAGATATAAGTAATAATAAATTAAGGTTAATAAATATTTGATACCTTCTTAGATACTTTTAAATTTCTCTTATAAGACTTATTAAAAATTGAGGAGTTAGGCTATATTATGGTGATTATGTGATTGGTGTATTATAAGTGACATATAAGAGAGAAAATTAGGGTAATTTTTCAATAGAAATATGAAGGGTAGGTCATTTATGGAATGTGTGCTATAGGTATACATTTATAAGTGAATAAAAGGGAGATTTTTATGGAAAATAAATTTAAGTATTGGGTCATATGAATTTTAATGAATTCTATGTGAGACTTTTGTGTGTTGGTTGTTGATACAGGTGGGTAATAATTTATGACATGTAAAAGGTATTATAAAATCTATAATTATCAATCAAACTTATGAAAAATTGAGGCCACATTTTATTAGACTTTTAAAAAATAATTAGTCTTAATTAAACATTAATCATGTTAATTAATTTTTTTCCAAAAAGTATAAGAGGAACCTTCATAAAAAATTTAATGATTTGAATCCCAATTTATCATCAATTTAATCTAATTAAACTTATTAATTAGTGAAAATTTTCATTTAAATTAAAATATATTATATATTAAAAAACACCTTTTAAAAAATTACTCTTATGTTAAAGAAAGTAAATCATTGGTTATTGAACATGATATATAAAATATAAATTTTAAATTTTTTTAAAAAAATTGATTCATAAATATATTATAAATTCTTATATAATGATGAAATCTTTAATATTGATAAAATTAACAAGAACATGTATTTTTATTATTCAAACGAAAATTAAATATTTTCAAAAAAATCCCAAAAAATATATAATGATGCTTTTAATTTTATAAAAAACATATAAAGTTAATTTTAGGTAATTATATTTCAAAAAAAATATAAATTTACCATTTAATTTAAAATTGACAATATATGAATAAAAAATTATTACCCAAAGGTTTTTTAAACATTATGTGTTTTAATACTATTTTATACAAACATTTCCATTGAAATGATTTTAATATATTAGTTCACATACTGATACATAATAATCTCTTAAATGTGTTCAATTTTATTTATTAATGTATCAGAATTTTCATCTTTGTGTTTATGACGAATGTAAAAAAAATTAAACGGAATATACAAACTAAAATTCTGGGTTGTTACATAATATAAGTCATAAAACAAGGGTCAATTAAACACTCAAAACCATCATTAACAATGATTCTAAACCTTTATCACTGACCCTATAAGGGTCGTAATAATATAGGGAACCCTAAAATGTACCCTAAACCAAATAAAATGTCAGGAAGACCAATTGGGATCCTCCATAACATATAAAACCATATTCTATAATCATCATAATAAGCATAAATGGTATATCTGACGCCCAACCCAATACACAATAATCACCTCGCTATCAAGGGAATTATCTAGGGTCCTCTAGATCTATCACAACATCAAATAATTTGAACATATCCATATCTTACACCCCACCATTCCATCCCATCAAAAAACCTATAACTTTCTTAAACCTCAAGTAGATGGGTCTATAACCACATCCCCTCAAACCTCAAGGAATTGGTCTTGAAACCATAGGTCCATAAAAACCACACTATATCATATCCTTGGAATCATCTAACGTAAATAACTATAAAAAAATTTGAATCCCAAAGATAATTAATCTATGAAGTTTATAACACTATCTAGGGTCTCACACTACACCTCCCTCCAGAGCACACTCGAATGAAAGCCTCAAGTTGAAACCACTCATTATACATCTCCCGACACAAGTCATCTCACTAATGACCTTTAAATTACACAGTGTCATCATCAAAATTTACTATATAGGATAAAAACTAACTTCAATGAAGGCTAATTCGAGCTCTAGATCAAGAATATTTGGGAAACACTTCTAACGTGGGATCATATGGAATATACCTCATGTATATGGAATGAGTCCCTAGTAAACATCTCTAGTCGTATGAATAATCCAAACCTAGTATGTACTTACCAAGTACATGACATTTATATATCATGCACATGATTTCACCCAAACAATATACCTTTTCTTATTCCTCACATGACCTCTAGAAAACTAACCTGACTGAGATCTTTCTCAATACCACACATAGGGTAAGTATGTTTACCCAATACAACCATATATCCCCACATGAGGTGTCTGGATGAGAACATAGACACAAACAAAACCACACTAAATGGTTTTTATAGAACAAAAATTTTATATAGTCTTCATTTTAATCCTTTGACAAATATTGAATAACTGACAGAGTGTGTACATGAATGAAACACTATGAGATCAGGTTTCTTGAATAGAAACCCCCTTAAAAGGTCTCAAGACCCTTGTTACTCCCCAAAACACAAAACAAAAGACATCTAGGGCATCCCAAAAATTTAAAGAACACTTTAAAACAAAAAAAATAATTCTTATGGATCAGGGTGAAAACATCAAATAAAGGACTACCTCAAAGTGGAAATATTATAATCCCTAGTGTCGGCTTTGCAGCCACCACACCTTGATATTATTCAAATAAGATATGAAGGTGTGATATACCTATATCTCTACCTCTTATAAATTAAAATATAATAGGAAAAATACCTCCCCACTTGGAATAAGTTGTAATGAATTAATGGTAGGGGAGAAATGAAATACAAATAACTAGAAAAATGAAAATAAAAAAGAAATGTTGGATTTATGGCCAGACTCGAGACTCAGAACCCTTGGAGATTTTATAAATTGACTAGGCTAAACCAACCATTATGGGATCAACTATAAATTCAAAATTCAATCTGATACATCATTCAATAGGTAAAAATATTCACACATGTGAAAAAATTAATATTTATTAATTAAATATTAAAAATTTTGTAACAAATATGACCAGCTTATAACTAAACCAAACTTTAGCCACTGACTAAACAACCCATTCCATGACCAAAAATGTGGTTTTGAATTTTTTTGAGATCATATAATAGGTAAAATAACCATTTCCTCCTATAATGCTTCTGAGAATAAATATTCAAATTTCTTATAATTATCATAACACATAAAAATGTTGGTTGTTACATTATGTTTCTATGAGATATAAAAAATTACAATCATATGCATGTCAGTGTAAATATAGATTAAAAATATATTTCAATGGAAATATTATCATTAGTTTTATCCATTGAGGATTTAAAAATTTTTAAGGGACTTTAGATTTATCTATTTTTAGCTTAATTAGGGGTTTTTTAATTGTTTGATACATATTTATCTTCTAGATGGATTTAAATCCATAGTGAGGAATGATTAGATGATCAGTTTCATAATAATATAATAAAAAACTATTATATACTATATTAAAATTATACTATAATTAATAGGTGTATTGTGATTTATTATTACAATGTATTCAGTATATGAAATTTTGAATTGTGTCCCTATAATTTTCATCATGTTTATTATTAGAAGATATGGTAACTATAAAATTAATTTTTAATGAGATATAGAAACATATTGAAAAGATAATTAACTCCATCTTAGTTAAATTTTCACTTCCACAACAACTATTATTCTAGAAATTTTATCTCCTAGAAATCATTTTCCCATTTAAAAAATAGATTTAGTGATTCATGAAAATAAAGAAATGATGGTAGACATAGTAAATTATAAGGAATATAAAAAACTAGGGTTTTTTCAGAACATTTCCTTCTGAAATATATCATGGAGTATGTTATAATATATGACATATATAAATGAACACTACTTTATATCAATAATATAAAACATAACAAATAGAAAGTAGTGACATCCCTTAGAATTAAAAATATGCAATAAGATAAAAAAATCAACAAAAAATCATAAGTTGTATTTGAAAATTCATTTGGGCATGGTTATCTAGAAGATTCACAAATGTAAACATAACTATTATAGTAAAATAAACATTTTCAAATTGACTGAAATTTTTGTAAAGATATTTCGTAACATTGAGAGAAATCTAAATGAGTGATGAGTGAATGAAATAATATGAATTTACAAGAATTAAAATCCTATATAACCATTAGAATAGTAATATGACCATTAAAATAGAAACTCGACCATTTGAATAGTAATCTAAGAATTCTAATAATAATATAAAAAATAGAGTAATAAAAATACATGTAAATATTTTTAAATATGAATAAAAATATTTAATATAAATAATTGATATCAATTATATAAATACTGATATTAGGAAACATAATGATTGTATATGTGCATATTTTAAATCATATTTACAGTAACTTATTTAAAAAAACAATAATATTCTAATTATTATTTAAAATTAAAAAAATAATGATATAATATTAATTTTATAAAATGAATATAAGTTTTTAAATAATTATATTGAAATCATCAAAGGGTGATTTTTTGGATTTTTTTATAAATAAATTTTTATGAGAAAATTAAAAATATTATTTTTTCAAATACATCAGGTTTTAATACGTATTATTATTTTAATGAAGATATAATAAATTAAAAAAATTACTCTACCTTATATATTAATTTTATTATTATTTTTTGGTTATAAAAGAATGTATTTTTTTATAAAATATGATTACCAAGGTCATATAAGGGGTGTTTTTTTATGTTTACTTAAACTTGATGGGATATTTTTTATGTTTAAATAATAAATAAAAATTATTTATAAAGAAGGACTTTTAATAGTTATTATGATACCACATAATATTCATAAACTATTTATTATTTATATTTATTATATATTCTTTCCCTTTAATGATACATCTCATTAATGGTCCATTAACCACCTATGAGGATACTTTCAATACTTTACATGTCACCATATTCATAAATGGTCAAAATAACTTATTTATAATGTATAAATATTTAATTATGTTTACATTTTGGAGTGATGATATAATTTTTCTAATGGATAAAAAAAATTAATCGAAAACTTAAAATAGAATAAAATTGAGATAATTAAAATAAATATATCATCTTCCATTAAATTTTTAACAAAAGAAGTAAATAATTAATTAAATAATTAGTGTGAAAAAACAATGACATATATTAATGATATAAACATTTGTATTCATGTTTAAATGAATATAATTTGAATATATATGAGTTTTCATTGTTCCAAAATAAATCATGACATATGTTTAGGGGCTACTCAACTATTTCATTATTATTTTTAGTTTATCCACTATGATTCATTAAAAATATACTCTAAATGAATTTTATTTCTATTTCCTTTTATATATTATGGGGATATTCCATCTTATATTTTATTAAGATGAAATAATATACATAATTCCATGATTATTGATAATTATCTTATTCTCGAAGCCCCTCCTGGAGTTTTCTAATGAGAATTCTCTCACATTCCCAAACTATGATATTTTTTATGAATTACACCCTTGAGTATCTAAAATTATATTTTCTATTTCCTTTTATAAGTTAAAATTTTTACTCATTGACTTTTGTTAAATGATATAACAATGAAAAAATATCATGGGTTAGTTTCATGTTTATTATTGAGATATTTTTCTTTTTTATGTGAAATGCATGATTATGTTAATATTATGATGTAATGGGTGGGACCATAATTATATATGTCCCTAGTAAATTGGATAAAGTAATATATCTCATGATATGTTTAATAATGAACTTGATTTACGCTTTTTTTACATGATACAATTATCTTTTTTCACATATTATTTGTGTGAATGCGATAATATCTTTATTTAAATTCTTTTTATGGGAGTGATGTAGTTTTATTTATCCAAAATGTTATTATGTTTCCATATTATTCATGTTCCACATTTCATTTTTTTAAATAATTTCCATATTATTATGGTATATATCATTTTTGTGATATTTTCATGATGATTATTCTAACCTTGTACTCGTATTGATTCATATCATTTGTCTTTGTATTTTTCCTCTCATTATTGGTATTTTAGCTCACCATTTATGGATGTATATTAATAGATGATTACATCAATTTGTGATATTAAAAAGGATACTATGATAACCATTTTGAATTTCTGAAATTTTATTAAAAAATTTTGTATATTATTAATGTTATATGAACATAATTTTTCCACGCCATTTAACTTATTGATTATTAGATTTTTAATGTTTTATATTGTAATTTTAAAAAATTTGTAATAATATGTATGAAATACGTTTGTATATATATTGGGAAACCTATAAATATTTACTTAATTTTGGAAATATTTTATTAAAATAAAATATATTTTAAACATATTATTATCAAAAGTTATGATTTTTTTTATTTTCTCACATTATTAAATTTTTTGTTCTTGATTTATTGAAATTACTTTTTATTTTTATTTTTATTCTTTTAAAAATAGTATTAATTGAAATGAATAAATTAAAATAGAAAAACAACATCTACTAATCACTATAAACAATTTAATTTTTAAATTAAATATATTTATAAAAAATAATTGTTATCTTGGAATTTTTCTAGAATAATTGAATCGCCATCCTAATACCTTGAACTAGTGATATCTTAGAAAAAATGTAAAGGTGTAATCATTAAAACGCGTGTGTTGGGATCTTCCCCAATTAGCACCTATAAGAAAATTATTTTAGGGAATAATGAAATCCATCCTTTCATTCAATTTTACCTTTTACCTGCGATGGAGTGTATCTCATATATAGGGATAAAATCATCTACCTAGAAAAGGAAATCACTTTTTGTATCTCAAACAATCTGATTCCCCTATAAAAAATAATGAAAGACTATGAATGTCATTTAGAAAATGGTTTTAATGAATGTGAAATAATACCCAATATAAAAGTGTATCTTTTTCATTCGGTTAATAAACTATCAATAATTAACCTAAAATATGTTCCCATTGTGATGAAATATAATTTTGTATTCCTCGATGAATTATGCTCCATTCCCCTTGATCATGTGGTAGAGTTATCAGTAGAACATATACCTGGTGTACCACTTGTATCTAGGATCCTCTATATACAATCCATGATAGAACCAAAGGATTCAAAGAAGAAACTACCATATCCTTTAAAAAATGGATTATACACCCTATTGAATCATAATGGGGGAACAAGTACTCCTTGTTAATAATAATGATGTGATAATGAGGATTTGAATCCATTACAAAGAGCTCAACAAAACAATAATAATGAACACATATCCACTACCACTGATTGAAGACTTTTTTTGAAAAAATATGAGGTGATAAATAATTATTATTGGTGGATATTTATGATGAATATCATCATCTATAGGTAAAGAGACAAGATATTCAAAATACATCTATAAGAATTAGATATATAGTCTATGAGTTCGTAATGATGATATTGAACTTATAAATAACCTCAAAATCTGCATAGTCATTGTGAATAAAGTCATTAGTGACTAAATAAACAAATTTATGCAATTACTTACATATTATATTTTTATTTAATTATTGATAAAGGATGAAAATTAGGAAAATATAATTATTATACTATAAACACTATGAATAGATAATGTGGATGGTATGTTTTGAAAGTTTTTAATTTGTATATGGAATGTCAAAATTATGGATTATGTTGTCATACGAGAGGTATTATATATGGATCCTTCAATGACAGATTCAATTAATGATTTTCCCATACCCAAGAGTATCAAAAATATCCACATTTTTATGAGATTTTATGTGTACTACTGATGCGTTGTATGAAATTTTATCATTAGTATATATCACACTAACTATATTTATATAAAACTAAGTAAAGATTACTCCAACCTCCCTATAACTCCTATTTGTAGATCTGCTGGTAAGGGAAGTGGTCCCTGAAGGCCTCTACTAAGGTTGGCAGCTCAACCATGAACAAGTCCAAAGACCTTGTCCAACAGGAGGAGGCCACCATCTCCAAGGACATGGTTCTGGAAAGCTGTGAGGATGATCTTCCAGAATCTTCTTCAGGCGGTGCAGAGTTGAGGGGTCGGGAGCAGTAGTGCGAAGGTAGTTCTAAAGAAAACTCACAACACCAAATGGTCTCTGTGTTGGAACATAGGGATCTACTCATGCATTCAGATGAGGAAATGTTTGAGGAAACTTCGGATATCAAAGCTTTGAAGAAGAGTAGACCGATATAGGTGGCCACTACAGAGGAGCAAGGGGAGTGGGCTGATAAGCAGGCATCTATCCCACTTAGAGGCTTCAATATGGGGAAGATTAGTAAACAGGCATACAAGAAATCCTAAGACAACATGGCTCTTCTTTTTTAGGGCACCTTGAAGTATTTCCCTGGAACGAAGGTAAGTGATACTCCCTGGGTTTTGTTCAGGGAAAAAAAAAATCCAAACAACTCACTCTTTTCTCCAATAGATCTGCCATATCCTTTGGTATTGAAACAAGTCAGTTGTGAGGGTTCCCACATTCCCCTTAAAATTTCTTGATATTTAATAAAAAATTAACATTGGATGGATAATAATGTGGATAATTATTTAATAAGAATAATAATGGATTGATTATGACATTTATGCTCACACTACCCTTGAGTGGGGAAGGCTTATTGTTATAATGTTATGATTCAAAAATAGGCTTCGGTTCTATAATAAAAAAATATTATAAATTTATCACTTATGCCTCATAAAAATTGAATACCCATTTGAAAAACTATTATTTAATTCAAAAAATTTATGGTTGGATTGTTCTCATGGGTTTGATTATGGGGGGTTCATTTTTTTAAACAATATTCTTCCATCAATTCCACCTTTTTTCATTATACTTTCATAGAAACTCACACGAGATCCTGCATCCATAACTGTGTATGACCTACATTCAGAAGTTATGAGTTTATATGGGGTTTTAGAACCAAATACACATAGAAAATCACATGGTTTGAGAGGATGTTAGGTCAAGCTCATCACACTCTTTTAGGTGAGATTATTTCCAATTCCATGACTATCTTAAATATTTAATATATCTTTGTAAATCACTTTTTAAAATAGATATAGAACCGGTTACCCTAAATAATGATAATAGGTTAAAATATATTCTATTTTTGGGGAATTATTTTAATTATTTCATCTGTATGTATATGTGGTTCTTTATCAATTTCTGAATGGTGGATATCTACCTATATGTTGAAGCCATATAACCATGCACTTTATATTTTTCTTTGATACAAAGAGGTTATTAATATTATGATGATTGGATTGATCCATTATGAAGAATCATATATATCCTTCATTAAACAAAGAATAAAAACCCGCATAGTTCATTAATCTCGTGTAGTTTCACATCATGTTGAGAGGAAATATATGTGGGGGGAATTATGATCCATGTAATTGAGATTTGGCCTCAATGAGGAATTCTATGTATCCAGGTTATAGAAGGAATAGAATTCATCATATTTCAATATCCTGCTCCATCCATTGGAGGACGAGAGGGGTATATCATCTCATGGGAGAGGTTGGGTCCTGATGATTGAAATTCCATATACATAGAAAAAATTTCACTTAAATGACTATTTATTATATATAGGACCATAAAAAGGTGTCCTATATATCTTAGTTATATTAGGAGTCATAGTTATCCTAGCTTAATATGGAAATTAATTACAAAGTGAGGTTCCCATGGATGGTGAAGTTTCATGATGCAAAAAATATGATTATCACAAATCCCTAAGCCCACATGAGCTATTCTATGTGTGAGAAACAATAAATATCTTGTAATCAATTTCATTTCATATAAATATGGGGATAATGTGTTGGGATAACCCTCTGGATATTTATTATGGAGATCATTCATTGGAAAGGATTCCTACATATCCTAATCATAGCGGGAATGAGAGTCTTTATAGTTCTATTATTTTTTTGTCTTAAACACTCAGGTTTCCCTTATATGTGGAACCTATCATATTATTCCACTAATCAGGGCATGCACTCTAATGTTTTCATTTTATATTATAGATAAAGGATCTTCTTATTTCAACACCATATGATCATGGCAGAAATGATCTATTTGATAAAAATGGTATATACAATAATTAGTTTTATTGATTATAGATGTACAACTTATGTGATGGGATGGTCCATGGTGATGTTGAATATAGAGCTCAAACATTGGAAGGGTGTCCTATAAATTGTTGTTGTAGATGGAGTTTGATTACTCGTAGTTCTATATGGTCGGGTCCTACACACTAAGGCTAGCCTAATGATTGGGACTTACACACCAAGGTTGAGCATGGTTACCATGTCATGGGATTCATGCTTTCCCATTCCTAGTTGTCTTCCATGACCTGTTTGATTGTCTGCCTAAAATGATTTTATTTTTAGCATGACATGTCTGAGGATGTCTACCTACCAAATCAAATGATTCCTTCCTGAAATGTTATAGGACATCATATGACCTGGATGGATGATCCTAGAAGCCATCGTATGATATCGGATTACATGCTTGGAGGCCATCGCATGATACAACTAACTTTCCTCGGTGTCATGAGTAAATATAGATAACACATATGGGGGGTGTTGTGAGATTCAATACAACATGACTAGATAGTGCTTCATATTCTAGATGAATATTATAGGCATCATCATGAAAGGACATCAGCCATGTCTAGGAGATGTCGCAAGATCCATCTTACATACATAGAGGGCATTGCAAGATCTGGTTGTCTTTCTCAGAGGACATCGCAAGAGCTAGTTGACATTCCCTGGTTCCATAAATATACCTAGCTAGAATTTAATGGTTCTACTACATGATCTCAGTGACACATTTGAAGAACATAACAATGTCTGGATGGAGAGACCATAGGGTTTTTTAAGACTCAGGTGGTACGTTTGAGGGGTTTTATGTAACTTTTTTTGACATTTTCTTGGGATATATCATGATCCATATAGTATTCTAATGGAGCATCACGTGATCTGGGTGACATATTCTGGTTTAATAGTGTGACCTGGGATGTTCACATGAAACACATGAGGTCCCTCATATATGTTCTTCCCATATGTATCTTGTTTCTTTAGTTTTTTTCTATCCTTTTATTTAATATACCTTATATTCATTCAGTGTTATCATCTTTAAGTATCACAAGACTGATAAAATATGCATTATGTTCTTTTCATGACCCATTCAATGTCCATTTCATAATTTTTGAGTGATCACTCAAGGTTATTAAGAATTAATCATGATATTCTTAGGTGTTTCCTTATATTTTACCTAACAGAAAATCATTCTGATCATGAGATCCACCCCTCTGAGAAATATGCTTTGATGATTTGGTGTTTGAGTGTGTGGATACTAGGATCTCTAAAAATCAAACCCATTTACTAATTTTGGGTTGTGGGGATTTAATATCCTCTACACACTAATTATCTTCTAGTTTTCACTTCACATATCAAGAAAGACTGGGATGGAGTTGTTGGAAGGGTTTGGATTCATGGGTTTTTGTATGATCTTATCACAGATTTTACGGTGGCATCGCACGATTTCAAGTGATTACAAAACTATCCTATAAATTATCCATTTATTGGATTATTTTTAATTAAACGTGTCTTTCTTGATAATGTGGGGATACCGAGGCAATTCCATATTGGCATGAAAACATTTCTCAATGCTTTCATGATATTTGGATGGATTGTCCATCATTTTCTTTGAAAAAAAATATGGCTTTCCAAGGGGATTCATGAGAGCAAGATTCCCAACCCAGAATATTTTTTGAGATAAGGATGGATTTACAGGGGGCCTTCTTGGGATCATGATTTAATGTTAGGATTTTTCGATGAGACATGAATAGTTTTCTAGGGGGAATTTCAGATATTATGCTGATATTCCAAAGAGTCTTATAGGGCTTGTAGAGTGTAGAAGCATGTCACATAAATTTTACAACTGTAATAGGATCTTTCGTTTCCTCTTTTATTTCCTTATTTTATTTTTTAAATTATTTGGTATTTTTCAATATTTCACAACTATTTTCAAGTATAATCATTTTAACCACTAATGATTTGTCACATTACTAAGAAATTTTCTTATGGTGATGCATTGGAATTTCATGGACACACCCACTTTTTTTTGTATGGAGCCAAAGGGAGAGAACCGGCCTTCTTGGACATGTCCAAATCGCTTCATGTGGAAAGGGTGAAAAGTTATATTTCTCTCATATAAAGAGGTGGACATATTGTAGTGGGTTTTCAATATCTTGTGAAAAAAATTAGACACATCACATGATGTTTATGACCACAAGATGTTCCCACCTTTTACCATTATTTTAATTTTATATTTTAGATGTGGTTGGGATCTCATAAGTTTTGTTGAGGTTTTTCAAGGAAAATAATTATTCTTTTAGGTGATTTATCATGTGACCAAGAACATTTTTAGGGTGATTCACAAGAATAATTCTAGAAGAACCCTTTTTATTATTTTTAGAGATAAAAGTTGAAGTAATGATGGATTGGACATGTTTTAATTCCTTAGTGTACATGATTTTGTGATCTCATGAGATGCATGGGTGCATTTTGTGACTTTTATAACCATAAGACTCCTAACTTTTTGATATTTTAAACCTAATTTTCAATTATTTTTTGATGGATTATCAGGTGCCTATGTCTTCATAATTTATGTGAACTAGGGGTTCTCATCTAGAAGCCACTGTGTGATCAACGATTCTTCAGTTTGTATTTACAATAGTAGAAAAAATTAACAAATAGGATTCACAAGATTTTCCATAGGTTATGTGTGGAACATAGATCTCTTTTTTTGACTTTCTGAGGGCCTCATGATCATAGGTATTCTAGGGGATCACATGATCCTCTTGTTCTGGCCACCTTTTCTTACTTTTCATTATGGAGAAAATAATACTCATATTCGAGTATTTATTTCACTATGGATATTGTGATGCACATTCGATGTTTTTAACAAATGCATCCCCCCTCAAGAGTGACATCTATGGGGAAAAAGAATCTATTTTGAGTAATTTAAATTCCCACTTAAGTCTTTTGTGTTGTCGCAAATTGGTGACATTGGTGACTCTTTGTATTTAATGTGGTGTTTAGTATTCAGTGAGAGGACCAATAAATAGAGGCTTGGAGAGTGGTCCATTAACCATCGACCTCACTTCTCAAAGCTCTTAATCCATGTCTCCATTACATATTCCTCTTAGAAAAACCTTCTGAAAGAATAAATTATGGGATCCATTCACGATACATTCCCATGATAACTCTTTTTCAAGACATGGTTTTCCCATTAACTTTTCTCAATCAAACACAAAAATTTCTTGGGTAAATATTTTCACATTATCTATGGTGATGTGTGTTCATCTTGAGGGTTTTATGAGATATACCGGTTTGATCACATGGTTCTTTTCACTACTACATAAACGGGCAAGGGATGCGCTTCACTTTTATCAGTGCTAAAAAAGCACTAATATAGGGGGCCTTTATCAGCACTAAAAAAAGCGCTGATAAAGGGTCTCTTTTATCAGCGCTAAAAAAAATCGCAGATAAAGGCCCCCTTTATGAGCGCTTTTTTTAGCTCTGATAAAGCCCCCCTATATCAGTGCTTTTTTATTGCGCTGATAAAGGGGACCCCTTTATCATCGCTTCTTTATGTAGCGATGATAAAGGGGGGGGGATTTATCAGCGCTTTTCCTGAGTGCTGATAAATTTTGAGTTTCAAAAAAAAATTCATGATTTTTTTTGTAATATATGTATATTAATATTGATATAAATACAATATATATTTTTTAAATATGTTATAGATACGTATAAATATATTATTACATTTAATATATAATAAATTTAGTGAAAATGGATTGAAAATATTTTAAAAAAATATTATTAATTAATAATATTCTAATTATTATCGATTAAAAATCATTTAATAACAATTTGAGGACACAAAAAATCAAAACAATTAATAAAAGATCTAAAATATGTTGAAAATGTAACTCAAACTTCAAATAGCCATAACATCTGATCCGGGTGTCTTTTTGAGCTCTACATCATATAAAATCGTAACCTATGATGATTTTTACACGCTAATCACTGAGGCTAAGCCTTTGTCACATTTTTCGAGCCCAAAAAAGGCCCAGAAGGCCTCCAAAACATAGTTTTTAGTCAGGATACCCCGATTATTTAACATTTAAAAAGTATAACTTCTAATCTAGTTGTCTGTTAGGCCTATACCACATATCATATCAATGATTGTTTCTTTTTCATCGATTTGACTTGTTGTGGTGTTGAAACAGAATTCTGGATTATAAGTTATGGTCATTTTAACATATTATGGATTTTTAAATACACACACACACACACACACACATATATATATATATGTATTTATTCCTAAATAAATATGTTTCTATGTGGGTGTGGGTGTCTATGTGTGTGTATGTTTGTTGTATATATGTATATATGTATGTATTTACTTATTTACTTACTTATAAACACACATCAAAAACATATTTTTTCATAAGTATATTTAAAACTAATTTTTATAAGTACATTCTAAGGCTTTTCAAATACACATATATATGTATTTATTCAAAAATATATATGTGTTTGTGTGTGTGTTTCTCTCTATGTGTGTCTGTGTGTTTTATATATCTATGTATGTATATATGTATGTATATATATATGTATTTATTAATAAACACACATAAAAAAACATATTTTTTCATAAATTTATTCAAACCTAGTCTTATAAATATATATTAATATACAAATAAATATACGTATAAAAAATTATAACTAAAAATATATATATTAATATATTAATATAAGAATTAATATATATATACTAATATATGAATAAATATATTTATATTAATATGAATCTATATCAATATATGAATAAATATAACTATATATAGATATATATATATATCTTTAAATAGAGAACAAAATTAAATGGCATAGTGGTAAAGGTGAAACCGCGAAAGGGGGGAGGTCCCGGATTCGAGTTCGGGTGGAAGTGAAGGGGGTGTGCGGGTATGAGGATGCGCAGGATGGGCAACACGCAGGAGACCTCTTAGCACTGATAAAGGGGATGTGAAGCGCTGATAAAAGCACTCCCCCATATTATTTTTATTTTTTTAATTTTTTTAATTTTTTTACATTTATCAGCGCTTTTTAAAAGCACTGATAAAAGCGGCCTATATCAGCGCTTTTTGGAGCGCTGAGAAAAGGGACCCCATATATGAGCACTGAGCTTTACAGTGTTTTTTTAGCTGTTAAAGCCATTTTTTAGTGCTGATATAGGCTGTTTTTGTAGTAGTGTTTACTATTTTATAGATTGCGTGAACATGTCAAGGTTATGTGATCACAAGACTTCTGAGGATTCATGTAGTCTCATGATGTTTTATGGGTTTATAATGTTTGTGATATATTTTTGAACTCTATGATTCATGAATATTTCATGATATTAGTGAATTACATACTAATTATTGAGATGTACAGGAGTATATTGGAGTTATAAATTTTAATTTGAGATAATTTTATATTTATCTATCTGATATATTCCCCATAATTTTGTCTAGATGTATTTCTTCTATTGTTGTTTAACTTTTACTATATCTAATTAGAGGTCCATGATTTCCTAGAATTGTAATGTCAACCCTTAGTCACTCATTAATTCTAACATGAATGTTCTGAAAAGGATTCTTTCATCTAAGCTTCATAATTGTCATTGTCACAGTGGATTCCTATGTATGTTTTTAGCATACTAGATGACATTTTCATCCCTACTCCGAACTAAAGTATGTCACCTAGATTGGTGTCAACTACTCTTGACCTCACCCAGACGATAATCTATGAAGATGGAAAACTTGTCATAGAACAGAACTAAGAGTTGTCTTGTATGTTGGAAAACTCCCCTTTGTGCAAAGATGGCGGTGAATTGTCCCACAAACCCATCTTTCAATGTTATTATAGCATAATTTTCTTTTAACTTAAGAACATAGGATGTGTAGGGATAATAAAATGGGAACTAAATCCAAGTGAAAACGTTTTTTATGATTGGGAATTTCCATTCTACATTCGAAAATGATTCTTAGAGTTTTCCGACAAGTTATATGTTTTCCATCTCTATGAAGTATAATGAGTTTCAAATTTATCATTTATTTCTAATGTGATATTATTTGTGAATTTATTAGTTGTTGGTGTCCTGGAACCAACTAATTCCATTTGTACAATGGAGATAAAGAAACCAACCATTGGGACATCTATCAACTAGGTTGTATACCCCCTCTTGAAGATATGTAAGAGTTCCTTTATACCTCAGATGTTAGGGATAACCCTTCAAAAACATTAGTATTAGAGTGTGACATAATCATCATTATGAATTTGAATTTTATAAAGGATCTCACTATGTGATCAATTATCTCTTTCAAATTTTGGATGACAATTTTCCACTATAGCAGCAGAGTCAGGTCGATTTCTATATGGCCCCATCGATTCCCTTCCCGGCAAGTTCGTAAATGTGTTGGTCCTTACTCTTCCATATAAGAATTTGGGGATCACATCCCATGGGGATACCATGTGATGTTGGATATCTCACCAAGCCTTTAGTTCGTGGGATTCATGGAAGTGTTCTTTAATGGGTGGATTTTCCAAGAAGGGGACACATGTTCAGGAATCTATGTTTGTATGGTAGTAACGATGGTATGAAAAGCATAAAGACAGTACCTTAATCTAACAGTGTTGAAGCTTACACACCTATAATAACTCATGGGACACATTTTGTAGTGCAGCATCCCCTCTAGGATTAGTGTTACCTTCCAATTTTTTATTTTGTTGATGGTGGAGCATTTAGATTTCTAAGAATACTATAATACCACCTAGATCCAAGGTTCCCTATCTTGTCCCTGGTTTCTAAACATATATAGGGATGGATCAATGTCATAAGGATCTGAATATTTTATTTATGTGTTGATTCAATTTGATAACTTTGAGTTCACCCCATGTCCTACACTAATTGGTCCAATCATTAATAATGGCAGCAACTCTCTCATCAAAAGTGCATATAATATATCCATTAAGGATGGTTTTTTGTTATCCATGATGGAAGAGATAATCATATACCATCCATACACACCTTATATATTTTCATATCAGTGTGGCTACACCCAAGGGGTCATCCCTCTTTATTTTTCCCATGGGTAAGGTGACGATACTCTGTTATCACCCTCTAGTTTTTTATGACGTCAGTGCATAAAGACAATGATGCTGAGATCATTCTTCTATCTATTGATTCTTATTCCCTTCATTTTCAGGATTATGACTAGGAATAGGTATACTCTTACCGGGGTGGTGTGCCCAGACAATTATTTCATCATGTGGACAAGCCATTATCCTCACCTAACCTCTATCCATAGAAATGATGGAGTTGATTCAGGACTAGGGTGAGTGTTGGAGGAAGTTCCCTCATCTTGGTGATGACCATCCATATAACAAGATAGAACTTATAGTATAAATAATCCCTTAAACACAAGAAAATATTGATGGCTCTATTCATTGGAGGATATATGATTCCTCCTCTTCTATTTCCTTTCCAGATCAGTCATTTGTTTATCCTTTTAGTGTTCCCATATAATCATTCATAGAAGCTTAGACATGACAAATACTAATCTGGAACCATATTCACACTATAATTACTGAGACTCCTTTGGAAACGTTTTGTGGCCAAGTGGAATTCCTTCATCAGGTATTTCATGATCTTAGAGATGAGGCTCCCATTTCCAAACAGATGAAGGAGGCCTTGTAGGAATTATAAGTGAGTCAATAGTTTATATCTAATTTTAAATCCCATAATGATTACTAGACCATTAATATATGAAGATATGAGGAAATTATATCCTTCCTGAGGTATGATGTCTCAGCTTCATCATCCTAATTGGATGATACTCAAAAAAAATAGTGGAGCTAACTAGTTTTGTTGATACACTTCATCCTAGGGAAGAAGCCAAAGAGGTTGGGCAAGTGGAACTTCAATGTTCAATTGACACTTCTTTCCATAATTTTGCTAACTTGTCCAGCATAGCTGATCGAGTCCTATTATAGTTATATAATGGACCTTCAAACTATTTTTTATGATATTTTTTATGAGACTTTGAAATGTGTTGATTCCTCATATTTGTATGGAATCAATGAATAGATCTACTAAAAAACATATATTTTTTTAGTTTTTTATGATGTTCATGATATTTTGTTGATATGATACCTTATGAATCATCCAAGGTATGATTACATAGAATAATATCAAATAAAAATGAATTCCTATATTTGAATTTTTAAATCATAATATACTCTTCTCAGGAAAGGATATTGAATTCCCACTAACATGATATTTCTCACTGAAATGTATTCTCTATCTATATTGAGATTACATATGTCATAAAAGGATAATAATTATAGAATATATGTCTTTTTGGGATATTTATATACTTATTTCCGAATTTTATAGGCCTATCAAGCATAGATTTATGTTTTCTAAGGACCCAGATTGGCCTTACAAGAATACTATCTTTTCCATTTTATAATACTTTATTGTTGTTATGATGTAGTTTAAGGGTATTTTTTCTCATACCTTCTATCGATGTAGTTTAGAGTCTTTTATCTCAAACATTCTATCATTTTATTTTAGAGTCTTTCAGATCATATCATCTATTTCAATAATTCAGGGTGTTTTTTCTTGGACATTATATCACACTTGTTTATATTATTTTAGCTTAGACCTTATATCGCTATAGTGTATAGTCTTTTAGCTCAAACCTTCTATTATAGTAGTTTAGAGTCTTTTAGCGTGTACATAAATTGTTTTAGTTTAGATACTTCTATCTAAAACCTTCTATCATTTTATTTTAGATTATTTTATCTTAGAACTTATATTAATGTAGTTTAGAGTATTTTAGCTTGGACATCCTATTAATGTATTTTAGGTTACATTATCATTGAACTTCTATCATTTTAATTTAGTGACTTTTATCTTGTAACTCTTATCAATGTAGTTTATATTATTTTATCTTGGACATTCTATCAATTTATTTTTTATTATTTTAGGTCATAAATTTTATCACAATATTTTTTAGACTTTTTTCGCAAACCTTCTATTGCTTTATTTTAGAGTCATTTATCTCTAACCTTATATCCTTATATTTTTTAGTCATTTAGCTCAGACATTCTATTTATGTATTTTAAATTATTTTAGGTCAGATCATCTATCATTGTAGTTTATGGTCTTTCAGAGAAAACCTTATGATACTGTATAGTTCAGAGTCTTGTTTCCAGGACATTATTGATGAATATGGAATATGGGGAAGACATTTTATGAATATCCCAGAATACCCAAAATAGGTTCTCAGTTCCACCATGGTTTTTCTCAAACTCAAAAGTATTTTAGTTCATTTCCTATAAGGAGAATATTCCTATGATTGGTAGGTATTAGCACTTATGAGTTAGTATCATTTTAAAAAAAAGTTTATCCACTATTTTCCAAGATTCATGGAAGTGTTTTGGTGATAATAGTGTTTTTATGGTGAAAAATTAGGGAAACCAATTTCACTTGGATAGTTGGAATGTGGGTGACATAATTTATTACCCAGAAGATTGATTTGGTGAATATGGAATGGGGTAGACATTCTAGAGATGACCCATAACACCGTGAGGTTCTAGGTTCCACCATAGTGTTACCAGGAAGGATTGGAGTTCCATTATTTCAAAGAGGGGATGCCTTTGATTGGTATTAATGAGAACTTATGCATCGATAGCTTTGTCAAATAAAGGTGTCCCCACACATCACCGAGGGATATAAAATATTTATGATGTCTCAAGCATCCTTACGATGACATTGTTAATGGAGTAGAGGCTATCCAAGAATGGTTATGTCACCCAAGGAAAATTTATCTCATAAATGTGATGGTTAGAACCTACACCTAATGGTTCAAATCATGATTTTTGGTCCATCAAAAGGTTTCAGATTTGAATGTATCATCCTTTATCTGGTCAATGGTATAGAACATACTGACATAATGTCAAGGTTGTCGAATCCTATTGAATATTCTTGTTTTGAGGATTGTAAATTATAGGTCAAAGTGATTAGGTCATGATGATGATATGGTAAATCATACAGAGTATGAACCATAACATTCTCAGGTTCTCAATTACCCTATGGTGATGTCAGTATCATGAGGACCATGTCACAATTTTTATAAAGGGACACATTTGGGTGATGGCCCTAGGAATATATGCATGATCCATAGTATTCCATACATAGTAAACCAAAGGATCACATGATACATGGTATGTTTTCTAGGGGTCATGGAAGTTATATTCTTATCTAAGGTGCTAAAATCATGAATTTTGATTTTCATAAAGATTAATATAAAATAAGTATTTTTGAAACATAATATTTCTTTCACTTCTTAGTGAAAATATTCTCATTGTAGGCATATGTGAAAAATAATATCTCATACATTTTCAGGAACCTGGAGGTCCATTGCATATAACTCCTCTTTTAATAGTTCCATAATGTTGGACCTAAAGTGTTTTTCCTCTTTTATTTATGCACTAATTTATTCCTAAACTCTGGGGATGAATAGTTTAGCTAGTGAAGACATTAATTTTTCTTAGGAGTCCTTTTTTAGGTTTTTAAATTGAAAAGTTTTTTATCATGTTCACTACAAGTTTAAGGCCTTGAGATTTATAAAATTATATTATATAGTTTAAGGTTTTACATCTTTGAAAAAATTGCATGAAGTTTAATTTCATGATGCAAATGGACCTAACGTGGTGAAAATATTACATAATATCACAAATAGGACACTCAAGGTCAAGATAACTCTAAAATATTTCATAGAGGGAGATGAAGATATTGTATATCATGACTCAAGCTTCTCAGATCAAGAGCAATGTTACAAGATAATTGTTTCTCGGAAGGCCAACGACACCCTTTGGTGCTGAGTTCCGCAACAGTGATTTCAGGATCATAAGGATCAAATATCTCTTCTTATAGAGCCAATATATCTTGGGTATGTATATTTTATCCCTTTATGCAATGATATAATTGTTAAACGTGGAGATATCCTTTTATTTCTATGGGATATGAATGGTTTGTGGTAACATTAGGTTCTCTAATCGTGATGTTTGGTATTTAGACTAAGGTTCTCAAAACATGTTGGAACCACCCCGAACAATGGTTGATTGGGATTAGGTTATTGTGGTCCTCAGATAAGTAATGGTAATGCATGATTGTCTGCACAATTTAATTCCACGTTGTGGAGATGTACATTCTTTTGTGTAGTTTAACGTTATGCATTATTGAAATTTTCCTTGTATTTTAATGTAATGTTCTAAGGAAATATTTCTATGTATTTTTATTCTCATGCGACCATGATTTTTTAATTTCAGTTTAAAATCATGTGGTATGGATGTATTTTTTGTTCAATTTTAATTTAATGTGACTTTTAGTTTAAATTCACATAGTAAGGATATAGGAACCGATGTGGAAATTTATGCATGATATATGACATGAATGAGTAGAACGTATGTAGATTTCACTCATATATATGAAAAATGTTCTTTAATGTTTCATCCCCTTTGTATTTGGGGAGAACATTTTCAATTGTTTTTGTTGGGACTGTTATTGGAGGTTTGGGTCTCACTGTGTATCCTGTAATGATAGGAATCAAGCAACACATAGTTATTGAGGGGACATAGTTTAAACATCTGGTAGTAAGAAAGTGGGTTCCCCAACATGAAAAGGGAATATTGAGGCTTGTCCAATTATTGTAATTCATAGCGTCAAAATTTATTAGATAGTAATGGGAATCAAGCCACATGTAGTTCTTAAATAGAAGATATCTGTGTTGGTTTTACCCTTACATAAAGAGGGGGTAATTTTCTATGTCTATTTTCCATGAAAATACATGGGGTTATAAATAAATTCATCACTACGTATCATGTGAGATCATGAATTAAGTCACACATATTTCTTGAATATAAAACACTCAATGTAATTATATCCCATATATAGAGGTGGGATTGTTCTCATTGATTGTTGCAGTTGGGACTAGGATCATATATTCAAGAATCACTATGTATCTTGTGATGACATGAATCAAGCCATTCATAGTTCTCAAATGGAGGTGTGGTGGGAAACTAACACCAAGAGTGGTGGATCTCACTTGAGAAAGGTCCATGGGACTGTAAAAAATTTCATGAGAGGGACATCAACCATGAAATTTAAATTCATGTAGGGAGGACTCATGGTATTATTTTTTGAGGTCTTGCATCTTGAACCAGCATAACCCTATCATGATATTTATTCCTTTTTTTGGGGATTCCCATACCAAAATTACTAAGCTCGTGTGATCTATGCTCAGTGTGAGAAAAAATGGGTGGTAAGGTTCCCTCTAAACATTCATATGTAATTAAGGAAAATACATGGGGATTTAATATCATGTGTTGTTGGGACCAATATATAGGATCAAGGAGGCCCTACATATCACATTAAATATTTGGAGCATGTCGTACATAGTTTATGAAACCCATGTTGTTTTGGGTCCTATGGTGAAGAAATCAGTCATTATGTTTAACATGTTATGGTATGGATGTGGTTGACTCGAACTGAAAGGGGGGGAATGTTGTCGGTCCCTGTAGATTTATGTCATTTGGTGAGGAAATTTTTCATGTATCTTAATGTTGTGCAGTAAAAACAATTTTCTCCTATCATGAATGATGATGGACATTGGGGATCCATTTAGTTTTACATCATGCAGTTTGGACATCTACCATGAAATTTAACATCATGTCATAATTATGATGGCCACCTAATATAGAAGAAAATGAATATTGTAGTTGGGAGAAAGACTAAGGATTCAGGAGTTGATATGTATCCAATGGTGGCAGGAATCAATCCATATGTAGTGTTTGGATTTAGAGATTCCCAAGGTATATATAAACCTCAATAAGGGACAAGGGAATTTCATTGTTCTTTCACATGGATATATCTCTTTTGTGATGAATAATTAGTGAGATAGTCATTCTCATGCAGTTTAATGTCATGTAGTGATAGAATCTTCGATGAATTTCAAGGTTATGTAGTAAGGATAACATTCATATATTTTAACTTCATGTGGTCCAAACATGCAGCACTATGCAATTTAAAGTATTCATGCTAGAAATTGATGCTTGATGATAGATATTCAATTTATTTCTTGAGAAATATCTCATTGGTGGGGGTGTGACATGATCCAAATTCATTGTTTCCAATGACTATGCTCCATTTTGATAGGCCTTATGTATGATTTAAGCCCATTCCCATTTGGGTTCTTGCATTAAAGGCTTTATTTCTGGGTTTCATTGGGTGTTTTAGTGGTGACACAAATTATCTTTGGAGGAATTAATAGAGGGGGAACTTTTTATTAATGGATCATGCAACCTGATTCAGATGGACTTCATGGTTGTGAAATGTATGTGACATGTTCCCATCGATCCATTATATCCCATCTAGTTGATTTTGTGATCTCTCATCATGTGAGAGTTTTCCTAACGTGGCTATTTAAAATGAGTGAAATTAATCTTCTATGGTAAACATGGTCTTGGACTTATACACCAATTAATATGACATTTCTTATGTATTAGTATGTGTAGTGGCATGGTATGCCCATAAAGCATGGGGAATCTTGTCCAGCCATGACTTCTTGTCATTATTCACATTTTTATGAATTATGTTTGAAAAGGTCTTGTTAATGTCCTGTATTTCTACATTTTCCACTACATGATATCGTGATAAGTTATTGGACTCAATGATGTACTCCTGGTACAATTTCATCAATTCCATATATTAGAAGTTGGTGTCGTTGTCTGTTAATATTGTGTGAGGGACCCCAGACCTGGTGATGGTATGGGTCATTAGAAATATGATGATATTACTTTCCATGGTTTTTATGGATGATTATTTTTCTCAACCAATTTGGAAAATAAGTTGGTAGTAGTAAGGATGTATTTCGACTTCTTAGTTTTGACTAGGATATATGGCCTAACAAATTGTATTCCCCAAATGGAAAATGGACAGAAATATTTAACTGTATGTAGAAATTATAGGGGATGATGGATGGAGTTTGAATGCATCTCTCATGCATGAGATTTCCTAGTGAATTATATATAGTCATATATCATGGTTTTCCAGTAATAACCCAGACTACTGATTTGGTGAGAGAGCATGGTCCCAGACTGATGAGCACCACATGAGAGTGCATAGGCTTCCTCCATGACATCATGAATCCATATTTCTCCTATGAATCTAAGGATGATTCTATCAAATCCTCAGTTTTAGAGGGATGTTTTATCATTTGGTTCATCATGTAAGGTAAAGTGCACTGCACGGTGTTGAATATGTTCCCTTCCACCTTGTTCTGCTGAGAGAGTCTGATTTTAGAGATAAGCGATTATGGGATCCATACATCCAAGGTTGAGTATTGATTAATAATAATCTAGGGAATTGTTAACCTAATTTATTTTATCCATATCAAATATTATGATTGACGTGACCATTCATTGGTTCATGATACGAAATATTTCTTTCTCTAAATCAGGTTCATCCAGAAATATGGCTACAATATATAATGTGTTAGTGTGAGTATTTTGTTATCAGTAAACATTATACAATGTGTGCTAAAAAGGGAACTCTTCCATTAAACCCATTATGTATCCAAGTAAAGGGCCCTAATCTTTTATATATATAATATTCACCATTGATCTTTGTTATACCTCGTTACAAATCAACTTTGATATTCATGTAGTTTATCTGCAGCTATAGGTATAGTTCCAAACCTGATATGGGGGCTCAGTATTTGCCCCATTATTCATTCAACCTTTGGATAGTGAGAAATTGTATGAAAAATCTATCTTTTATAGGAAAAAATACAATAACTAAGAGAACTCAATTATGAATTTTGTTTTCCTTTATTTCTTTGATATGACTTTGGTTGGCTCTTTCAAAATACATCTCACATGACTATGGATTGTAATGGGAATAAAAACCCACATTATATAAGAGTTCAGTGTCTACCAATGTACTTTATAGAGTGGGATATGCTGTGAGGAAATCAGTTAGGGCTTTCCATTTCACAATCTTTTGTACAACGAACTAGATTTCATATTGTTGTAGAATGATCGCCCATCGGGAAATACACCAATTTATCATAGGAAGGAAAAGCACGTACTTATTAGATCAATAAGAGAGACTAGATGGACTTCAGGGCGATACATATAATGCCTCATATTTTTCAATATAAATATGTGTGCAATGCAGGTCTTCTTGATATCTGAGGATTGGGTCTCAGTACCAAGCATTGTTTAGATGATGTAGTAGAGACTATTCTTATAGAGACCCGGGATTGAAATAAATATATAATAAATACTTTTAGAGGAATATTCATCACATTACAAAAATACATTCCTATGGACCATAATAGTTTAGTTTCATTTGAAAAATGGAACAAATTCATCTAACATAGTGAATGATCTTCATGATCTCAAGACCTTATGCACGTTTTATGCTTATTTATCTCTTTTATTTACCATCAATGATAATCTAAGATCAAAATTTCTAATGTTTCATTCCCCTATGTAATGAATAATGGTTTTAAATAAAAGTACCAAAGGATTTCAATATCATAACCAACATATTAATTATCATATACATGAGTCCTAGAATAAGTATTGGAAGTTCATAAGACATGAATCATGAGTAATTATGAGAATAATCCATAAATTTGTAACATAGTAATTAGAAATATAATATGTTTCATACACGCATGCATATAAAATAATTCTTTACAAGTAATTGTTTAATTCTAAAACATATCAGGAGAAATCATGGGGGCCACACCTACTGGATGGAAAATACCACCATCACCAATCACTTACCTTTCCTTATATTAGAATAGGATCACTCCCCAAACCATCATAGTAGTCAAGGTTCACTCCCAGGACCATATTATATTAATGGTTCACTCCCAAGACCATATTAGTGAGAAATTTTTTTTACTGAACCAAGTTCACTTCTCATTCCAGCCATGTCTATCTCTTGAGATATAAATATTTACCCAATGCATTTGGGGGAGATATAGGTACAACCAATCACATAATAAAATCAATTCAACATCTTATATAATTTAATTAACAATCATCACATCATGACCCATAAAATGGGATGGATTTTATAAACATCCTATTATAACCCATGAAATGAAGTAGATGTAATAAACATGTCATCATATCATAACCCACGTAAAAGATACAATTTTCATTATCATTTCATCAAACAATAAACAATGAAAATAAGTGGATTTGAAAATAATATTACTCATGTACGATAAAATAGTTCCATGAGAAACTTTTCATTATAAACATAACTCATTCAAGGAAATATAGAGAATGTTATCCTTGGATCATATCCCAAATAAAGAATAATCTATTACAAATGATGTTATCTTATATGGAGAAGGATTTTGAAAGATCACATAGAACATTTAATAATAAAATAAAATTTCTTGTAAAATCCCTTTCATAAGTGATTTTCATAAACCCATTTACTAAAAATAAATATTTGAAATTTAATTTTAAACATTTCTTGAGGAATATATATTTTCATCTTTGAAAAACTAAATTTAAAACATAATGAATTTTCAAAAATTGTTTCTTTTAAAATGGATCTTAAATCTTATAAAGGAAGTTTGAACCCATTTTGAAATTTTATTTCCGTGAAAATACTTTTGGAACTTATAAATAAATCTTGATTATTTTTTAAACAACTTTTTTGAGAAAAAATTATTAAATTTTATAAATACGAATATAAAAAAATTAATACCTTTTTATATAAAAATACTCTAGAAACATAATAAGAGAGCATGAAAACATTTTTGAAAACATTTTTCTCTGAAAATTAACTGAAAAATTATAATGAAATATTGAAAATAGTTTTAAAACTCTTTAATTTCCAAATACATTGAAAAAAATACAAAAAAATTTAAATAATAGAAATAATTTTCATTGAAAATAACCTTTTAAAACATATAAAGGAACAATTTAAAATCATTAAAAGCACAATTAAATAGAAAAACTTTTTTGAAAAACTTTTTCTATGAAAATCACTTTTAAAAAAATAATTTTCTTGAATATTATAAAAAAATTTCTTAAAAAGGAATATTTTATACATTTAAAGGAAGCTTAAAATGGAGGATGGTCATGATAGTAGATAAATCCATATACATTGAACATTCATTTTGCATCAAAAAATATTTTGAAAAGTGCGTATCTCGAAAAATGAAAAGATGATTCACTTTAAGAAAATTATTTAAAATGTAAAACATGGGTAAATTTTTTTCAAATATAATATGATAAAGTTAAAACATTTTTTAAACCATTTTTATAAAATTTGGTTTCTAAGGAACGTGGATTTCTTACCAAAGAGGGTGATAAAGTCAGATTTTCTTAAAAAACATTCTTATTTATCTTATGTGACAAAGAGTGAAAAATGGTACCATCACATGAATATACCATGAATAACCCGAGAATAATAAAATTAAGGATTTATCAAGATATATATCATAATATTTCATCAATTAAATCAAAATAATAAATAATCCAGATAAATGATGAGATTATATCAATAAACGATTACCACTTTGGTGGCATTAAATCGTAATACCCCTAAAATAATAACATAAAAAACCATAAAATATCATTAAATGATATATATTCATGATATAAAAGTTCAAGGGTACTTTATACACCTTATAGAAGAATATATGTTCATAACATTGCATGTGTCTCAAATAAAGAAAATTGAGACAAAATTAATTTTCTGATATGAGAACATTAATCCATAAAACCCATGAAATATACATCATAAAATGGATATATAAATATACATAAATTTTATTAAAATAATCATATAATTTATTCATGTTCATTATATACACCAAACAAATGAAACAAGTGGATAATAAGGCATAAATCTCACAGAATTGAAATCGAGATAAGAAAATCATTACCTTAAGTCTTGACTTTTATCGTACAGGATAAAACTTCCTATATAATAAATTTAAGTTTATAATAAATAATAAAAATAACCAAATTATTATGTCAAATATTTTTTTTATAATTATTTTATATTAACAGTTTATTATCAATTCTCTGTTAATTTTATGTTTTAGGTATTTTCATCTTTGGTTTTTGTATATGTTTTGAGTTTTTATTCTTGATCCTCAAACATAGATAAGTATTTATTTATTTTCATTATGTAAAACATGATTTAAATATCATATATATTTTTTATATCAATTTTTATATTAATCTATAAAATATAGAAATATGAAATTGAATACATCGTTCACTGAGACGGTCGGACATATATACACATGAACATTGTTTCTGTTTTATTGTCGTATTAAAATTAATAAATTAAATGACATATGTATATATATATATATATTATAATTACATTATAATTTTTATTTTATATATATCATATATTATTACTAAACTCGCCATTAATAAATTCCATGCAATGTGTGAACTAATCACTTCATTTAGAGGAGGTGGTAGTTCACACGTCCACAAATGAAGTTACTATGATTACACAAAATTGAAATCATGAAGTTGTGTTTTATATAATGATTAAATAAGAATAAATAAATTATAAATATAATATTTTTCATATAAAAACATTATTTCAATCATAATAAAAAACCATTAAAAGTTGTAAAGGAAAAACAAATGACATCGTTTCGCTATGTGGTAGTCTTCCGTACACATAAATGGTAAGTTTGTGACTCATTTAATGGAATTGTGAGTATTTTTAGATAAAATACATATAATTAAAATAGATAAGTTTATTTATTATACTTATTTTACTATATAATAATGTAATAAGAAGAGTTTATGGGGAGGAAAATGAAAAAAAACAATAGATCTTATGGAAGGATGTTACCTCTTCTTTGAGAAACTCATTTTGGTTTTCACCAAAGGGATTCCCTGATTGGATTTATTACCAGTTTAATTAATATAGTATTAGGTAGGGAGTTTTGTAAGATATTTTTGGAGGTTTTTTCTAAGCCATTGTTTCTTTCTAGTTGCGAGGAATTGAGTAGGGTCGGTTCACATTTATAAAGGAGGAGAAGTGGAATTATTCTAAATATAAAAAAGGTAAATAGTGTTATAGGTATACCTCACATAATATCCCTTAAATAATTGTAAATTTTATATAAAATTTGTTACATGGTAAAAATATGTCTATATAATTCTTTTGTACAACTTTCTAAGTCATTTGGGTATTTAATATTAAATTTTAACCACTAATTAAAATCATTTTTACTTTAATGGGCATAATTAATTCTAATTTAATTCAATGATAAATTTGTAAAAAAATTAATTTCTCTATATTATAACTTATAAATTATTCTGATCCAAAATATTTAATCCATTATTCCAAAATATAATCAAATAATTGGATGAAATTACATTAAAATTAATCCCATAGAAGGGACGAGGTGATAATTTTTTTAAGCTAAAAGGTCCAAAAGATTGAAATATTTATATATATAATTTAAATGTGAAATTTGTTAAAATGATCTATATTTGATTCATTTATGTATAATTTATCTAATTACAATTTAAAACTAAATTAAAATATCATATAACTATATAAAATATACATGAAAATGATGTTTTGAAATAAAATTTATTATTTTCACCATTCTTTAAAAAAGGAAACTTCTTAGAAAATAAAAAAAATGTCCCTAAAGTAAATTTTTATAATACTATTTGAAAAATAATGTTCATTTTTTAAAATAAATATTATAAATCTCTCAGTTATGATATATAAAATGGGTTCACCATTAAAAGGAGGTAAAATTACCTTTTATAAAAATAGATTTTTTTTATTTAAAAAATTAGATTTATTATCAAAACATGGAATAAGATTATAATTATATTTCATAGGTGACCAGTGATACATGATGTTTCATTTTTATGCATTTCCACATTCCAATTCTTTTCTTAATGCTTCCTCTCATTATTATGATCATATGCCTATTTTATGATGATAGTGATTATGCTCACCCCATGTTATATTGTTTAATGTTATTATCTATCCTCTTACTGGGATTTTAGCTCACCCCTTTTTGATTTATATCCTCAGGTGAGTACATGTACTAAGGATAATTAAAGTGACATTAATATGTTAAAGAAGAATCAATTAAATAAATGTTTATGCTTATGTTCTAAATGTTATGTATGGTCCTTGTTTTTCCAAGACATTGAACCTTTGTATCCTCTTGGTGTATTGATTTTATGTTTTTTATCTTTAATACGATGTAATAATAATATAAGAAAAATAATTATCACTATATTTGATATCAAAGGAAGGATTGGTATGTTTGGGAATTAGGATTTCAGAACCTTAGTGAAAATACTTGTTATAAGCTTTAGTATAAGTGATAACTCCATAATATTTATTTTATAAAATGATTAACATTGGGATACCACAAGATATTAATTTATAATTAAATGAAAAAAAGAATAAATTACTTATTCTTGACTTATTTCCCTATGTTTTGTTCTATCCATTTCTATTTTAAAAAATGGTGGGAACCAGAAGAAACCAGGCCAACAACCCATGTGAGGGACAATGCAGTTATTTCCTTAATGACATCCCTAATGATTTGGGAGGTGGATTTCAAAATTTCATGATAATGCTTACCCAGCTATCTCAGGTTATGAACAATAACCTAAATAATTTTGATCTTCCTCCTTCACCTAAGAGGGAGAAAATGGCTATCGAGTATTTTATGCGGTAATGACCACTGATGTTTAGTGGATCTTCTGATCCACTAGTTGCAGAATAGTGGTTCAACTCGATGGAGAATATATTTTATTTGCTTTATTATTATGACATGGAGAACATGACTCTATCCATTTATCATCTAGATGGATAGTTCAACCAATGGTGGGAGTTGATTAAGAACACCAAGGTATGAGAGGAAAATTGAAGAGATGGAGTAGGAAGACTTTAAGATAATGTTTCTCAAAAAGTATTTCCATCAAAATCTTCGTAAAAAAATGGATAGAGAGTTCATAGAAATGATGAAAAAGGAAGGATAATCTATCACAACCTATGAAGAAAATTTCACAATTCTTTTAAGGTATGCTTTAGGTTTTGTTATCGAAAATGATAGAAAATTGGATAGATTCTTTATTGGTTTGAAACCATACCTTTGAATGACTCTTTCAATTTGAGGCTTTGGGAGTTAGGAAGAAGTTGTTTGATGTGATCTCAAAGTGGATATAGAGTTTCTATGATGGCCCTATGTATGTGCTGATAAGAAACGAAAGATGATGTTTCAAGCTAGAGGATCTAATGAGAAAGGTGGAATGAAAACTCAACCACCCACATGTCAAAAATGTGGGAAGAGGCGTTATGGGAACTACCTCAAAGAGATGGGGAAATGCTTTAAGTGTGGGAGATAAGTCCACCAAGCTCATGAATTTCAAAAAGACATGAAAATTCAGTAAAATTTGGTGGAGGAATAGAGAGCACCACCCATAGTCCAATGCTAAAACTATAGGGAGCAAGGGTATTATACAAGCCAGTGCACTAAACCTAGAGTCCTCATGGGTAATATACATCATCAACCACCAAAACCAATGGAGAAAGTGAAGGATTATTCCATCACTAATGCATATGTGGATTAATAGAATATAGTTTTACAAGTTACAGATCCTATTCACTCATGAATTGAAAAATTCTTATTTGATTATGGTTCTATGCATTCCTTTATATCATTAACATTTTCTAGAACTATTGAATCAAATCCCTAAAACCATGAAGTGGATATCTCTATAAAAACACCAAGTGGTGTAATCATTTCAACCCATGTGTTTGAATATTATCTTATTGGATTATGTGGGAAGATTCTTCCAGCGAATCTAGTGATAATTCGCTTGGTGGAATTTGACACTATACTGGGGATGGATTGGATCTCTTTATACACATAACATATAAAATATCTTGAAAAGGAGATATATTTTCAAATTCCAAACCATCCCATGATCCTATACAAATGAAATTAAAATCATGAATCTCCTTTGGACAATCATTCAATGGTGTGGGTGTTGATTCCCTATAAATAATCATACCTCGCTCAAATGGTTGTGCCAAATTAAAGTGTCAAACTAGAAGAAATTAGCATAATGAGTGAATATAGTGATGTATTTCCTAAGGAGTTACCCAGACTACCCCTTGATCATGAGGTAGAGTTATCAATAGAAATCAAACCTAGTGCTAATCTTTTCTGAAAGTATCCCTAATCAGATAGCTCCTATCAAACTAGAGGAGTTAAAGAAGCAAATGGATGAGAATTTGGACAAAGGGTTCATATGCCCTAGTTCATCATCAAGGGGTGTTTCATTTCACTTTGTCAAGAATAAGGAATTATCTATGTGGATGTGAATCGATTATCGGGAACTCATCATGTTTACAATAAAGAAAAATTATCCTCTTCCAAAGATTGATGACTTGTTTGATCAGTAGAGAGGATATCGGTACTTCCAAAAGTGCATCTCCATTCTGGATATCATAAGATAAAGGTGAAGAATAAAGATATTAATAAGACTACCTTCCATACAGTTTATAGTCTCTATGAGTTTTTGGTGTTGCCCTTTGGACTTTCTAATGTCCCCACAATCTTCATTAATTTAATGAATAGAGTCTTTAGATGTTACCTCAATAAAAATTGGCAGTGTTTATCAATTATATTCTCATCTAATCCAAGAGTAAGGAGGAACTTGAAGAAAATATAAGACTTATATTGGAGAAACTGAGGAATGAGAAGTTCTACGCTGAGTTCATCAAGTGTGACTTTTTTATGCATTAATTCATGTTCTTGGAACATGTGATCACAAGTGAGGGAATTCATAAGGACCCTTCAAAAAAAGGAAATTGAGGAATGACTAAGACCCTCTAGTGTCAAAGAAATCCATAGTTTCCTAGTCTTATTAGTGTATTATCAATGTCTTTTGAGAAATTTCTCATGATTTTCAATCCTGATAACTAAGTTAATAAGGAAAGGGGTAAAGTATTCCTAAATGGAAGAATTTCTGGAAATACTCAGGGAGCTAAAGAGAAGGATGATCACTACACATGTACTCAAATTTCTGAAAAGTGTAGAACATTTTGTGATATATAGTGATTTTTTCAAGAACGTCTTTGGTTGTGTACTCATTCAAAATGCTAATGTGATAGCCTACGCCTCATGAAAGTTGAAGATACATGATAATAACTACTCGATTCATGATATCAAGTTAGAAGCTGTGATTTTTTCCTTGAAAATCAGGATAAACTACCTCTATATTGAGAAGTGTGATATATATATACCGATCATAAGAGACTAAAGTATATATTCAAACAGAAGGATCTCAACATGTGTCAAATGAGAAGGTTAGATCTAATCAAAGACTATGATTTATCTATTCACTGTTATACTGGAAAGGTAAATAAGGTAGTTGATGCTATAAGAAGGAAAGAACCTGTTACTCTATCCATCTTTTGTGTTGAGAAAGACCCTATCTTCATGGATATGGAAGGGATGGATTTTTCAATCACAATGCTAGGGAATAAATCCTACATTTCCAAAATTATTTCCTTACCATTATTCCAAGATAATATTAAGGAGGCCTAAAGGGATGATCTAGAGTTGAAAAATAAGGTGAATGTAGTAAATTAATGGAAGATGAAAGAGTTCCATATTGATGATGATAGTGTAATTCAGTTTGGAATGAGGATTTTTGTACCATCCCATATAGAGATAAAGAAGGAGCCTCTGAATTATGCACATAGATCAAACATATCTATTCACCCAGGGAGCACAAGGATGTATCGAGATATCTTAGAGAACTATTGTTGGGACAATATGAAGAATGAGATTTCATCATATATATAAAATTGCATGGTATGTCAATAATTGAAGGATGAAAGAAAAATTTCTAAGGTGATTCCTCAACCACTACCCCTACCAACATGTGTGTGGGATAAAATTACTGTGGGCTTTGTCACTGGACTTCCAAGTACATATAGAGGAAATAGTGCAGTATGGGTCATTATGGATCATCTTATAATTAAAGCTCACTTTATCACAATTCGATAGGACTTATCATTGGATCAACTTTCACGAATATATTTCAAAGAGGTGGTGTGGTTTTATGGAGTACCACTATCGATTGTATCCGATCGAGACCCAAGAATCACATTGAATTTCTGGAAAAGATACCAACATGCTCTATACACCGATTTGAACATCAGTATGTCCTATCATCCTCAAATTGATGGCTAATCTATGTGAACTATTCAGAAACTCTAAGACATGTTAAGTGTGTGTTCTATGGGCTTAAAAGGAGGATGGTACCAACATCTTCCTATGGTTGAGTTCACATACAAAAATAGTTTCCACTCCAGCATCTAAATAGCTCCATATGAATCCCTTTATGGGAAAAGGTTTAGAACATCGGAATGGTGGGATGAAGTCTATGAACTTAAGCTTCTAATACCTGAAATGGTCGAAGAAATGGTGGAAAAGGGGAAAACCATTGAACAGCACATCAAGGAAACCCAAATTTGACATAAGATTTATGCATAAAATCATTGACAGAACCTAGAATTTAAGGTTGGCGACATGGTATTCCTATGAATATCTCCCTGGAATAAGATCATGAGATTTGGGAAGAAATGAAAGCTAAGTCCCGAGTACATTTACCCCTTTGAGATTCTTGATCTTCTCGGAGTTGTGTCCGATCGACTAGAACATCCACCTACCATGTCTAAAGTACACATTGTATTCCATGTATCCCTCTTAAAAATGAACATATCAGATCCTTCACATGTACTGTCTTCATAGGTGGTACAGTTGGAGAATTATCTTTCTTACGAGGAGAATCTAGTAAAGATATTGGATTATAAAGATAAATTTAAATGTAACAAGACTACTCACCAAGTCCAATAACTATGGAGGAACCATAATTAAGAAGAGGCGACATGGGAACCGAAGGAAGTAATGAAGGAGAAGTACCCAAACCTAATTTCAGACTATAATGAAAAATAAAAATTCAAGGATGAAATTTCATAAGGTGGAAGAATGTAACAACCCAATGTTTTATCATTTGAAATTCACTTCTTAAAGTTATGTCATAGAAAATCACATTAGAAAAAAAATGGCACAGAATGCTTAAATGAACTACTAAATACTATGTGACCTTTATAGACTAGTCGATAATCATAGTTTTTCTATGTCTCTGATTTGAATTTGAAAAAACTGACATACACAATTTCAATTAGTAGTATATTTAGAATCTAATTGGAAAAACTTATTTTTTAATGAATAGTACCTTACCCTTATGAATAGTAATGGCACCGTTATGAATAGTAATGTAACCCTTATGAATAGTAAATTATCCAAATAGATTGTAACTTCACCCATGAAAGTATAAATAAAATTTCCGCACCATATAAATGAGAGGGGATGTTTTAAAAATTAATAATTAAGTTTTGGTATATTTGTGAGTAATAAATATTTAATTAAAATTTTAAATTAATAAATATTTTACAAATAGAATCAATTTTCCTAATATTATTCCTAAATAAATATTTTTTTGTCCTATTATTTTATTATAATTTTATAAGTCCTCAATTAATTTTTGAAATTATTATAAAATCAGTTTTAAATTTAAAATCAGTATTTTTCAAGTAAATAATAATTTTATTTAAAAATTAAATGTCACATATTTATAAATTTTTTTGATAAAATGGGGTTCATTTTTTAATCCTACAAATTAGAAAATTTTTAGGGTGAATTTTTGGGATTTTTTTAAATACTTTAATTTTTGGTTAATAGTGAAATTCGATAATTTACAAAATGTGCTAAATAATTGATTTTTTGCATCATGATTGAGTCATGGATGCAGTAAATAGCCATTGGTTAAAACTCATATGAACTAATTACTATATTTAGTCACAATAATCCTAACTATTTCTTTTCTTGATCAATATAAAAAATTAATTATTAGAATAATAAGAAAACACCCCTCTCCTCCACTATAAATACCACCCCTCACACCCTCTTCTGCTCACACCTCTAAATATTTAATAATTGCCTATATTATTTCATATAATCATTCCTAGTCCCTCCAACACATCTGGGAGATATTTTTATCCCCAAAATACCAATCCTTGGTGCCTTAAGGAGGATCATAGGAGGAGAATTCAAGAGGTAAATCCTCTCCCTTTTCTTTTAATTTCCTTTCAATTTCAATTTATTTTCTTATTATTTCCACACCTAATATCATTAAAATGGAATTATAACTCCATTAACTTAAAATATAATTTAATTATATCAATTTATTGTAATATACAACATTAAAATCCATCTTCTCTATATTTAATCATAAAAATGTAATTATTGCCTGTGATGGTCAATTTACCGACATCGCGGGCGGTGCACATTCATTTTCATTAAACATATTCATGGTTTCTAATAATAACATTAAATGGTTTGAAAAATATTTTAAATTTTATTTTATAACCCTGTTTTATGTTTTGAAAATGACTTATACTCATTATAATAAATGATAAAACAAAGTGAGTTCATAGCATTCGAAAAACTGCCCAAATTAACCTAAAACAGACATTATTAAATTTTATCTAATTAATAATCCATATGGTTTATAACCAAATAATTTGTAATATAATTTAAAAATTTTTAATATATTAAATAAATAACAAATATGGATGTTTATCCTCATTATAAACAAACTTCCATTCATGATTACAAAGTGAACCGATCATGGAAACCATGAAAATTAATGTTCCCAAATGAGGAAATTAAACTCTATATCTCATATAAAGGCCAATTAAAGAAAATAATAACACATTAATGAATAATATTCATGTATATAAGGTTATAAAAAATTTAATTAATGAATTTAATGTGATTATAAATGATATCAACGTGATGAAATCTTTCGAACAAAAGGTCAGGGTAATTTTTAAACCAAGATCTCTTTGGGTTTTCCCTATTTCACTCTATTTTAGTATGATTATTACCTAAAAATAATTTATTCATCATTATATTACCTTTTTTGGGATATACATGTTTTTTACTTGAGTTTATTACAAAAACGTTGTTTTCCAAATTAACTCTTCTTTCAAAAAAACACACCTTTTGCCTATTTCATTTGGGAACCCAATGTTTATGAATATATGATTATGAAATGAAACACATTCCTTTCCATGGGTTATTATATGTTCAAATTGGTATATGTTCTATGTTTCATTCATGATAATAAAAATGTTGTGATGTGACTGGTGCACCGAGAATTATATAGCGCAATGTAAATTTTATGATGTGACCGGTGTTCCTGGAATTATATAGGACTAGAATACATTTTTTAATGTGAATAAATTATTGACTAATGTGAAATATGTGTGAACATGGTTCTATATTTGTTCACAACTATGTTTGGTAGTTGATGACTAAGACATGATGTTTCATTTTTATGTATTGTGACATTCTAAGACTTTTCTTAATTCTTCCTCTCATGATTATGATTTTATGCCTATGTTATGATGATAATGATTATTCACACCACATGTCATATACCTTCATGTTCTTATCTATCCTCTTATTAGGATTTTAGCTCACCTTTTTTTGAATATTCAGAGATGACTACTTATACTTAGGAGAATTCTAGGGACATTAAGAAGCTAGAGATAAAATTATTAAATAAATGTTTATGATTATATTATAAAATTTATGTATGGTCCTTGTTTTACAAAGAAACTAAACCTTAAGATACTCTTTGAGTAATGATTTTATGTTTTTTATCTTCCAAATGATGTAATAGTAATGTAAGAAAAAGCAGGGCCATTGTATCTTATACTTAAACCTATAAAGACTTCCATCATATCTGTAACAAACTTACCATTCGTGTACGAAAAACTACCGCCACATAAAAAAATGATGTTCTCTTAACCTTTACCACTTTTCATGGATGAAAATTATAAAGGAAAAACTATTTATATATTATATATATGATATTTTTAATTTCATTACCCTTCTTTAATTTTTATATATAACATAACTTTATGATTTTCTTTATTCAAGAATATGATAACATCATTTATGGATATAAGAACCCAGTTCATATTCGTAAGGTACAGGTTTCTTATTTTCATTTTTCCTTGAGTTTTTTTGAGAAAATACCGAAAATATGGAAAAATCCCAAAATTTATGGGTACATGCCATATACTTTTCCACACGCCATGTACTTTGGACATGTGTGATGAGAATATAGGGCGTGTAGGCTTTCCGATGATTCAGGGTGTAAAAACATACTACACACTGTGTACTAAGTAATACACATCGTGAAATCAGTCAACATGTGAACAGTAAGGCGGTGGAGAGTAGCCGCCAGATGAATAGTAAAAAGGATAGTACATGATGTGTACTTAGTAAAACACACCATGTAGTCTGTCGGAAGATAAACAGTAAGGCAGTGGAGAGTTGACGTCAGTGAACAGTTAAAAAGAAAGTACACGCCATGTACTTGAGAGTACATGTCCTGTAGTTATGTTTTTTAATTAAAAATAGGCAGTAGCCTCCTCTTTTGGCAGAGGAAGCTTAGGAATCGATGAGATCTGTTCAAAACTAGAAAACAAGGCTACTACCACATACCTATAGCCACAGTTTTAAAAATGTGGCTATAGGTGGCTATAGCCACTATTTTAAAACTGTGGCAATAGGCAAGTTATCATGGCCTATGGCCATGGTTTTCAGAATAGTGGAAATAGACTGTGGCTATAGCCACAGTTCTGTAGCCTATAGCCACGGTTTTAGAACCGTGGCTATATGCCACTTTTTCAATGGCATATTGCCACGGTTTCTCCAAACCGTGGCAATAGGGTTTCCCTACTTTGGTAGGAAAACAATTTCCCACTAAAAAATTGGCAGGAATACCTACCGCCATGATTTTGAGGATATTTCCACAGTTTATATTAATATATATATCATAATATATATATACACGTAATGTCGCTCAGTGTAGTGGTATGTACTCTTGTTCAAAGAGAAAAGGTGCAGGGATCGAAACCTACTGGTGACATTTTGTATTTAGGCTATTTCCACAGTTTACTAAGGCTATAGACTTGTTTAAAACCATGGTAACAGCTTCCTATAGCCATAGTTTAAACTGTGTCCATAGGTCAACTGCCACGGTGGCAGTTTTTGAGACCTATTTCCATGGTTTTCAAAACTGCAGCCATATGTAGATTTTTCCATGGTTAAAACTATGGCAATAGGCTGGGACCATCTTCCATGGCGATAGTGGCCACAGTTGTCGAAAACCATGGCCGTAGCCTAAGGCCACGGTTTTGGGGCCTATTGCCACGGTTTTGAACCATGGAAATATTTATTTTTTCTTGTTGTGCCGGGAGATAAGTTCGGAGCTTGGAAGAGCTCCTGACCACACACTAGAACTCTGATTCCTTTGCTGTCGATGTCGTTTGAACCATGCGGTTGAGATCTTCTCTCTTATTGAACTTCTCCTTCCAATTCTTTCCCTAAGGGATGTTACTTGAGTTTGAGCGGGTAAATTTTTATCCCATATCTATGTCGTTGTCGGGTGATTCGGGAGGCGTCGTTCATGTATAACGATCAGAGGTGATCGAGGTAGGTGGTCTGGTGTTTAATTCCAACTGTTGAGTTTTTTTGTGTACCGTGGTGCTACGAGAACATGTTTGGGATGTTTTTTGGCTGAGGCATCAGCTATTAAGATATCTATAATTGCATAGATAATCTAATGACAAATATAAATTGATGTTTGGGATCGTTGCTTGGATCCAGGTCCACCAAGTGGGTAAGTTTCCCTTGTTTAGTCATTTGGCCAGGATACTCATGGGTATGCCATAATGATATCAGGTTTTGGGTTTTCTTGAGAGGAAAAATATTTATTACTTTCTTATTCATTGGGCTCGGCCCGATTACTTGCTTATCCTAAGGGCAGTGTTTTTCTTACCTGAGGGCATTGTTTTTCTTAGCCTGAGGGCAGTGTTTGTTTAGCATGAGGGAAAATTTTCTTTTGCCTATGGGCAGTAGCTTCTATGCCTATGACAAATATCCCAAATTTCTGAGGGCGATATTCGTTATTCATGTGGGCAGTCACCTATGGGTTTCGATTCTGCTTACCTGAGGGTAAGGATTTTCATGTCTGGGGACAACTTTTACATTGAATATTCATTGTGGTGATTTCTTATGTTGTACCTGCCAAGATAAATCACAAGATTGGAATTGATAAATAAATATTAAAGTGGAAATGTAACTGGTAGAGATATTTACTTTTGAGCACTACCTAGTTCACTGCATTTTATTATTGCACACTACTATTGCACCTTTTTACTGACAGTTGGGCACGGGCCTTTGGTGGTTTCCTACTAGGATTTATTTCGCAAACCCTATTTGGTTCATGTCTTAGGCCCAAACAGAGTATATTGTTGCAAGAGTCGATAAGGGAAAGGGTCCCTACACAGGTACCTGGTTGTTGTAGCGGATTAGGAGAGCATGGGACTGAGCTTAGGCTTGTGATGTTGTTGAGTTCCTGTTTCACTGTTTTCATTTTCTTGTTGTACTTGGTACTTTTTATTGTATTGTATTTGATTGCAGTGTATCCTGTTTGGACTTCTTTCATAGAAATATGACATATTGCATCATATATATATATATATATATTTGTTGGTTATCATTTGATTTAGTACCATTGTCCTTTCAGCGTTGTATTGTTTACTACATCCAATTTTTGTATGTTTATATTTTTTTATGCTACTCTATAATTTTACAAATGAGGGAATAGTTTCCCCACTATCAGGCCTAGGCCCTCACTTCTAGTCGGCAGCCTCTGTCATTTGGGGAAATGCACTTGAGGTCATGCGACCAACTGGGTTCGGGGCACCCGTTTGGTGGCACCCAGATCCGGGACGTTACAAAGTGGTATCAACGGAGTTTATCATCTTCTTGACTTACTGTTTGGATCCTATAGTCAGGGATAAGATGTAATTGGTATTTGGTAATAAGTTGTGCCCAGGAGTAGCTAACACGTGTACAAGGAAAATTCAATTTACCTCGTGTTGCAATTTTTCTAGTTTTGCAAATTTATAGTTGATTTTATTTTACTATTGGGTGATGCACTTATGTTGTCCTATTTATATTTTATACATGGGTTCTATTTAGTTTCAGCCTGATGAGATGAGGGTATTCTATCCCATTCATCATTTAGGCACATCTTAGAATCACATGCCATGCATAGTTTACATGCCATGTAGGTGCATTAAAAATTTCTTGTTGTTGTGATAGATGTTGTGCTAGAAAATGAATGCTGTTGTGATAGGTACCTTGATAAGTATTCCTACTATTGATATGGTATTGGTACATGTTACGGTAGGGTTTATGGACTCTAAACATTGGTTCCTGAGAATTATGGGCTCTCTTGGACCGGAATTTAGCAGATCATGATCGAGCCTTTTGTTGTGATTTGTACAATAAAGTGAAAGGTTGGGTGCTAAACTTTGATTCGCGGGGAGTATGGGCCTCCACGGATTGTAATTTGGTATATCGATTCTTGAAATTAAATAAAGAGGGGATTATTATTAGTTTTTGAGGTTTACTATCTGGAAACCCAGACAACACGGCGTGTGGTTCTATGAACACCCGCCATGTGCTCTTCTGTTCGGAAAGAAATGATAATTTTCTAAGTACATGTTGTGTACCCTATACAAACTCCATGTAGTTTCTAACCATGTCATAGGCCATGTGGGTAGAAAAAAAGGATAGAAAAACTCTTGAGGGAACATGCCGTGTACCGGTAGTACACGCCATGTCATGTTTACCATGTGTCTACCATGTGACTAACAACACGGATGAAGAAAACATTGCTTAAATACGTCATGTCAATGTCGAACATTCCATGTAGTTTAATCTGGGGACCCGACCATGTAACTAGAAACATGGGTCGGTGTTACCTCTTCTTTTACATGCCGTGTTCGTGTGGAAGACACCGTGTAGTGTGAGCCGTGTATCCGGCCGTGTCATGAACAACACGGGTCGGCGAAGCTTGTCTAGTACATGTCGTGTACCTGTGTGACACGACGTGTAGTCTTGACCGATGAGAGACCTAGTGGACTTGGTCATGTGGATGGTGATACGGGGTGGAGTACACACCATGTGTGGGTGTAACACACCGTGTACTTAGGGTTGAGACATGCCCAAGACAGTATCATAACACGACCATGTAAGGGCTCAAGGGTATACGTCTTGTATACTTTATACAACCAGTGTAGTCTTGTTCTAAGGAGAGTCGCGTGGCTTAGCCATGTAGAAGGACTCGAGCAGGGGAAGAAAATTCAAGTACATGCCATGTGTGAGGACAACACGCCTTGTGTTTGGGGTGTTACACGACCAGTTTTTGTAGAGGTACATACCCATGTGAAGGACTTAACGGAACACGCCGTGTAGTTATTATACATGCCGTGTAGTCTTGTTTTGTAAAACATTAATGTTTTCTTTCACCTACTCCCTTCATACATTTCTAGTTCTTGGTACTTGATAATCATATTCTAAGGCGTGTGTTTAACCTTGTAGAGTCATGCTGTCGAGATGATCACCAGTTGTTCACCAAGAGAGTGACAATGATTATACTCCAGAGATGGTAGGACATGGGATACGGATGTATCCTCTAGCACTTACAAATGCAGCACCTGTGATTATACCAAATGCAGGCATGGATGCGTAGTTCCGTGAAGGATTCATGCGGTTCATGCAGAACTTCCAGGGAGCAACGCCGGCTACCACATCTATGGTAGAGTTGACACGTATATTCCAACAGAAGCATCTGCCTACGTTTTTAGGGGATGGCGGACCATAGGATGCGGAGTCATGGCTGCGTTCTATACAGACAATCTTCGAGCATCTTGATACGCCTCCTAAGATGAGGGTCAATCTCGTTACTTACATGCTGCGTGATTCCACCATGAGATGGTGGGGGATGTAACCACCCAGTCTGAGCATCACCGAGACATGGCATGTGAAAAATTTCAGGCTGTCTTCTATGACGTTTTCTTTCCAGAGACGCTAAGTGCAGATAGAGCTCAAGAGTTCATGAATCTGCAGTAGGTTTCCATGTCAGTGATGGATTATTCTGCCCTCTTCACCGAGCTTCAACGTTTTGCACCTGTTCTGGTGGGTTATGAGACGTTGAGGGATAGACACTTTGAGGATGGACTTCGGTATGACAACTAAGAACTGGTGAATGTTTTCGAGTTTCCTACAGTGCATGCCATTGTGAACCATGTGTTGATTATAGAGCAGAACCTATTGGAAGCTAGTGGTGCAGACAAGGGCAGTTCGACACCAGTATCTGGTACTATTTATACCAGCAAGAGAAAGAGGTTGATGGATTTCTCTCATGGTGGTAGTACTTTCTAGAAGACTTCATCAGGTAGCCATGTAATGTGCTTCTAGTGTGGTAAAGAGGGACACAAGAGACCTCAGTGTCCATGTGACCCAGTAGAGTGTTGATCTTGTGGCAAGATAGGTCAGCTGCAGCATTTTTGTAGGGAATTTACACCAGTAACTAGTGAGAGGGGTTCTGTGCAGACTACGCATGCAGGAGTAGGGACAATATCTTCTTACCAGTCAGGGAATTGGAATACATTAGGATGCTCAGGCTGAGGTGGTGGTCGTGATCGTGGTATCCAGACACCAGGATCTTAGAGATAGTAGGGAGGGTCATCTCTGGGTAGCCAAGCGGTGTCTTAGGGCTACGACACTGGGCATACATATACAGTGCAACAGACCCAAAAGGAGCAAGATCTCGGACCTTCCACTATCAGAGGTACAATTCTAGTTGCTTCTGTTTTGTCTCCAGTACTTTTTGATATTGGTTATACACATAAATTTATATCTTTACCCATTTTAGAGAGCCGTGGGCTCTATTTTTCTTCTTCTTCTTCTAATATTTTGATGCTATATATTTATGATGAGTATCATCATCTATAGGTAAAGAGACAATATATTCAAAATACATCTATAAAAATTAGATATATATTCTATGAGTTCGTAATGATGATATTGAACTTATAAATAACCTCAAAATCTACATAGTCATTATGAATAAAGTCATTAGTGACTAAATAAACAAATTTATGCAATTATTTACATATTATATTTTTATTTAATTATTGATAAAGGATGAAAATTAGGAAAATATAGTTATTATACTATAAAAACTATGAATAGATAATGTGGATGGTATGTTTTTAAAGTTTTTAATTCGTATATGGAATCTCAAAATTATGGATTATGTTATCATACGAGAGGTATTATATATGGACCCTCAATGACAGATTCAATTAATGATTTTCCCATACCCAGGAGTATCACAAATATCCCCATTTTTATGAGATTTTATGTGTACTACTGATGCGTTGTATGAAATTTTATCATTAGTATATATCACACAAACTATATATCTATAAAACTATGTAAAGATTACTCCAACCTCCCTAGTCCACCTATTACTAGATCTGCTGGTAAGGGAAGTTGTCCCCGAAGGCCTCTACTAAGGTTGGCAGCTCAACCACGAACAAGTCCAAAGACCTTGTCCAGCAGGAGGAGGCCACCATCTCCAAGGACCTAGTTCGGGAAAGCTGTGAGGCTGATCCTCCAGACTCTTCTTCAGGTGGTGCAGAGTTGAGGGGTTGGGAGAAGCAGTGAGAAGGTGGTTCTAAAGAAAACTCATAGTGCCAAATGGTCTCTGTGTTGGAACATAGGGATCTACTCATGCATTCGTATGAGGAAATGTTTGAGGAAACTTCGGATATCAAAGCTTTGAAGAAGAGTAGACCGATCTAGGTGGCCACTACAGAGGAGCAAGGCGAGTGGGCTGATAAACAGGCATCCATCTTACTTAGAGGCTTCAATATGGGGACGATTAGTAAACAGGCGTACAATAAATCCTAAGACAACATGGCTCTTCTTTTCGAGGGCACCTTGAAGTATTTCCCTGGATCGAAGGTAAGTGATACTCCCTGGGTTTTGTTCAGGGAAAAAAAATTCCAAACAACTCACTCTTTTCTCCAATAGATCTTTCATATCCTTTGGTACTAAAACAAGTCAGTTGTGAGGGTTCCCACATTCCCCTTAAAATTTCTTGATATTTAATAAAAAATTAACATTGGATGTATAAGAATGTGGAGAATTATTTAATAAGAATAATAATGGACTCATTAGGACATTTATGCTCACACTACCCTTGAGTGGGGAAGGCTTATTGTTATAATGTGATGATTCAAAAATAGGATTTGGTTCTATAATCATGAAATATTATAAATTTATCACTTATGCCTCATGAAAATTGAATACCCTTTTGAAAAACTATTATTTAATTCAAACAATTTATGGTTGGATTGTTCTCATGGGGTTGATTATGGGGGGTTCATTTTTCTAAACAATATTTTTCCATAAATTCACCTTTTTTCTTTAGACTTTCTTAGAAACTCACACGAGATCCCGCGTCCATAACTGTGTATGACCTACATTCAAAAGTTATGAGTATAGATGGCGTTTTAGAACCAAATACACATAGAAACTCACATGTTTTGAGAGGATGTTAGGTCGAGCCCATCACACTCTTTTAGGGGAGATTATTTCCTATTCCATGACTATCTTAAATATTTAAGATATCTTTGTGAATCAATTTTTAAATTCGATATAGAACTGGTTACCCTAAATAATTATAATAGGTTAAAATATATTCCATTTTTGTGGAATTATTTAAATTATTACATCTGAATGTATATGGGGTTCTTTATCAATTTCTTAATGGTGGATATCTACATATATGTTGAAGCCATATAACCATGCACTTTATATTTTGCTTTGATACAAAGAGGTTATTAATATTATGATGATTGGACTGATCCATTATGAAGAATCATATATATCCTTCTTTATACAAAGAATAAAAACCCACATAGTTCATTAATCTCATGTAGTTTTACATCATGTTGAGAGGAAATATATGTGGGGGAATTATGATCCATGTAATTGAGATTTGGTCTCAATGAGGCATTCTATATATCCAGGTTATAGAAGGAATAGAATTCATCATAGTTCAATATCCTGCTCCATCCTTTGGAGGATGAGAGGGGTATATCATCTCATGCGAGAGGTTGGGTCCTGATGATTGAAATTCCATATACATGGAAACAATTTCACTTAAATGACTATTTATTATGTATAGGACCATAGAAAGGTGTCCTATATATCTTAGTTATACTAAGAGTCATAGTTATCCTAGTTTAATATGGAAATGACTTACAAAGTGAGGTTCCCATGGATAGTGAAGTTTCATGATGCCAAAAATATGATTATCGCAAATCCCTAAGCCCACATGAGCTATTCTATGTGTGAGAAACAATATATATCCTGTAGTCAATATCATTTCATATAAATATGGGGATTATGTGTTGGGATAACCCTCTAGATGTTTATTATGGAGATCATTCCTTGGAAAGGATTTCTACATATCCTAATCATAGCGGGAATGAGAGTCTTTATAGTTCTATTATTTTTTGTCTTAAACACTATGGTTTTCCTTATATGTGGAACCTATCATATTATTCCACTAATCAGGGAATACACTATAATGTTTTAATTTTATATTATAGATAAAGGATCTTCTTATTTCAACACAATATGATCATGGGATATATGATCTATTTGATAAAAATGGTATATAAAATAATTAGTTTATTGCATATAGATATACAAATTATGTGATGGGATGGTCCATGGGATGTTGAATATAGTTCTCAGACATTGGAAGGGTGTCCTACAAATCATTGTTGTAGATGGAGTTTGATTCCTCGTAGTTCTATATGGTCGGGTACTACACACTGATGCTAACATACTGATTGGGACTTACACAGCGAGGTTGAGCATGGTTACCATGTCATGTTATTCATGCTTTCCCATTCCTGGTTCTCTTCCATGACCGGTTTGATTGTCTACATAAAATGATTTTATTTTTAGCATGACATGTATGAGGATGTCAACCTACCATATCAAAGGATTCCTTCCTAAAATGTTATAGGACATCATATGACCTGGATGGATGATCCTAGAAGCCATCACATGATATTGGATGACATGCTTGGAGGGCATCGCATGATACAACTGACTTTCCCCGGTGTCATGAGTAAATATAGATAACACATATGGGGGGTGTTGTGAGATTCAATAAAACATGACTAGATAGTGATTAATATTCTAGATGAATTTTATAGGCATCATCATGAAAGGACAGTAGACATGTCTAGGTGATGTCGCAAGAGCCATCTTACATACATCGAGGGCATAGAAAGATATGGCTGGCTTTCTCAGAGGACATCGCAAGAGCTAGTTGACATTCCCTGGTTCCATAAAAATACCTATCTAGAATTTAATGGTTCTACTACATGATCTCAGTGACACATTTGAAGAACATCACAATGTCTAGATGGCGAGACCACATGGTTTTTTAAGACTCAGGTGGTACGTTTGAGGGGTTTTATGTAACTTTCTTTGACATTTTCTTGGGATATATCATGATCCAAATAGTATTCTAATGGAGAATCACATGATCTGGGTGACATATTATGGTTTAATAGTGTGACCTGGGAGGTTCACACGAAACACATGAGGACCCTCATATATGTTCTTCCCATACGTATCTTGTTTATTTAGTTTTTTTCTATCCTTTTATTTAATATAGCTTATATTCTTTCAGTGTTATCTTCTTTAAGTATCACACGACTGATCAAATATGCGTTATGTTCTTTTTATGACCCATTCAATGTCCTTTTCATAATTGTTGAGTGATCACTAAATGTTCATTAGAATTCTTCATGATCATCTTAGGTGTTTCCTCATATTTTACCTAACAGAAAAGAATTCTGATCATGAGATCCACCCCTCCGAGAAATATTCTTTGATGATTTGGTGTTTGAGTGTGTGGATACCAGGATCTATAAAAATCAAACCCATTTACTAATTTTGGGTTTTGGGGATTTAATATCCTCTACACACCAATTATCTACTGGTTTTCACTTCACATATCAAGAAAGACTGGGATGGAGTTGTTGGAAGGGGTTGGATTCATGGGTTTTTGTATGATCTTATCACAGATTTTCCGGTGGCATCGCATGATTTCCTGTGATTACAAAACTATCCTATAAATTACCCATTTATTGGATTATTTTTAATTAAATTTGTCCTTCTTGATAATGTGGGTATACCGAGGCAATTCCATATTGGAATGAACACATTTCTAAGTACTTTTATGATATTAGGATGGATTGTCCATCATTTTATTCGAAAAAAATATCGCATTCCAAGGGGATTCATGCTAGCAAGATTCTCAACCCAGAATATTTTTTGAGACAACGATGGATTTACAGGGGGCCTTCTTGGGATCATGATTTAATGTTAGTATTTTTCTATTAGACATGGATGGTTTTCTAGGGGGAATTTCTGATATTAGGCTAATATTCCAAAGAGTCTTACAAGGCTTGTAGAGTGCAGAATCATGTAACATAAATTTTACAACTGTAAGAGGAAGTTTCATTTCCTATTTTATTACCTTTTTTTATTTGTTAAATTATTTGGTATTTTTCAATATTTCACAAGTATTTTTAAGTATAATCATTTTAACCACCGATGATTTGTCACATTACAAAGAAATGTTCTTATGGTGATGCATGGGAATTTCATGGACACACCCACTTTTTTTCAATGGAGCCAAAGGGAGAGCACATGCCTTCTTGGACATGTCCAAATCAGTTCATGTGGAAAGGGTGAAAAGATATAGTTCTCTCATATAGAGTGGTGGACGTATTGTAGTGGGTTTGTAATGTCTTGTGAAACAAATTAGACACATCGCATGATGTTTACGACCACAAGATGTTCCCACCTTTTACCATTATTTTAATTTTATATTTTAGATGTGGTTGGGATCTCATCAGTTTTTTTGAGGTTTTTCAAGGAAAATAATTATTCTTTTCAGTGATTTATCATGTGACCAAGAACATTTATTAGGGTGATTCACACGAATTATTCTAGACAAACCCTTTTTATTATTTTTAGAGATAAAAGTTGAGGCAAAGATGGATTGGACATGTTTTAATCCCTTCATGTACATGATTTTGTGATCTCATGAGATGTATGGGTGCATTTTTTTACTTTTATAACAATAAGACTCCTAACTTTTTGATATTTTCAACCTAATTTTCAATTAATTTTTGATGGATTATCAGGTGCCTATGTCTTTATAATTTATGTGAACTAGGGGTTCTCATTTAGAATCCACTGCGTGATCAACGATTCTTCAGTTTGTATTTTCAATAGTAGAAAAAATTAACAAATAGGCTTCACAGGATTTTCCATAGGTTATGTGTGGAATATAGCTCTCTTTTTTGACATTCTGAGGGCCTCATGATCATAGGTATTCTAGGGGATCACATGATCCTCTTGTTATAGACACCTTTTCTTACTTTTCATTATGGAGAAAATAATACCCATATTCGGGTATTTATATCTCTAGGGATTTTGTGATGCACATTCGATGTTTTTAACAAATGCCTCCCCCCTCATGATTTACATCTGTGGGGAAAATGGATCTATTTTGAGGAATTTAAATTCCTACTTAAGCCTTGTGTGTTGTCGCAAATTGGTGAATTGGGTGACTCTTTGTATTCAATGTGGTGTTCAATATTCCGTGAGAGGACCTATAAATAGATGCTTGGGGAGTGGTCCATTAACCATCGACCTCACTTCTCAATACTCTTAATCCATATCTCCATTACATATTCCTCTTAGAAAAACCTTCTGAAAGAATAAATTATGGGATCCATTCATGATACATTCCCATGATAACTCTTTTTCAAGAAATGGTTTTCCCATGCACTTTTCTGAATCAAACACAAAAATTTATTTAGCAAATGTTTTAACTTTATTTATGGTGATGTGTGATAATCTTGAGGGTTTTATGAGATATACCGGTTTGATCACATGGTTATTTTCACTACTACATAAACGGGAAAGCGATGCGCTTCACTTTTATCATCACAAAAAAAGCACTGATATAGGGGGCCTTTATCACCCATAAAAAAAGCGCTGATAAAGGGTCGCTTTTATCAGCGATAAAAAGAGCATGGAAAAAGGCCCCCTTTATGAGCGCTTTTTTAGCTCTGATAAAGCCCCCTATATCTGCACTTTTTTTAGCACTGATAAAGGGGACCCCTTTATCAGCGCTTCTTTATGTAGCGCTGATAAAGGGGGGGATTTATCAGTGCTTTTCCCGAGCGCTGATAAATGATGAGTTTGAAAAAAAATTCATGAAAAAAAAATATTATTTTATATAAGTATATTAATATTGATATAAATACAATATATATTTTTTAAATATGTTATAGATATGTATAAATAGATTATTACATTTAATATATAATAAATTTTGTGAAAATGGATTCAAAATATTTTTAAAAAATATTATTAATTTATAATTTTCTAATAATTATCGATTAAAAATCATTTAATAACAATTTGAGGACACAAAAAATCAAAACAATTAATAAAAGATCTAAAATATGTTGAAAATGTAACTCAAACTTCAAATAGCCATAACTTTTGATCCGGGTGTCTGTTTGAGCACTACAGCATATAAAATCGAAGCCTGCGATGAGTTTTACACGCTAATCATTAAGGCTAAGCCTCTGTCACATTTTTCGAGCCCAAAAAAGGCCCATAAAGCCTCCAAAACTGAGTTTTTAGTCAGGATAAGCCGATTTTTTAACATTCAATAATGTATAACTTCTAATCTAGATGTCTGTTAGGCCTGTACGACATATCATATCAAGGATTGTTTCATTTTCATCGATTTGACTGGTTTTGGTGTTGAAACAGAATTCTGGATTATAAGTTATGGTAGTTTTAACATATTACGGATTTTCAAATACACATATATATATGTATTTATTTCTAAATATATATGTTTCTGTGTGTGTGTGGGTGTCTATGTGTGTGTCTGTGTGTTGTATATATGTATATATGTATGTATTTATTTATTTACTTACTTATAAGCACACATCAAAAACATATTTGTTCATAAATATATTTAAAACTAATCTTTATAAGTACATTATAAGGCTTTTCAAATACACATATATATGTATTTATTCATAAATATATATGTGTTTGTGTGTGTGTGTCTCTCTCTTTGTGTGTGTGTGTTTTATATATCTATGTATGTATATATGTATGTATGTATATATGTATTTATTTATAAACACACATAAAAAAATATTTTTTTATAAATGTTTTTAAACCTAATCTTGTAAGTATTTATTAATATACAAATAAATATACGTAAAAAAAATTATAACTAAAAATATATATAGTAATATATTAATATAAGAATTAATATATATATACTAATATATGAATAAATATATTTATATTAATATGAATCTATATCAATATATGAATAAATATAACTATATATATATATATCATTAAATAGAGAACAAAATGAAATGGCATAGTGGTAAAGGTGCAGCCGCGAAAGGGGGGAGGTCCTGGATTCGAGTTCGGGTGGAAGTGAATGGGGTGTGCATGTATGAGGATGCGTGGGAAGGGCAGCACGTGGGAGACCTCCTAGCGCTGATAAAGGGGGTGTGAAGCGCTGATAAAAGCACTCCCCCATATTATTTTTATTATTTTTATTTTTTTTATTTTTTTGACCATTATCAGCGCTTTTTAAAAGAACTTATAAAAGCGGCCTATATCAGCTCTTTTCGAAGCGCTGATAAAAGGGACCCCTATATATTAGCACTGAGCTTTACATCATTTTTTAGCGCTGTTAAAGCCCTTTTTAGCACTGATATAGGCTGTTTTTGTAGAAGTGTTTACTATTTTATAGATTGCGTGAACATGTCAAGGTTATGTGTTCACAAGACTTCTGAGGATTCATGTAGTCTCATGATGTTTTATGGGTTTATAATGTTTTTGATATATTTTTGAACTAGATGATTCATGAATATTTCATGATATTAGTGAATTACCTACTAATTATTGAGATGTACATGAGGATATTGGAGTTATAAATTTTAATTTGAGATAATTTTATATTCATATATCTGATATATTCCCCATAATTTTGTTTAGATGTATTTCTTCTATTGTTGTTGAACTTTTACTATATCTAATTAGAGGTCCATGATTGCCTAGAATGGTAATGTCGACCCTCAGTAACTCATTCATTCTAAAATCAATGTTCTGAAAGGGATTATTCCATATAAGCTTTGTAATTATCCTTTTTCATAATGGATTCCTCTGTATGTTTTTAGCCAACTAGATGACATTTTCATCCCTACTCCGAACAAAAGTATGTCACCTATATGGGTGTTAACTACTCTTGACCTCACCCAGACGATAATCTATGAAGATGGAAAACTTGTCATAGAACAGAACTAAGAGTTGTCTTATATGTTGGAAAACTCCCCTTTGTGCATAGATGGTGGTGAATTGTCCCACAAACCCATCTTTCAATGTTGTTCTAGCATAATTTTCTTTTAACATAGGAACTTAGGATGTGTAGGGAGTATAAAATGGGAACTAAATCCAAGTGCAAACTTTTTTTATGATTGGGAATTTCCATTCTGCATTCGAAAATGATTCTTAGAGTTTTCCGAAAAGTTATATGTTTTCCACATCTATGAAGTATAATGAGTTTAAAATTTATCATTTATTGCTAATGTGATATTCTTTGTGAATTTATTAGTTGTTGGTGTCTTGGAACTAAGTAATTCCATTTTTACAATGGAGAGAAAGAAACCAACCATTAGGACATCTATCAACTAGGTTGTATACCACCTCTTGAAGATATGTATGAGTTCCTTTATACCTCAGATGTTAGGGATAACCCTTTAAAAACATTAGTATTAGAGTGTGACATAATCATCATTATGAATTTTAATTTGATAAAGGATCTCACTATGTGATCAATTATCTCTTTCAAATTTTGGATGACAATTTTCCACTATAGCAACAGAGTCAGGTCGATTTCAATATGGCCCCACAGATTCCCTTCCCTACAAGTTCGTAAATGTGTTGGTCCATATATCTCCATATAGGAATTTGGGGATCACACCCCATGGGGATACCATGTGATGTTAGATATCTCACCAAGCCTTTAGTTGGTGGGCTTCATGGAAGTGTTCTTTAATGGGTGGATTTTCCAAGAAGGGGACACATGTTCAGGAATCTAAGTTAGTATGGTAGTAACGATGGTATGACAAGCATAAAGACAGTGCCTTAATCTATCATTGTTGAAGCTTACACACCTATACTAACTCATGGGACACATTCGGTAGTACAGCATCCCCTCTAGGATTAGTGTTACCTTCCAATTTTTATTTTTTTGATGGTGGAGCATTTAGATTTCTAAGAATAATATAATACCACCTAGATCCAAGGTTCCCTATCTTGTCCCTAGTTTCTAAACATATATATGGATGGATAAATGTCACAAGGATATGAATATGTTATTGATTTGTTGATTCAATTTGATAACTTTGAGTTCACCCCTTGTCTGACACTAATTGGTCCAATCATTAATAATTGCAGCCACTCTCTCATCAAAAGTGCATATAATATATCCATTCAGGATGGTTTTTTGTTATCCATGATGGAAGAGATAATCATATACCATCCATAAACACCTTATATATTTTCATATCAGTTGGGCTACAATCCAAGGGGTCATCCCTCTTTATTTTTCCAATGGGTAAGGTGACGATACCCCGTTATCACCCTCTAGTTTTTTATGATGTCTGTGTATGAAAACAATGATGCTGAGATCATTCTTCTATCTATTGATTCTTCTTCCCTTCATTTTCAGGATTATGTCTAGGAATATGTATAATCTTACCTGGGTGGTGTGCTAAGACAATTTTTTCATCATGTGGACAAGCCATTATCATCACCTAACCTTTATCCATCGAAATGATGGAGTTGATTCAGGACTAGGGTGAGTGTTAGAGGATATTCCCTCATCTTGGTGATGACCATCCATATATCAAGATAGAACTTATAGAATAAATAGTCCCTTAAACACAAGAAAAGATTTATGGCGCTATTCATTGGAGGATATATGATTCCACCTCTTCTATTTCCTTTCCAGCTCAGTCATTTGTTCATCCGTTTAGTGTTCCCATATCATTATTCATAGAATCTTAGACATTACACATACAAATCTGGAACCATATTCACATTATGATTACTAAGACTCCTTTGGAAACGTTTTGTGGCCAAGTGGAATTCCTTCATCAGGTATTTGATGACTTGGTGGGCCTAATGTCTTTGATCTCCAATCATTGTATAAAATAATTAGAAAATTGTATTAACTAGACCAGATTTTACAACCAATGAGATGGGATTTCATGATCTTGGAGATGAGGATCCCATTTCCAAACAGATGAAGGGGGCCTTGTCGGAATTATATTAGAGTCAATAGTTTATATATAGTTTGAAAGCCCATAATGATTACTAGACCATTAATATATGAAGATATGAGGAAATTATATCCTTCTTGAGGTCTGATGTCTCATATTCATCATCCTAATTGGAAGATACTCAAAAAAAATAGAGGAGTTAACTAGTTTAGTTGATACACTTAATCCTAGGGAAGAATCCAAAGAGGTTGTGTAAGTGTAACTTCAATGTTAAATTGACACTTCTTGCCATAATTTTTATAACTTTTCCAACATAGCTGATCGGGTCCTATTATAGTTCTATAATTTACCTTCATACTATTTTTTATGATTTTTTTATGAGACTTTGAAATGTGTTGATTCCTCATATTTTTATGGAATCAATGAATAGATCTACTAAAAAACATATATTTTTTTAGATCTTTTATGTTGTTCATGATATTTTGTTGATATGATACCTTATGAATCATCCAAGATATGATTAATTAAAATAATATAAAATAAAAATGAATTCCTATATTTGAATTTTTAAATCATAATATACTCTTCTCAGGAAATGATATTGAATTCCCACTAACATGAGAATTCTCACTGAAATGTATTCTCTATCTATCTTGATATTACATATGTCATAAAAGGATAATAATTATAGAATATAAGTCTTTTTGGGATATTGATATACTTATTTCCAAATTTTATATGCCTATCAAGCATAGATTTATGTTTTCTAAGGACCTAGATTTGCCTTACAAGAATACTATCTATTCTATTTTATAATAATTTATTGTTGTTATGATGTAGTTTAAGGGTATTTTCGCTCAGCCCTTCTATCGATGAAGTTTAGAGTCTTTTATCTCAATCATTCTATCATTTTATTTTAGAGTCTTTTAGATCATATCATCTATTTCAATAATTCAAGGTGTTTTTTCTTGGACATTATATCACACTAGTTTATATTATTTTAGGTCAGACCTTATATCGCTATAGTGTACAGTCTTTTAGCTCAAACCTTCTATTATAGTAGTTTAGGGTCTTTTAGCATGTACATTATATCGTTTTAGTTTAGATACTTCTATCTAAAACCTTCTATCATTTTATTTTAGATTATTTTATATTAGAACTTATATTAATGTAGTTTAGAGTCTTTTAGATTGGACATCCTATCAATTTAGTTTAGGTTACATTATCTTTGAACTTTTATCATTGTAATTTAGTGACTTTTATCTTGTAACTCTTATCAATGTAGTTTATATTATTTTATCTTGGACATTCTATCAATTTATTTGTGATTATTTTAGATCGTAAATTTTATCACAATATTTTTTAGACTTTTTTCTCAAACCTTCTATTGCTTTATTTTGGAGTCATTAATCTCTAACATTATATCCTTACATTTTTTAGTCATTTAGCTCAGATATTCTATTTCTGTATTTTAAAATATTTTAAGTCAGATCATCTATCATTGTAGTTTATGGTCTTTCAAAGAAAACCTTATGATACTGTATAGTTTAGAGTCTTGTTTCCAGGACATTATTGATGAATATGGAATATGGGGAAGACATTTTAAGAATATCCCAGAATACCCAAAATAGGTTCTCAGTTCCACCATGGTTTTTCTCAAACTCAAAAGTATTTTAGTTCATTTCCTATAATGAAAATATGCCTATGATTGGTAGGTATTAGCACTTATGAGTTAGTATCATTTTAAAATAAAAGTGTCTCCACTATTTTCCAAGATTCATGGAAGTGTTATGGTGATAATAGTGTTTTTATGGTGAAAAATTATGGAAACCAATTTCACCCGGATAGTTGGAATGTGGGTGACATAATTCTTTACCCAGAAGATTGATTTGGAGAATATGGAATGGGGTAGACATTCTAGAGATGTCCCATAACACCATGAGGTTCTAGGTTCCACCATAGTGTTACCAGGAAGGATTGGAGTTCCATTATTTCAAATAGGGGATGCCTTTGATTGGTATTAATGAGAACTTATGCATTGATAGCTTTGTCAAATTAAGGTGTCCCCACACATCGCCGAGGGATATAAAATATTTATGATGTCTCAAGAATCCATATGATGACATTGTTAATGGAGTAGAGGATATCCAAGAAGGGTTATGTCACCCAAGGAAAATTTATCTCATAAATTTGATGGTTATAACCTACACCTAATGGTCCGAATCATGATTTTTGGTCCATCAAAAGGTTTCAGATTTGAATGAAGCATCCTTTATCCGATCAATGGTATAGAACATACTGACATAATGTCAAGGTTGTCGAATCCAATTGAATATTCTGGTTATGAGGATTGTAAATTACAGGTCAAAGTGATTAGGTCACGATGATGGTATGGTAAATCATATAGAGGATGAACCATAACATTCTCAGGTTCTCAATTACCCTATGGTGATGTCAGTATCATGAGGACCATGTAACAATTTTTACAAAGGGACACATTTGGGTGATGGCCCTAAGAATATATGCATGATCCATAATATTACATACATAGTAAACAAAAGGATCACATGATACATGGTATCTTTTCTAGGGGTCATGGAAGTTATATTCTTATCTAAGGTGCTAAAATCGTGAATTTTGATTTTCATAAAGTTTAATATAAAATAAGTATTTTTGAAAGATAAAATTTCTTTCACTTCTTAGTGAAAGTATTCTCATTGTAGGTATATATGACAAATAATATCTCATACATTTTCAGGAACCTAGAGGTCCATTGCGTTTAACTCCTCTTTTAATACTTCCATAATGTTGGCCCTAAAGTGTTTTTCCTCTTTTATTTATGCACTAATTTATTCCTAAACTCTAGGGATGAATAGTTTAGCTAGCGAAGACATCAATTTTTCTTAGGAGTACTTTTTTAGGTTTTAAAATTGACAAGTTTTTTATCATGTTCACTAGATGTTTAACGTCCTGAGATTTATAAAATTATATTATATAGTTTAAGGTTGTACATCTTTGAGAAAATTGCATGAAATTTAATTTCATGATGCACATGGACCTAACATGGTGAAAATATTACATAATATCACAAATAGGACACTCAAGGTCAAGAGAAGTCTAAAATATTTCATAGAGGGAGATGAATATATTGTATATCATGACTCAAGGTTCTCAGATCAAGAGTAATGATACATGATAATTGTTTCGGGGAAGGACCAAAACACCCTTAGGTGATGAGTTCCGCAACAGTGATTTCAAGATCATAATGATCAAATATCTCTTCTTATAGAGCCAATATATCTCGAGTAGGTATATTTGATCCCTTTATGAAATGATAGAATTATTAAATGTGTAGATATCCTTTTATTTCTATGGAATATTAATGGAATGTGGTAACATGAGGTTCTATAATCGCGATGTTTGGTATTATGACAAAGGTTCTCAAATCATGTTGGAACCACCCCGAACTATGGTTGATTGGGATTAGGTTATTGTGGTCCTCAGATAAGTAATGGTAATTCATGATTGTCTGCACAATTTAATGCCATGATGTGGAGATGTACTTTCTTTTGTGTAGTTGAACATTATGCATTATCGAAATTTTCCTTGTATTTTAATGTAATGTTGTAAGGAAATATTTCTATGTATTTTTATTCTCATGCGACCATGATGTTTTACTTTCAGTTTAAAATCATGTGGTATGGATTTATTTATTTTTTCAATTTTAATTTCATGTGACTTTTAGTTTAAATTCACATAGTAAGGATATGGGAACCGATGTGGAAATAAATGCAAGATATATGACATGAATGAGTGGAACATATATAGATTTCACTCATATATATGAAAAATGTTCTTTAATATTTCATCCCCTTTTTATTTGGGGAGAACATTTTCAATTGTTTTTGTTGGGACCGTTATTGGAGGTTTGGGTCTCACTGTGTATCCTGTAATGATAGGAATCAAGAAACACATAGTTATTGAGGGGACTTGGTTTAAACATCTAGTAGTTAGAAACTGGGTTCCCCAACATGAAAAGATAATATTGAGGCTTGTCCAATTATGGTAATTCATAGCATCAAAATGTATTAGATAGTAATAGGAATCAAGCCTCATGTACTTCTTAAATAGGAGATATCTGTGTAGGTTTTACCCATACATAAAGAGGGGGTAAATTTCTATGTCTATTTTCCATGGAAATACACGGGATTATAAATACATTCATCACTACATATCATGTCAGATCATGAATCAAGTCACACATAGTTCTTGTATATGAAACACTCAATGTAATTATATCCCATATATAGAAGGGGGATTGTTCTCATCGATTGTTGAAGTTGGTTCTAGGATCAGATATTCAAGCATCACTATGTATCTTGTGATGACATGAATCAAGCCATTCATAGTTCTCAAATGGAGGTGTGGTTGGAAAATAACACCAAGAGTGGTGGATCTCACTTGAGAAAGGTCCATGGGACTGTAAAAAAAAGTCATGAGAGGGACATAAACAATGAAATTTAACTTCATGTGGGGAGGAATCATGGTATTATTTTTGAGGTCTTGGATCTTGAACCAGAATAACCCTATCATGATATTTATTCCTTTTTTGTTTGGGGAATCCCATACCGAAATTACTAAGCTCGCGTGATCTATGCTCAGTGTGAGAAAAAATCGGTGGTAAGGTTCCCTCTAAACATTCATATGTGATTAAGGAAAATACATGGGGATTTAGTATCATGTGTTATTGGCACCAATATATAGGATCAGGGAGGCCCTATATATCACATTAAATATTTGGATCATGTCGTACATAGTTTATGAAACCCCTGTTGTTTTGGGTCTTATAGTGAAGAAATCAGTCATTATGTTTAACATCTTATGGTATGGATGTGGTTGACTCGAACTGAAAGGGGGGGAATGTTGTCGGTCCCTGTAGATTTATTTCATGTGGTGAGGAAATTTTTCATGTATCATCATGTTGTGTAGTAAAAACAATTTTCTCCTATCATGAATGATGATGGACATTGGGGATCCATGTATTTTTACATCATGCAGTTAGGAAATCTACCATGAAATTTAACATCATGTCATAATTATGATGGGCACCTAATATAGAAGAAAATGAATATTGTAGTTGGGTGAAGGACTAAGGATTCAGGAGTTGATATGTATCCTATGGTGGCAGGAATCAATCCATATGTAGTGTTTGGATTATGAGATTCCCAAGGTATATATAAACCTCATGAAGGGAAAAGGGAATTTCATTGTTCTTTCACATGGATATATCTCATTTGTGATGAATCATTAGTGAGATAGTAATTCTCATGCAGTTTAACGTTATGTAGTGATAGAATCTTCGATGAATTTCAAGGTTATGTTGTAGGGATAACATTCATACATTTTAACTTCATGTGGTCCAAACATGCAGCACTGTGCAATTTAAAGTATTCATGCTAGAAATTTATGCTTGATGATAGATATTCAATTTATTTCTGGATAAATATCTCATTGGTGGGGGTGTGACATGATCCACATTCATTGTGTCCAATTACTATGCTCCATTTTGATAGGCCTTATGTATGATATAAGCCCATTCCCATTTGGGTTCTTGCATTAAAGGCTTGATTACTAGGTTTCATTGGGGGTTTTAGTGGTGAAAAAAATTATATTTGGAGGAATTCATAGAGGGGGAACTTTTTATTAATGGATCATGCAAACTGATTTAGATGGACTTCAAGGTTACAAAATGTATGTGACATGTTCCCATCGATCCATTATATCCCATCTAGTTGATTTTGTGATCTCCCATCATGTGAGATCTATCCTAAACTGGCTATTTAAAGTGAGTGAAATTAAACTTCTATTGTAAACACGGGCATGGTCTTATACACCAATTAATATGACATTTCTTGTGTATTAGTATGGGTAGTGGTATGGTATGCCCGTAAAGCATGGAGAATCTTGTCTAGCCAAGACTTCTTGTCTTTATTCACATTTTTATGAATTATGTTTGACAAGGTCTTGTTAATGTCCTGTATTTCTACATTTTCCACTACATGATATCGTGAAAAGTTATTGGACTCAATGATGTACTCCTGGTACAATTTCATCAATTCCATATATCAGAAGTTGGTGTCATTGTCTGTTAATATTGTGTGAGGGAACCCAGACCTGGTGATGGTATGGGACATTACAAATATGAAGATATTACATTCCATGGTTTTTGTGGATGATTATTTTTCTCAACCCATTTGAAAAAATAAGTTGGTAGTAGTAAGGATGTATTTCGACTTCTTAGTTTTTACTAGGATATATAGCCTAACAAATTGTATTCCCCAAATGGAAAATGGACAGAAATATTTAACTGTATGTAGAAATTATAGGGGATGATGTATGGAGTTTGAATGAATCTCTCATGCATGAGATTTCGTAGTGAATTTTATACAGTCATGTATCACGGTTTTCCAGTAATAACCTAGAGTACTGATTTAGTGAGAGAGCATCGTCCCAGACTGATGAGAACCACATGAGAGTGCATGTGCTTCATCCATGACATCATGAATCCCTGTTTCTTCTATACATATAAGGAGGATTCCATCAAATCCCCAGTTTTAGAGAGATTTTTTCTCATTTGGTTCATCATGTAAGGTAAAGTGCATTGCACGGTGCTGAATATGTTCCCTTCCAGCTTGTTCTGCTGAGAGAGTCTGATTTTAGAGATAAGTGATTATGGGCACCATACATCCAAGGTTGAGTATTGATTAATAATAATCTAGGGAATTTTTAACCTAATTTATTTCATCCATATCAAATATTATGATTAACGTGACCATTCATTGGTTCATGATACGAAAGATTTCTTTCTCTAAGTCAGGTGCATCCAGAACTATGGCTACAATATATAATGTGTTAGTGTGAGTATTTTGTTATCATTTAACATTATACAATGTGTGATAAAAAGGTAACTCTACCATTAAACCCTTTATTTATCCAAGTAGAGGGCCCTAATTTTTTATATATAATATTCACCATTGATCTTCTTTATACTTCATTACAAATCACCTTTGATATTCATGTAGTTTATCTGTAGCTATAGGTATAGTTCCAAACCTGAGATGGGGGCTCAGTATTTGGCCCCATTATTCATTCAACCTTTGGATAATGAGAAATTGTACGAAAAAGATATCATTTATAGGGAAAAAATACAATATCTAAGAGAACTCAATTATGAATTTTGTTTTCCTTTATTTCTTTGATATGACTTTGGTTGGATCTTTCAAAATACATCTCACATGCCTATGAATTTTAATGGGCATAAAAACCCACATCATATAAGAGTTCATTGTCTACCAATGTACTTTATAGAGTGGGATGTGCTATGAGGAAATCAGTTAGGGCTTTCCATTTCACAATCTTTTGTACAACGAACTGGATTTCATATTGTTGTAGAATGACCGCCCATCAGGAAATACACCCATTTATCTTATGGAGGAAAAGCATGTACTTAATTAGATCAATAAGAGAGACCAGATGGACTTCATGGTCATACATATAATGCCTCATATTTTTCACTACAAATATGTGTGCAATGCAGGTATTCTTGATATCTGAGGATTGGGTCTCAGTACCAAGCATTGTTTGGATGAGGTAGTAGAGAATCTTCTTATAGAGACCTAGGATTGACATAATTTTATATTAAATAATTTTAGAGGAATATTCATCACATTACAAAAATACATTCCTAAGGACCGTAATAGTTTAGTTTATTTTGAAAAATGGAACAAATTCAGGTAACATGGTGAATGATCTTCATGATCTCAAGCCCCTATGCACGTTTTATGCTTATTTATCTCTTTTATTTACCATTAATGATAATATAAGATCAACATTTCTAATGTTTAATTCCCCTATGTAATGAATAATGGTTTTAAATAAAAGTACCAAAGGATTTCAATATCATAACCAATATATTAAAGATCATATACATGAGTCCTGGAATAAGTATTGGATGTTCATAAGACATGAATCATGAGTAATTATGAGAATAATCCATAAATTCGTAACATAGTAATTAGAAATATAATATGTTTCATACACGTATTCATATAAAATAATTATTTACAAGTAATAGTTTAATTCTAAAACATATCAGGAGAAATCATGGGGGCCACACCTACTGGATGGAAAATACCACCATCACCAATCACCTACCTTTCCTTATATTAGCATCGGATCACTCCCCAAACCATCATAGTAGTCAAGGATCACTCCCAGGACCATATTATATTAATGGTTCACTCCCAAGACCATATTAGTGAGAAAATTATTTTACTAAACCAAGTTCACTTCTCATTCCAGCCATGACTATCTCTTGAGATAAAAATATTTACCCAATGCATTTGGGGGAGATATAGGTACAACCAATCACATAATAAAATCAATCATACATCTTATAGAATTTCATTAACAATCATCACATCATGACCCATAAAATGGGATGGGTTTTATAAACATCATTTCATAACCCATGAAATGAAGTGGATGTAATAAACATGTCATCATATCATAACCTGTGTAAAAGATACAATTTTCATTATCATTTCATCAAACAATAAACAATGAAAATAAGTGGGTTTGAAAATAATATAACCCCTGTATGATAAAATAGTTTCATAAGAAACTTTTCATTATAAACATAAACCATTCGAGGAAATATAGATAATGGTGTCCTTGGATCATATCCCAAATAAAGAATAATCTATTTCAAATGATGTTATCTTATATGGAGAACGATTTTGAAAGATCACATTGAACATTTTATAATAAAATAAAATTCCTTGTAAAATCCCTTTAATAAGTGATTTTTATAAATCCATTTACTATAAATAAATATTTTATATTTAATTTCAACCATTTCTTGAGGAATATATATTTTCTTCCATGAAAAACTCAATTTAAAACATAATGAATTTTGAAAAATTGTTTCTTTGAAAATAGATCTTAAATCTTATAAAGGAAGATTGAAACCATTTTGAAATTTTATTTCCATGAAAATACTTTTAGAACTTATATATAAATCCTGATATTTTTTCAAAAAACATTTTTGAGAAAAAATTATTAAATTTTATAAATACGAATATAAAAATATTAAAAGCTTTTTATATAAAAATACTCTAGAAACATAAAAAGAGAGTATGAAAACATTTTTGAAAACATTTTTCTCTGAAAGTTACCTGAAAAATTATAATGTAATATTGAAAAAAGTTTTAAAACTCTTTAATTTCCAAATACATTGAAAAACATTAAAATAATAATTTAAATAATAGAAATAATTTTCATTGAAAATAACCTTTTAAAACATATAAAGGAACAATTTAAAATCATTAAAAGCACAATTAAATAGAAAAACTTTTTTGAAACACTTTTTCTATGAAAATCACTTTTAAAAAAATAATTTTCTTGAATATTATAAAAAAATTTCTTAAAATGGAATATTTTATACATTTAAAGGAAGCTTAAAATGGAGGATGGTCATGATAGTAGATAAATCCATATACATTGAACATTCATTTTGCATCAAAAAATATTTTGAAAAGTGCGTATCTCGAAAAATGAAAAGATGATTCACTTTAAGAAAATTATTTAAAATGTAAAACATGGGTAAATTTTTTTCAAATATAATATGATAAAGTTAAAACATTTTTAAACCATTTTTATAAAATTTGGTTTCTAAGGAACGTGGATTTCTTACCAAAGAGGGTGATAAAGTCAGATTTTCTTATAAAACATTCTTATTTATCTTATGTGACAAAGAGTGAAAAATGGTACCATCACATGAATATACCATGAATTACCTGAGAATAATAAAATTAAGGATTTATCAAGATATATATCATAATATTTCATCAATTAAATCAAAATAATAAATAATCCAGATAAATGATGAGATTATATCAATAAACGATTACCACTTTGGTGGCATTAAATCGTAATACCCCTAAAATAATAACATAAAAAACCATAAAATATCATTAAATGATATATATTCATGATATAAAACTTCAAGGGTACTTTATACACCTCATAGAATAATATATGTTCATAACATTGCATGTGTCTCAAATAAAGAAAATTGAGACAAAATTAATTTTCTGATATGAGAACATTAATCCATAAAACCCATGAAATATACATCATAAAATGGATATATAATTAACATAAATTTTATTAAAATAATCATATAATATATTCAAGTTCATTATATACACCTAACAAATGAAACAAGTGGATAATAAGGCATAAATCTCGCAAAATTGAAATCGAGAAACGAAATTCATTACCTTAAGTCTTGACTTTTATCGTACATGATAAAACCTCATATATAATAAATTTCAGTTTATAATAAATAATAAAAATAACCAGATTATTATATAAAATAATTTTTTTATCATTAATTTATATTAACAGTTTATTATCAATTCTCTGTTAATTTTATGTTTTAGGTATTTTCATCTTCGGTTTTTGTATATGTTTTGAGTTTTTATTCTTGATCCTCAAACATAGATAAGTATTTATTTATTTTCATAATGTAAAACATGATTTAAAAATCATATATATTTTTTGTATTAATCTTTATATTAATCTATAAAATATCGAAATATGAAATTGAATACATCGTTCACTGAGACGGTCGGACATATATACGCATGAACAATGTTTCTATTTTATTGTCGTATTAAAATCATTAAATTAAATGACATATGTATATATATATATATATTATACTTACATTATAATTTTTATTTTATATATATCATATATTATTACTAAACTCACCCTTAATAAATTCCATGTGATGTGTGAACTAATCACTTCATTTAGAGGAGGTGGTAGATCACACGTCCACAAATGAAGTTACTATATTTACACAAAATGGAAATCATGAAGTTATGTTTTATATAATGATTAAATAAGAATAAATAAATCATAAATATAATATTTTTCATATAAAAACATAATTTCAATCATAACAAATTACCATTAAAGGTTGTAAAGGAAAAACGAATGACATCGTTTCTCTATGTGGTAGTCTTCTGTACACATAAACGGTAAGTCTGTGACTCATTTAATAGAATTGTGAGTATTTTTAGACAAAATACATATAATTAAAAAAGATAAGTATATTTAATATACATATTTTATTATATAATAATGTAATAAGAAGAGTTTATGGGGAGGAAAATGAAAAAAAACAATAGATCTTGTGGAAGGCTGTTACCTCTTCTTTGAGCAACACCTTTTTGTTTTCACCAAAGGGATTCCCTGATTGGATTTATTACCAATTAAATTAATATAGTATTAGGTAGGGATTTTTTTAAGATATTTTTGGATGGATTTTCTAAGCCATTGTTTCTTTCTAGTTGTGAGGAATTGAGTAGGGTGGGTTCCCTTTTATAGAGGAGAAGTGGAATGATTATAAATATAAAAAAGGTAAATAGTGTTATAGGTATAACTCACATAATATGCCTTAAATAATTTTAAATTTTGTATAAAATATGTTACTTGGTAAAAATATGTCTATATAATTCTTTTTGACAACTTTCTAAGTCATTTGGATATTTAATATTAAACTTTAACCACTAATTAAAATCATTTTTACCTTAATGGGTATAATTAATTCTAATTTAATTCAATGATAAATTTGAAAAAAAATTAATTTCTCTATATTATATGTTATAAATTATTCTAATCCCAAATATTTAATCCATTATTCCAAAATATAATCAAATAATTGGATGAAATTACATTAAAATTAATCCCATAGAAGGGAAAAGGTGATAATTTTTTGAAGCTAAAAGGTCTGAAAGATTGAAATATTTCTATATATAATTTAAATGTGTAATTTGTTAAAATGAGCTATATTTGATTCATTTAAGTATAATTTATCTAATTATAATTTAAAACTAAATTAAAATATCATATAACTATATAAAATATACATGAAAATGAAGTTTTGAAATAAAATTTTTTATTTTCACTATTCTTTAAAAAAGGAAACTTCTTATAAAATAAAAAAAATGTCCCCAAAGTAAATTTTTATATTACAATTTAAAAAATAAAGTTCATTATTAAAATAAATATTATAACTCTTTCGATTATGATATATAAAAATTGGTTCACCATTAAAAGGAGGTAAAATTACCTTTTATAAAAATAGATTTTTTTTATTTAAAAAATTGGATTTATTATCATAACATGGCATAGGATCATAACTATATTTCATAGGTGACCAGTGATACATGATGTTTATTTTTTATGCATTTCCACATTCCAATTCTTTTCTTAGTGCTTCCTCTCATTATTATGATCATATGCCTATGTTATGATGATAGTGATTATGCTCACCCCATGTTATATTGTTTAATGTTAATATCTATCCTTTTACTGGGATTTTAGCTCACCCATTTTTTATTTATATCCTCAAGTGAGTACTTTTACTAAGGATAATTAATGTGACATTAATATGTTAAAGAAGAATCAATTACATAAATGTTTATGTTTACGTTCTAATTGTTATGTATGGTCCTAGTTTTTTCAAGACATTGAATCTTTAGATCCTCTTGGTGTATTGATTTTATGTTTTTTATCTTTAATATGATGTAATAATAATATAAGAAAAATAAGGATCACTATATTTGGTATCAAAGGAAGGATTAGTAAATTTGGGAATTGGGATTTCAGAACCTTAGTGAAAATACTTGTTATAAACATTAGTATAAGTGATAACTCCATAATATTTATTTTATAAAATGATTAACATTAGGATACCACAAGATATTCTTTTATATGTAAATGAAAAAAAGAATAAATTTCTTATTCTTGACTTATTTCCCTATGTTTTGTTCTAACCTTTTCTATTTTAAAAAATGGTGAGAACCAGAAGAAACCAGTCCAACAACCCATGCGAGGGACAATGCAGTTATTTCCTTAATGAGATCCATAATGATTTGGGAGGTGGAGTTCAATATTTAATGATAATGATTACCCATATATCTCAGGTAATGAAGAATAACCTAAATAATTTTGAACTTCCTCCTTCACCTAAGAGGGAGAAAATGGCTATCGAGTATTTTATGCGGTAATGCCCACTGATGTTTAGTGGATCTTTTGATCCACTCATTGCAGAATAGTGGTTCAACTCAATGGAGAATATATTTTCTTTACTTTATTATTATGAGACGGAGAGCATGACTCTGGCCGTTTATCATCTAGATGGATAGTTCAACCAATGGTGGGAGTTGATCAATAACACCAAGGTAAGGGAGGAAAATTGAATAGATGGAGTAGGAAGAATTTAAGATAATGTTTCTCAATAAGTATTTCCATAAAAATATTCGTGAAAATATGGATAGAGAGTTCATAGAAATGAAGAAAAAGGAAGGATAATCTATCACAACATATGAAGAAAATTTCACAATTCTTTTAAGGTATTCTTTAGGTTTTGTTATCGAAAATGATAGAAAATTGGATAGATTATTTAGTGGTTTAAAACCACACCTTTGAAAGAATCTTTAAATTTGAGGCTTTGAGAGTTATGAAGAAGTAGTTTGATGTGATCTCAAAGTGGATATAGAGTTTGGATGATGGCCCTATGTCTATGGTGATAAGAAACGAAAGATGAAGTTTCAAGCTGGAGGATCTAATGAGAAAGGTGGAAAGAAAAATAAACCACCCACATGTCAAAAATTTGGGAAGAGGCGTTATGGGAACTACCTCAAAGAGATGGGGAAATGCTTCAAGTGTGGGATAGAAGTCCACCAAGATCATGAATTTCAAAAAGACATGAAAATTAAGTATAATTTGGTGGAGGAATAGAGAGCACCACCCACAGTCCAATGCTAAATCTATAGGGAGCGAGGGTATTATACAAGCCAGTGCACTAAACTTAGTGTCCTCAAGGGTAATCTACATCATCAACCACCAAAACCAAAGGAGAAAGTAAAGGATTATTCCATAATTACTACATATGTGGAGTAATAGAATATAGTTTTACAAGTTATAGATCCTGTTCACTCATGAATTGAAAAAATCTTATTTGATTATGGTTCTATTCATTCCTTTATATCATTCACATTTTCTAGAACTATTGAATCAAATCCCTAAAACCATGAAGTAGATATCTCTATAAAAACACCAAGTGGTGCAATCATTGAAACCCATGTGTTTGAATATTCTCTTATTGGATTATGTGGGAATATTCTTCCAGCGAATCTAGTGATAATTCCCTAGGTGGAATTCGACACTATACTGGGGATGGATTGGATCTCTTTATATACATAACATATAAACTATCAAGAAAAGGAGATATATTTTTATATTCCTAACCATCCCATGATCCTATACAATGAAATTAAAATCATGAATCTCCTTTCGAAAATCATTCAATGGTGTGGGTGTTGATTCCCTATAAATAATCATACCACGCTCAAATGGTTGAGTCAATATAAAGTGTCAACCTAGAAGAAATTACCATCATGAGTGAATACAGTGATGTATTTCCTAAGGAGTTACCCAAACTACCGCCAGATCATGAGGTAGAGTTCTCAATAGAACTAAAACCTAGAGCTACTCTTATCTCAAAGTATCCCTATGCAGACAGCTCCTATCAAACTGGAGGAGTTAAAGAAGCAAATGGAAGAGCATTTGGACAAAGGGTTCATATGCCCTAGTTCATCATCAAGGGGTGTTTCATTGCACTTTGTCAAGAATAAGGATGAATCTATGCGGATGTTTATTGATTATCGGGAACTCATCATGTTTACAATAAAGAAAAATTATCCTATTCCGAAGATTGATGACTTGTTTGATCAGTTGAGAGGATATCGGTACTTCCAAAAGTGCATCTCCATTTTGGATATCATAAGATAAAGTTGAAGAATAATGATATTCATAAGACTACCTTCCATATAGGTTATAGTCTCTATGAGTTTTTGGTGTTTCCCTTTGGACATTCTAATGCCCCCACAATCTTCATTAATTTAATGAATAGAGTCTTTAGATGTTACCTCAACAAAAATTGGTAGTGTTTATCAATTATATTCTCATCTAATCCAAGAGTAATGAGGAACTTGAAGAAAATATAAGACTTTTGTTAGAGAAATTGAGGAATGAGAAGTTCTACACTGAGTTCAGCAAGTGTGACTTTTGTATGCATCAATTCTTGTTCTTGGAACATGTGATCACAAGTCAGGGAATTCTTATGGACCCTTCAAAAAAAGGAAATTGAGGAATGACTATGACACTCTAGTGTCACAGAAATCCATAGTTTTCTAGTCTTATTAGGGTATTATCAATGTTTTTTGAGAAATTTCTCATGATTTTCAAGCATGATAACTATGTTAATAATGAAAGGGGTAAAGAATGCCTAAATGGAAGAATTTCAGGAAATACTCAAGCAGCTAAAGAGAAGGATGATCACTACACATGTACTCAAATTTCTGAAAAGTGTAGAACATTTTGTGATATATAGTGATTTTTTCAATGAAGTCTTGGGTTGTGTACTCATTCAAAATGATAATGTGATAGCCTACACCTCACAAAAGTTGATGATACATGATAATAACTACTCGATTCATGATCTCAAGTTAGCAGTTGTGATTTTTTCCCTGAAAATATGGATAAACTACCTTTATGTTGAGATGTGTGATATATATACCGATCATAAGAGACTAAAGTATATATTCAAACGGAAGGATCTCAACATGTTTCAAAAGAGATAGTTAGATCTAATCAAAGACTATGATTTATCTATTCATTGTTATACTGGAAAGGTAAATAAGGTAGTTGATGCTATAAGAAGAAAAGAACCTGTTACTCTATCCATCTTTTTGGTTGAGAAAGACCCTATCTTCATGGATATGGAAAGGATGGATTTTAAAATCACAATGATAGGGAATAAATCCTACATATCCAAAATTATTTCCTTACCATTAATCCAAGATAAAATTAAGGAGGCCTAAAGGGATGATCTAGAGTTGAAAAATAAGGTGAATGTAGTAATGTAATGGAAGTTGAAAGAGTTCCATATCGATGATGATGGTTTAATTCAGTTTCGAATGAGGATTTTTGTACCATCCCATATAGAGATAAATAAGGATCCTTTGAATGATGCACATAGATCAAACATATCTATTCACCCATGGAGCATAAGGATGTATCGAGATATCGGAGAGAACTATTGTTGGGACAATATGAAGAATGAGATTTCATAATATAAAAAAATTGCATGGTATGTCAATAATTAAAGGATGAAAGACAAATGTCTAAGGTGATGCCACCACCACTACCCCTACCAAAATGTAAGTGGGATAAAATTAACATGGACTTTGTCACTGGACTTCCAAGTACATCTAGAGGAAATAATGCACTATGGGTCATTGTGGATCGTCTTATAATTACAGCTCACTTTATCATAATTCGATATGACTTATCATTGGATCAACTTTCATGAATATATTTCAAAGAGGTGGTATGGTTTCATGGAGTACCACTATCGATTATATCCGATCGAGATCGAAGATTCACATTGAATTTCTGGAAAAGATACCAACATGCTCTATGCACTGATCTAAACATCAGTATGGCCTATCATCCTCAAATTGATGGCTAATCTGTGTGAACTATTCAGAAACTCTAAGACATGTTATGTGTGTGTTCTATGGACTTAAAAGGAGGATGGGACCAACATCTTCCAATCATTGAGTTCACTTACAAAAATAGTTTCCACTCCAGCATCTAAATAGCTCCATATGAATCCCTTTATGGGAAAAGGTTTAGAACATCGTAATGGTGGGATGAAGTCTATGAACATAATCTTCTAAGACCTGAAATGGTCGAAGAAATGGTGGAAAAAGTGAAAACCATTCAACAACACATCAAGGAAACCCAAAGTTGACATAAGATTTATGCATAAAATCATTGACAGAACCTAGAATTTAAGGTTGCGGACATAGTATTCCTATGAATATCTCCCTGGAATAAGATCATGAGATTTGGGAAAAAATGAAAGCTAAGTCCCAAGTACATTGACCCCTTCAAGATTCCTGATCTTCTCGGAGTTGTGTCCGATCGACTAGCATATCCACCTACCATGTCTAAAGTACACAATGTATTCCGCGTATCCCTCTTAAAAAAGAACATATCAGATCCTTCACATGTACAGTCTTCATAGGTGGTACAGTTGGAGAATTATCATTCTTACGAGGAGAATCTAGTAAAGATATTGGATTATAAAGATAAATTTAAATGTAACAAGACTACTCACCAAGTCCAATAACTATGGAGGAACCATAATTATGAAGAGGCGACATGGGAACCGAAGGAAGCAATGGTGGAGAAGTACCCAAAACTACATTCAGACTAGAATGAAAAAAAAATTCAAGGATGATATTCTATAAGGGGGAAGAATGTAACAAACCAATGTTTTATCATTTGAAATTTACTTCATAAGGTTATGTCATAAAAAATCACATTAGGAAATACAATGCCACAGAATTCATAAATGAACTACTAAATACTATGTGACCCTTATAGACTAGTCGATAAACATAGTTTTTCTAATTTTATGATTTGAATTTCAAATATCTGAAATACACAATTGCAATTAGTAATATATTTAGAATCTAATTGGAAAAACTTATTTTTTAATGAATAGTACCTTACCCTTATGAATAGTAATGGCACCGTTATGAATAGTAATGTGACCCTTATGAATAGTAAATCATCCAAATGGATTGTAACTTCACCCATTAAAGTATAAATAAAATTTCCGAACCTTATAAACGAGTGGGAATGTTTTCAAAATTAATAATTATGCTTTGGTATTTTTGTGAGTAATAAATATTTAATAAAAATTTTCAATTAATAAATATTTTACAAATAGAATTAATTTTCCTAATATTATTACTAAAAAATATTTTGTTGTCCTATGATTTTATTATAATTTTATGAGACCTCAATTAATTTTTAAAATTTTTATAAAGTCAGTTTTAATTTTAAAATCAGTATTTTTCAAGTAAATAATTATTTTATTGAAAAATTAAATTTCACATATTTATAAAATTATTTTGATAAAATGGGGTTCATTTTTTAATATTACACATTAGAAAATTTTTAGCGTTAATGTTTGGGATTTTTCTGAAATACTTTAATTTTTGGTTAATAGTGAAATTCAATAATTTACAAAATGTGCTAAATAAATGAATTTTTGCATCCTGATTGAGTCATGGATGCAGTAAATGGCCATTGGTTATAACTAATATGAACTAATTACTATTTTTAGTCACAATAATCCTAACTATTTATTTTCTCGATCAAAATAAAAAACTAATTATTGGAATAATAAGAAAACACCCCTCTCCTCCACTATAAATACCACCTCTCACACCCTCTTCTCCTCACACCTCTAAATATTTAATAATTGCCTATATTATTTCATATAATCTTCCCTAGTCCCTCCAACTCATCTGGGAGATATTTTTATCACCAAAATACCAATCCTAGGTGCCTTAAGGAGGATCACATGAGGAGAATTCAAGAGGTAAATCCTCTCCCTTTTCTTTTAATTTCCTTTCATTTTCAATTTATTTTCTTATTATTTCCTCACCCCACTTCATCCAAATGGATTGATAACTCCATTAACATAAATATAGTTTAATTATATCATTTTAATGTAAGATACAACATTAAAATCCACCATCTCTATATTTAATCTTAAAAATGAAATTGTTGCATGTGATGGTCAATTTACCAGCATCGCGGGCAATGCACATTCATTTTCCTTAAAAATATTCATGGTTTCTAATAATAACATTAAATGGTTCGAAAAATATTTTAAATTTTATTTTATAACCCTATTTTATGTTTTGGAAATTACTTATACTCATTATAATAAATGATAAAACAAAGTGAGTTCATAGCATTCAAAAAACTGCCAAAATTAACCTAAAACAATCATTATTAAATTTTTTCTAATTAATAATCCACATGGTTTATAACCAAATAATTTTTAATATAATTTATAATTATTTAATATAATTAATAAATAACAATTATGGATGTTTATCCTTATTATAAACAAACTTCAATTCATGAATACAAAGTGAACACATCATGGAAACCATGAAAATTAATGTTCCCAAATGAGGAAATTAAACTCTATAACTCATATAAAGGCCCATTAAAGAAAATAATAACACTATAATGAATAATATTCATGTATAAAAGGTTATAAAAATTTTAATTAATGAATTTAATGTGATTATAAATGATATTAACGTGATGAAATCTTTCGAACAGAATGTTAGGGTAATTTTTATACCAAGATATCTTTTGGTTTTCCATATTTAACTTTATTTTATTATGAATATTACTTAAAAATGATTTATTCATCATTATATTACCTTTTTTGGGATATACATGTTTTCTACTTGAGTTTATTACAAAAAAAATTGTTTTCCAAATTAACTCTTCTTTCAAAAAAACACACATTTTGCCTATTTCATTTGGAAACCCATTGTTTATGAATATGTGATTATGAAATGAAACACATTCCTTTCCATGGGTTATTATATGTTCAAATTGGTATATGTTCTATGTGTCATTCATGATAATAAAAATGTTGTGATGTGACTGGTTCACCGAGAATTATATAGCGCAATGTAAATTTTATGATGTGACGGGTGTTCCTGGAATTATATAGGACTCGAATACATTTTTTAATGTGAATAACTTATTTATTAATGTGAAATATGTGTGAACATGGATCTATATTTGTTCCCAACTATGTTTGATAGTTGACGACTAAGACATGATGTTTCATTTTTATGTATTGTGACATTCTAAGACTTTTCTTAATTATTCCTCTCATGATTATGATTTTATGCCTATGTTATGAAGATAATGATTATTCACACCACGTTTCATATTCCTTAATGTTCTTATCTATCCTCTTACTAGGATTTTAGCTCACCCTTTTTTGTATATGCAGAGGTGACTACTTATACTTAGGAGAATTCAAGGGAAATTAAGAAGCTAGAGATTAAATAATTAAATAAATTTTTATGATTATATTGTAAAATATATGTATGGTCCTTGTTTTACAAAGAAACTAAACCTTTAGATACTCTTTGTGTAATGATTTTATGTTTTTTATCTTCAAAATGATGTAATAGTAATGTAAGAAAAAGCAGGTTCATTGTATGTTATACGTAAACCTATAAAGACTTCCATCATATGTGTAACAAACTTACCATTCGTGTATGACAAATTCATGGATGCAAATTATAAAGGAAAAACTATATATATATATTATATATATGATATTTTTAATTTCATTACCCTTCATTAATTTTTATATATAACATACCTTTATGATTTTTATTATTCAAGAATATTATAACATCATTTATAGATGTAAGAACCCAATTCATATTCTTGAGGTACAGGTTTCTTATTTTCCTTTTTCCTTGAGTTTTTTTGAGAAAATACTGAAAATAAGGAAAAATCCCAAAATTTATGGGTACACGCAGTGTACTTTTCCACACGCCATGTAATTTGGACTGTGCTATGAGAATATAGGGCATGTAGGCTTTCCGACGATTCAGGGTGTAAAAACTAACTACACACTGTGTACTTAGTAATACACGTCGTGAAATCAGTCAAAATGTGAATAGTAAGGCGGTGGAGAGTAGCCGCCATATGAATAGTAAAAAGGATAGTACATGCTGTGTACTTAGTAAAACACACCATGTAGTCAGTTGGAAGATAAACAGTAAGGTAGTGTAGAGTTTCCATCAGTTAACAGTTACAAAGAAGGTACACGCCATGTTCTTGAGAGTACACGTCCTTTAGTTATGGTTTTTCATTAAAAATAGGCAGTAGCCTCCTCTTTTGGAAGAGGAAGCTTAGGAATCTAGGAGAGCTACGCAAAACTAGAAAACAAGGCTACTACCACAGACCTATAGCCACAATTTTAAAAATGTGGCTATAGGTGGCTATAGCCACAGTTTTAAAACTGTGGCAATAGGACAGTTATCATGGCCTATGGCCACGGTTTTCAGAATAGTTGAAATAGGATGTGTCTCTAGCCACAATTCTATGGGCTATAGTCACGGTTTTAGAACTGTGGCTATATGCCACTTTTTCAATGGCCTATTGCCACGGTTTCTCCAAACCGTGGCAATAGGGTTTCCCTGCTTTGGTAGGAAAACAATTTCCCACCAAGAAATTGGCGGGAAGACCTACCGCCATGATTTTGAGGATATTCCCACAGTTTATATTAATATATATATCATAATATATATATACCTGTAATGTTGCTCAGTGTAGTGGTATGTACAATTTTTCAAAGAGAAAAGGTGCAGGGATCGAAACCTACTGGTGACATTTTGTATTTAGGCTATTTCCACGGTTTACCAAGGCTATAGCCACGGTTAAAACCATGGAAATAGCTTCCTATAGCCATAGTTTAAACTGTGTCCATAGGTCAACTTCCGTAGTGGCAGTTTTTAAGACCTATTTCCACGGTTTTCAAAACTACGGCCATAGGTAGCTTTTTCCACAGTTAAAACTATGGCAATAGGCTGGGACCAACTGCCATGGCGATAGTGGCCACGGTTGTCCAAAACCGTGGCCATAGCCTATGGCCACGGTTTTGGGGCCTATTGCCACGATTTTGAACCATGGAAATATGTATTTTTTCCAGTTGTACCGGGAGATATGTTCGGAGCTTGGAGGAGCTCCTGACCACACACTAGAACTCTGATTCCATCGCTGTCGATCCCATTTGAACCATGCGGTTGAGATCTTCTCTCTTATTGAACATCTCCTTCCAATTATTTCCCTAAGGGAAGTTACTTGAGTTTGAGAAGGTAAATTTTTATCCCATATCTATGTCATTCTCGGGTGATTCAGGAGGCGTCGTTCATGTATAATGATCAGAGGAGATCGAGGTAGGTGGTCTGGTGTTTAATTCCAACTTTTGAGTTGTTTTTGTGTACCGTGGTGCTACGCAACCATGTTTGGGATGTTTTGTGGCTGAGGCCTTCGCTATTAAGATATCTAGAATTGCATAGATAATCTAATGATAAATATAAATTGCTATTTGGGATCGTTGCTTGGATCCAGGTCCACCCTGTGGGTACGTTTCCCTTGTTTAGTCATTTTGGCCAGGATACTCGTGGGTATGCCATAATGATAGCATGTTTTGTGTTTTCTTGAGAGGAAAAATATTTATTACTTTCTTATGCATTGGGCTCGGCCCGGTTACTTGCTTATCCTGAGGGAAGTGTTTTTATTACCTGAGGGCATTGTTTTACTTAGACTGAGGGTAGTGTTTTTTTGAAATGAGGGAAAATTTTCTTATTCCTGTGGGCAGTAGCTTCTATGCCTATGACAAATATCTCAAATTCCTGAGGGGGATATTCATTATGCATGTGGGAAGTCACCTTTGGGTTTCGATTCTGCTTACCTAAGGGTAAGGATTTTCATGTCTGGGGACATCTTTTAATTTGAATATTCATTGTGGTGATTTATTATTTTGTACCTGCCAAGATAAATCAAAATATTGGAATTGATAAATAATTATTAAAGTGGAAATGTAACTGGTAGAGATAGTTACTTTTGAGCACTGCCTTGTTCAATGCATTTTATTATTGCACACTACTATTGCACCTTTTTACTGACAGTTGGGAACGATCCTTTGGAGGTTTCCAACTGGGATTTATTTCGCAAACCCTATTTGGGTCATGTCTTAGGTCCAAACAGAGCATATTGTTGCAAGAGTCGATAAGGGAAAGGGTCCCTACACAGGTACCTGATTGTTGTAGCGGATTAGGAGAGCATGGGACTGAGCTTAGGCTTGTGATGTTGTTGAGTTCTTGTTTCACTGTTTTCATTTTCTTGTTGTACTTGGTACTTTGTATTGTATTGTATTTGATTGCAGTGTATCCTGTTTGGACTTATTTCTTAGAAATAGGACATATTTCATCATATATATATATATAATTGTTGGTTATCATTTGATTTAGTACCATTGTCCTTTCAGCGCTGTATTGTTTACTGCTTCCGATTTTGGTATGTTTATATTTTTTTAGGCTACTCAATACTTTTACAAATGAGGGAATAGTTTCCCAACTATCAGGACTAGGCCCTCACTTCTAGTCGGCAACCTCTGTCATTTAGGGAAATGCACTTGAGGTCATGTGACCAACTGGGTTCGGGGCACCCGTTTAGTGGCACCCAGATCCAGGACATTACAAAGTGGTATCAAAGGAGTTTCTCATCTTCATGACTTACTGTTTGGATCCTATAGTCAGGGATATGATGTAATTGGTATTTGGTAATAAGTTGTGCCCAAGAGAAGCTAACACCTGTATAGGGAAAAGCCAATTTACCTTCTGTTGCAATTTTTATAGTTTTGCAAATTTACAGTTGATTTGATTTTACCATTGGGTGACGCACTTGTGTTGTCCTATTTATATTTTATACATGGGTTCTATTTAGTTTCAACCTGATGAGATGGGGGTATTCTATCCCATTCATCATTTAGGCACATCTTAGAATCACATGCCATGCATAGTTTACATCCCATGTTGGTGCATTAAAAATTTCATGTTGTTATGATAGATGTTGTGCTAGAAAATACATGCTGGTGTGATAGGTACCTTGATAAGTTTTCCTACTATTGATAGGGTATTGGTACATGTTACGGTTGGGTTTATGGACTCTAAACCTTGGTTCCTGAGAATTATGGGCTCTCTTGGACCAGAATTTAGCAGATCAGGATCCAGCCTTTTGTTGTGCTTTGTACTATAAAGTGAAAGGTTGGGTGCTAAACTTTGATTCTCAGGGAGTATGGCCCCCCAAAGATTGGAATTTGGTATACCGATGCTGGAAATTAAATAAAAATGGGATTATTATTAGTTTTTGAGGTTTACTATCCCGAAACCCAGAGAACAACACGTGTGGTTCTATGAACACGCGCCATCTGCTCTTCTGTTCGGAAAGAAATGAAAATTTTCTAAGTACATGTTGTGTACCCTATGTACACTCCATGTAGTTTCTAACCATGTCATAGGAAATGTGGGCAGAAAACAGGATAGAAAAACTCTTGAGGGAACACACCGTGTACCGGTAGTACACGCCGTGTCATGTTGACCATGTGTCTACCGTGTGACTAACAACGCGGATGAAGAAAACTTTTCTTAAACACGTCGTTTCAATGCCGAACATGCCGTGTAGTTTAATATGGGGACCCAACCATGTAACTAGCAACATGGGTCGGTGTTACCTCTTCTTTTACATGTCGTGTCCGTGTGGAAGACACCGTGTAGTGTGAGCCGTGTATCCGGACGTGTCATGAACAACACGGGTCGGCGAAGCTTGTCTAGTACATGTCGTGTACCTGTGTGACACACCGTGTAGTCTTGACCGATGAGAGACCAAGTGGACATGGTCATGTGGCTGGTGATACGGGGTGGATTACACACCATGTGTGGGTATAACACACCGTGTACCTAGGGTTGAGACACACCCAGGCCAGTATCATAACACGACCATGTAAGGGCTCAAGGGTATACGTTGTGTAGAATTTATACAACCCGTGTAGTCTTGTTCTAAGGAGAGTCGTGTGGCTTAGCCATGTAGAAGGACTCGAGCAGGGGGAGAAAATTCAAGTACATGCCATGTGTGAGGACAACACGCCGTGTGATTGCGGTGTTACACGACCAGTTTTGTTAGAGGTACATGCCCATGTGAAGGACTTAAGGGAACACGTCGTGTAGTTATTATACATGCCGTGTAGTCTTGTTTTGTAAAACATGAATTTTTTCTTTCTCCTACTCCCTTCATACATTTATAGTTCTTGGTCCTTGATAATCTTAATCTAAGGCGTGTGTTTAACCTTGTAGAGTCATGCTGTCGAGATGATCACCAGTTGTTCGCCAAGAGAGCGACAACGATTATACTCTAGAGATGGTAGGCCATGGGCTACGGATTTATCCTCTAGAACTACCAAATGTGGCACCAGTCACTATACCAAATGCAGGTGTGGATTCGTAGTTCCGTGAAGGATTCATGCGGTTCATGCAGACCTTCCAGGGAGCACCGCCGGCTACCACATCTATGGCAGAGTTGACACATATATTCCAGCAGAAGCATCTGCCTACGTTTTCAGGGGATGGTAGACCACATGCTGCAGAGTCATGGCTGGGTTCTATATAGACTATCTTCGAGAATCATGAGACGCCTCCTAGGAGGAGGTTCAATCTTGTTACTTACATGCTGCGTGATTCCACCAAGAGATGGTGGGATGTTACCACCCAGTCTGAGCATCACCGAGACATGTCATGGGAAAAATTTCAGGCTTTCTTCTATGACTTTTTCTTCCCAGAGACGCTAAGTAAAGATCGGGATCAAGAGTTCATGAATCTACACTAGGTTTCCATGTCAGTGATGGATTATTCTGCCCACTTCACCGAGCTACAGTGTTTTGCACCTATTTTGGTGGGTTATGAGACGTTGAGGGCTAGATTCTTTGAGGATGGTCTTCGGTATGAAATCTAATCACTGGTGAATGTTTTCAGGTTGCCTAAAGTGCATGCTATTGTGAACCAGGTGTTGATTACATAGCAGAACCTATGGGAAGCTAGTGGTGCGGACCAGGGCAGTTCGGCACCATTCTCTGGTACTATTTATACCGTCAAGAGAAAGAGGTTGATGGATTTCTCTCACGGTGGTAGTACATTCTAGAAGACTTATTTAGGTAGACTTGTAATTTTCTTCCAGTGTGGTAAAGAGGGGCACAAGTGAACTCAGTGTCTATGTGACCCAGTAGAGTGTCGATCTTGTGGAAAGATAGGTCATCTGCAGAGTTTTTGCAGGGAATTTCCACCAGTAACTAGTGAGAGGCATTCTGTGCAGACTCCGCGTACAGAAGCAGGGCCAGTAGCTTCTTACCAGTCAGGGAATTGGAATACATTAGGATGCTCAGGCTGAGGTGGTGGTCGTGGTCGTGTTAGCCAGACACCAGGATCTTAGAGACAGTAGGGAGGGTCAGCTCTGGGTAGCCATGTGGTGTCTCAGGGCTATGGCACTAGGCATACATATGCAGTGCAACAGACCCAAAAGGAGCAGGATCCCGGACCTTCCACTATCAGATGTACTATTCTAGTTGCTTCTGTTTTGTCTCCAGTACTTTTTGATATTGGTGATACACATAGCTTTATATCTGTACCCATTGTGGAGAGCCTTGGGCTCTATGTTTCTTCTTCTTATAATATTATGAAGCTAGACACTCCATTGGAAATTAGGACGGTAGATGTGCGTCAGTTCAAGGAGTGCCCCATAGAGGTGGGTGGGTGTCACTTTCTTTGGGACCTATATTTCATAGAGATTCCAAGATATAATTTCATTCTTAGGATAGATTGGTTATTAACCTTTAGAGCCTTTGTAGATTGATATCGTCACAGGGTGAGTTTCATGTCACCAAAGGGTAGAGAGTTTCTATACAAGGGCGAATGGGATGTCCAGGCGAGCCGATCTGGACCCGAGCATCGTGGGTGAGGTGGTGTGAAAGCCCAAATTGCAGGTTTATATTTGGATGACTAGGGAACTTGTCTGCAGGATTTCCCTCTAGTGGTTAATCATTTCAGGGATGTCTTCCTGGATGACTTTTCAGGTCTACCTCCCGAGTGAAAGGTGGATTTCTCTATTGAGCTTATGCCAGGAGCGGCAACGGTGTCCATTCCTTCTTATAGGATGGCCACACCAGAATTTCCTGAGATCAAGAAATAGTTAGAGGAGTTGCAAGAAAAGGGTTCATCTGACCAAGTACTTATCCTTGGGGTTTGCTTGTCCTGTTTGCGAAGAAAGAAGACTGTACCCTCGGACTCTGCGTGGATTATTGGTAATTGAACTAGTTGATGTTTAAGAACCAATATCCCTTACCGAGGATTGATGATCTTTTTTGTCATGACCCGTCCTCAGGGCCCATGTCATGACTACCCCAAGCCTGCCTTCCATAGGTCAGGGGCTGGCGACTATCACCAAAGGCATAATTCCTGATAAAAGGGAAGGCATTGCCTTTATATAAGAGAAAAAAACCTTATAGTACGAAAGATGAAGTAAACACAAAGTAAACTGAGTACAAAAGTATGTGCAAGAAAGTAAATGGACCAGTATACAAACCCAACTGAAAGTACAGTACATTTGAGAAAAGAAAGTACAACAGCTGAAAAGTGGGCAGCAACCACCAAGTCGTCCTCCGGAATTCCCACCTGAAGGGTGGGTAGAGACAGTCTCATCAGCTCCTCAGGTCCGGTAGTCTGCTCTGAGTACACCCCACCTATTAGTCCAGCTCCAGATACTGTCTCGCTCCACAAGCCTCAACCACGATCAGCGATGTCCTTCGTCTACATCCAACACAACATAGTGCGGGCATAGCCCGTGTAGGGGTGAGAATACGATACTCAGTAGGGACCCCGAGACCCCCAAAGGTCTCCTGAAATCCACAAAGGATAATCCAAAGGAATGTTACAAACACGAAGTATCAACCGTCTCTACTTAGGTATATGACCATACATATACCTAAGTCATTAATTCCAGTTCGGCTCCAACTCACGAGCCCAAGTACAACCCAGTCCAAATAAGAAAGCACAACCCAGTACACACAAGAAAGTAAGACAATCATATCGAAGATAATGATTGAATGTTATGACCCAGCTCACAATGGTATACTACTCACGAAGAGGGGTGGAGATGAGTAGACGTAGCCTATGAATCAACTCCTCTGTCAAACCCATATAGGATCAAAGTACAGAAGTCGTCGCTGCCAAACCCACGTAGGATCCAAGTACAGTAACCATCACTGTCGAACTCACATAGGATCCCAGTACAGTCGTCATCACTGTCGAACCCATGTAGGATCCATGTACAATCATCCTCGCTACCTAACCCACGTAGTATCCAAGTCTAGTCTCCATCGTCATCGCAGTCGCAACCATCTCTAGGGTTCCCGCACACAACGTACTTGATTCCAAGAGGGTCCGCTCCTCAAGTAAAGGGGTAGATACATCAACTGTCAATAATTCCAGAGTTGATGTATCCCAAAGGTCCGCCATTTCATAGGGGGATAAACCAAACAAAATGCATCCAAGTCACTGAGTACAAGATGACCAAACCATTTACCAAAAATTACACGGCATGTAGGTATACGGTACACGCTGTGTAGTTTGTTCTCAGGTACTTCCCGCGTCTAACGGTCCATGTCGAAATGATGGTCATGTAATAAGTAAGTACATGGCATGCGTTATGATTACATGCCGTGTCCATGCATCTGGGTCAGATCCGTGTATACTGGCCATATGCCCAAAACGGCCTCAACCCTTGTTCACCATACCATGTAACTGATACACAGGGTAGCCCATGCCACTGGCCATTCCTGTCCGTGTGGTGGATTACATGCCCGTGTACTCCACCCCATGTCTGTTTATCCCAAAGATACATGTCGAGTCATGCGAAGCCGCTTCTTCCCTTCTGTGAAGAGGATACACGTCATGCCTATTGGTCATGTAATGCTGCCCGTGTCTGTGTATGTCCCAGAATACCCGCCAAGCCTCTTGGTCGTGCGGTTCTTCCCGTGTCCATGTATCTCATAGATTACACGACGAGCCTCACGAATCTACTTCTGCCTTTCTATGAAGAGAATACACACGGTGTTACTTGGTCGTGTATTGCTGTCCTTGTCCATGTATTTTCCCTGAATACACGCCATGTCCATCGAAGTCTCCTCTATCAAACAGTGTGGAGAGTATATTTCATATGTCTAGAGTAACACGCCATTTACTAATTTTCTTACATTCGAAATGGATGCCACAGTATTCTTGTACTACACGGCGTGTGCTTCTGGTGTAAACGTCGTGTATTCTGGAATTTTCCAGAAACGATGCCTCTGGCCATTACGCCCCCCCAAAGTGTCTGTTCTTTGTTCCGATGATCCGTTTTCTACGAGACTTCTGCTTTTAGGTTGCCTCGATGCTCTGAGGCCATTTTTGATGTTTTCGGGCCTCCGATCGGCTCCGAAAACATGACTTCATTCACCTCTCAAAGGACGGTAGGTGAACACCATACAACAACAAGAACGGCAGAGGAATCGGACCGTATCAGTTTGGTCTGGTTCCTTCCGCATTAGTCCGATGCCAATTGGTTTTATGAGAAACAACAAAATAGAAGGAAAACCAATGTTTCTCAATCAAAATACACCCCTACCTCGAAAGTACTTCGTGTTTGTCAAGCGCTGCGGATGATGGGGTCGTTTCCGTCGTCGTCGGTGTCTCCTCCCATCTCGCGGAGGAAAAAAAGGATGAAGAAACTGGGCCGCCCAGTTGACGTTATTTGTCAGAGAGTTGGTGTTCTATGTTGAAGATGATGTTCTTCAAAAGGGACTAGAGATCTCTCCTCCAATTCTCAACACAACAAGCTAACCCCAAAAAATATTAAACTTCCCCTTATTTTATTTTACTTTTCCATGCATTCAAATTTCAAAAATTCAATCACTCAAATCTATTAATTGATTAAAAGTGTGTTGGGATGAATTAATGTGGGAGAGTGGGGAGAGGAGGAGTCACTTAATTAAATACAAGGGTTTAAATGGGGGGGTTTAAGGAGTTTAAGGGAATGTGAAGGGTTGGGGCTTGTGCGGGCCCCACCCCACATTTATCCTCACATGGGTAGTTAGGATACCAGTGTGTCCCACCCTAACTTACCCATGTAGGATAAAAACACCTTAGAAAAATAAATAAAATTGTACACAATTTTATTCACTTTTTATTTAATCCACATGTTTTAACAACTCCTCCAAAGAAAACGCATCTTCGGTAAAGGTCCTCTTAAGCAATTACCGGTGCTATGGTACCATCAGTGCTCTTGGATTTCAATTCCGAGTACCGGTTCAAAAGATTGAAAAACCCACTCGTTCTTTCACTGAACGTACCCGGGGTAAATTTCAGAAATTGTTTTCGGGCATACCGGGCCTCAGAATCAGGTGCCGTCAAAAACTGCGTACTTGTAAAATCCCAAAGAATTTATGAAAAATATTTCCTTAAAATTTAATGGTCTTAACATTACTCCCACCTCAGGGCTTTACGTCCTCGTAAAGTTACATCATAAACTAGGGAAACAAATGAGGGTAATGTGCACACATCTGAGCCTCCCGCTCCCATGTGATCTCTTGGAGGTTCCCGTGCTGCCACCTGATGCGAACTAGAGGATTTGACTGTCCACATAGGACCCGCTCCTATCGATCCTCGATCTCCACCAGAACCTCTGCAAATGTCTCCCCATCATTGATGTCCATCTCCCCATGATCAATGATATGCATCGGGTCGTATACGTATCTCCGAAGGTGAGATACGTGGAAGAATTCATGCACCCAGTGCAACTAAGGTGGAAGATCCAGGGGATAAGCTATCTCGCCTATCCTACTGAGATACTGTAATGGTCCGATGAAGCGCGGAGATAACTTGTCACCCTAGACAAATCTCCGTAATCCACATTGAGGTGAGACCCATAAGAAAACGTGGTCTCCATCCTCGAACTCTAGTGGTCTCTACCTCCTATCAGCATAGGACTTCTATCAGCTCCGTGCAGTCCTCATCCGCTCCTGGATGATCTGCACCTTCTCTGTCATAGCCTGTAGCATCTCTGGTCCTACGAGTGCTGACTCCCTAGGGTTAGTCCATCATAGAGGTGATCTAAAAGGTCGACCATACAATGCCTCGTATGGTGCCATCCCGATGGTGGAGTTGTAGTTGTTGTTGTACGCAAACTCCACTAAAGGTAGGTGATCCTCCCAGCTGAGACCAAAGTCGAGGACACATGAACAGAGCATGTCCTCAAGAGTCTGAATGGTCCTCTCCATCGGTCCATCCATCTGAGGGTGAAAGGTGGTGCTTAGGCGTAGCTGCGTCACAAATGCCTCCTGCAACCCCTTCCAAAGTCGGGAATTAAAGCAAGTGTCTCGATCGAAGATGATAGATTATGGCACACTATGAATCCATACGATCTCCTGAACATAGAGGCATCATATGCTCTCCACTGAGCCCTGCTCTCTAATAGGTAATAAGTGGGCTGACTTGGTGAGTTTGTCCACGATCACCTAGATGGAGTCGTGTCCTCTAGATGTATGTGGATGTCCCATCACAAAATCCATAGATATCCCGTCGCACATCCACTCCGGGTCCTCTAAGGGTTACACCAAACCTGCTGGTACCCGGTGCTCCGCCTTCACCTGCTGGCAGGTGAGGCATCGAGAAACGAACTCTTCCATAGCCTTCTTCATACCTGGTCACCAGTGCTGTCATCTGAGATCCTGGTACATCTTCTCTACACCTGGATGTACCTCCAATGGGGAACTGTGAAACTCCCTCAGCACGTCCTCCTCTAACGAAATTGGTACCATGGTACGTCCCCTGAAGAGGATGACGTGCTCCCAGCCTTCAAAAAATCCATCGAGTGCCAGCCCTGAGGATATCCGAGAACGTCGCGCCTCATAGTCAACATCCCCACGTTGGTCCACCCTAACCCACTAAATTAGTGGAGGATTAACTGTGAGTGACTGTATAAAGGATTCCCCATCTCTATCCACGAAGGATATCTACAGAGCGGCTAACTTCATTGTCTCCTCTCCAAGTAGCTGAATGCCCAACCTCCTGCTGAGAGCATCACCTATTACGTTCCCCTTACCAAGAGTGTAAACTATCTCAAAGTCATAGTCTTGGAGGAACTCGATCCTTCTTCACTGTTTCAGGTTCATGTCCTTTTGCAAGAAGATGTACCTGAGACTCTGGTGGTCAGAGTAGACTGTAAAGCACTCACCCATCAGATAGTGCTGCCACATCTTCAAGGTCAAGACCACTACTGCTAACTCCCGGTCATGGGTAGCATAGTCTTTCTCATGTTGTATTAAATATCATGAACCATAGGTGATCACTGCCCACTACTACATCAGGACACACCCAAGTCTGGTCCCTGATGCATCGCAGTGAACTACGTACCCTACGCCCTTCTCTGGTAGCCTCAAGATGGGTGCACTGGTCAATCTCTGCCTCAGCTCCTGGAAGCTCTGCTGACATCTATCTGACCAAACTAAGGTTTTCCCCTTCTTCGTCAAAGCTGAAAGAGGTGATGCAACTCTGGAGAAGTCTGGCACAAATCTCTGATAGTACCCAGCCAGACCTAGGAAACTCCGCACCTCCATCACGCTCCTAGGTGGCTCCCAAGCTAGTACTTCTTCGATCATCGCAGGATCCATCGCAAATACCACCTCAGAGATGAAGTTCCCCAAGAAGTGGACCTCTCGAATCCAGAACTAACACTTTGAGAGATTACCATAAAGTAGGTGCTCTCGGAGTGTGTCCAGTACAACCTGCAAGTGGTAGGAGTGCTCCTCCTCAGTAGTTGAGTAAATATATATGTCGTCAATGAAAACTATGACAAATCGATTGAGGTAAGGCTGTAAGATCCTATTCATGAGACTCATGAACACTATTGGAGTGTTGGTTACTCCGAAATGCATAACCAAGAACTCATAGTAGCCCTACTGACACCTGAAGGTCATATTCTGCACATCCTCGTCTCGAACTCTCAGCTGATGATAGCCTGGCCTGAGGTCTATCTTCAAGAACCATCGTGCTCCCTTGAGCTGATCGAAGAGATCATCTATCCTCGGAAGTGGCTATTTGTTCTTCACAGTCACCTAGTTCAGGCGACGGTAGTCGACACACAGTCACAAGCTCCCGTCCTCTTTCTTGGCGAACAAAATCGGGGAATCCCAGGGTGAAACATTGGGTCCGATGAATCCCTTGACCTGAAAGTCCTCCAGCTGTACCCACGGCTCACGAAGCTCAGCGGGAGCCATCCGATATGCTGGTGTAGATATCAGGGTTTTCCCAGGGTATAGGTCAATATAGAAGTCTACCTCTATGGGAGGAGTTAGTCCTAGAACGTCGTCAGGAAAAACGTCTTCATACTGATCCACCACAATAGTAAATCTCGGACTCCGCACATCAACTGCTCCTAGGATGAGACTATCCAATTGATGGGTCATCTACTGTCCTCTCCACTATATGAGTCTACCCTACACTGCAAATTCTCCCTTCTCGCCGGTGAATGTGAACCTACTCCCATCGGTGCGGACACACCACACCTTGCACCTAATACAGTCGATCTGAGCATGAACTGTAGATAACCAATCCATGCCCAAAATGATGTCATAAGTCCTCAACGCTGCTACAAGAATATACCAGCCGAAGCTCTCTCCTCCTAGAGTAAGATCACACTGCCAGAACCAGTGCGTAATCATCGAGTCTCCTCCCGTATGAGTCTCTAGCTGTAAGGATCGAGCCAACGGCTCTATCAGAATCTCTAAGCTCCGAAATAGGGTATAGGTAATGAAAGAATGACTCGATAATATGTCAATAAGAACTGAATCAAGGGTGGAGTAGACAAAAATAGTACCACGAATCATATTAGGTGCGCCGTGGTCGTAGGACTCTACTACCTGAAGATGTGCCTGCCTCTGCCTGCCAACTCCCTGTGGTCGAGGTGGACCTCTTGGTGGTGGTGGTGGTAGAGCCCCGAAGCGTCGTCCACCACCTGCTTCCCAGCTAGCTCCTCTACCTCGTCTTCTTGCTCCCTGTGGAACGCCACGGTCAAACCTCTTCCTCTTCCTCGGTGGTCCCTCAACCATCTACTACTCCTCTACATGGTGGGTCGGGCAGTCACGAGCCCTGTGGCCCTTCCCACCGCATGCATAGCACTACCTGCCTCTCGTATGACTGGCTCTGCTGCGTGTGCCCCGCACCTCCAAACCAGTATCATGAGGTTTCCCACCTAATGGTCTGGTTCGCTTGGACCTCGGCGACATCAATCTACTGTCGGCTGCAGAAGACTCTGCTACATGTCACCCTACGGTAGGTCTCGCTGCTGGTGTAGGCTTAGAAAAAAAGCTCTCCACTAGAAGGGCTCGTTCTAGTACTCCTGCCTGTGTCGGAATGCTGAGGGAGATCATCGTAGCTCTGATCTCATGACTCAGTCATTGATCGAAGGTCTGGGCCTAGAAGAATGGGTCTTGTACCATGTTTGTGGATTAGCGCGAGAGATCAGTAAATCTAACCGAGTACTGGGCTATTTTCTTGCTGCCCTGCCACAGCTGTAGTAACTCCTAGATGCGCACCACACGGAGTGTGGCTGGAATGAACTCTGATCAGAATAGGCTCTCGAAGTCCATCCAATGTAGTGATGCCTCGTCATGCACCCGAACCATCATGCTCCACCATCTACCTGCTACTGCGTGCAGGATACTCACCACAATGATCACCATGAGGTCAGCTGGTGTCCCTACTAATCTGAAGACTCGGACAACAGCCTCCATCCAATCCTCGGCTGCTTGAGGGTCCATCTCTCTGCAGTACATGGGTGGCCTCGGACACTGAAACTCATGCAGCGCACTCAGGCAACATGCAATCTCATCTGTCGGGGCTGGTGGCATTGGTGGCTCGGTGGGTAGAGGTACTGCCGGTGCCTCCGCTGTAATGGGGCCCCGCACCGAGGCCTCGTCACTCGGTGGGCTACCATCTTGAAAAAATCTAAGAAACCAAGCTGGCTTCCATCGTGGGGTCATCCGGAAAAGAAACAGGTGTTCCACGGTTATTACAGTATACCTGGTGAGCTGACACAAAGTAATCACAATGAAAACTTTTAAATCACACATGCAATCAATGTTTTCATGCACTGAGTCAGAAATCAGAAGTCAGGGTCCTGGTGTATGGATACGTCGGCCACCACACCAACACTGGACTCCCTGGACTGATAACCACACTCAATACCCTAAACACTATTGTTTCACAGGAAGAAATTATTAGAGTCCTAAGTTTTGCGGTAGAACCGACTACTTTGATACCAACTTTTCACGACCCATCCTTGGGGCCCATGCCGTGACTACCCCAATCCCGCCTTGCATAGGCCAGGGGTTTGCGACTAGCACCAATGGTGTAATTCCTGATAAGAGGGAAGGAATTTCCTTTATATAAGAAAAAAACACCATAGAGTACGCAAGATGAAGTAAATACTAAGTAAACTGAGAAGAAAAAGTAAGTGCTGGAAAGTAAATGGGCAAGTATACAAACCCAACTGAAAGTATAGTACAACTGAGAAAATAAAGTACAATAACTGAAAAGTGAGCAGCAACCACAAAGTCGTGTTTCGAAATTCCCACCTGATGTGTGTGTACAGACAGTCTCATCGGCTCCTCGGGTCTGGTCGTCCGCTCTCAGTATGTCCCGCCTGATTTTCCACCTCCGGATACCGTCCTGCTCCACAAGACTCAACCACGATTAGCGTTGTCCATCATCTTCATCCAACACAACTTAGTGCAGGAATATCCTGTGCAGGGGTGAGTATATGATACTCAGTAGGGACCCCGAGACCCCCAAAGGTCTCCCGAAATCGACAAAGGATAAACCAAAGGAATGTTACAAACACGAAGTATCAACTGTCTCTACTTAGGTATATGCCCATACATATACTTAAGTCATCAATTCCAGTTTGGCTCCAACTTGTAAGAACCCGGATCTTCGTTTTTGGTACGGTTTTTCATTTTCTAGAGTTTTTACGAAAAATGGAGTTTCTGGAAAATTTCGAAGTACACGCCGTGTACTCTTCTCCGGCTTGAAGCCGTGTGCTGGCCATGCCCAGGCCACACACACAGTGTGTAGTAGTGATGTGGAGGCCATTTTTGGCAGAGTACGGAAAAACCTAGTACATGTCGTGTACTCTAAAATTACACGCTGTGTACTTTTATTTTTTTTCACTAAACGCTCCGGGGTCGCGCCTGACGGACAGAACACATCCCTTCTCCAGGTTCTTCGTCAGAGAGCCACCCATATGGCCGAATCTTCCCTGAGACCCTGTCTCTCCGTCCATTCTCCGATTCAAGAATGGTCGATTGCATTGGAAGCGCAACGACGAGTTCTTCCTTTTTCTTGAGCCTTGTTTTCCAATTCTTTCTCTTCCTCAAGTTATCATAGGTTGAGTGTTTTTGACTTTTTCTTAGATCTACGATTGTAGGGGAAACATCAACCAACATGGATCAAGTATATCGATCTCCTACAATCGAGGTAGGTTATTTGTGCCTTACCATTCAATGTCTCAGAGTTTTAAGTGCGAATTTCCACTAATACACGTGAAAGAGGTACTGTGTGTTTACTTGTTTTCCCTTGTTGTTTTCCTACCTTGCATGTATGCTTGTGTAGAGGTAATTTAACCATGTTAGAGGATAATTTTGTTGTGCTTGGATGTACTTTCCCTTGCCTTGTTCATTTTACAACCTTTGGGTTTCATTTTCCTTTGGCTGCTACACCTTTTTAATGCCTTGAGAGTATAGTTTGAAGTGAACTCATGTCATGATTGTTACCTTGTAGCCTGTTTAGCTAAGTAGTTCTATAGGTGTACTTTGGTTATCCAAATATCTATATAGGTGTACTTTGGTTTTCCAAGTATCTCTATAGGTGTACTTTGGCCTTATATCATTATTTTGCATGGACTGGCATGGGGATGAGGGAACCTAGTGCTATAGACTATAATGGATAGACCGAGTGAGCTTCCTAGAGGGTCTTAGACATTATAGACTACAGGGGATGGACTGAGTGAGATCCCAGAGAGTCTTGGATTTTATATACTACAGGAGGGTAGACTGAGTGAGCTTCCTCAGAGAGTCTTACCTTGTTTGAATCTCTTTAGGATCCTTCCCATACTAGGGGAGGAATTGACCGAGTGAGCTTCCTCAGAGAGTCTGTGGTATACCTAAGGCTATAAGAGTAATTGACCGAGATAGCTTCCTCAGAGAGTCTCTAGACCATAGGGCTAAGAGGGTTAGACCGTGTGATCTTCCTCAAGAGAGTCCCTGACTACCCTAGACTATAAATGGAATTGACCGAGTGAGATTCCCTAGAGAGTCTCATAAATTCGAATGACCAAGCCAGAGGGGTTAGGATGAGTGCACTGCCCAGAGGGTTGTGATACTTCTTGGATAGGACCAGAGGGGATGTCTGTGAGTTCTTCCAGAGGGTTTTCGGCTTATTAGATGTTTGTTTCATTGCTGTTTATTGGTTGTGGATGATTTATGCTATGTATCATCCTATCTTACTTCTTACTGTTACTGCCTATTGCTTGTTGTTTTTGTTTGTGGCCTATTGTACTTTTACCTACCATATACTCACTGACTGTTAGGCACAGATCTTCGGCTGAATGCCTACTGGGATTTTATCTCACACCCTGTTTGAGCCATGCTTTTGGGCCCAAGAAGACTATTTTGTTTCAGGTATATACTAGGGAAAACGCCCTTTGACTTCCGAAACTTGATATCTTAGAGCGGGGGAGCATGGGACCAAGACTTGGGCTTGCGATGCTGAGGAGCTGTTTACTTTTCTTTTGTACTTGTTTTGGCACTGTAGTGCTTTCCAGCATTGTGAATTGTTTGGCTACATTCCTAGTTATGTATCATGCATCATTTCATATATATATATATATATATATATACATATCTGCCCTAGTTTTTTGATTTAGTATTCCACTGTTTATATTGTTGGTTATTACTGCTTCCGCTATTGCATGTTCATTTTTCTTCCACTGTGGACTCTTCCAATGAGGGCATAGTTTTCCCACTATCACACCCAAGGCCCTCACTGCTAGTCCGCAGCCTCTGGAATTTGGGAAAATGCGCTTGTGGCCATGTGACCACCCGGGTACGGGGCGCCTCTGGGTGGCTTCCAGAACTAGGACGTTACAAAGTGGTATCAGATGGATTCTTTTCTCTTGCATTACTATTTGGAGACTTTTCCAGGGATAGGATATATTCCGTACTTTCTAATAAGTTGTGCTTGGGAGTAGCTAACCCGATTACAGGGAAAAGCCATAATACCTCGTTTATTGCAGTTTTTTTGGTTTGAGATTTTACAGTTGATACGATTTCACGTAGAGTGATTCAAATGCCTTGTACTGTTATTGTTTTTATATTACGGTTCTATTTGTGTCACAACCCGATGAGATGAGGGAATGCCATTTCATGCATCATATAGGCACTTGTAGAAATCACATGCCATGAATTTTTTCCATACCATTTATGGTGCATTAGAGATTGCATGCTGTTGTGATGGACGTTGTGTAGATTATGCATGTTGTTGTGATAGATGCTTGATAGAATCTCTGCTGCTTGTTAGAGAATTGTTTGTATTTTACGTTGTTTAAATGAACGCCAAATTTTGATTCTTGAGGTGTTATGGTCCCTCTCGTATTAGAAATTGGTGGATCATGATCCTGTTTTCTCTTGTACATGAATGTAGGGGATTCGAAGCTTTGATTCGCGGGGAGTATGGTCGCTCACGGATCGGAATTTGGCACCTCTTTGCATTTTTTCTATGTTTCTGGGCTTCTGTGCAGTTTTTGAGCTACTGCCCAGAAACAAACCCAGAATACACGGCGTGTAATTTTTAGTTACACGCCGTGTAGTTTTTAGGCCATGTTACTAACTGTGTGTGCAGGAACACGATGTTGTGAAAATAACTTCAGCAGCATGCCGTGTATGGTATGTACACACCATGTAGTGTCGATCCTTGTACCCGACTGTGTCACTAACAACATGGGTCGGGGAAGCTCAGGTAGAACACACCGTGTTATGAAGGAACATGTCTTGTAGTTCTGTCCAGGTATATGGCCGTGTCACAAACAACACGGGTCGGCATGACCTTCTCTAAGACAGGTCGTGTTGATTTTCGAACACTCCGTGTAGTCTTGCCCAGGTACCCATCCATGTCACGAACAACAAAATACGGTGTCACCTTCTGATATACACACCATGTTTATTCGGAACACTCCATGTAAGGGCCAGCCATGTAGATGGCCGTGTAGCTAACAACACGGGCCGCCGAGTCAGTGTCTAGTACACTCTGTGTCCCTAGGAAACATGCTGTGTAGTCTGAGGTGAGTTTGAACTGTGTGGGTTATCCGTGTAAGGAGACTCAGGTAGGGGAATAGTATTCGAGTATACGCTGTGTGTGTGGTTAACACTCTGTGTAGTTTGAGGCGTTATATGACCTATAGGGAAGGGGTACACACCAATGTCAGTGGCTTAAGAGGACACGCCATGTAGTTTTTATACATGCCATGTAACCTTGTTTTGTAAACTCGTGTGTTTTCCTTCCCCTGTCCCCATTTTTTACTCTTTTGTTTCATGGCCTTGTTTTTCTAATCTAAGTTGTACTTTTGATATTTCAGAGTTATGCCTCTGAGACGTCCTTCGGTTGTATGCCTGTTGTCAGGAATTAATCAGACGCCAGATATGGTTGATCAGGGACTTCCTGTCGATCCTCCTACTGTTCCAGCCTTGGCACCAGCAGTTATACCTGTCACAGGCACTGATGCACTGTTTAGGGAGGATTTCCAGAGGATGATGTCGACTTTTCAAGGAGTGCCACCTCCTGCCCCATCGATGGTTGAGTTGACGCGGGTTTTCCAGCAGCATCATCCTCCTACTTTTTCAGGGGATGGAAGACCTCAGGCTTCATAGTCCTGGATAGAGGCCACACTGACCATCTTTGAGCATCTAGAGATCCCTCCAGAGAAAAGGGTAAAGCTGGCTACTTATATGCTCTAGGACACCCCCAAGAGGTGGTGGGAGGTGATCTCATGGCCAGGACGTCATCAGGATATGTCTTGGGATGAGTTTCGACACACCTTCTATGACTACTTATATCCGGAGACCCTGAGGGCCGGTCGAGCCCGAGAGTTTATGATTCTGCCGCAGGGTACTCTCTCTGTTATGGAGTACTCATCTCGCTTCACTGAGCTGCAGTGTTTCACACCGATCCCAGCAGGTGATGAGTTGTTCCTTGCTAGGATGTTTGAGGATGGTCTTAGGATGAAGATCCATTCCTAGGTGAATATCTTCCAGTTGACTTCGATATCCTCCATCGTCAACCATGTGCTGATCACTGAGCACAATCTGAAAGATTCTAGAGCAGTGAGCCAGGGCGATTCGATATCCAGAGCTGGTGTTCCTCCTACGAATAGTAGGAAGCATCGCATAGAGTCTTCTCAAGAAGATCGAGGTTTGCGGGATGCGTCTTCTGGCTGCCAGGTTGTATGCTACCAGTGCGGTAAGAGTGGGCATACTAGGCCTCAGTGCCAGAGGGACTCGATGGAGTGCCGGTCTTGTGGCAAGATGTACCATCTTCAACATTTTTGTCACATCTACTCACCTTCATCTAGTGGTAGGGGTTCCTCTATGACCCCATGTTCTGAAGATGCTTCACCGATTTCCCACCAGTCAGGGAACTGGAGTTCTACTGGCCGTTCAGGCCGAGGTGGAGGTCGCGGCTGTGGTGGCAGTCACCAGGTCATCATCGATGGTAGAGTGGATCAGCTCAGAGCGTTTAGCCATGGGCGCAGGGTCGTGGTGCAGGCCAGTCATTCGCCATGGAGTAGACCTATCAGGAGTCGGATCCCAACCCTTCTACGGTTTGAGGTACGATATTAGTAGCCTCAGTTTTATCTTCAGTTCTTTTCGATACTTGTGCTTCCCATAGATTTATCTCTGTTGTGGTTGTGGAGGGATTTGGGCTCTGTATCCTTTCGTCTTCAACTTGTTGACTCATGACACACTGTTGGGAGCGAGGAAATCTAGCGTATGTCAGTGTAGAGAGTGCCCTCTTGAGGTTTCTGGGTGTCATTTTTTATGGGACCTCAATGTCCTAGAGATGACGGGCTATGACGTCATTCTCGGTATGGACTGGTTGGTTCCCTTCCAGGCAGTCTTTCATTGTTATCGCCATAGGGTGAGTTTCATATCACCAGAGGGCAGATCATTCCTTCATAGAGATGAGTGGGATGTACAGGCGGGTAGAGCTGGACCAGAGCATCATGGGCTAGGGGAAGTTATATCCCAGATTTCCAGTCGTTATCTGGATGACTAGGGGACTTCACAGTTAGACTTTCCTCCAGTTGGGGATCATTTCAGGGATGTCTTTCTAGAAGACATTTCAGGTTTACCTACAGAGCGTGAGGTAGACATCTCGATTGAGCTCATTCCAAGAGCAGCACTAGTGTACATTCCTCCTTATAGGATGGCTAAACATGAGTTACAGGAGCTCGAGAAGCAGTCGGAGGAGTTGCAGGAAAAGGGTTTCATCTGACCCAATACCTCTCCTTGGGGTTCGCCTGTCCTGTTTGTGAAGAAGGCATACGGTACCCTTCGGATTTGTGCGGATTATCGGAAGCTGAACCAGTTGACGGTCGAGAACCGATATCCCTTGCCGAGGATTGATGACCTCTTTGATTAGCTTCGAGGAGCCCGGGTGTTCACAAAGATTGACGTGGGGTCCGATTATCATATGTTGTGCGTTAGACCCTCAGATATACCTCTGACATCATTCTGGAGTAGGTATGGTCTTAACAAGTATACAGTCATGCCATTCGGTCTTACGAACATGCCTATAGTCTTCATGGAACTGATGAACCGAGTGTTCCATCCGTACTTGGACTCCATTGTTGTGGTCTTTGTGGACGATATCTTGGTGTACTCTCACACTCGACACGACCATGACACACATCTTGAGATCATTTTGAGTACACTGAGAGAGCATCGTTTGTATGCTAAAATCTCGAAGTGCCACTTTTGGATGGATCAGATTCGTTTTCTATGTCATGTTATCTCAGAGACAAGAGTGTTAGTGGACCCAGATAAAGTGAGAGCTATAGTTTATAGGGAGCATCCGAAAAACGTGTTTGAGGTGCAGAGCTTCCTAGGACTTGTCGGATACTACAGATGCTTCATTCAGGACATCTCGTGCCTAGCAGCACCGTTGAAAAGTCTGAACAAGAAGGGGGAAAAGTTTTTATGGTCAGATTCTGGTGATTTATCCGTTCATGAGCTGAAAGGGAGGTTGACGTCAGCACCGATCCTAGTCTTCCCAGAGCCAAGAAAGGGATACACTGTTTACTGTGATGCTTCAAGTATCGTGCTGGGAGATATTCTCATGTAGGGAGATGGAGTCGTTGCGTATGGGTCTCAGCAGTTAAAGCCACATGAGAGGAACTACCCGACGCACGATCTGGAGTTGGCATCAGTTGTTCATGCCTTACACTATTGGAGACACTATCTTCTAGGAGAGCACTTTGTGGTTTTTACCGACCACCAGAGTCTCTAGTATATCTTCACTCCACTTGATCTGAATCTGAGACAGCGTATGTGGCTCGAGTATCTTCAGTCCTTTGACTTCGAGCTTGCCTATATGACGGGAAAGGGCAATGTAGTGGTAGATGCGTTGAGCAGACGAACTCAGATTCAAGTAGTTCAGGAGGCCAGCAGTGAGTGGCATCTTATGGTTCTGTTCTATGAGATGCATCTAGAGGTGCACGACAGGCAGGGACAAACCATTATTTCATCTGTTTTTGTTACCTCTACACTTCTTGATTGGGTACGAATGAGGCATCTATCAGATTCGGAGGAGCTAGTCTTGCGGGAGAGTGTGTCAGGAGGGGACCCTCTTCCTGGATGGACAATAGGCGTGAATGAGATCTTACATTTCTAGGGACGCGTATGGGTGCCGGCAGACATACGCGAGTAGCTGATGCGGGATTTTCATTCCTCAGTTTGGACAGTTCATCCTGGCGTCACCAAGATGTATCGCGATCTTTATCTCCAGTACTGGTGGCTAGTTATGAAGAGAGATGTTTATGGTTTTGTCATGAAATGTTTTACTTGTTAGTAGGTAAAAGCAGATCATCAGCGACCAGCAGGGATTTTACAGAAGTTACCCATTCTAGAGTGGAAGTGGAACGATGTCGCGATGGACTTCGGGACTGGGTTACTGAGGTCACCTCGGGGAAGTGATTTTGTTTCGGTTGTCGTTGATAGGCTTACAAAGGTTGCACACTTATTTCCGATCAAGGAGACCTTCAGTGTTGATGATCTGGGATGACTGTACATCCGAGAGATTGTACGTCTACATGTAGTTCCACACTCCATTGTTTCAGACAGGGATGTGCGCTTTACCTCTCAGTTCTGGCAGTGACTTTAGAAGTCCTTGGGTACACAGGTACTTTTTGAGTACAGCATACCATCCCCATACAGATGGCCAGTCTGAGCGCATGATCCAGGTGCTTGAGGATATGCTCTGAGCTTTCATTCAAGACTTTGGCGGTACTTGAGAGAAGCAAATACCTCTTTTGGAGTTTGCTTACAACAATAGTTTTCATGCAACCATTCAGATGGCACCATATGAGGTTCTGTACGGTAGGCCATGCCGATCACCCTTATACTGGCTGGAGGCAAAAGAGGCAGCTTTTTTGGGTCATCGTCTTGTTAAGGAGACCTCAGTGCAGATAGAGTTGATTCGGAAGAGGATGGCTACAACACAGTCTCGACAAAAGTCTTATGCTGATCAGCGGAGATGACCTCTGGAGTTCGAGGTCGGGGATCAAGTTTTCCTGTGTGTCGCATCGAGGTTGGGACACAAGAGGATTTAGAGATAGGGTAAGCTTTCACCACGGTACCTCGGGCCGTTTGAGGTTTTGGAGAGAGTTGGGCCGGTTTCCTATTGGATACAGCTACCTCAGAGGTACCAGGCCATGCACGGTGTCTTCCACATCTCTCAGCTCCGACGTTACTTTTCAGACCTGTCTCATGTCTTTCAGCACGAGGAGGTTGTGCTTGAAGAGGATGCATCATTTGAAGAGAATCCCATCCGGATTGTCGATCGTAGTACGAAGGTTCTCTGATGCCAATCTGTTCCTCTGGTATGAGTGTTATGGCAGCATGGGCGAGTACATGATGAGACTTGGGAGAGGGAGGCCGAGGTTCGATCGCAGTGGCCGGAACTGTTCGAGGATCCTTCTTCTATGCCCATCTAAGGAAATTTGGGGACAAATTTCTTTAAGGGGGAAAGTTTTTAAGAACCCAGATCTTCGTTTCAAGTACGTTTTTCCTTTTTCGGGAGTTTTTATGAAAAATGGAGTTTCTAGAAAATTTCAAAGTACACGCCGTGTACTTTCTGAGAACACACCGTGTACTCTTCTCCGGCTCAAATCCATGTGATGGTCATGCCCGGGCCACACACACGGTGTGTAGGGGTGATGTGAAGGCCATTTTTTGAGGAGTATGGAAAAACCTAGTACACACCATGTACTCTAAAATCACATGCCATGTACTTTTCTTTTTTTCACTAAACATATCGGGGTCACACCTAACTGATAGAACACACCCCTTCTCCAGGTTCTTTGTCCGAGAGCGACCCGTACGACCGGATCTTCCCCGAGCCCCCGCCTCTCCGTCTATTATCCAATTCGAGCACGTTCGATTGCATTGGAAGCGAAGTGGTGAGTTCTTCCTTCTGTTTGAGCCTTGTTTTCCAATTCTTCCTCTTCCTCATGTTATCATCGGTTCAGCGTTTTGGACGTTTTCTTAGATCTACGATGTGTGGGGAAGAATCAACCATTGTGGTTCAAGTATATCGATCTACTAGGATCAAGGTAGGTGGTTTGTGCCTTACCATTCATGGTCTTTGAGTTTTATGTGGTAATTTCTACCGATACCCGCGAATGGGTTATTGCGTGTTTAACTTTTTTCCCTTGTTGTTTTCCTGCCTTGCATGTATGCTTGTGTAGAGGTAATTTGACCATGATAGAGGATAATTTTGTTGTTCTTGGATGTACTTTGCCTTTCCGTGTTCTGTTTACGACCTTTGGGTCTCGTTTACCTTTGGCTGCTACACCTATTTTCATTCCTTGTGAGTATTGGTTGAAGTGAAATCATGTCATGCTTGTTTCCTTGTAGACTATTTGGCTAAGGAGTTCTATAGGCGTACTTTGGTTATCCAAGTAGCTCTATAGGTGTACTTTGTCCTTATAGCATTATTATGCATGGACTGGCATGGGGCTGAGGGAACCTGGTGCTATAGACTATAAGGGATAGACCGAGTGAGCTTCCTAGAGGGTCTTAGACATTATAGACTACAGGGGATGGACCAAGTGAGCACCCAGGGAGTCATGGATTTTATATAATATAGGAGGGTAGACCGAGTGAGCTTCCTCAAAGAGTCTTACCTTGATTTAATCTCTGTAAGAACCTTCCCAGGCTAGAGGAGGAATTGACTGAGTGAGTTTCCTCATAGAGTATGTGGTATACCTGAGGCTATAGGAGGAATTGACCGAGATAGCTTCCTCAGAGAGTATCTAGACCATGGGGCTAAGAGGGTTAGACTGCGTGATCTTCCTCAGGAGAGTCTCTAACTACCCTATACTATAAGGGAAATTGACCGAGTGAGCTTCCCTAGAGAGTCTCCTAAATTTGTATGACCAAGCCCGAGGGGTTAGGCTAAGTGCACTGCCCATAGGGTTGTGGTACGTCTTTGATAGGACCATAGGGGATGGCTGCGAGTACTTCCAGAGGGTTTTCAGCTTATTAGATGTTTGTTTCACTGATGTTGATTGGTTGTGGATTGATTGCTGCTATGTATCATCCTATCTTACTGCTTACCGTTACTGCCTATTGATTGATGTTGTTGTTTACTACCTATTGTACTTTTACCTTCCATGTACTCACTGACTGTTAGGCACAGATCTTCGGGTGAATTACTTCTGGGATTTTATATCACACCCTATTTGGGCCATGCTTTTGGGCCCAAGAAGACTATGTTGTTGCAGGTATAGACAAGGTCAAGCTCCCTTAGACTTCCGAAACTTGATTGCTTGGAGCAGGGGAGCATGGGACCGAGCCTTGGGCTTGCGATGCTGAGGAGCTGTTAACTTTTCTTTTGTACTTGTTTTGGAACTATAGTGTTTTCCAGCATTGTGACTTGTTTGGATACTTTCCTAGTTATGTATCATGCATCATTTCATATATATATATATATACATATGTGCTCCAGTTTTTTGGTTTAGTCTTCCACTATTTATATTGTTGGTTATTACTGCTTCCGCTATTGCGGGTTTATTTTTCTTCCGCTGTGTACTCTGCCATTGTGGGCATAGTTTTCCCACTATCACACCCAAGGCCCTCACTTCTAGTCAGTAGCCTCTGGAATTTGAGGAAATTATCTTGAGGCCATGTGACCATCCGGGTACAGGGTGCCTCTGGGTGGCGTCCGGAACTGGGATGTTGCAAACTCATGAGCCCAAGTACAACCCAGTCCACACAGGAAAGCACAACCCAGTCCACACAAGAAAGCAAGACAATCATATCAAAGATAATGATTTAAAGTCAATAATCAACTCACACAGGTATACTACTCACGAAGAGGGGTGATGTTGATTAAATGTAGCCTCTGAATCATCTCCTCTACCGAACCCACGTAGGATCCAAGTACAGAAGGCGTCGCTGCCAAACCCACGTAGGATTCAAGTACAGTAACCATCACTGCCGAACCCACATAGGATCCCAGTACAGTCATCATCATTGCCGAACCCATGGAGGATCTATGTACAGTCATTCTCACTGCTGAACCCACGTACGATCGAAGTACAGTCGCCATCATCGTCACAGTCGCAGCCAGCTCTAGGGTTCCTGCACACAGCGTACTCGATTCCGGGAGGGTCCGCTACTCGAGTAAAGGGGTAGATACATCAACTATCACAAAGTACAAGGTTTATGTATACCAAAGGTCTGCCATGTCATAGGGGGATAAACCAAAAAAAACACGTCCAATACACTGAGTAAAAGACGACCAATCCATTTACCAAAAAGTATAGGGTGTGTAAGTATACGGTACATGCCATGTAGTCTGTTCTCGGGTACTGCCCACATCTAACGGCCCGTGTCAAAAGGATGTTCATGTTGGAAGTAAGTACATGACATGTGGTATGAATAAACGTAGTGTCTATGCATCTGGGTCGGCTCCATGTATGCTGGCCATATGCCCGTACACGGCCTCAATTCTTGTTCTCCAAACTGGGTAACTGATACACGGGGTAACCTGTGCCACTATCCATTCTTGGTCGTGTGGTGGAGTACAAACCAGTGTACTCTAACCCGTGTCCATGTATCGATGGGATACACATCGAGTCCTATGAAGCCGCTTCTTCCATTCTGTGAAGAGGATACACGCCGTGCCTCTTGGCCATGTATTGCTGCCCGTGTCCGTTTGTGTCCAAAAATACCCGCCAAGCCTCTCGGCCGTGTGGTTCTGCCCGTGTCCTTTTATCTCCCATATTACACTCCAGAGCCTCGCGAAGCCGTTTCTTACTTTCTATGAAGAGAATACATGTCGTTTTACTGGGACGTGTATTGTTGTCCATGTCCGTGTGTTTTCCCTGAATACACACCATGTCCATCAAAGTCTCCTCTGTCAAACAATGTGGAGAGTACACGTCGTGTGTCTAGAGTCACACATTGTGTACTGCTTTTCTAAATTTAGAAACGGAAGCCACAATACAGTTGTACTACACGACGTGTGCTTCTGGAGGACACACCGTGTATTCTAGAATTTTCCAGAAATGATGTCTCTGGCCAGCAGGCCCGCCTGAGGTGTCCGTTCTTCATTCTAATGATCTGTTTTCTATGAAACTTATACTTCTAGGTCGCCCCGATTCTCTGAGGCCTTTTTCAATGTTTTTGGGCCTCCGATCGGCTCCAAAAACATGATTGATTCACCACTCAAAGAACGGTAGGTGAACACTATATAACAAGAAGAACGACGGAGGAATCAGACAGTGTTAGTTTGGTCCAGTTCCTTCTGCATTAGTCCGATATCAAGTGGTTTTTTGATAAACAACATCATGGAAGGAAAGACAATGTTTCTCAATCAAAACACACCCCTACCTCGAAATGAATTCACGTTTTTCAAGTGCTGCAGACGATGGCATCATTTCCGTCATCATCGGTGTCTCCACCGTTTCGCGGAGGAAAAAGAGGATGAATAAACTGGGCTTCCGAGTCGACGTTCTTCGTTGGAAAGTTGGAATTCTTCGTTGAAGATGATGTTTTTCAAAAGGTAATAGAGCTCTCTCCTCCAATTCTCAACACAACAAGCTAACCCCAAAATAAAATAAGCTTCCCCTTATTTTATTTTACTTTTCCATGCATTCAAATTTATAAAATTCAAACACATAAATCTATTAATTGATTAAAAGTGTGTTAGCATGAATTAATGTGGGAGAGTGGGGAGAGGAGGAGTCACTTAATTAAATACAAGGGTTTAAACGGGGGGTTTAAGGGGTTTAAGGGAATGTGAAGGGTTGGGGCTCATGCGGTCCCCACCCCACATTTATTCTCACATGGGTAGTTAGGATGCTAGTGGGTCCCACCCTAAATTACCCATGTCGGATAAAACCACCATAGAAAAATAAATAAAATTGTACAAAATTTTATTCACTTTTTATTTAATTGACATCTTTTAACAACTCCTCCAAAGCAAATGCATCTTTGGTAAAGGTCCTAATAAGAAATTACCGGCGCTGCGGTTCCATCGGTGCCCTTCAATTTCTAATCCAAGAACCGGTTCAAAAGATAGAAAAACCCGCTCATTCATTCACTGAACGTACCCGATCCAAACTTCGGAAATTTTTTCCGGGCACACCGGTCCTCGGAATCAGGTTCCGTCAAAAACTATGTACTCGTAAAATCCCAAAGAATTTAAGAAAAAAATTTCCTTGAAATTTACAGGTCTTTACATTTTTGATCATCTTTGAGGAGCATTAGTGTTCTCAAAGATTTACATGAGATCCTGATATCATCAGTTGCGCAATAGACCATCATACATACCGCTTACAGCCTTCTGGATTAGATATGGTCTATATGAGTACTTGGTTATGCCGTTAGGACTCACAAATGCACCAGCAGTTTTCATCGCTCTGATGACTCGTGTGTTCCATCCTTACTTGGATTCTTTTGTGGTAGTCTTCATGGATGATATCTTAGTGTACTCTCAAACTTGACACAACCATGCCACCCATCATGAGATTTTAATGAGTACACTAAGAGAGCATCATTTATATGCTAAGCTCTCAAAGTGCCACTTTTTGATGGACAAGATACCCTTCCTGGGTCATATTATCTCAGTGGCAGGAGTTGCAGTAGACCCAGAGAATGTGAGAGTGGTAGTTTCCTATGAGAAGCCTAAGAAAGTGATTGAAATTAAATTTTTCTTGGGGACAGCTGGTTACTGTAGGTGCTTTATACAGGACTTTTCCCGCTTAGTAGTGTCGTTGTCGGGGTTGACTAAGAAGGGAATGAAGTTTTTTTGGTTAGAATCTTGCAAAATAGCCTTTCAGAAGCTGAAGGGAAGGTTGATATCAGTACCATTCCTCATACTCCCAGAACCAGGGAAGATCTATATAGTATACTATGATGCATCAAGTATTGGGATGGGAGTAGTGTTGATATAGGGCGACCGAGTAGTTGTGTATGAGTCTCCGCAGTTGAGGCCACATGAGAGGAATTACTCAGCGCATGATCTCGAGTTGGTTGCAGTTGTTCATGCATTTCGCTGATGGAGACATTATCTCTTGGGAGAGAATTTTGTGGTGTTTACATACCACAAAATTCTTAAATACATCTTTACCAAGTGTGACTTGAATTTGAGTCAACGAAGGTGGGTTGAATACCTTTAGTCCTTCGACTTTGAGCTTGCTTATACACCTGGTAAGAGTATTGTAGTAGCTAATGCACTGATTAGGAGGACTCATATACAGGCAGTGCTGGAGGCCAGTGGTGAGTGGCAGCTTATGGATTTTTTCTCCAAGATGAATTTGGAGGTGCATGATAGTCAGCGGCGAACCTATCTATCATCCTTAGTGGTGACTTCTACCCTCCTGGATAGAGTGAGGATGAGGCATCTATCAAATTCAGAAGGCCTAGTTCTATGGTAGTCGGTGGCACGTGATGACCCTCCTCTTAGTTGGATGATAGTCGATGATGAGGTGTTATGTATCCATGGATGAGTGTGGGTTCCAGGGGATATACACAAGGATTTGATGTGGTAATTTCATGCTTCAGCTTGGGTAGTACATTTCAGAGTTACCAAAATGTATCGTGAGTTGAGACGTCAGTATTGGTGTCCGGGTATGAAAAGAGACGTAGATGGTTTTGTTATGAGATGTTCCACCTGTCAGTAGGTGAAGGCGGAGCATCAGAGGCCAGCCAGACTATTACAATAGTTACCCATTCCAGAGTGGAAATGGGACGATGTTGTGATGGACTTTGTGACCCGGATTCCGAGGTTACCTCAAGTCAATGATTCCATATCGGTTGTTGTGGACAGGCTTACGAAGGTAGATCACTTTTTGTCAATCAAGGAGACCTTCAGTGTAGACGAGCTTGGGAAGTTGTATATTTGAGAGGTGGTACGTCTTCATGGGGTCCCTCGTTCTATCATTTCAGATAGGGACTCCCATTTTATGTCTCATTTCTGGCAGAGCTTTCAGAGGTCACTGGGTACACAGGTACATCTGAGCACAGCTTACCACCCTCAGACCGATGGCCAGTCAGAGTGTACAATACAGGTGCTAGAGGAAATGCTGCGTGAATGTTACCTAGACATTGGGGGATCTTGGGAGAAGCATATACCCCAGGTCGAGATTTCCTACAATAATAGTTTTTAGGAAACTATTGAGATGGAACCAAATGAAGCTTTATATGGTAGGCCATGCCGATCACCCTTGTGATGGTTGGAGGTAGGTGAGGTAGCTTTACTAGGACCATGTCTCATGTAGGAGGCTTCAAAGTAGGTCTAGTTGATACAGAGTTGTTCTCAGCCTTATCTTCACCACCTTTGCAAGGGAAATTCGGGGATGAATTTCTTTAAGGGGGGATGTTTTTAAGAACCCAGTTCTTATTCTTGAGGTACGGTATTCTTATTTTACTTTTTCCTTAAGTGTTTTTGAGAAAATATGTAAAATGGGGAAAAATCCCAAAATTTATGGGTACACACCGTGTACTTTTCCACACGTCATGTACTTTGGCCTTGTGTGATGAGAATACAGGGCATATAGTCTTGTCGATGATTCATGGTGTAAAAACTAACTACACTCCATGTACTTAGTAATACACATAGTGTAATCAGTTGACAGGTAAATAGTAAGGCGGTGGAGAGTAGCCACCAGATGAACAATAAAAAGGATAGTCCACGCCATGTACTTGGTAAAAAACACTGTGTAGTCAGTCGGTAGCTTAACAGTAATGCGGTGGAGAGTTGCTGCCATTGAATAGCTAAAAACAAATTACATGCCGTGTACTTGAGATTACATGCCATGTATTTATGTTTTTTTTGTTAAAAACAGGCAGTAGACTCCTCTTTCAGTATAGGAAGCTTAGGAATCAATGAGAGATATAGGATAGAAGGTCGGAGCTTGGAGGAGCTCCCAAATGCACACCTAACTCTGATTCCTTTGTCGTCGATCTCGTTTGAACCATGACGGTGAAATATTCTCTCTTCTTGAACCTCTCCTTCCAATTATTACCCTATGGGAAGTTATTTGATTTTGAGTGGGGAAATGTTTGTCCCAGATCTACGTCATACTTAGGTGATTCGGGAGGCGTCATTCATGTATACCGATTAGAGGAGATCGAGGTAGGTGGTATGGTGTTTTATTCCAACTATTGAGTTGTTTTTGTGTACTGTGGTGCTACGCACCCATGATTGGGGAGTCGTGTGGCTAAGGCCTTAGTTGATAAGATATCTAGAATTTCATAGATAATATAATGATAAATATAAACTACTCTTTGGGATCATTTCTTCGATCCAGGGCCACCCCGTGGCTGTGTTTCCCTTATTTAGCCATTTGGCTAGGATACCCATGGGTATGTCGTAATGTTAGCATGTTTTTGGTTTTCTTGAGAGGAAACATATTTATTACTTGATTATACATTAGGCTTGGACCAGTTACTTTCTTTTCCTGAGGGCAGTGTTTTGCTTAGCCTGAGGGTAGTATTTTTCTTAGCCTGAGGGCAGTGTTCGTTTAGCCTGAGAGATACTTTTCATATGCCTATTGGCAGTAGATTCTGTGCTTACAGACAATATCTCATAGGCCTGAGGGAAATATTTTTTATGCCTATGGGCAGTCACATATGGTTTTCGATTCTTCTTACCTGAGGGTAAGGATTTTCATGTCTGAGGACAACGTTTACTTTGAATATTCACTGTGGTGATTTCTTATGTTGTACCTGCCAAGCTAAAGAAAACGCTTGGAATTGATAAATAACTATTAAAATGGAAATGTAACTGGTAGAGAGAGTTACTTTTGAGCACTTCCTAGTTTACTGAATTTTATTATTGCACACTGTTGTTGCACCTTTTTACTGACCATTGGGAACAGGCCTTTGGTGGCTGCCTACTAGGATTTATTTCTCACACCCTATTTTGGTAATGTATTGGGACTAAACAGAGTATATTGTTGTAGGTGTCTATAAGGGAAAGGGTCCCTACACAGGTACCTACTTGTTTCATAGGAGTATGAGAGCATGGGACCGAGCTTAGGCTTGTGATGCTGTTGAGTTTCTGTTGCACTGTTTTAGTTTTCTTGCTGTACTTGGTACTTTGTTCTGTATTGTATTTGATTACAGTGTATTATTTTTGGACTACTTTCTTAGAAATAAAACATATTGCATCATCATATATATATGATAGTTGGTTATCTTTTTCTTTAGTAACGTTGTCCTTTCATCGTTGTATTGTTTACTACTTCTGCTTTTGGTATGTTTATATTTTTTTCAGCAGCGCTATATTTTGAAAAATGAGGGCATGGTTTCCCCACTATTAGACCTAGGCCCTCACTACTAGTCGTAATCCTTTGTAATTTGGGGAAATGCACTTGAGTTCATGTGACCAACCAGGTTCGGGGCGCCCATTGAGTGGCACCCGGATCTGGGACATTATAATGGAAGTGTGGACTACCGCCCCTCAAAGTCAGGTGATTCATTATCACTATACATGGAATATATAAATGATTATTTTAATAAAAATATGTAAAATATATTAAATGTATATGATACATGAATTATAATATACATATCTATCATTTACCTTTAATTCTTTTAAATACAACAAATAAATGTAAGTATCGTTCATGCATACGTACGACCTGTCATCTCTATGAATGGTGAATTTCATTTCCTACTTCAAATTTTTTATATTATTCAAAATACTAATAAAATGAATATATATATATTATAATTACATCGTATTTTAAATTATGGAGATGATGAAATCCAGATCTATTTAATAGGAAAAATAAATAACAAGTCAAAACAAAATCGAAAAAACTATGTAATTAACACTTCAAATTGTGAAAATAATGAAAGATTGTCATCAAAAGGGTAATAAGAAAGTATAATAACATAAAATGTGATATTATAAGAATTAAAATGGTTTTTTAATAAGTTATTATCACTAATAAAACCATTATACATGAGTTTAAAGGATGTTCACACAAAATTTAATGCAAGGTAATAGATTTCGTCTCAATTTCATTTCATTGAGGCATAATGTAATGTTATATACCAAGATTATTTTGTATATCGCATATACTGCCAATTGAAATGTAATATCATGAATATTAGTATTTTCATGATATTATAATTTTCATTTAATTTTATTACATTATGGGGTTTATGATTCCAAATCTTTCAAAGTGGTATGGGACACTTTAGAATTCTTAATGAATATTTTCCTTGAGAAAATTTTTAATGTTCATTCAATGGTATTACCATTAATAAACATCAAAAACCCTTGTTGATTATTATATTCCACTATTAAATTACTGATAAATCTGTATAATTTATTCAATACAGATATTTTATGATAAGGAACGTTGTTTATCAATTAAAACGATTATTTAATATTTGAGGAATTCATTGGGTAGCTATGACCCGGGTGGGGCCCAATTATAGATAGCCCATTGACACATCAGTTGTCTCATGAGATGAATAATTTGGCTAAATTATATGGGTTTTTACTTGATATGATAAACTATCTTCTGAAATTTCATAAAGATAAAGGTACAATTTACCTAGGAAATATGATGTCCAATAATTTAGTATTTCCCTTATTTACACTCTATTATTAATTATTGATGATATTTTTTCAATGACATATATATGGATGAATTATATTCTCATATTATTGAATAAATGAAATGATATTTATTATAATACCTTTCCATAGGGACTATGTGTTATCCAGTTATTAAGTGGTATGTGTTCTCAGTTATTAACGATGTCATTATCCATATTAATTCATTATTGCCTCCACTATAATTACCCTTACTGAGAATTTGAGCTAAACCTTGTTTTCATTTTCTTTTCAAATATTATAAATAATAATAGTATGAATGATTTTCATGTATTATGAGATTTTATTTTAGTTATGCTTTATTTTCTACTCCAATTGTAATTTGTGTATCATGTATGTAATCTTATTTTCAAAAACTGCTAATCTTTTGGTCCATCTGGATTTGAATCCCTTATTATCATTCCAATGTAATAAGATAATTCATCAGATCAAGACTACTAGGGTTGGGATGTTATAGTTCGTATTAGTGAATGTTTATCATCAACCTAGGAAATTAGATTTAGAAAACATATATTATGTAATATAACCCTATACCAGACTTTGAGGATATGTGTAGAATAACATCCCTCAATTTTTTATGGAAATGTTTGTGTGTGTATTCCAAGAAATAAATACGATTTTGGATAATACAAGTGGATTTGGCTCTAGAAAATATGTACCTAGTGGAAACAACTCCGACTCGAGTGTGACCTGGAACATGACGACATGCTTTACTATACTCCTGGTTTTAAACTTTTACATGACACACTTAGGATAATTCAATTTTTTTTAAAACCATTATAAAGGATTTAAAAGTAATGATTCCCTAAAATAAATCATTTTTCAGATGATTAGATTAAGTACACATAGATATTTGATTTCATGTTATGTGTTATTCCATATTTATAATTATACAATGCTCAAAAAATTTTGAACCAATCTAGTATGTGCTACTGTATATAAATGGTGCATAGAAGGAATAATGGTATCACTAGTCATAGAAAATGTATAGATTTATCTATCAAGAAAACCAATACAGCTATTATTGGAACCAATAACGTTATGTGTATATTATGGAATCTTAATTTTGTGATGAATAATAACATTTCCTAAATAGAGAAACATATCCCATAGTGAAAATATCATATATTATATCTATTTCTATGATAGAAGACCAAATTGTTTAGTATTAAATCAAATCCAATTGTAGCTGAGCAATGGATTAATTATTTGGAGAATATATTCATGTAATTAGGATGTGGTGAAAAGTAAAATTTTACAATTTTAGTGTATTTTATCAATGGAGATGATGATCAATTGTGGTTTTTAATCCATGGTACTAGGGAGAAAGAGGAAATAGAACTCATGGAATGGATAAGTTTTAAAGGGACATTGTTCTATAAATACTTCCCATGTGGTTAGAATATTGAGATGAATATAATATTCATTAGAATAAAGAAAATAGAATAAGAGTGTGTTCCCAATTATGAAACTACCTTTACCAGGCTATCTACATATGGTAAAAATTACAAACACAACACAGAGTGAAATATTGACCACTTATTTCAAGGTATTAATCCAAATATAAAAAGGGATTTGTTTTCTCAAACATTTTCATCATACAAAGAGATAGTTTTATGTGCCATCAATATAAAGAAGGGATTTTATAGGATCAATATATTCAAGTAGAGTCAAGAGAAGAATAGTTTATATGTACAATAAGAGAAAGAGAATTTATCAAGTAAGATGATACTGACATTTATATCATGTGAGAACTGTGGAATGAATCACCCTAGGAAATTCCTAAAATGAATGGGAATTTGTTATAAGTTCCAAAAAAGGTTCACTGGGAAAAGCAATGTAATGGGTAGAATAGAAATGTATTATCCAGTGTTACAACTACAAATATTTTGGAAAATACACAAATGAATTCCCCAATAATCAATAGAATATACCTATGAAGAAGCTTTGGGATCAAATTCAAGCTTATGTTATTGATACAACCAAAGTGGAATGATTAATGGGATGTTATTTGGATTCAATAATTATGCTATTTAATTGTTTTATCAATAATTTATTGGTTATAAGAGTTATAAAATATGTAATTATTGTACTTTAGTTCTATTTGATTTAGGATTTGAGATCAAATGTTTAATGGTACCAAGAAAATTGATTCAGCACCATGTTATTTTTTTTGGAAAACATAGGGATAAGGTAAATATAACCTTAATATTTTCCTCATATGGATCTAATGATTTTTGAATAATGAGATGATTGGTTAGGATAAAGTAAATTTTATAGAACCGACTACCTTGGAAATGATTAATGATTTTTTTAGAATGAGGTTTATTAACTCATTCATGGAATTTAAAACACATTTGGATTTATGGAATATATCTAATAAAATGTGTTTAACATAAGGAATAAGGAATATTTCATTTTTCCAATAAAGTTTTAGTATAATAATAATTATTTCCATATTTTAAGAGAACACATGATGAAGGTCTTCATATATTTGGTAAGTGGTGATTAAATTGCTACATCATGTTGATTGAAGGATAATGCCATGTAAATTTTGGAAATTAAATTAACTTCCTTCTAAAGTCTTGGATCATAATATTTTGTAAAATTTATCCATTTATGAAATGGTTTAAATTGATATCTGGATATGGTTTTATAGGTTAGTATATTAATTCATCATATGATGTATCTGAACCTATGAAATGATGTAGAAAAAATATCAAGGAACAACTAAAGGATAATATTGTGATTATAAAATAGAAACATATATTTACTTATATTCTTCTACAGTGAACGAATTGTTAAACTATACAGAAACTTTTATTGAAACAAAAATGTTGTCATATTATCAACATTTTTGATGATATCAATTAAATTTTCAATAAAATTGTTTTATGGATTTGTGGTCATCAAAATTCAGATCTAAATGTTCTCTATCAATCTCCATCAGAACATAATTTTTAGAATTTTCTTCCAAATCCTTGTTTCCACTCCCCAAAAATGATATCCTACTAAGGATTCTTGTTATGTGACCATTGTAGATCCCTTTCTCTATTATTTAGAAGATTTTTTATTAACCCTATTCATTATGTGGGTTTTTCAAAAATATTTTATTTTCATATATCAATACATTGATTACTGATATCAATTTTAAATTTAGAGGATGCAATTTATTTAAGGTGGGGAGAATGTAACAGTTGAGTACTTTACAATATTTTCCTTTTATAATAAATTTATTTTTTATTACTACGTTATGTTATACAAAACACCATGTTAATATTATGCCACATGGAACATAATTTTTATATTTTTATATATGGAACACTGAGGTTATGTTTGCTTACATGTACTACTGACTTTCCTTGATGGTTGGAATAACACGCAAGACCGATTTTTACCAAACAATAATATATTATTAAAAATATTATTATTTAATATAATAATATATTACCTATCCGTAAATTAATATTTATTAATAGTATTAAATACCATATGAAGATATATAGTTGAATCAATTTGTTACATATTAATTAGAAATAAATATAGAAACCAAATGAATATAAATGGAATTATTTTATAAAAGACTTCTTTTATGTGAAAAAATAGATTTATCTTAATAAGTTGAAATAATTAATAATAGTGAAATATATTAATAAAATTTTTATAATATAAATTCAATAAAATATTTTTTCATTAATCGACTAAGCATTATAGTTATTAGATAAGAACAACCCCAATTTTACACATAAAAAACAATATTTTTATAAAGGTAGTTTTACCACCTTTTAATGCAGAACCTATTTTAAATTTGAATTTCGGAAAAGTTATAAATTTTATATGTCAAAATAAAATTAATTTTTATCTTGAAACACCAATTTTAGGTTGTGTTGAATTTTTTTATTTTTCTGTGATGTTTAATATTTTCATGGATATTGAAAATACTGAATTTTTATTCAAAACATTTTTTGGTATAATTTATTTATAAGGATAAGTCAGGTTTCTAATTTAATTTAAAGATAAATTAGATACATTATAAATAAATTATTCCAATTGTGTTCATTGGAATCAATTTCACTTTTACAATGGATAAAAAAACATTCCAAACATTTAAACATTTTATACTTTAAAACATCTCTTTGTTGTCCCTCATGCGGGACAAAATTTAAATTAATTTATGCCACATAAGTTATTGGAATTTGTAAAAATTGGTTCCGTATTTAGAATCAGATTATTTTATAATTTATAATATGTACAAATTAGTTTTTGACCAGAAAGATTAGTAAATGTGATTGAGATTAATTACAACGATTAAGAGGATAATTGGATTAACAAATGAATAAACCTTAAACGTAATCGCCAAAATGACCTATAAACTCATAAAGAATATGTTTTACGCCCATAATGAGACCCTATACACTATTTTCTCTAATGTGGGTAATTATGTAATCCATATTAAATTATAAAAACATGGTTGTAATTCCATTTTACCAAGTTTACAAGAATGCCACTCCTCTAGTATAAAAAGGCATTCAGTCCTACCACTTATTCAAAGCTCTAAATCCCTTTGAGTCACCAAAAATCCATTAAACTAATCTCCTAAAATATGTTCCATAATCCTATAAGCCTCTATATTGATTTAATCCATCAAAGGAATCCATTTGGTGCAATCCAATAGGAGTTACCCAAATGATAGGTAACATCCTTCTTAAAGATTTTTAGTTTTATTTTCATTATCCACCCCATCGACTCTTTTTATTCAATTATTATACATAAAAATAATATAATAAATAAACTGAGTTATTTATATGTTAATGTTTCAACCTACACCTATACATAATTCCATCCAATGGGAAATGAACTTACAATTTGTGGCTGGGAAACTACCATCTCACGAAAGGATATCGTTTGTTTTTCCATTTACAACCTTTCATGGTTGGAATTTATGCTGGAAATGATTTTTATATATGATATATATGATGTTTATAATTTATTTATTAATATTTAATTTTTATTTCTGACATACCTTTATGAGTTTCATTTTCTAGGAATACGATAACGTAATTTGTGGAAGTGTGGACTACAACCTCCACAAAGCGATGTGATATGTTCACATTATACGTGGAACACATAAAGGATGGTTTTAATAAATATATGTGACCTATGTGATATTAATATTATAATTTAATTATAATATACATAAGTATTATTTAACTTTAATTTATTTAAATATGACAATGAAATGGAAGTAGTGTTCGTGTGTATGTACAACGTACCATCTCTATGAATGGTGCATTTAATATACAATCTCCAAATATTATGGAAAATTATAAATACATATATAATTAATGTATATGATATTTAAACCGTGATTTAAATTCTTTATATGTTGATATCATTATCTATATAATGTTAACAACAACTAAAAAATTCAAAAAATTACATGAAAATCTAAGTAATTAAACCTCAAAGTAGTGAAAATAATGAAAGACTATTATCATACAGGTAATATGATATTATAATAAGATAACATGTGATATTAAATAAATTAATATGGTTCTATAATATGTTATTAACACTCCAAAAATAATTATGACTTCATATTACTCATTTTTTAACAATTCTATGTTAATGTTATGTTTCGAGTAATATCTGCTTTATTTTTCATAGATGTTTTGAATTGTAATTCTTGATACTCTTAAATAGATCATCATTTTATTATTTATAGAATATAAAATTGATTTAAATATCATATATATTTAATATATATCAATATAATTGTCTATAAAATATTGAAATATTAAATTTAATACAACATTTATGAAGAAGGTTGCTCATACATGAACATGATTGATTGTTCAATTTTATTATCATATTGAATGTAAGAAAATAATTTATATATATATTCATTATAGTATAATTATAATTTCATATATATCATATATGGTTACTAAAACCATCCATAATACATTCCATTTATAGTTTTAATGAATCACATAAATTTGAGGAGGCAGTAGTCCACACATCCACAAATGATGTTATTATATTTAAAAAAATAGAAAGCATGAAGTTATATATTATATAATAATTAATGAAGTATAAATACATCATAAATATCATAAATATAATATAACAATAGTATTTATATCATAATTCACAACCATTATAAAGGGTAAAATAAAAAAACAAATGACATCATTTCACGAGGCATGAGTACATCGTACAAACGAAAGGTAAGTTCTTTACCCATTTGATGGAAGTGTGTGTAAGTGTAGGTAAAAACCTAATTATACAAAAATATAATTATATTTAAAATACTAAGGTTATTATATAATCCTGTAATAAAAATATTTTAGGGGTGTAAAATTAAAATAAAACAATAGCGCTTGTTAAAATATGTTACATCTTCTTGGGTAACTCCTTTTGGTTTCAATAAAAGGGATTCCTCGATTAGATTTAAAACCAAATTAGGTCATCGAGGATGAATTGATGGAATGTTTTATGATATTTGTTAAGGATTTGGAAGATCCAATATGACTTGAGAGGTGTGAGGAAGTGAGGTTTATGAGTTCCCTTTTATAATGAAGGAAGAGAGACGTTCTTGAAAATATAAAAATGTAAACACAATTGAGAGGTCTCCCTTACATCATGTGCCTCCGATAATTTTCCATTTTAGATAATGTCACATACATGTACTTATTTTTATATATTTTACTCTTCTATTATTAACCTATATTTCCCCCTAGGTTTCCCCTAGGCTCCCCATTAAAATTTGGAAGAAAATGGAAATGTTTGAGTAGACAGAACTGGGTGCACGGTTTGGTCGTACAGTTTACTTATTCATGCCGGAAAAACATGAATAGTGTCTAGATCCTTAAAATTGCATGTTATTCTAATTTTTCCCTTTCTATATTAAACCTATCTTTTCCCTTTCTTCCCCCATTATATCCTAGCATCCATGGAAGGCTTCAAAGCTCCATCAACATCTCTTGGAAGTCATTTTTGAAGGGGTTTTTGGTGGTGGAAATTGAAGATTCATTAAGTAAGTGAATTCCTCTCTTGTTCCATCCAATCACTTAAGGTTTCTTCCATTATGTTTGATGTTACATAAGTATGTAAACTAGGGTTTCATACCTAGGGATTAATTTTTTTTCTTGGTCCCATTGTGTGGATTAGGTTTCATTTTCATCCCCTTGTGGTGCGGTGGTGGTGTGGTTGAAGTTTTGCACAAATATTAGAGGTTTTGAAAAATAAAGTATGTGTTTACATGTGTAAGAATTGTTTTATGAGTTATAATTCATTCTTGACCCACCTTGTATGTTTCTTACCTTTTGTGAGTGGTGTGAAAATTATTTTTGATATATTTGGTTAAGCATTTGATTCTATAGATTCATTTTTGGTTCAAATTGTGTGTTTTTCATGTGTAACTTAGTGGTATCATTTAAGGTCATTTTATAATATATGAAAATAGTTTATTAAATTTATTTAGGGATTAGAATTATATTTTTTATGGTATTGTGGGTGTATTTGTCCTTGAATGTGGGTTTCTAAATGGATTTTGTGTGTAATTCCTTGTTTTTCTTTAGGAAATTGTTTTATGAAATTTTTAAATGGTTTACTGAGTTAAAAAAAGGTTGAAAAACATGTTGGTTACTTTTTAATGTTTTTATTATTTAGAATTTTTTTTATTTTAAAATTTAATTTTATAATATGTGTAACTTGTTTGATCACAAAGAGGGAAACCAGAGTATCTAGTTTGGTGGACTATGACTAGTATGCTAGTGATCCGGTGGTGGTATCGTCCATGATTCACTTAGAAAGTTTGAAGATAAAAACACTAACTAAACCTTTATGATGTTTGGGACCACTAGGAAATTTTTTATTCCCCTCCTAGTGGATTGTTCATGAGAAGGATATTTTTATGGTTACTTATACATTGAGATATGATGTACCTAGGGCCCCACAACTAGCTAGTTCTTAGGGGTGATCCCGTGAAAAGTGGGCATTGGATATATTGTATTTACCATCAAAATATAGTGTGTTCTTTCTAGAAAATATTTTGTATGTGTGTTTTATTTAAAATTTCACCTTCTTCAATGTTTTCCCCTTGAAAACTATTTTCATTAAAAGTTGCACCATTTAGAAATTTTTGTAGCATTTCTTGTTTATAAAAACATGAAATACTTTTTTCTTAAAATGTTTATCACATAGAATATTTTTGGTGGAATCCTATTAGGATTATTCTTAATCACTAATTACACCTTTGGGTGTAAGTAGACTTGATAATGTTTGACACAGGTAAGGGTAAGGTCTTTGAGATGATGGTTTGGGTTGTTAGCTTCCTTCCTAGTATGGTGTTGTAGAGATGGATTAAGGAATATGTCCCCTTTCCATGTGGTGGTTTTTGAGAATTAATTATCTGATCCTTCCTAGTTGTGGCCTTCTTGGACTTTGTTTAAAATTATGTAATTCAATTATTAATTTTTGTTAAGACTTATTTGTTGCAAATTTTCAGATTCAATTTATTTATCATTATTGGTTGTTTTATGTTTCTAAACTTAGGTAAATCATTTTTAGACCATTATTTATGATACCGAATAACTTTTTATAGCCCGTGGGGATAGAGAAAACCCATTATTTTATGCCATAGATTGGGTCGGGTGCTGGTTTGGATGGAAACCAGATATGGTTTGTGAAAAAATGGTATCATAGCATGGTTTAGCTTTTAGGGTCATGTTATTTTGGATGAGTCATGTTAGAAGGGAGCTAGGACTGTCAGGGATCAGATTTATAGTTTCATGTAGGGTTCCTAGTCCATACCTCTTGTGATATACCTCGAGTCATATTGGGATGTTGGGATGTTTTTTGACTTCACTTCTAGGTGAGATGTGCGGGCAACAAACTGCATGTGGAGATTGGGCGGGGGTGAAGTAGTTGTTTATTTCATTATTAAGATGATTTATATTTATTAATATTTGATGTTATTACTGAAATTTTTACGAATTTTTGTACTATTGTTTTCTCTTGTAAATATTGCCTTTATAGTAATGCGGTGGAGAGTAGCCACCAGATGAACAATAAAAAGGATAGTCCACGCCCTGTACTTTGTAAAAAACACTGTGTAGTCAGTCGGCAGCTTAACAGTAATGCGGTGGAGAGTTGCTGCCATTGAATAGTTAAAAAGAAATTACATGCCATGTACTTGAGATTACATGCCATGTATTTATGTTTTTTTGTTAAAAACAGGCAGTAGCCTCCTCTTTCAGTAGAGGAAGCTTAGGACTCAATGAGAGCTATAGGATAGAAGTTCGGAGCTAGGAGGAGCTCCCAAATGCACACCATAACTCTGATTCCTTTGTCGTCGATCTCGTTTGAACCATGACGGTGAAATATTCTCTCTTCTTGAACCTCTCCTTCCAATTATTAACCTATGGGAAGTTATTTGATTTTGAGTGGGGAAATGTTTGTCCCAGATCTACATCATACTTAGGTGATTCGGGAGGCGTCATTCATGTATACCGATTAGAGGAGATCGAGGTAGGTGGTATGGTGTTTTATTCCAACTATTGAGTTGTTTTTGTGTACTGTGGTGCTACACACCCATGATTGGGGTGTCGTGTGGCTAAGGCCTTAGTTGATAAGATATCTAGAATTTCATAGATAATATAATGATAAATATAAACTACTCTTTGGGATCATTTCTTCGATCCAGGGCCACCCCGTGGGTGTGTTTCCCTTATTTAGCCATTTGGCTAGGATACCCATGGGTATGTCATAATGTTAGCATGTTTTTGGTTTTCTTGAGAGGAAACATATTTATTACTTGATTATACATTAGGCTTGGACCAGTTACTTTCTTTTCCTGGGGCAGTGTTTTGCTTAGCCTGAGGGTAGTATTTTTCTTAGCCTGAGGGCAGTGTTCGTTTAGCCTGAGAGAAACTTTTCATATGCCTATTGGCAGTAGATTCTGTGCTTACAGACAATATCTCATAGGCCTGAGGGAAATATTTTTTATGCCTATGGACAGTCACATATGGTTTTCGATTCTTCTTACCCGAGGGTAAGGATTTTCATGTCTGAGGACAACGTTTACTTTGAATATTCACTGTGGGGATTTCTTATGTTGTACCTGCCAAGCTAAAGAAAACGCTTGGAATTGATAAATAATTATTAAAATGGAAATGTAACTGGTAGAGAGAGTTACTTTTGAGCACTTCCTAGTTTACTGAATTTTATTATTGCACACTGTTGTTGCACCTTTTTACTGACCATTGGGAACAGGGCTTTGGTGGCTGCCTACTAGGATTTATTTCTCACACCCTATTTTGGTAATGTATTGGGACTAAACAGAGTATATTGTTGTAGGTGTCTATAAGGGAAAGGGTCCCTACACAGGTACCTACTTGTTTCATAGGAGTATGAGAGCATGGGACCGAGCTTAGGCTTGTGATGCTGTTGAGTTTCTGTTGCACTGTTTTAGTTTTCTTACTGTACTTGGTACTTTGTTCTGTATTGTATTTGATTACAGTGTATCCTATTTGGACTACTTTCTTTGAAATAAAACATATTGCATCATCATATATATATGACGGTTGGTTATCTTTTTCTTTAGTAACGTTGTCCTTTCATCGTTGTATTGTTTACTACTTCTTCTTTTGGTATGTTTATATTTTTTTCAGCAGCGCTATATTTTGACAAATGAGGGCATGGTTTCCCCACTATTAGACCTAGGCCCTCGCTACTAGTCGTAATCCTATGTAATTTGGGGAAATGCACTTGAGTTCATGTGACCAACCAGGTTCGGGGCGCCCATTGAGTGGCACCCGGATCTGGGACATTATAATGGAAGTGTGGACTACCGCCCCTCAAAGTCAGGTGATTAATTATCACTATACATGGAATATATAAATGATTATTTTAATAAAAATATGTAAAATATATTAAATGTATATGATACATGAATTATAATATACATATGTATCATTTACATTTAATTCTTTTAAATACAACACATAAATGTAAGTATCGTTCATGCATACGTACGACCTGTCATCTCTATGAATGGTGAATTTCATTTCCTACTTCAAAATTTTTATATTATTCAAAATACTAATAAAATGAATATATATATATATATTATAATTACATCGTATTTTAAATTATGGAGATGATGAAATCCTGATCTATGTAATAGGAAAAATAAAAAACAAGTCAAAACATAATCGAAAAAACTATGTAATTAACACTTCAAATTGTGAAAATAATGATAGATTGTCATCAAAAGGGTAATAAGAAAGTATAATAACATAAAATGTGATATTATAAGAATAAAAATGGTTTTGTAATAAGTTATTATCACTTATAAAACCATTATACATGAGTTTAAAGGATGTTCACACAAAAGTTAATGCAAGGTAATAGATTTCGTCTCAATTTCATTTCATTGAGGCATAATGTAATGTTATATACCAAGATTATTTTGTATATCGCATATACTGCCAATTGAAATGTAATATCATGAATATTAGTATTTTCATGATATTATAATTTTCATTTAATTTTATTAATTTATGGGGTTTATGATTCCAAATCTTTCAAAGTGGTATGGGACACTTTAGAATTCTTAATGAATATTTTCCTTGAGAAAATTTTTAATGTTCATTCAATGGTATTACCATTAATAAACATCAAAAACCCTTGTTGATTATTATATTCCACTATTAAATTACTGATAAATCTGTATAATTTATTGAATACAGATATTTTATGATAAGGAACATTGTTTATCAAATAAAACGATTATTTAATATTTGAGGAATTCATTGGGTAGCTATGACCCGGGTGGGGCCCAATTATAGATAGCCCATTGACACATCAGTTGTCTCATGAGATGAATAATTTGGCTAAATTATATGGGTTTTTACTTGATATGATAAACTATATTCTCAAATTTCATGAAGATAAAGGTATAATTTACCTAGGAAATATGATGTCCAATAATTTAGTATTTCCCTTATTTACACTCTATTATTAATTATTGATGATATTTTTTCAATGACATATATATGGATGAATTATATTCTCATATTATTGAATAAATGAAATGATATTTATTATATTACCTTTCCATAGGGACTATGTGTTATCCAGTTATTAAGTGGTATGTGTTCTCAGTTATTAACCATGTCATTATCCATATTAATTCATTATTGCCTCCACTATAATTACCCTTACTGAGAATTTGAGCTAACCCTAGTTTTCATTTTCTTTTCCAATATTATAAATAATAATAGTATGAATGATTTTCATGTATTATGAGATTTTATTTTAGTTATTCTTTATTTTCTACTCCAATTGTAATTTGTGTATCATGTATGTAATCTTATTTTAAAAAACTGCTAATCTTTTGGTCCATCTGGATTTGAATCCCTTATTATCATTCCAATGTAATAAAATAATTCATCGGATCTAGACTACTAGGGTTGGGATGTTATAGTTCGTATTAGTGAATGTTTATCATCAACCTAGGAAATTAGATTTAGAAAACATATATTATGTAATATAACCCTATACCAGACTTTGAGGATATGTGTAGAATAACATCCCTCAATTTTTTATGGAAATGTTTGTGTGTGTATTCCAAGAAATAAATACGATTTTGGATAATACAAGTGGATGTGGCTCTAGAAAATATGTACCTAGTGGAAACAACTCCGACTCGAGTGTGACCTGGAACATGACGACATGCTTTACTATACTCCTGGTTTTAAACTTTTACATGACACACTTAGGATAATTAAATTTTTTTTAAAACCATTATAAAGGATTTAAAAGTAATGATTCCCTAAAATAAATCATTTTTCAGATGATTAGATCAAGTACACATAGATATTTGATTTCATGTTATGTGTTATTCCATATTTATAATTATACAATGCTCAAAATTTTTTGAACCAATCTAGTATGTGCTACTGTATATAAATGGTGCATAGAAGGAATAATGGTATCACTAGTCATAGAAAATGTATAGATTTATCTACCAAGAAAACCAATACAGCTATTATTGGAACCAATAACGTTATGTGTATATTATGGAATCTTAATTTTGTGATGAAAAATAACATTTCCTAAATAGAGAAACATATTCCATAGTGATAATATCATATATTATATCTATTTCTATGATAGAAGACCAAATTGTTTAGTATTAAATCAAATCCAATTGTAGCTGAGCAATGGATTAATTATTTGGAGAATATATTCATGTAATTAGGATGTGGTGAAAAGTAAAATTTTACAATTTTAGTGTATTTTATCAATGGAGATGATGATCAATTGTGGTTTTTAATCCATGGTACTAGGGAGAAAGAGGAAATAGAACTCATGGAATGGATAAGTTTTAAAGGGAAATTGTTCTATAAATACTTCCCATGTGGTTAGAATATTGAGATGAATATAATATTCATTAGAATAAAGAAAATAGAATAAGAGTGTGTTCCCAATTATGAAACTACCTTTACAAGGCTATCTACATATGGTAAAAATTACAAACACAACACAGAGTGAAAGATTGACCACTTATTTCAAGGTATTAATCAAAATATAAAAAAGGATTTGTTTTCTCAAACATTTTCATCATACAAAGAGATAGTTTTATGTGCCATCAATATAAAGAAGGGATTTTATAGGATCAATATATTCAAGTAGAGTCAAGAGAAGAAGAGTTTATATGTACAATAAGAGAATGAGAATTTATCAAGTAAGATGATACTGACATTTATATCATGTGAGAACTGTGGAATGAATCACCCTAGGAAATTCCTAAAATGAATGGGAATTTGTTATAAGTTCCAAAAAAGGTTCACTGGGAAAAGCAATGTAATGGGTAGAATAGAAATGTATTATCCAGTGTTATAACTACAAATATTTGGGAAAATACACAAATGAATTCCCCAATAATCAATAGAATATACATATGAAGAAGCTTTGGGATCAAATTCAAGCTTATGTTATTGATATAACCAAAGTGGAATGATTAATGGGATGTTATTTGGATTCAATAATTATGCTATTTAATTGTTTTATCAATAATTTATTGGTTATAAGAGTTATGAAATGTGTAATTATTGTACTTTAGTGCTATTTGATTTAGGATTTGAGATCAAATGTTTAATGGTACCAAGAAAATTGATTCAGCACCATGTTAAATTTTTTGGAAAACATAGGGATAAGGTAAATATAACCTTAATATTTTCCTAATATGGATCTAATGATTTTTTAATAATGAGATGATTGGTTAGGATAAAGTAAATTTTATAGAACCGACTACCTTGGAAATGATTAATGATTTTTTTAGAATGAGGTTTATTAACTCATTGATGGAATTTAAAACACATTTGGATTTATGGAATATATCTAATAAAATGTGTTTAACATAAGGAATAAGGAATATTTCATTTTTCCAATAAAGTTTTAGTATAATAATAATTATTTCCATATTTTAAGAGAACACATGATAAAGGTCTTCATATATTTGGTAAGTGGTGATTAAAGTGCTACATCATGTTGATTGAAGGATAATGCCATGTAAATTTTGGAAATTAAATTAACTTCCTTCTAAAGTCTTGGATCATAATATTTTGTAAAATTTATCCATTTATGAAATGGTTTAAATTGATATCTGGATATGGTTTTATAGGTTAGTATATTAATTCATCATATGATGTATCCGAACCTATGAAATGATGTAGAAAAAATATCAAGGAACAACTAAAGGATAATATTGTGATTATAAAATAGAAACATATATTTACTTATATTCTTCTACAGTGAACGAATTGTTAAACTATATAGAAACATTTATTGAAACAAAAATGTTGTCATATTATCAACATTTTTGATGATATCAATTAAATTTTCAATAAAATTGTTTTATGGATTTGTGGTCATCAAAATTCAGATCTAAATGTTCTCTATCAATCTCCATCAGAACATAATTTTTAGAATTTTCTTCCAAATCCTTGTTTCCACTCCCCAACAATGATATCCTACTAAGGATTCTTGTTATGTGACCATTTTAGATCCCTTTCTCTATTATTAAGAAGATTTTTTATTAACCCTATTCATTATGTGGGTTTTTCAAAAATATTTTATTTTCATATATCAATACATTGATTACTGATATCAATTTTAAATTTAGAGGATGCAATTTATTTAAGGTGGGGAGAATGTAACAGTTGAGTACTTTACAATATTTTCTTTTTATAATAAATTTATTTTTTGTTACTACGTTATGTTATACAAAACACCATGTTAATATTATGCCACATGCAACATAATTTTTATATTTTTATATACGGAACACTGAGGTTATGTTTTCTTACATGTACTACTGACTTTCCTTGATGGTTGGAATAACACGCAAGACCGATTTTTACCAAACAATAATATATTATAAAATTTATTATTTAATATAATAATATATTACCTATCCGTAAATTAATATTTATTAATAGTATTAAATAAAATATGAAGATATATAGTTGAATCAATTTGTTACATATTAATTAGAAATAAATATAGAAACCAAATGAATATAAATGGAATAATTTTTCAAAAGACTTCTTTTATGTGAAAAAATAGATTTATCTTAATAAGTTGAAATAATTAATAATAGTGAAATATATTAATAAAATTTTTATAATATAAATCCAATAAAATATTTTTTCATTAATCGACTAAGCATTATAGTTATTAGATAAGAACAACCCCAATTTTACACATAAAAAACAATATTTTTATAAAGGTAGTTTTACCACCTTTTAATGCAGAACCTATTTTAAATATGAATTTCGGAAAAGTTATAAATTTTATATGTCAAAATAAAATTAATTTTTTATCTTGAAACACCAATTTTAGGTTGTGTTGAATTTTTTTATTTTTCTGTGATGTTTAATATTTTCATGGATATTGAAAATACTGAATTTTTATTCAAAACATTTTTTGGTATAATTTATTTATAAAGATAAGTCAGGTTTCTAATTTTATTTAAAGATAAATTAGATACATTATAAATAAATTATTCAAATTGTGTTCATTGGAATCAATTTAACTTTTACAATGGATAAAAAAACATTCCAAACATTTAAACATTTTATACTTTAAAACATCTCTTTGTTGTCCCTCCTGTGGGACAAAATTTAAATTAATTTATGCCACATAAGTTATTGGAATTTGTAAAAATTTGTTCCGTATTTAGAATCAGATTATTTTATAATTTATAATATGTCCAAATTAGTTTTTAACAGAAATATTAGTAAATGTGATTGAGATTAATTACAACGATTAAGAGGATAATTGGATTAACAAATGAATAAACCTTAAACGTAATCGCCAAAATGACCTATAAACTCATAAAGAATATGTTTTACGGCCATAATGAGACCCTATACACTATTTTCTCTAATGTGGGTAATTATGTAATCCATATTAAATTATAAAAACATGGTTGTAATTCCATTTTACCAAGTTTACAAGAATGCCACTCCTCTAGTATAAAAAGGCATTCAGTCCTACCACTTATTCAAAGCTCTAAATCCCTTTGAGTCACCAAAAATCCATTAAAATAATCTCCTAAAATATGTTCCATAATCCTATAAGCCTCTATATTGATTTAATCCATCAAAGGAATCCATTTGGTGCAATCCAATAGGAGTTACCCAAATGATAGGTAACATCCTTCTTAAAGATTTTTAGTTTTATTTTCATTATCCACCCCATCGACTCTTTTTATTCAATTATTATACATAAAAATAATATAATAAATAAACTGAGTTATTTATATGTTAATGTTTCAACCTACACCTATACATATTTCCATCCAATGGGAAATGAACTTACAATTTGTGGCTCGGAAACTACCATCTCAGGAAACGATATCGTTTGTTTTTCCATTTACAACCTTTCATGGTTGGAATTTATGCTAGAAATGATTTTTATATATGATATATATGATGTTTATAATTTATTTATTAATATTTAATTTTTATTTCTGACATACCTTTATGAGTTTCATTTTCTAGGAATACGATAACGTAATTTGTGGAAGTGTGGACTACAACCTCCACAAAGCGATGTGATATGTTCACATTATACGTGGAACACATAAAGGATGGTTTTAATAAATATATGTGACCTATGTGATATTAATATTATAATTTAATTATAATATACATAAGTAATATTTAACTTTTATATATTTAAATATGACAATGAAATGGAAGTAGTGTTCGTGTGTATGTACAACGTACCATCTCTATGAATGGTGCATTTAATATACAATCTCCAAATATTATGGAAAATTATAAATACATATATAATTAATGTATATGATATTTAAACCGTGATTTAAATTCTTTATATGTTGATATCATTATCTATATAATGTTAACAACAACTAAAAAATTCAAAAAATTACATGAAAATCTAAGTAATTAAACCTCAAAGTAGTGAAAATAATGAAAGACTATTATCATACAGGTAATATGATATTATAATAAGATAACATGTGATATTAAATAAATTAATATGGTTCTATAATATGTTATTAACACTCCAAAAATAATTATGACTTCATATTACTTATTTTTTAACAATTCTATGTTAATGTTATGTTTCGAGTAATATCTGCTTTATTTTTCATAGATGTTTTGAATTGTAATTCTTGATACTCTTAAATAGATCATCATTTTATTATTTATAGAATATAAAATTGATTTAAATATCATATATATTTAATATATATCAATATAATTGTCTAAAAAATATTGAAATATTAAATTTAATACAACATTTATGAAGAAGGTTGCTCGTACATGAACATGATTGATTGTTCAATTTTATTATCATATTGAATATAAGAAAATAATTTATATATATATTCATTATAGTATAATTATAATTTCATATATATCATATATGGTTACTAAAACCATCCATAATACATTCCATTTATAGTTTTAATGAATCACATAAATTTGAGGAGGCAGTAGTCCACACATCCACAAATGATGTCATTTTATTTAAAAAAAATAGAAAGCATGAAGTTATATATTATATAATAATTAATGAAGTATAAATACATCATAAATATCATAAATATAATATAAAAATAGTATTTATATCATAATTAACAACCATTATAAAGGGTAAAATAAAAAAACAAATGACATCATTTCACGAGGCATGAGTACATCGTACAAACGAAAGGTAAGTTCTTTACCCATTTGATGGAAGTGTGTGTAAGTGTAGGTAAAAACCTAATTATACAAAAATATAATTATATTTAAAATACTAAGGTTATTATATAATCCTGTAATAAAAATATTTTAGGGGTGTAAAATTAAAATAAAACAATAGCGCTTGTTAAAATATGTTACATCTTCTTGGGTAACTCCTTTTGGTTTCAATAAAAGGGATTCCTCGATTAGATTTAAAACCAAATTAGTTCATCGAGGATGAATTGATGGAATGTTTTATGATATTTGTTAAGGATTTGGAAGATCCAATATGACTTGAGAGGTGTGAGGAAGTGAGGTTTATGAGTTCCCTTTTATAATGAAGGAAGAGAGACGTTCTTGAAAATATAAAAATGTAAACACAATTGAGAGGTCTCCCTTACATCATGTGCCTCCGATAATTTTCCATTTTAGATAATGTCACATACATGTACTTATTTTTATATATTTTACTCTTCTATTATTAACCTATCTTTCCCCTAGGTTTCCCCTAGTCTCCCCATTAAAATTTGGATGAAAATGGAAACGTTTGAGTAGACAGAACTGGGTGCACGGTTTGGCCGTACAGTTTACTTATTCATGCCGGAAAAACATGAATAGTGTCTAGATCTTTAAAATTGCATGTTATTCTAATTTTTCCCTTTCTATATTAAACCTATCTTTTCCCTTTCTTCCCCCATTATATCCTATCATCCATGGAAGGCTTCAAAGCTCCATCAACATCTCTTGGAAGTCATTTTTGAAGGGGTTTTTGGTGGTGGAAATTGAAGATTCATTAAGTAAGTGAATTCCTCTCTTGTTCCATCCAATCACTTAAGGTTTCTTCCCTTATGTTTGATGTTACATAAATATGGAAACTAGGGTTTCATACCTAGGGATTAATTTTTTTTCTTGGTCCCATTGTGTGGATTAGGTTTCATTTTCATCCCCTTGTGGTGCGGTGGTGGTGTGGTTGAAGTTTTGCACAAATATTAGAGGTTTTGAAAAATAAAGTATGTGTTTACATGTGTAAGAATTGTTTTATGAGTTATAATTCTTTCTTGACCCACCTAGTATGTTTCTTACCTTTTGTGAGTGGTGTTAAAATTATTTTTGATATATTTGGTTAAGCATTTGATTCTATAGATTCATTTTTGGTTCAAATTGTGTGTTTTTCATGTGTAACTCAGTGGTATCATTTAAGGTCATTTTATAATATATGAAAATAGTTTATTAAATTTATTTAGGGATTAGAATTATATTTTTTATGGTATTGTGGGTGTATTTGTCCTTGAATGTAGGTTTCTAAATGGATTTTGTGTGTAAAGCCTTGTTTTGCTTTAGGAAATTGTTTTCTGAAATTTTTAAATGGTTTACTGAGTTAAAAAAAGGTTGAAAAACTTGTTGGTTACTTTTTAATGTTTTTATTATTTAGAAATGTTTTTTATTTTAAAATTTAATTTTATAATATGTGTAACTTGTTTGATCACAAAGAGGGAAACCAGAGTATCTAGTTTGGTGGACTATGACTAGTATGCTAGTGATCCGGTGGTTGTATCGTCCATGTTTCACTTAGAAAGTTTGAAGATAAAAACACTAACTAAACCTTTATGATGTTTGGGACCACTAGGAAATTTTTTATTCCCCTCCTAGTGGATTGTTCATGAGAAGGATATTTTTATGGTTACTTATACATTGAGATATGATGTACCTAGGGCCCCACAACTAGCTAGTTCGTAGGGTTGATCCCGTGAAAAGTGGGCATTGGATATATTGTATTTACCATCAAAATATAGTGTGTTTTTTCTAGAAAATATTTTGTATGTGTGTTTTATTTAAAATTTCACATTCTTCAATGTTTCCCCCTTGAAAACTATTTTCATTAAAAGTTGCACCATTTAGAAATTTTTGTAGCATTTCTTGTTTATAAAAACATGAAATACTTTTTTCTTAAAATGTTTATCACAAAGAATATTTTTGGTGGAATCCTATTAGGATTATTCTTAATCACTAATTACACCTTTGGGTGTAAGTAGAATTGATAATGTTTGACACAGGTAAGGGTAAGGTCTTTGAGATGACGGTTTGGGTTGTTAGCTTCCTTCCTAGTATGGTGTTGTAGAGATGGATTAAGGAATATGTCCCCTTTCCATGTGGTGGTTTTTGAGAATTAATTATCTGATCCTTCCTAGTTGTGGCCTTCTTGGACTTTATTTAAAACTATGTAATTCAATTATTAATTTTTGTTAAGACTTATTTGTTGCAAATTTTCAGATTCAATTTATTTATCATTATTGGTTGTTTTATGTTTCTTAAACTTAGGTAAATCATTCTTAGACCGTTATTTATGATACCGAATAACTTTTTATAGCCCGTGGGGATAGATAACACCCATTATTTTATGCCATAGATTGGGTCGGGTGCTGGTTTGGATGGAAACCAGATATGGTTTGTGAAAAAATGGTATCATAGCATGGTTTAGCTTTTAGGGTCATGTTATTTTGGATGAGTCATGCTAGAAGGGAGCTAGGACTGTCAGGGATCAGATTTATAGTTTCATGTAGGGTTCCTAGTCCATACCTCTTGTGATATACCTCAAGTCATATAGGGATGTTGGGATTTTTTTTTACTTCACTTCTAGGTGAGATGTGCGGGCAACAAACTGCATGTGGAGATTGGGCGGGGGTGAAGTAGTTGTTTATTTCATTATTGAGATGATTTATATTTATTAATATTTGATGTTATTACTGAAATTTTTACGAATTTTTGTACTATTGTTTTCTCTTGTAAATATTGCCTTTATAGCAACATGCCTACCTAGAAAGCCTTCATGCACCCACAAGAGGAATCCAGAGAGAGTTCTCCCTCACCGCTTGATCTGAGGTTGGTAGAATATGTGGTCTGGACTGTCCAAGCTCTAGGACTGAGAGAAACTCCTTCTTATACTCCTTCTCTTGCTATAGAATATGTGTCTAATCCTAGGAATGAAAAATCCCAGGAGTTTCTAAAGAATAATCCTCCTACCTTCCGAGGTAGCACGGAAGACCAAGAAGTATTAAAGTGTCATGAAAAGATAGAGTTAAAGTTAAAGTTCCTTGAAACACTTGAGAAAGTCAGGGTGAAATGTTACTCATTTATGTTTGAGTTTCCCAACCACTAGACGTGTGAATTAGTGCTTCAAGCTGGGAGGCATGAGAAGATGAGCTGGAAGGACTTCAAGGTTACCTTAAACGACCAGTACTATCTTGAAGTATTGGCTTATGCCAGATCCTAGGACATTATGGAACTCATATATGGGGGTCATTCAGTGATGGATTATGCCAACTAATTTTTCAAGATAGTCTGATATGAACATGAAATGGTCTCTAATGAGCAGATGAAGGCCCAAATGTTCAAGAGGGGTTTACCGCCAGATGTCTATTCTTAGGTATTCATGTTCAAGATGAAGACCTATGTAGAAGTGTTTGATTGAGCTTGTATGGTGGATATTGATCACAAGATAAGGTCTAGATTCTCTAGTATGGTATCATTTATGGCTAGTGGTAGTTCATTAGATAAGAAAATAATGCGAGAGGAGTTGGGGAAGATGGGATGTAGTAGTTCAGGCCATCCTCCCAGGTAGTTTTCATTTTTGTCTTCAGATTAAAGTTCTTTTGTGTGCCTCCAGTGTGGGGGTCTAGGGAACACCGGGAATACATGTAAATCTACTCTGAGGCCTTGTTATCAGTGTTGAGCTATGGGGAACTTTATGTTCTTTTGTAAGGTGACACATCCTCTTTAGAGTGGGGAAGGATCTATGGATTCCAGGGGAGTGTCAGTTCAGTTGGAGTCATCCCGAATGGTTTGATCTTTGTTTAGTGTCCATGGTGGCAGGGTTGGATATTCTTTAAAGAAAATATAGTTTAGGGTAGATCCAAATGAGAGTATTCATTCTTAGGTAGAGATGAGGAATCTTCATGATGTGGATCGGGAACCAACAAGATTGGATACAAGATATTAAATAGTTCAAGATACCCTATTTATTGAATCTTTTTTAGCTTCTATTCACATTGATACTAGTACTACTATTTATTTTATCTCCTCTTTTATTGTGAATCTTCTAAATTCTCCAACCAATTTATTTTATTTTATGATGTTGTTAGTGACATAGTTGGGTAAGAAGAAGGAGAAAGGTCTTAGCTTCCCATCATGTCTGATTTCCATTTCATGGGTTGAGATGGATTGGGACCTCCTGGTCTTGTACATGTACCTTTTGGATGTTATCCTCGATAAGGATTTTCTAATATATTTCCAATTTCATATCGATTTCTGTAGGTAGTGGGTGAGTTTCATGGCACTTGATGGGAGTCCTTAGGTTTTTCATAGGGAAAGGGATCCTCGGTCAGGTCGCACAGGACCGCCACTCCCAGAATTAAGAAACCTTTTCTCCCCGTTATCATTAATCATTCAAGAGTAATATGATCTTTCTTCTGAGGGTGGATTTCCTCATGTATTCAATGAGTTCCCATTGGTTATTCCATATGATTTTTCAAGATTTCCCCTAGAGAAGGGCATCGATTTCTCAATTGATTTGGCATCGATAACATAGCAGATATCTCTTTCCTTGTATCATATAGCCCCCAATTAGTTGAGATAATTAAATATACAACTGTAAAATTTTTAATCCAAAGGATTCATTCGCCTGAGAATCTCTCCTTGGGCCTCTCTTGTTCTTTTTTCGAAGAAGGCTGAAGGATCCCTCTAGTTGTGCATTGATTACCAAAATCTGAATAAGGTATCCCTCAAAAAAATATTTTTCCCATGAATAGATGACTTGTTTGATCAGTTGATGGGGAAATGTTTTTTCCAAGATATTCTTGCATTCAGGTTACCACCAAGTCAGGGTGAGAGAGACGGATATCCCAAAGATAGATTTTTGAAGGAGGTATGACCACTTTTAGTTCTTGTTCATGCCCTTCATATTGACCCACACTCTAGCGGTCTTTATGGAACTCATGAATAGGGTGTTCCACCAATATCTACACTCTTTCTTCATGTTATTCGTGGAAAAAGTCCTGGTTTAATTTGGATCTATGGAAGAGCATGAGAATCATTTACGGATCATTTTGGGCACTCTGTGGGATCATCACCATTATGAAAAGTTCTCCAAGTGTAATTTCTAGATCATGTAGGTGAATTTTCTAGGTCATGTCATCTCAAAAAAGGGGATTTTGGTGGGCCCCGATAAGATCAGTGCAGTTATGTCATGAGAGAATCCAAAGAATGTGTTCGAGATCAGGAGTTCCCTCTGCCTAGTAGGTTATTATAGGTAGTTTGTTTGTGATGTATCTCAGCTTCCTTCATCCATGGCCTCACTAACCCATAAAGGGGTGAAGTTTGAATGGGTGTGAGAATATCAGGAATCCTTTTTGGAGTTGAAGCGGTGGTTGATTACCACCCCTGTGTTGATCTTTATGGAATCTTGAAAGGGATATGTGGTGTATTTTGATGATTTAGGTATGGGTCTCTTGTGCATTCTTTTATAGGGTGATAACGTGGTGGATTATGTCTCTCTCCAAATCCGACCACTTAAAAATAATTACCCGACCCATGACTTGGAGTACGTAGCAGTGATGCATGATTTGAAGAATTAGAATCACTACCTCTTTGAGGAGAATTTTATGGGCTACTCTAATCATAAGATCTTAGCCTATATATTCTCATAGAAGGATTATAATCTGAGGTAGTGTCATTGGATCAATTATTTTAAGGGGTTGAACATTGATATTGTATATACCCTTGGAAAGGGTAATGTGGTGGCTGATGCCTTGAGTAGGAAAGTACTAGTTCAGACTTTGAGGAAGTCCAATGATGAGTGGACTCTAATAGGGTTTTTTTCCTAGATTCACTTGGATACCGAGGAGCAAAATGGATTTGCGTTCCTGGTGAGCATTCAGTTAACTCCTTCTCTCTTAGAGTTGATTCGGAGGGAGCATACCAATAATAAGATATGTTAGTGTTCGATGCAGTTCCTTCATGGTGGGGAGATGTCTTCTTATTGGTCTTCTTCTCCCGATGGAATCTTGTGATTCAAGGGTTGTTCGATTGTACCGTTGTCTCTAACGAAGGTGGTGATGTAGGATAGCCACTAATCTCAGTGGTATGTTTCTCCTGGTGCTACCAAAATTTATTATGAATTTCTTCTGTAGTTCTGGTGGCTAGGTATGAAATGGGATATAGATGATTTTGTATCCAAGTTGTATACATATCAGCAGGTGAAAGAAGGGCATCAAAGGTCAACTGGTTTTTTTCATCTGTTACCCATTCCTACTGAGAAGTGGGATGATGTCACCATGGATTTAATTGTTTACTTACCTCATACACCTTGGGGTAATAATTCTATTTGGGTAGTGATTGATCGCCTGTCCAAATCAACCCACTTTATTCTGATTAGATATATATCCAAAGTGGATGAGTTGGGACGATTGTATATTCTGGAGGTTGTGAGGCTTCATGGTGTTCCATCAACAGTTGTCTCAAATATAGACCCATGTTTTACCTCTCAGTTTTCGGAAGGCCTTCAGAAGTCTTTGGGGTTATATATTAAGATGAACATGACATACCATCCACAAATGGATAGCCATACAGAGTGGGAAAACTAGATTCTAGAAGAAATGCTTTGTGCATGTTTCTTGGACTTCCTAGGTTCATGGGATAGCCATTTGGAATTGGTCGAGTTTTATTATAATAATAGTTACCAATCCTTGATTTTAATGGATCGTTTTGAGGCTCTCTATGGTTGGCCATGTTGGTCCTCCTATGTTGGGTTGAGGTAGGTGAGACCTCACTGTTGGCACTGAGCCTTGTGCAAGAGAAATCAATGAAGGTTAAGCTGGTTAGGCAGCATTTATTAACATCTCATAATCACCACAAATCATATGTTGACCCGAGTCATTGATACCTTGAGTTCTATGTGTGTGATTGGGTATTCATGAAGGTATCCCCTTGTTTAGGTCATCGTCATTTGGGAACGCAGGGAAAGCTAACGCCAAGGTTTGTCAGACCTTTTGATATCATCGAGAACATTGGAAAGTTAGCATACATGTTAGATTTTTCCTAGAATTTGACATCTATTCACGACTTATTCCATTTCTCCCAATTGAAGAAGTACAATTCGAATCTATCCCACATGTTTAATTGGGAAGAGTTGGAGATAGAGTCTAATTTATTAGTGTTTTAGCGACTGGTGTAAATAGTGGATTGCCAAGAGATCTTGCTTCAGGGAAATTATATTTTATTGGTTTGGGTCCTCTGGAATCATGGAAATTATGTACATGAGACATGGGAGCAGAATTTTTGGGTTGAGCAAGAGTAACCATTCTTTTTTTGATCAAGTTTATGGTTGACTTTCCAGGGTGGAATGCTTTTCATGGTGGGGAGAATTATCACATCCATGTTCTTATTTTAAGGTATTTTCCACTTCTATTATTGTCCTATATTACTCCCTAGGTTTCCCCTAGGGTCCCCCTTGAATATTTAATAAATTGGAAATTTTTAGTGGACAATACTGGGAATACAGTTTGGCCACATGGTTTACTAAACCGTGGAGAAAAATTGTGCACAGTGTCAAGCTCATTAAAAAAAATTATGTTATTCCATTTTTCCCTTCCAGTCTTAATCCTATCTTACCCCTTTCTTCCCCCATTAAACCCTATCAGCCATGGTAGGCTTCCAAGCTCCATCAACCTCTCTTAGAAATCATTTTTAAGGGGGTTTGGTGGTGGAACTTCAAGATTGTTCAAGTAAGTGAATTCCTCTCTTGTTACATCCATTTACATAGGGTTTCTTCCATCTTTCTTGAATTTAAAAATGTCTAAAAACTAGGGTTTTGTACCTGGGATTTAATTTTGTGTTTCTTGGTCCCATATTGTGGATTATGGTTCATTTTCATCCCCTTGTGGTGTGTCGGTGGATTGATTGATATTTCACACAATGATTTAGTGTTTTTTACATCTAAGGTAGGTGTATCAATGTTTAATCATTATTTTATGAGTTATCATGCTTGATTGACCCTCCTAGTATGTTTCTTACCTATTGTGTTTGGTGATAAAATTATTTTTTATAGAATTGTTAAGCATTTGATTCTAAAGTTTTATTTTTTTCCTTAAATTGTGTGTTGTTCATCTGTAACTCATGTGGTATCATTTGTGTAAATTTTATAATATATGAAAATGATTTATTAAATCTTTATTGGGATTTAAATTCTATTTTCGTATGGTATTGGGGTGAATTAGGACTTGAAAGTGGGGTTTTAAATGTTTTTTGTGTGAAAATCCTTGTTTTACTTCTTGAAATTATTTTATGAAAATTTTAATTGATTTTTTGAGTTACACAAAGGGTAAAAAATTGTTGGGTAATATTTTGTGTGAGTATGATTCAAAAATGGTATTTTTATGTGAAAATTGTATTTTATAAAATGTGGAACTTTTTTGATCACAAAGACGGAAACCCGAGTATCTAGGTAGGTGGACTAGGACTTGTATACTAGTTATCTGGTAGTGGTATCATCCCTATTTCACATATCAAGTCTTATTGTGACAACAGTAACTAAACTTTGATGATGTTGGGGGCCACTAGTTCATTGGGGTTTCCCCTATTTGTGGGTCGTTCATGAGAAGTATATTGGTTATGGTTACTTATACACTAAGATATGATGTACCTAGTTCCCCAAAACTATCTAGTTCCTAGGGGTGTTCCTATGACTAGTGATCATTGTCTATATTGTATTTACTATTGTAATATGGTGTGTTTTTCTAGAAAATTTAGTAGAATGTTTGTTTTATATAAAATTGTACCTTCTTCAAGGTTTTCCTCCTGAATACTATTTTCATTAAAAGTTTCACCTTTTAGAAATTGTTCTATCATTTATTTTTTATAAAAACATACAAGATTTTTTTTCTTAAAAACTTTATCACATGGAATATTTTGGGTGGAATCCTATTGGGATTGGTATCACACCCTACTTACACCATTGGGTGTAAGTATACTTGATAATGTTAGATACAGGTAATGGCAAGGTCCTTGGAGTTGGTGATTCAGGTTGTTATCATCCTTCCTTGGTGCGGTGTTGTGGAGATGGCATAAGGGAAATTTCCCCTTGTCAGGTGGTGGTTTTTAGGAGAACATTATGCTCCTTCCTAGTTTTTTTCCTCTTGGGATCTGTTTAAAACTATGTGTTACAATTATGACTCTTTGTTATGAATTTTTTGGTGCAAATTTTCAGATTCAGTTTATTTATCATTGTAGGTTGTTTTATGTTTCTAAACTCATGTAAATAATTCCCAAACCTTTATTTTTGATACCTAGGAACTTGTTCCAGTTTGTGGGGATAGGGAATGCCCTTCAAGTTATGTCACAGACTGGGTCAGGTGCTAATTTGGATGGAAACCAGATCTGGTTTATGATAGATAAAATAGGTTACTTGTTAGAAATATACATAGAAAATGTATTTTTGAAAAGTTTCTAGGAAAATTATATTTTTATGATGAATTCTTAACCACTAAGTAAACTCATTTTTACCTTAATCTCTGAAATTATTTTTAATTACATTCAGTAATCAAATTTTTCTAAAATTACATTGTCCTTATTATAAAATATAAATAATAATTATTAAATGTATTTAATATATTTTTCAAAATTTTAAACACAGAAGTGGAAGAGAATAATTTTAAATTGTTATGATTGATGGGATGAGAATATTGGTTTTTTAAGTGAAAAATTTCCAAAAGTTTCAAATATTTTTATATCAAATTTTTATGTGAAATTTTTTCCAATGACCCAAATTTTAATAATTTATTTAAAATTGATCTAATTATATTTGAAAACCAAATTATAATTATAATTTCACTGTATAAATAAATTAGCTAAAAATTAGTTTTGAGTTAAAATTTAGTGTTCTTAAAAATTCTTCAAAAAATGAATCTTCTCAGAAAAAAAAACTACCCAAATTAAATTTTAATATTTATATTTTAAAAATGAAATTATTTTTTTAAATAAAAATTTTGAAAATGTCAAAAATTAGAATTAAATTGGGATCTCTATTGAAAGTTAGTAAAATTATCATCTAGAAAAATACATATTTTTATTCATAAAATTGATTTGTTCAAATATTATAATTGTCAAATCTATTAGATGATTATAAAAAATATTGATAGAATAGATAATATATTAATATTCTTGAAACATTTATAAAAATTTGTTGGATTAATTTATTGAGATTAAATTGTTTTTTTACCATGAAAAATAGTTTTCATATAAAAGTAATTTATTTATTTTCAAATAGTTCTTACATTAAATTCGACTAAGTGATAGTAGAATGATTCATTTTATTTAAATTTATAAATAATATTTTCATGATTAATTTAATCTTATTCGTAACTTTCATTCCTATTTCTAGGTGGTAGCTATAAAAATATTTTAATAATATAATTAATAGTATATTATAGTTCAATAAAACTCAGCCTCGTATGTATTATCATCTATCGAAGGGACTCGGTATGGTGTGTAATATAAGACAATCATATTGTTTCTTGTAATGAAAGCTAAACTAAAGTGTTTTTTGTAGTGAAAGATTAAATTGGTGTCTCATATAGCACATGAATAACTTAGTAATTTCGTATAAAAAAATTATATTCAGTGTTTTTTGAATTTAAAAATATCAAAAAGATTAAATTAATAATATTTTTTCACCAAATATAGCGGTTTTCTAGTTATCACTCTCTTCATCATTCATCTATGGTTAGAGGTCACCCAATGAGTTCTCTATGGTGGCCACATATAGGATGAGTGTCATCCCTTACACTGGAAGCATCAGAATTGTTGGATATAGCACATACTTCATGATATTAGTGAAGGATTGGTGTAATTAATCATTACATTAATAGGAAATTCACTTCTTCAATGTCTCGGTGAAGGAGATATATTTTCCTGCCAATTTTTATATCAAATGAATAATGTAGGAGAGGTTCCCTTGGAGACCCCTTGGTTCATTTATGTCTTTAGTGGGTGAAAATATCAAAAAATAATTATTCTCTAGGTCAAACATGGTGCCACTATAGCGTAAAAAACCCAATCAACTTCCATGATGTTACCCTGAAAACACATTTCAGCTTTTTCATATTCAGATTGTGCTTCCATAGCTTGTCGAATACTATTTGATTTTCTATTAAGTGATACCATTATTTTCATGATTTCATAACCAGGTAATCAAGATAACATTTAGTTGTCCTCCCCTAGCAGGGTATAATGATGTGATTCATGGTGCATTAATATGTAGAATCGACACTATTTAAGTCAAAGGACATGACCTTATAGAAGAAGATCCCCTGTATTGCTCTGAATTAAATGGATTCCTCATCTTTAGGGGACATATTTATCTAGTTTTACCATAAATTAAAGTATATCATGAAAACATATTGGAGGCTATATGTTACATTAATCAAGAGTTATTTTATTTTAAATGTTAAATCATCATTTGGGAAATATCTTTTAAGGTCTATGTAGTCAATGCAGACCATAAGATTCCCATTATTTTTCGTGATTAGTATAATATTGGAAGGGTATCTTGGGAATTACAATTATTGAAAAAAAATTCTTTGACCAATTTTTCATCTTCTGTCTCTACAATGGTAGAATGAGAGGTTTTAATCCTCTTATTTTCCTTATTAAAGCCTCTATGGCCATTAGGTAAGCCTATATGGTGCATAGTCACATCTGGATTTAGCCTGGGAATTTATGTACAGTTCTAAGAGAAAACATTTCATTGTTGCAATTGAAATGTGATGTACATCTCATTCTCTTAGAGGGTTATGGTGGACATAATCAGTGTAGGTTTAAAGTCTTCTTTTGTACCCATATTTACATACATGATCTCATTAATGTTAGTGGATACACCTTACTCATATACAGTAGGGGAATTCTTGGGTTCATCATATTATTCATCTAACTATGAGTATGTGGAGGGAATCTTAGACAAAGATGGAAATATGGGGAAATCAATGTCACTATCGATGTGAGAGAGGCCATGATAAGAGACATTATCATCCCCAACTTATATAGTTGTTTCAGGTAGATGCCTGAGATGATTGTCTTTTGTGCTGTCACTAGGGGAAGAAGGGGCATGTGTATGACCTAGAAATCTATCAATGAAGTTTCCCTTCATATAATTATTTCATATAATATAAATCACATAAAATCACATGAATAACACAAAACAATATTTATAAATTAATAATGAATGAAATATGAGGATTTTTTATTAAATTAAGGAACACATACAAATGGAATAGTAACATATCCATTGGAATAGTATTATGAGCCTTATGAATAGTAAACAAGCCAATAGAATAATAAAATCACCAATTAAAGTATAAATAAAATTTAGGCATCCTATAAATGAAAATTTGATATCATTATACCAAAGTATATCTAAATAAATGTATTGAAAATGATTAATCTATTATTAGTATTCTTGTGAAACATAAATGATTATTTACAATTATACAATTTATATAATAATTTGAAATAAATTTTTTTTCTTGAAATATATTCATAAATTAATATTTTTCCCTATGATTATGATAAAATGTTATGAGACCTTAATAAATTTTTTAGTGTTATAAAATCAGTTATATTTTTATGATTTTTATTTTTTATAATAAATGATTATTTTAATTAGAAATTAAATTTCTCATGATTATAAAATTATATTCATCAAATGGAATCAATTTTTTAATTATACATGTTGAAAAATGATTAGGCTTAATATTTTGTACTTCTAAAAAATAGTTGAATGTTTGCTGAACAGTGAAATGCAGTAATTTACTATATAAGCTAAATAAATGAACAATTGAGTCATGGATGATATATGGATTATGTAATCACCTTTTTTTCAATCTAAAAATCACTAGTTACTATATGTGGTCACAAGGATCAATAATATTCATAGTCATAAGAAAAAATAATAAAAATGAGTAAAATAATCAAAAACACCCTTATCCTCTATGATAAATACCACCCCTCACACCCCCTTCCCATCACACCTACAGAGCCTTAAATCATTAACATATTCTACCCAATAATCTCCCAAGCCTCTCCCCCATATATTTCTAGGCCATTGGTCTCAAGAAATGACGAAACCCATTTCCAAATAGAGGTTCTGAAGGACGAAAAAATCAAGAGGAAAAATATTCTACTATTCTATTTTAATTTCATTGATTTTTCTTTTTTTCATTATTATCACCTCACATCCCCTTATATAAGTGACTTGATTACTCTAGTATCATTTATGTACTATAATTTTATTTTATTAATGGAAAACCCCATCAAATTTCCACTTCCCCTGTCATTCTATAATAAAAATGAAAACATTATCTGTGATGTGTTGATTTATTGCATTCAAGGACGATGAGTTTTCAATTTCCTTTAACTAATTAAATACTAGTTATAAAAATATTTTAATGGTTAAACCATATTATAATATATATATATATTCTATTCTATTTTATATTATGTAACCATTGTATATACATTATATTAATTAAAAAACAAAACTTGTTCGTGATGATCAAAAATACAAAATAATTTGAATGGTTATATTTAATGTATTATCTAATTAATCTTCACCACATCTGGAAAAAAATGATATATAAGACAATTTATTATTTATTAATTAAATTAATACTATATAATTTCAATTTTGGACAACTATTCTCATTTTACGTGATTTTTCATTCATGTATACAAGTAAATCGACCATGAAATCATAGGATACAAACACTCCTGAATGGTAAATTTATATATTATATCTCATAAAAATCCACAAATGAACAAAATAAAATTATAAAAAATTAAATAAATGTACACATTATTCTGAATTAATTAATTAATTTATTTAATTTTATTATCCAGGATATTAAGTGTAACTACTGACAATTTCTACATCCTGTTTTTATGTTCTAAAATCAGGTAAAAAGAATATATCATCCTTATTAGATGGAAAAATACGTGTTTTAAAAGGATCCCTTGATAATTCTTCCAGATAAGAAAGACCGATTAATGGGAAATTTTTGATTTCTCACCCATTTTCATGTGCACCCCATGTTATTATACTAAATTCAATCATTTTATCATGAAAATAATTTTTGCCTTATTTATAGTTTTATATGATAGATTATGTATTTGCTGCATTAAATAATGTTTAATAATTTCCTTAAACAACAATAAAATGTTTTATTTCTAATTTTTCTTAAACACTATTTTTAAATGATTTAATTTCAATTTTATATCACTTATCATGATATATGAATATTATCTATTATTAATTTACATGTATGATTTAAACCCATTCTTTCAAGAACACCATTATGATATTCCTTTTTTATACCTTATTACATGATTATTATACCCAATTATTTATATGGGTAACACTTGTGCTTGATTATTCATGTAAAACACATATTCATGAACATGTTGTCACAGGTGTGCATAGATATCATAACAATGAATTGGGTAATGTTTTCTTTCGTGGTATGTCACATGAAATGGTTGTGGTGGTTATCCTTGACTCATGATAATCATTTAAAATGGTCTTGGGCATTAACCTTGACTCGTTCTCCTCCATGTACAATTTCCTTGGTGTCTATCCATGACTAATGCATATGTCATGTTTTATATTGTTTTCATATTTCTAGTATTCCGTGATTATGTAATACCATGTTCTATATGTTATTCTTCAATATTTTTATTCATGTTCTATTCCATTTTATGTCATCATGTTATGCCTTCCAACCCATGTGTTATGACTTATTTTTATGCTTATTACCTTACTAGGATTATATCACATCCCTTTGTTCATGTATTCTGTAGGTCACCCTATGCAGATATTATATCTAAATGGGAGTTAGAAGCATGTTATAATGTCTAAATTATTTTTTTTAATTTTAGTTTCATATTTTCATTTTTATGTACCTAATCCACCAAATACACAAGAATTTATTATCATTGGTTTGTATTTAATGTTTAATTATTCTTAAAATCATGTAATAATATGTGTAAAGGCTAGGTAAATTATAGTGGTATCAAATGATGGTCTAGTTATTTTTAGAGATTAAGAAAATATTAATTTATTGAGAACCCTATGGATAATTTTTTGGTCATGGATAACCAAGATTGAAATATAGGGAATCATAAGATATGAAATGATTTTTAGTTAATGTTTATCCATATATGTTTGAAGTTTCCTTTTAGTATGCTTATTATCTAATAATTAAATCCCCCTAATTCTAATTTATTTTTATTATTTAATGTGAGGAAATATAAGAACCCCTTCCAATAATAAATTTGATATGAAATGTGATGATTTCCCTAATGATATGCCAAATATGATGGGAATGAGTGATCTAGACATCATGAAAGTACTTTCTCAATTGGATCAAGTTATGAAAAATAACTTGAATCATGTAGAAGACCCTCCTTTTCCTAATAATAGGAAAGTTGTAGTCGAATCCTTTCTGTGGTAAAGGCCTCCCATGTTTAAAGGATCTTATGATCCCCTCGCATAAAAATTGATTAACTCTACTGAGGAGATATTATTTATCCTTTATTTCTCAGAAGAAGAGAAATTTGTGCTGGTAGTTTATCATTTTGATGGGGAATATTATCAGTGCTGGACACTAATCAAGAAGACAATGTCCACATAAGAAATTGATTCCATAGAATGAGAATATTTTAGGAAAAAAATTTAATAAATATTTTCCCTGAAAACTTTTTCTTAATATGTAAAGGGAGTTCCTCAGATTAATGAAAAAGGAAGATGAGTTAATCAGGTAGTATGAAGAAACATTCACAAGTATTGAAAGATATGGATCCATTTTTTTTATGAGAAAATAAATAACGGTGGATCTCTTCTTTAGGAGACTAAAGTTGAGTTCATGAAAATGATTAGATATTTAGTACATTTACATCCATGAAGAGACATTCCATTATTTCATTAAGGTTGGAATTAAGATAGTAAACTCTCAGTGGTCTCATGGGATTGGAAAAAAATCATAAAATAGAGTTTAATATTGTAGGATCAATAGATAAATCCTATGATTGAAAGAAAACCCAAAATTCCATGTTCAAAAGTTGTGGGAAGAAGCATCCTGGGAACTATCAAATTTTAACTGGGAGATGCTTCCAATGTAGAAGAATGGGGAATATTGTTAATAACTTATTAAGGGATTTTAATAATCCCACTAATGTTGATGAGAAAAGGAGTGTTTAGATAAACAATCATCATATAGTTCAGTGTTTCAACTTCAAGACACATGGAAATTATAAAAACCTTTTCCCTAATCTAAGGGTTGTTGGATCCAATCAACAAGAACAACCTCCAAGGTAGTAAAGGAATATGTTATCGCTATTATTGAGGAGGATATTGAAAATGTTGTAGTGATAGGTAGGCAGGTTATTAATTCAATAAAATAAAATGTAAAATTTGATTCAATTTCTATTAATTCATTCATGTCTATCATGTTTAGTATAACTATTCAAACAACACCTCAAAATATGGATGTTGAGTTATCATTGAGAATATAAAATAGGGAAATTATTTCATCCAATGTGTATAAATCCTCCCCTGTTAATGTTTCTCAACTAAACCTTTTATAAAATATTAACTTACTTCCATTGGTTGAGTTTGATTCTATATTGGGCATGGATTGGTTATCTTTATACAAACCAAGAATCAAATGTTGGGAAAGGGAGCTCACTCTTCACATCCTGAATCATCCTATAGTTATATAAAAGTGTAAGTAGTAGGATGAGTCTCCTTCAGAATCATCATCTCAAATGAGATATTACTACCTTATGAGAAATCATGTCTAGATCAAATGATTGATAAAAAAGGAGAGGATCATGCTTGAAGACATACCCATTATGAGGGACAACACTGATGTGTTCCCAGAAGATTTTTTTAGACTTACTCTTGATTTATAGTTTTAGATCTAAATTGAAAATATTCTTATATCTATGTCTATATTAAATAACCCTTATATAATGACCATCATCGAGTAGGAGGAACTGAAGAATGATTTATAGGAGAATCTATAAAATGGTTTTATATGCCCACGTGTTTCACTATATGGTACAACCTTCATCTTTTTCAAGAATAAGGATGGATAAATGTGCATCATCATTGATTATCAAGAACTTAATAAAATCATGATAAATAAAAATTATCCCCTACCATAGATAGATTACTTGTTAAATCAATAATGTGGGGCCAAGTATTTCTTTAAGGTGGTCCTTTAGTCAGGATATTACTAATTAAATGTGCCAAAGGAAGATATTTCCAAGACTGTATTTCAAACTAGGTATGGAAACTATGATTTCATGGAGTTGACTTTTACAATAACTAGAACACTAGAAATATTCATGGATTTAATGAATATATTATTTATATATTACCTCAGCAAATTTATGGTTGTCCTTATTGATGATATTATGATATAATCCAAGAGTGAGGAGGAACATGAGTATAATTTGAATAGTGTGCTAAATAATTTTTGTAGGGAGAAACTATATGAAAATTATAGTAAATGTGAGTTTTAGATGAAGTTAGAATCATAATTTGGTCATGTTATAACTAGTAAATGAATATTTTGGGACCCTTTCATAACAAAGGAAATTGAAGAGTGTCCCAGGACAACATTTGTAACTGAGATCCATAGTTTCCATGGTAAATATGGGTATTACGAAATATTTCTCAAGAACTTATCATTATTTTAAAACCAACTAACCAAGATTAATCGGAAGGGATTAATGTTTATCTAGACCATTGAATTTGATGATTACTTAAAATAGTTGAAAAAAGGCTTATCGCGACCCCATTACTTACTCTTCTGATGTGTGGAGAGACCTTTGGGGTATAAATCAATGATTAAAAGAATGTAATATTCTATGTAATGATGAAAAATTATAAATTGGTAGCTTATGAATCATGGTAGTTGAAAAATAATGAGAAAAACTATCCCATGCATGATCTGTAGTTGGAGATTATGATCCTTGCATTGAAAATATGATAGACTTATCTTTGTGGAAAAAGTGTGAAATATATACTGATCATAAAATCTTAAAGTATATATTTAAATATAGGGGGATTAATATGTGCAACAGAATATTGTTAGATATCATCAAGGATTATGACTATTCAATCCACTACCATCCTGGCAATGAAAATAAGGTGTAAGATTCTCTATGTAGAAAGGATCCATCATATTCAAAAATGATGAGAATTGAGAAGGATCCAATCATCATAGACCTGAAAATGATATACATTATATGATTTATGGAAGGAACATCAGTAATACTTTCTCAAATGGTTTCTCAACCATACATTATGGATAAAATAAATAATGACCAAAGAAATTATGTGGAAATTTAGAAAAATATGGAAGTTATAAGAAATGGGAAATCCTCATCGTTAAAACTATAAGAGGAAGTAGTCACGAGAGTTGGGTCATGACTATGTGTACCATCGAATCCAAATATAACGAAAGTGATTCTAAATGAATTTCATAGTTCAACCATCTCAATTCACCCAAGGTTTAGAAATATGTATTAGGATCTCCAAGAGCACTTTTAGTGGGATAATATGAAGAAGGCGATCACTGAATATATATATCAAAGTTCCTGGTATATCATCATGTCAAGGATGAAATGAAAATTTATTAGAGGAAGATGAAAAAATTACCCACACCAATATTGAAGTTGTAAAACATCACCATAGACTCTGTCACTATATTTCCAAAGATATCTATAGGAAATAAGGCTATACAGGTCATTGTAGATCATCATACAAAAACAGTTCACTTTATCACAATTTCAGAGTACTTATCATTGGATCATCTTTCATGGATTTATATTGGAGAAGTGATAAGGCTTCATGAAGTACCACTATTGATTGTATATGATCGGGATCTGAGTTTTACCTTCATGTTCTGGAAAATTCTCCAACATGCTCTATGAACTATGCTGAAATTCAGTGCAACCTATCATCCTCAAAGAAATGTCCAATCTAAGAAAACTATTCAGACACTATAAGACATGTTGAGAGTGTGTTATATGGACTTCAATGGAGTATGGGACTAGCATATTCCTCTAGTTGAGTTCTATTATAATAATAGTTTCCAATTAAGAAACCAAATGGCTCCATTTGAACCACATTATAGGAAAATATGAAGAACAACAGAATGCTAGGATGAGGTCGGTGAACATAAGTTTCTAGGACCCAAAATGGTCAAAAAATGTCGGAAAAGGTGGAAACCATTAATAATCCCATCAAGGAATCCCAAATTTGATAGAAGAGCTATGTGGATAATCTTCTATGAGGCCTTGAGTTTAGGGATGGAGGCATTTTATTCCTCCACATATCTCTATGGAATAGGATCATGAGATTTGGGAAGAAAGGAAATATAATTCCAAGGTACATCGGCCCCTTAGAGATTAGTGATTACATCAGAGTTGTGGCCTATAAAGAAGCACTTCCATCTACCATGTCTCAAGTACACGATGTATTCCACATATCCTTATTAATGAAGTATATACTGGATCCCTCATATAAACTGAATTTATAGGTGGTATTGTTGGAAAATGATATCTCTTATGAGAAGAATCCAAGTAATGATTTTGGAATATGGAAATAAAGTTCAAAGAAATAAGACTAATCACTTTTTCAATGTACTATAGAGGAACAATAGGTAAAAATATGCAATATGGGATCCATAGGAAGTGATGAAGGATATATACCCTAACCAATTTTCACCTTAGTATGTAAATCAAAATTTCGAGGGAGAAATTTCATAAGGGGGGAAGAATGTAATGACCCAAAATTATATTAATAAAACATCCCTTAATATAATTATTTCATAGAGTATAAATCACATAATATCATATAAATAACATAAAAAACATTATAAACGAGGAATCAATGTAATAAGAGTATTTTTCAGAAATTACAGAACTTATACCAACGGAATAATAACTTCACCTTTAGAATAGAAATATGATGCTTATAAATATTAAACTGAGAAATAGAATAGTAAACTCAAGAATTAAAGTATAAATAAAAATTAGGTATCTTATAAATGAAAATATGATAAAATTATATCATATTATAAGTAAATAAATATTTTCAAAATGATAATTTGTGTATTGGTATTCTTATAAAACATAATTTTTTTACAATTCTATTACTAATACAATAATTTAAAAAAAAATTTATTTTATTAAAATATATTCATAAATTAATATTTTTTTATTGAGATTTTATGATAATTTTATGAAAACTTAATTAATATTTCAATGTGTTATAAAATTATTTATAATTTTAAAATTGTATTTTTTTGAACAAATGATGATTTTCTTGAAAAATTAAAATTTTAATATTTATAAAACTATTTTTATAAAATGGAGTCCAATTATTAATTTCATACATCAAAAAATCGTTAGGTTGAATTTTTTAAATTTTTCTAAAATAGTTGAATTCTTAGTGAATAGTGAAATACGGTAATTTGTGGTCTAAGCTAAATACATGAATTATTGAGTGATGACTAATTTTTGGATGATGTAAAAACCTTTGGTTATAACTCACATAAACTAGTTACTATACTTGGTCACAATAATCCATACTATTCATAGTTTTGATCCAAAATAATAAACTAATGAGTAAAATAATCAAAAAACTCCCCTCTCCCCCACTATAAATACTACTCACTCTTGTCACACATCCAAAGACTAGAATATTTTCCAAATTCTACACAATAATCTCCCTATCATCTCCCCCCATGTCCATGAGGATTTTTTCTTAACAAAAGTCCAAACCCATTTGTAACACCCCGATATTTTATGAAAATTATTCTTTTTAATTTATTTGATGTCTTTTTTTGTACGCTTCACCAAGATTATATTGCTCTATAAGCAACACTATATTAGCTTGTAGTATACGCAACACTATTCTTTGCTTGTGATGCACACAATTTTACGTTCTTTCGAATAAAATTAATTTTACACAACACCAAGTATAGATTTTGATCAATGTATAACTGAACTATATTTTGAGTGTATTATACGCAACACCCAAGGAATCTTTCCCTACATACAACCCTAACTTGGCTTTCATTACACGCAATCGCGACGTTCCTCGATAGCGTGTGTTGTACGCAATACCGAGTTTCACTAAACAATGACATGTTATTAAAATATTATATAAACTAGCCGTTATGAATAGTAATACCCACTTTTTGAAATTTTCTAAATTTTATCATTCAAAATGGACTTCATTTTTGGATTCGGAATATCGAAATTAGCCTAGGGTGAATTTTTGGTATTTTTCTGAAAAATTTCAATTTTTGATGAATAGTGAAAACAGTGGGTAACTATTTAAAAACCGACTTTTTATTTAAATAATTATTTATTTTATTTAAATTTATTTTATGTAAAAATTGATACATAATACCTATATAAGTTCAATTTAATTCATTAGAGTCATTTTATAATAATTTTAGATATATAAAAATTTTATTGAACTTTTCACCGTCTTTTACCCACCTCCTAGGAGCATTTGCCATTGTACATAAAACTTAATTTTACCACTTCTGTGAGTTGAATTTTGAAAATCCGAGAGACACGGTTAATATCAAGGAGTAAAATGTGGTTCGATAAGATAAATATAATTTTTGGTGAATAGTAACTTTTTACTTTTATTTACCATGGTTAAAAGTAAATAGGGAAATTAAGGGTAAAAATGATATTATTATTACCCAAACACATCTCCTAATTATATTGGATAAGTATAAATCGACCAAAAACAACCTTAGGAATATAATATTATCATCTAGGTCTACTTGGATTAGATTAGGACATTTATTATTATTTAATCCAAGAAGAGTTAGAAGAGTTAAAATCAACGTTTAATAACTAAATAATTATTAATATATGGTTATACATAAGATAAATTTGAAAATAAATATTCCCTAGAAAGATAAAACGATTTCCTACATAATGGTATTTTATTTATAATTTTTACACTTTAAATAATTTAATTTATTTATGACAAAATGATGATGCAATAATTACCTTATTAATGAAATATTAACATAATTGATGTTATAAATACCCAAATAATTGTAATTTGAGACTTTTTATAAATTCCAATAATTTTTTAGGATAATATGACATGTTAGTAATGATTTAATTAACTTTTTTCGAACTAATAATGTTGTTATGATTTTCACAAAAATCAATTACCAAATAGTGTAAAAATTGACCTAAAATAGTTTTTAAAACAATATTATATTATAAATTTTTATTCTATTACTAAAAATCTAAGGTTCAGAAAAATTACATAGATAAGGTTATATATATTAATAATTAACCACTTGGGGTTCTTTTGGCTTATCATAGTAAGTTTATTAACCATATAGTGTAAGAAAACAAGAAGACACGGTAAAATTTAAATTATTTAACTTAAAGGTAAATCTAAATGATAAGGTTAAAATAGTAACCTAAACATGTCAAAAACCTATTGGTTGAATGGATTTCGACCAATCCCCACTTTAGCTTCGAAATAAATCAATTTGGTGCTATTATAAACCGAATATGACTTAATTATAAAATTATATTTTATTTTTTTTCTAAGGTGCCCCTCTCCTCCCTTATAAAAGGGCACCTCCTCCCTCTTCTCTTTACACAATATTGAGATTTCAAGCTCAACCAACCCCTGCCCATTTCCCTTATAAAATTCCCTAGATAAATTATAGAGGTTCTGTTCTCCTCAGAAGACCAAATCTAGTTCTTTAAGAGGAAGCTTAAAAGAGGTGCGTTGAAGAAGAGGAGGTTCAGACAGGTACGAAGCATATCAGATCTAAGGTAAGGTTTAATTTTTTCAAATATCATTTTTTCCGAGATTTCATATACGTAAGTATTTAAAAGGGTTATATTTTTCATCCATTTCCATAATAATATTTTTCATAAAGTGTTTAATATTCTTCTATGTATGTTTAAATTAATGTTTACCCCCTCTTTGACTTTTACTTTGTGTTATGGAAGGAATATTTCTTTTGTTTACCATATGAGGAACTTTTTGACATTTCCGAAAAATGTATGAGGAGAATGTTTTTTTAACATATACAGCATGAATGTATTTTTATGGTTCCATAACACCATATTTTCATGAAGCTTACTCTACAAGATTTCATGAATATTTTCAAAAAAACCCTTTCCTTTTAAAATTGAATGGCATTTTGTGCAAAAGAAAATGATTTTTAAGAAGAAATGATATTTTCCTCAAGAATTCATTTCAAGTGTTTTGTCAATACTATTTTCCATCTAAGATGAAATTATTTAGTATGATTATTTTTCATTTATAATATCTCTATGATTTACATGGTTTTACTTTTCTTATGAGGAAATGATATCCATTTGTTTTATGTGGATTATGTTATGATGGGATGATGTTTATGAAAGCCATTTTAGTATTTGGGTTATGATGAATGATTTATTTTTATGTTGTGGCACACATATGAATGATTTCATTATGTGATGTGTGGGAGTTATTTCTACCTCCAATGCATTGGGTAAAGATTTATATCTCATGAGATTGACATAGCTGGAACGGAAAGTTAATCTGGTTCAGTGATACAGGACTGGAATAAGGAGTGAACTCGATTCAGAAAGGGATTTTGTCCACTAAGATGGTCTTAGCAGCAATGCCTTGGATACTATTGAAATAATATCATGTGATTAATGGTTTTCCACAATTAAATGTTTTATTCCCATGCTATTTTATCATGATTGATGTTACTTTATGATATATGCCTTATGTACCTTCATGATTTATGTCTTTGCTCAAGATTTTGATGTTTATATTTAATTTTCATGTTTTTTTATTCAAGTTTTTATGGATTGTTTTATATTCTCTATCTTGACCCTTACTGATCATTTGAGCTCGCCCTTTTTATGTTTTCTTTTTTCCCCAAGATATAAAGAAAGGTTTTAGGTAAGAAAACAAAAGGGTAAGATCTTTATGGGAGATGTTGAAGATCTTCCACCATGAATAGAGGATTATTTTTCCGAGTTTCCAAAGACACTAAACTATAATGGTCCTTGTGTGTTTGTTTTTGTTAAGTATTAAGTATTCCGAAAAAGTAATGTAATGTCTATGTATGTAAATCTTTGGGTCTCTCACCATTTCCCTAATAAGGTTCTCTAGGAGGAGAAATTGAATAGGTAAAATCTTCTTCTGTTCTCTTTTAATTTCATTTAATTTTTTTCTCTTTTCATATTCTCTCTGCACATACCCTTATCCAAGTGACATGATAAATAAATTTTATTTAATATTCTCTAATTTTGTTTTGTTAATTGAACAACCTGTCATATTTTCTCTTCCCATCTCATTTTGTACTGAAAATGAAAACATCAAATGTGATATGATGATTTATGGCATTCAAGGATGACGAGTTCTAAATTTCCATTACCACATTTATTATAATCCTAAAACAATTTTTATATTTTAAAAATTATAATATATTTATTATATCCTATTTAATGTTCTAGAACACTTAAACATAAATGATATTAATTAACAAAACAAAATTAGTTCGTGGTAATCAAAAAAAAATATTAACGGTTATCATTAATGTTTTATCTAATGAAACATCCTAAAATCTAGAAAAACTGATATAAAAGACCATTTAATATTATTTAATTTTATTAATAACATATAATTTCATTTTTGGAAATCTATTATCATTTTAAAATAATTTCCATATATGTGTACAGGTAAACAGATCATGAAAATCAAGTAATCGAACGCTCCTGAATGATAAAATTGTTTCTTATAACTAATAAAAAAGGCATAAATGTTAATAATAAAATTATAAAAAATAATATTCATTTATAAAAGTTCCTGAATTAACTAATTAATTAATTAATTATTATCAAGAACATTAATTTCAAGTGAAAAACACTTTCGGATATAAGGTAAGAGATTCTTTACAAACCTCTATATTTCCATCGGGATACACTATCCCGTTCTTTAACCCAATGCAATTATACATTATTTTTATTTACTTCATCTAAATTATTTTTATATTTTCCAAAATCATGTATCCAGATCAGTTCATCATTATTTTATGGGGAAATAAATGTTTTAAAATGGACCCCCTTTTATTCTTCCCGATAAGCAAGACCGATTAAAGGGAACTTCACAATTTGTCTCACATTTTAAATTTAATTACATTATATATTTTATTCCACCACTTCTCTTATATAATAAATAATTTTATCATGAAATTATTCATGTTTTAATTTTGATTTTATATAAAAGACTATTCTTCTCTCAGCTTTAAATTCTTTTTAATATTTTCCTTAAACTATACTGAAATGTTTTATTTACAATGTTTTGAAAACACAATTTTTACATGACTTAACTTCATTTTGATATAAATTATCCTAATATATGCCTATTTTACATTATTAATGTCATGTTTGATTTAAATAAATTCTATCAAGGACCATATTATGATATTCCTGATTGTGATGCCTTATGAAAAGATTATAATACCCAATTATTTCTATGGGAAACCCTTATGATTGATTCTACATGTGGCACACATATTCATGAAAATATTATGATGGTTGCACTTAGATAGAACTCAAAGACATTGGGTAATGTTTCGTATCATGATACATCATGTGAAATGGTCTTGGTGGTTATCCTTGACTCATGATAATCACATGCAGTGGTCTTGGTGGTTAGCCTTGGCTCATCCTTCTACATGTGAAATGGTCTTGGTGGTTAGCCTTGACTAACACTTATTTCAGGTTTTATATTATTTCCACATTTATATTATTCCATGATTATATAATCTCATGTTTTATATTTTATGATTTGATATGTTTATTCAATTTCCATACCTTTTAATGTCATCATGTTATCTCTTTTAACCCATGTGTTATTATTTATTCCTGTGTTTATTCCATTACTATGATTTTATATAATCCATTTGTTCATATAATCCCTAGGAATCCCTATGAATATTTTAGAGATCAAGGTATGTTATGAGGTCATTATAGAGTTTAAATAAAATATGTTTTAATTTTGGTTTCATGTTTTGAGTTTTATGTACATAATCCTCCAAAGACACTAGACATTATGATTCTTGGTTTGTATTAAATGGTTAATTATGCTTAAAATTATGTATTAATATGTGTAATAGACTAGGGATGTTATTGGTTGTATCATTGGGACCAATTCTATTACCTTAACAATATTTTATTAGAGCACATAGTTGTAGTCGAGTATAATCCATTGACTTTTAGGGGTGGTACTCAAGCCTTTGGGGATACAACCTATATATCATCATCTAACATTGGTTATTTTCCCTCTATTTTGTAGAAACATTCCCTAAAAAATGTGGTTTCACAAGTATCTAAGGGGTAACTACCACTATATAGTACCATTCCAATAATGGTGTATTTCAGACACTAATGGAATGTTGAAGGCTCTACCACATGGATATGGAGCTTAAGCCTTATTAGAAGGAAATTGTATTCGGTTTCTTTCTAGATGACCATAAAATTCAAATTATATATGAGATAAACAAACATAGTATTTAGTTTTATTATTTGGAGAGGTCATTTCTCACACATATCATTCCCTTGAATGGTCATTTTTATGGGCGACAAATCACTTTCTCTATATCCCATATGTTGGAGGGTTCGAACTAGGATGATATTGAAAATGGAACTATTTTCAATTAGAGCCCTTAATATTTTGACATTATCAAATCTAGTAAAAACATATATGGGTCTGATGTGTCCCCAGTTAACCTCTTCCTGATCATGCTATCTATATGTGATGGTGACATTGAATTCTAATGGAATATTCTCCACTCAATTGACCTCAGCTATAGAAAATTCCATCTCAAATTCTTATGGGATACATAGGGATTCAATGATTTCCTCCATAAGTTCTTTTGAATGATGGATCACATCTATGATTGATATCTTAGGTGGGACAATACATAGTTGTTTCCGAATTCTATACTTTTGTTTAGAAGGTTAATTCTTCCCATTTTGGGGTATATCCTTAGTTTTTTCCTTAGGAACTAAGGTTTTGATGGTGTCAAATCCTAGATATTGTGTATAATATGCGGTTGGATTTTCTTCTAGTGTTATAGATCATGTATGACTTTCCTGTTGTATGGGATGACTAGGGAATAAAACCCTAGCTAGGTGATCATGCAAGATGTATGAGAGAGGATGACTGCTAGAGGGTTATAAGACACCACCATGAATTTTTTGGCTTTTTTGAGTGTGTTTTCATGGTTATCATATGTATATATACTCTATATGGGGACATGACTATAATATTGTGTTTATCCACACAAGTGATATCCCATATATACTTAGTTCATGCGCATGCGGCCTCCTCTTCCCTAGTTTATTACATGTAACTCATACTCAGAGGAATATTCATCATCAATGAAGGGGTATTCAATGATTATAATATTAACATAACCAAATATAATCTATTTGTTTGATGAGGGTTCCATTTTTTGGGGTAGTTCCCATGTTTTTGATGTTCCAGGGAATAAATCTTCAGGATTCATTTCTTGTGTCATAGCATAAAATGACTCATCCTCTTTTGTCTCCTCATTAGTATGATGGTCACATCCATGCTTTGGATACAGATTTTGTGTTACATTCCTATATGGAAGATATTTTTCTGGTATGAGGATCTATTCTCTTAGGGTGGCATGAGCTCGATCAACTATTTTCTGAGTCATCTAGTTATTATACATCTACCCAATCCTAGTCATAACATTCTTCCCACCCCCCTAATCTTCTGACTAGGTGATGGTTATGTATCCCACCTACTCTAGAAAATTAACCAACATCACATGTTCTGAATTGTACTTTCCTTGAAGTACATATTTAATGACCAAGTAGTCATGTATGTCATGATAGGGCATTCTATAGAAAGAGAGGTAGTCATGATGATCATTGAGGTTGACCTAATAGGGATTTATTGGTTATGGTAGCTTGAGAAGATTATTTTCAATGGTTGAGAGGAAATAACCATGGACTTGTTGATTTCTGAATGAGTATTATTTATTTATTTGTTACTCTAATCACGCACGACCTTGATTTATATAAGATTTTGTCTAGGGGATTTTTTTTGGTTATTTCTTCTCAATGGGAGCCACTGTGAGGTTTGGTACCTTCTTAGGATATTGAATGGGAACTGATGCTATTTTGTGGGTAATAGGTTCATCTTCCACATTACTGATAATTTTCCAAATACTGAAGTCTTGAGACATGATATATATTTGATTCACTAAATGGTGTCTTCTAGACATTGGCCCATTTTAGAGAACTCATGGAACCCACTTAGATACCTCATTAGGATCATAGGTGTCTTTATCTCATCCCAAATATTTTCAACATAGAGTTCCAACAATTGTTCTTGAGAGAGGGAGATACTGAGTTAATATGATAGACATTTACATCTAAATATAATTTCTTACACCCTATCATTTTCATCATTCTTGATATTCTTCAGGTCTAAAATGTCATTTTTCTATGAATCGAGCTGAAATATAAAACGAATTGACGATGAAGGACTTTCCCTCTAGTAGTAAATATTTTTGGAAGGCTATTGTACCAGAAAAAGGCTACCCCTATCAGAGTCTGTAAAAAACACCTCACCTTGTTCAGAACCTATTGATCTCTAGGATCCATCATCAGAAAACATTGAGATATGATTTGAATGAGACTGTGTTTAGAATCTCATAAACTGTAAAATGTAGAGATGTTAAGACTTCATAAATTTTCTTAATTAAAGTTATAATCTACCCATTTTGGTTATGACTACTTATTAGTCTATAAAAGTGTACATAAACCCTCCATGTCTTCCATTCAGGAAGCCTAGGACTCGATGATGTTGAGAAGTTATGGATTTATTGTTTTCTAATCCACCTCCCATCTATGCAGAGTGGGCACATATTGATGAGGTTGTTTCATTTTTTTACCACTGATTCTCAATTCATCTGAATACTAAATGAGTTCCCTAGAGAGGGAGATGTTATCGCTGTAATGGGGGGAAGTTGTGATTATATTATAATTCCACATTGATGTATACCAACTACCTAGATGAAGAGAGGACCTGATGCCCAAAATACACTCTTGTAGGAAAAATAGTCTTTTAAGATGTATGTGAGGAGATATATTTTCAACAGCTTAAAGATGATACCCAACGTGAATATTTCCCCGGATTCTCTCCTTATTGGGTTGTCTAAGAGGGTATATCACCTTCTCATATTTTGAAAATTGTTACATCATGGGAGTAACTTCAAATCTTAAGTCCAATGAATAGGATGTAGGCACACCATTCCCTTTATATTTTGATGTATTCCAACATAAATGTAGAAAATAGATATTTGAAGGTTTCAGAATTTGGATTCTCCACTGGTTCAGGGTGTATACACCCATAGGTAGATTATCTAGGTCACCATCCTCTTGTAATATAATTTCTGCAGTGCGTCCATCTATATTTTTTTCTTGATCCACATTACCTCTTTTTTATGGTAACACCATTCAAAGAGGTGTATTGAACAATGGTAGTCATCTCATTCCTCTCAATGTAATAGGACGATTATTCACTACCTTACTTAGGTTCATTTCTTGAACCCTTGGCCATATTGGCTCTTTATGTCTTGAAATGCTGATGGTGTTTGATTTCCTTCATTATATGGTCCTCCTATCTCAGCTTGAGAGTAATTTCCATGATACAGTTTCATATCATGGCTTAAAAATGGACCTGAAAAGTATAGGATTATATTACGGTGGTAAAAACAGATGGGATATTGGCTACTGATATTTACTCCCCACCTAGTGCAGACTGATTCTCTTTGTGGTGATGGTGATGATGAAAATACCCCCATCCAGACAGGATGGGTGAATTATAGGGCCATAATTGTCATTTATTGATTTTTTAGGATATAAAACTCATTTTCAAGGATTTGATGATTCATGTTAGGGGAGTTGAGATATAAATAGCCCCGGAACTATGGTATATGGTTCATCTAGAACAACCAATTATTTTCCTAGAACCCTCTCAAGATATGAAGAACCTGGTGTTGGTAATTGAGATTTCAATTCCCCCTAGCCATGGGGATGGGGTTTGTTTGTAGTTGTTGATGATATTTCCTAAAACCTCTAGGGAATTGAAAATCCCTGATTTGGAGGAAGTGGTAGATATTCCACTGACCTGGTGAGTTGTGTCCTCTATAGAAAGGCTATTATAACAGCCGCTATTATGGCCCATTTAATGTAGTGTACATGTGCTCATGTGGGAGATGGGTTCAATGGTATCCAATGATGTGAATCATTCTTTATGGGATGTTTTATGGATGATCACAACATCATATTCTATGTATAAAACACATTCCATTTTCTTTAAGGGTCCCATTTCCAATATATGTTGGTTATCCTCTCCATTCATTCATGATTTCTAGGAAATCATTAAGAGAGGGAATTTTATTTTATTCACCAACTAGCCTGAGCATTACCCAGTCCCCAGATTTTTTGGGAGGCTATTACCATGCAGGATTCCATATTTCATGGGTTATACTTCTCCTAGTGTGTAGAAAAGTGTAATGTTTCATACTTTCCCCATCCTCAAATACAGATATATGACATGGCTATTATAGAGGTCATCTTCTAAAGATCATTTATGAAATGGATAAAGAATGTTTCATATTTACAATGTGATTTAATGATTTTGTATCTAAGTCCATTGAGATAGAATAAAGGTATAGATAAAAAATAGAGTATCTTGATGGTATGAGGATGATCCATGTATCCTATATAAGGGACTTTTTGTGTTCAATCCCGGATTAGTGGCCCATATATTTTAGCATTGATAAGGCAGACACTCCTTTTCTATCTCATCTAGCCTAACATAGTTAGATATAGCAAGAGGCCATAACGTGTTGGAAAGGTTGTTTCTGGATAACTATCTACTTATAAAAATGTATTCTTCCTCTTCACAAAACATACTCATCCCCATCTGATTAGACCCAAAAAGGTGTTTTTTAGGTCTCCTACTAACTTGAGTGGAGTGATGTTGGGTGTTCCTAGGGAACAATATACAGTTGATTCAAATTTTTCATCCACCTCTCTACACAAAAGCATGTTAGTTTTTAAAACCTCTCTATATGAGGGTATATTTGAAAGGAATGATTTTTTTATCTGTGGGATATATCACCATTGGGAGGTTTACTATGTTGAATGTTAGGTGTAAAGTCTCTATGATCCATCTTCTCACTACCAGGAGGAGGACTATCACAATAATGATTGTAATATTCTTTAGTTAAAGAGTTTAAGGACTCTTAAGATGTTGATAATATGTTTTAAACAACATGAAGTAAACTATAATTGAAAAGATTATGGATATGAGTATCATTATACATTGTGTCTAGAATATTCCGACATATTGTTTGATATTGTGAAAAAATATGAGCCCATTATGTTATGGTTTTTATATCTTGTTTATAAAATTCTAGTGTTGCAAGAGTATGATCCCGCTTCCAAGAAGCTGCGGAAATATATCAAAAAGATTATTCATTATAGACATGAATATGATCTAATACTAAGGCATATACCATTCTCACATTGTGATCCTTAGTTAGAAAGAGATTATGTTCCCAACCCTAAGAATTTGTAATTTTCCACTAGTATTTTATGGAAGGAATATGAGCCTTCCCTGACACATATTCTGCACTAACTTGGTGATCACTAATTGGAATAGGAATATTAGACAGCTCCAAATAATGATTTCCTAATGGAATATGTTGATATACTTCCATATTTGTAGAATGGATATGAGCCTCATCATGAATAGACTTAGAAGGATATTGGTGTAGTATTTCATCGACATTAGTTGAAATATGTGCTTGGATTCCATGATCTGCTAAAATATTCTAGGAAGATTCACTCAAATGAATATGAAACTATCCCGACGCATGTTACATTCTCACATGGTGAGTCCGTCTAGAATGGGGAAATGAACCTTATCATGGGGCTTTAGAGTATGCATATGGTCATATTTGATAGTAATATGAGCATTTCCTAAGACATGTGACCCTCTCACTTGATGATCTTCAGCTAGAATAGGGATATGTTCCCAATCCAAGGGCTTGGAATATGTATCCAGTATTTTGTGGTAGGGATATGATTTTTTATAAGGCATGTTCCTCTCTCACTTTTTGATCCCCAGTTCAAATGAGAATATGAGCCTAGTTAGGTGACTTTCCATTTACCAAGATATGTTGATAATCGTCCTAGATGATAGAATGAATATTACCTTTACTTAGAGAGTACACTTATTCATGATGATAATAGTGATGAGATATCCTAGCTATGTGGATAAGAATATGCGCCTACCGCTATTTCTATACTAGTGTCGGGATATGCCAATGGAATTCATCAACTATTACTGAGATGTAATGGAATTTTATAAAATTGGTTGTAGAAATATATGTATGAATATTTTTCATCTTCACTATATGCAAGAATATATTTTTTGCTAGATTAGGGCTCTGAGTGTCAAGGATCTCCCTTTCGTGCGGGGCAAGGGTTTCGACTTCTATGATTTCCCCCACCCTCCTCCGGCTTCTCAGCTGGCTCAGTGACAGCTTCCTCCATCTCGACACCAGCCTCGTCTCAGTGTGGCTTCCTCCATCTCAGCGTGGCAAGGCCTGTTATGGTCACTTCCGGCTTCATCAGCTCATGTAGTCTTATTCATCGCGTCTCAGCAGGGGAACGTATCGGCCAGCGTTCGCCTCATATTTGATGTGGTCGCCTCTGGTTCTTCGACCCAGGAGGGGATATGCCTCTCCACTCCTCTTTGGGCAACCTCGGCCAACTAAAGTTGCAAATATGGCAAGCAGAGAAGTTTTGTGCTACTTCCTGGTCCGATGTTTGAGGAAGATGGGCTGGATCTGCTTTGTTGTGGCTTGTCGTCAGCCCAGATGTGGTTAGGAGGGGGAGGGTTTTTTGTTGTGAGCTTCCGGTGGTTCTTGGTTTCTTTGAGGTACATAGGTTATGGTTCTAGTGCATGCCTATAGTGGTCCTCGTGATTCGGGTTATGCTTCGTTTGTAGGGGTTCTGGTGGCTTGTGGAGTTGATCTTCATCATGTGATGGTTGTGTGAACGTTGTTATCTATGGTCTGTGTTACATGGTCTTGATTGGTGCTAGTAAGGTATTTGGACCTCTTGATTTGCAATTTCAGTTGGACTCGATCACAAAGACCGGGCCCTAAAGGTGGTTTCAGAGCAGGCGGTTTATCTGTGTATTTCTATTTGGATATGGTTGTTTGAGAGGGAATTGCGGAAGCCATCGGATTGGGAATGTGCTTTGAAACAGGACAATGCTTTCTGAACAATAATTCATTGGTGGAGAGCTTCATCAAGATTTTATGCTGGGTAGGGGAAACGCCTTGTGGTCAGTCTGGTTTTTATTCTCTTCGACATTCAAGTCATATAATCTCTTAAGTCCATGATGTTTGTTAGGGTTCCCCCTTCTTCCCTTAAAAGGGGGTCTTTTATTATAATAAAAAATATCTACGACCCTCTTGCCGTTGGAGGATACCACTTCCATCGTCCTCATTCCACCGGAATATGTTGACGGAATTTGTGCACATGGGTAGGGATATGAGCCTTCAAAAATCTTACTACATGAATATTCTCATAGACTTTTTCTGGGTGAGCAGAGATATTATCATGATTACTAGATACTACTGGAATATGTTATTAGGATACATCATTGAAAATGGGTATATGATCCCTCTCTTGGTTATCTATATCCTTCCTCGCCTGATCTATCTTCCTTGTTGCAAGTGCATGGGTATCAGATTACTCATAGGTATAGGTGGGATAGTTTTATTAGTGTTGATTGATAGGATCCCTCCTTAGAGGATCCTAAACTTAGAGGATATATTTTTTTGTCCAGTCCACCTTCATCAGATAGTGAAGGTGGGGATTTCCATACTCTGAGGATAATCTTACGAAGCAGTTAGTTATGGAAACTAGATCCACTAGCATTGTAGTAGCTTTCCTAAGATGGTAGAGATTGATTTGTTTCACCTTTTGGATAACATCACAAGCACCATCATGTTTTTCGATTGTACTATATAAATGGTATTCTTTAACCATTTCATTTTACGCCTAATGTTGTAAATGTCAGGCAAGTGAGGTTGTCCTATAACCTGCAAGGGTTGAAGCCATGGTTGATTTTACAGAACCTTCACTGGATGAAGGAATTATCTCATATCATGTTGTTTTAGATTAGTGAACCATCTTCAGTAATGAAGAAAATATAGGAACATTATCACTAATCAGTGTATTATCATAGGCATGATTCATGATCCCCCATATAAGAATGGTTAACATAATTTTCATTTTCTTCCTAATATGGAAATTCTCCTTGAATGGACATATCAAATCAAGGATTGACATGTTTCATAGGAACATTTGTTATAGATATCTAGGTGTATTACTTATTTAATTCTCATAATTTCCAATTTTATTGGATATGAAAATAAAATATCATAAAAATATGGTAAATTGATCATCCAGTTATTAGAGAGATATACACTGAGATCAATTTTTTATTTGTGTTTAATATAAAAAGAAAAATGGTCTGACATATGATGAACAGATCATTTTTTCATTTGACAGATTCATGTTGGGTTCACTATTTTTGGTTGGTTTAGAAAATATGTGGATGGTTTTTTCCTATGGGTTTGATTATGTGGGTGAATTGTTTTTCAAATTCATTCATGTCAGGTTCACCTATTTTATCCTTAGCCATTCATAGAAACACCCATGGGTTTTTATTTCCTTAACTAGATACAGACATACTTTACAAAGGAATTTGGTAAGTTGTAGTTTCTTACGCAAAAAAACTCAGGAACACAGATTAGTTGAGAGGTTTGGAGGTTGGTCTCATCACACCCTCTTGCAGGGAATTATTTCCTACTCCATATCTCTATTATAGATTTTTTATATGTTCATGAATCTATTCCTAATATCAATATTGAATCAGTCACCCAAACAAAATTATCATATGATAAAGTGATAACCATTATATGGGAATTCATTCAGGGATTTAATTTGTATGTATTTGAGGTTCTTCAACCATTTCCTATTCGTGAATAGATTCATATATGTTTAATCCATAAAACAAGTAACATTATATTTTTCTTCCCTGAAGTGAGAGATATAATATTCTAAGGATGGGAATGATTCATTATGATAAATCCTATATAGCATGCCTTATATCCAGAATAAAAAACCTCATAGTTCATTAATCCCATATAGGTTAACATTATACAGAGAGGAAATATATGTGGGGGGGACATAGGAATCATATATTTGAGATCATAACTCAAGGAGGAATACTACATATTTGGGTTATCAAAGTAATTAGAGTCATCATAGTGTAGTTTTCTGTTCCATCTACTAGAGGATGAGACTGAGAGAGATCAACACATGGGAGAGATCCGGACTCAATTCAAGAAATTCCAAATACATGAAAATAATTTCAATAAAGTTACTTTTTATTTTATATTGCTCTATTGAAATGTTACCTACATTTCCTAGTTATAGAAAGAATTAGAGTTCTCTTAGTTCAATATGGTCAGGTATTATATTATTAGGTTTCCTAGGCTGGTGAACGTTCATGACTTGAATGATATGATTTCCAAATCTCCCCAAGGATACATGAGATATGCTCATTGTGAGAAAATAAGGATTTCAAGTAATAAATATTATTGAGTATGATTATAGGAAATATGTGTTGGGATAACCCTATGATTTTTTATTATGGATATCAGGCATTGGAACAGAGTCTTATGTATACTGGTCATAATAAGAATCAGAGTCATCATCATTCCATTAAGTCAAGGCTTACACAGTATTGATTCCCTTGTATAAGAAACAAATAATATAATTACACTAATCTTGTATTACACTCTATTTTCCCCTTTGTGTAGTATCAATAAAGGATCTGAGAATTTCAACTCCCTATGAACAAAATATCTATGCTCGGTGTGAGATACAATGTATAAAAAATAATTTTTTACTGCATG